>JAWNNQ010001873.1:0-1200000 GCA_035044765.1 Leucophenga montana
CCGTAGGGATCGTAATGTTGCATTAACTGTGGCTTCATCTGGGATCGCCGCAACATTACTGACCGGTGGACGGACGGATAGCTCGAGCTTTATTAGAACTTTGTGAAAGATTAGATTTACGCTTTCTCGGCATAATTCTTAGTATAGTTGCTTTTTCTCAAAATTTTCTTCAAAAATGAAATTTAATAAAAAATGTATTTAAATTTATTTAAAAAGAAATAATTTTTCTTCCCTTAACAAATAATCAAGTGACTACCACACTCTGTTTTTAAATTACCCCTTAATCTGACCAGCGATGAAACCCCAACGTGCAACATTAGTAAGAGTGGCGCCCGTGGTGCCCTGTTCCAACAATGTAAACTGATCGCATGGGACGAGTGTACTATGTCACACAAACGCGCCATCGAGGCGCTCGATAGCTGTCTACAAGACGTACACAGCAATAGAAAGTTAATGGGTGGTATTTTAGTGTTATTAGTAGGGGATTTTAGACAGGGAGTACCTGTTATCGAGAGAGGCACTGCAGCAGGCGAAATTAGCGCATGCCTGTGGACCATAGTTGAAAGGCCACTAACATGCTAGTCCAGTTATTCCGAGGAGTTCCTAAACTCTTTGGATTTTTTCGGGGTGCCATCTAATAGGTTGGAATTAAAGGTAGGTGTACCCGGTTTGTTAATGCGCAACTTGAATGCGCCAAGATTATGCAACGGTACACGGTTACGAGTCACCGAACTAGGAAGGAATATTGTGAAGGAAACAATCTTAACTGGCGAAGCCAAGGGAGACAATGTGCTTATACCAAGCATCCCAATCATACCTAATAATTTACCATTTAATACAGTTCCCATTAAAAGTTGCATTTTCAATGACTGTCAACAAATCACAGTGTCAAACTTAAAAGGTAGAAGGAATACATTCGGGCACGCCACGCTCACGCGTTTCTACATCTAAATCTCCATGTTTACGCAGAGCAAAACATTTAACGTAGTTTATAGAAGTGTATTGCAGTAACTACCTATTTAAATATATACAACCTTTGAATAAATATTATGTATCATCATCAAAAATCATCAGTTTCAATTAACATACATTAAACTTAGAACAAGGCCCTTCAGTGGATTCGAGAATGGTTTACATTCACAATTCGATCCATTGGAAAATAATCATTTCTGGGAGCAGCGACGCGGGCCGGGACAGCTAGTAAACTATAAAATAATAACAATATTGAAAATATTTATTTGTAGAAAAATGGACTGTAATACGTCCCTAATGTGGAAACGTCTTATTTATAAAAATATTTGATGCAGCTGGATGAGATTAGACTTGGAGTTACGCCTCCATATAAAAGAAAAACGACAGAGGGTGCAGCAACACACGACGGTTACACTAAACACACCAAATGGAGAACATGTTAGAGAGAGTGGTGGGGTGTGCTTGGGTCAAAAATGTTCCGGGCAATATCGGGCACATCTGCTGGTAATAGGTATAAAAAGCAACATCTTTAAATATGCTGTAAAAGATTTCTCAGTTCCTTCTAATACCAAATCGTTGCACGTAACCCCATATAAACTGATGGTTTAGAATGTTAAACTTATTTGAACTTTTGATAGAAATACTTGTAGCATATGGAAAGTTACAAATTTAAAAATTGGTACGACCATTGGAGTATTGCGATTGATATTTTTGGTCCACTCAACACGAAAATAACACTTACATTTATTTTAATAGTATCGTTTTCGAGATATGAATTTTAGAAATTTTTTTTTTTTTGTACTTTCCGAGTTGTTTCGAAGTTTTTCAGAATATTTCAAGTTTTAATTGACTCAATTGGCCAATGGTATCGAATTGAAGGTCCTAGAACTTTCCTTTACATAGTTTTGAGATCGACTTAGTAGTTTATTTGTTTATTTGGAAAAATATCAAAAAAAGGCCAGTTTGAAATTTTATTGTTAAGTTGACAGTTTCATATAAAAATTGTTGATGAAAATCAATGGATAAATGACGAAGTTCTAAAATTTCCAGTGGAAAACCAGAAATAAAAACTGGAAAAATATTTTTGTGAGAAAATGGATCCCAAATGGATGATATTTGATATTGGCTTCGCCGACCACGGTTTTTGTTCTTGCCGACCATTCATTTTGTCTATAATGAAGATCATTTGCATGTAACTTTCCAAAGCAATAAGCCACCAGAAGTCCTATTCCAAAAGCGCACCTTGTATATTGTAATTATTTGAAAGCACACGTAAAGAAGGGTGTAAAAAAGTTTGGATTTATTAAGTTTTATGATTTGCTTGTTGCGTTTTTGTCAGTTTATTATACACTCAAGTGCGCTACTGTTTATACATTTTGGCGCAAACGTGTTTTACGCTTGAGTGCTTTTTCCTCTCTTCGCTGGCATTTTGTTTCATATTTTTTTTAAAATATTTAATGCTAATAAACTTTTAGCTGGCGGTCAAGGTCGTCTTTCGTCGTTTGAGTACATACTTGCATTGAATGTACCTTTTCATATATTGTACAAACAAACAATTCAGGTGCTGTCTATACACTACCCACTCGGGAGTATTGTACATTTAATGATACTGGCTAATTGACCTTGTTTGTGTGTGTAGCCCTTGTAGTAATAATATAAAAGGTGTGGTAAAGCAAAGCAGTGCAATATATAAGAGAGAACGTCCAAAAAATCATGATTTATGTGCAAGCAGCAAACCAGTTTGAAAGTTGTAAATGGGTCAATTTAGTTAAACTTGTTAAAGGATGAACGGGAGAAAAAAGAGAACAAAAAAGAAAAATATGTCGTATAGAGACCAAGATGAGAAACATACAATTAGATCGTTATTAAGTAGTACTTAAACCGGTTCAAAAGATTTATTTTGTTGTTCAAGAAGTATGAGATATATAGTGGAGAGTCTTATGTTGAAGGAAAATGTATTGGAAATTTACCTCTTGTAAACAAAACTTAAAAATATATATTGAAATAAGTTTATTTTAAAGAATTCAGCCATCTGCATAAACATAACGCGGCAGCTACTATGGCATAATGACTGAAATATGCTATTCTATTTTCAAAAAAAAAAAATAAGTGTTGTATGTTTTGATTATGAAGGGAGTTATAAATCATTTAACACTGTTGTTAAATAGCTGCGAGGATCTAAGAGTATAGAACTAAAGAGCCTACTATATTCTGACTTTAGAGTCTCAAATTATTTTAGTTGCTTTAAGAACAGTCACCCGGACTTGCGGAAAGACGGACAGACGTGGTAGATCCACTCGGCTCATCGTGTTGTCATGAAGTTTCCGATCTCTTCTTTTCTATGTTACATATATTATGAATCTTAATTTAATTTGTACCATATACTATATGGTTTTTATTATATGTTTTACTATACTTTTTCGATGGCTGCATCCAAGATTCTGGATTCTGCAATTGTATTTGGAGGGATTGTATAGGACTTCTTAAATTTTATTATATTGGGTGAGATGCATTATTCAAATACAAACTATTTTTTCCTTACTAAATTCTCACTTTACTGTCCGGTTTGTATAACCAATCATGCATATTATCTCCACGGCATCCACCGCTTTCGACTGGAACTCTTATTTATTGGTATATCTTTGATAAGAAGATTTTTAAATGCTCATGGGCGGGCCGCTCTTAATAAGTCTTACTTTTAATAGTTTACCAATTATACATTTGGCTAGTTCATAAACTGATATTCCTACTCTCTCCAAGATATTTATTTCCACTTTCATTTTTAAGAAATTAAATTTTTTGTTACAACTATGCAGATTTGCTGTTTGTTAGTTGTCTTAACTTCCTCAGACAACTAACGAACAGCTAATGATTAAATTATGAATGGCTATTAAAACAAAAATACTCAGCATTTATGTAAAAGGGATTCACCAACATCATTGCATTGCAGTTTCATTGTTTTCCACTTTTTCGATTAAGTGAGTTTGTTTTTGTAGAAAATGTAATAAAATATATTGGTCACGTCCGATTATTGGAAAATATAAATAAATAAAAATTGTTTTGTTATTGGAGATGTTCGCGGGAAAATGCGTTTATCTCAGAATACTTATAAATATATATGATACACACGGCGCTTTTGCTGAGAGGCATAAGTAGTAAAATTTGCAATGTCTGATCAGCGTACTGATGAGGCCTCGTAGCTGAGTACGAACCTTGTGTCTCCATTTCTAAACATTCTTTGTGTAACAGTGGTTCTTGCTTCACATTAAGACAAATTATATCAAATATTTCCAGCTAAAGTTCATATATGTATAACTTTCACAATATGTAGGATGCTAAATGCAATTTATATATTTTTTGAAATTAAAAGACTATGCTTTAAATACTCTAAATTTAATTTGATTTTTTAAAATTCTTTACTAGATACAAATGCTTTATTTCCTTTCACTTGTTACATTTCAATGTCACTTTGCTATTGAAATATTTAGCGTTTCCAAGCGTTAATAAAAACTACTTCATATCTAATAGAACATAAATTAGTCTGCATATTAATTAAACAAAGAAATCAATTATGGCACACAAATTAAAGCTGAAAAGCTTTAGCGTAAAGCGGCAAGAATTCAACTACTAAGCGCTGTTATCAGTGTATGATAACACAAACATAAGTTTTATAACTACACAGATACACACACGCATGGTGCTACGTTTTAGGCAGTATCTACTAATCAAATCAAAAGTAAACCACAAAAAAAGGTACAATTTAAACACAACAAACCGCAAAACAGAAATAAAAAAGCTTTCACATACATAGATACAAACAAACAAAAAAAACACGTATGTCGACCACAGCTGATGATAAGCCAGCACGTGATATGGCGTCTGCCAACAGCTGTTGCATGCAAACAAAACAAATACAAGAGCAAAAACAAAAATACCGCTACAACAACAAAGCAAACTAGGCAAATACATTTGTTTACCTTTGAAATGCGCATGCGCAACGCAGACGCAAACGCAAAAACTTTTTTATGGCAAAGCTCAACTCACAAGAAAAAGCACATGCCAAAAGCTTTGCAAATCGTGTGCTTTACTCAAAAAGCTGCAAGGATCTCATATTTAAGAATAAGGATTTTTCAGTAATACAGCGACGTGCTGCCACAGCAAACACGGAAAACGGTATGCAAAAAATGGCGGCGCAATAGAAAAACTTACACAGACGTACAGACAGACGGACAGCTAGAAAAACGGTACAACGGTGCGTATGTGTAATGTGTGTGAGTGACTCTTTAAAGCAGAGTTTTTCCCCTATTAAAAGTTAATAAAAAGTAAAAAAAATGGCTTTAATTGTTAAGCAATTATTATGAAAAATATATATTTTAATATCATAATTAGAAAATAACGAAAAAGTTATTTCTTAAAATATTTACCACTAAAAATTAAAGTGAATGAAAAACGAAAAAAAAGTGTGTGCTTAAAAGGAGTGGCATATGTTTTCGCGCTACGTGTTTGCATAACTTAATAACACACGCTGCTAATTTAATAAATAGCACAACTTATGCAAAGAAGTTTTGTAAAGCTAAACAAATTAATAAGCTAACAAAGCTGTTAATAAAAAATTCGTTAAAATTAACTAATTTAAAGAAATAAAACAAAAAAAAAGTCTAGCAAGAGAAAATGAAAACGCACGCTCATTACTAAAGAAACACACCCAAAAAAGTGTACCAAAGTAAGGAGCCATCATCAGCAGCGGTAGCAGCCGCAGCAGTTACAAAAAAGAACGAACGCTGCAGTTCAGTATGTTCGACTGCGAGATACCCTTTAGCTAGACTAAGCGTCTTTTTTTTTAATCATAGTTTATATGGGGCCAATACTCCAAAAATGTCTTATAAAGAGGATTTGTAAACCATAAAACTAGAAAAAATAATTGCATACAAAAATTCCCAAATGGGATGTAGGTTTGTATAGCGACTACTGCTAAAACTGAGCTTATCACGTTTTAAATAAACAAGTTAGTTGTTTTTAACTCTTATAGTTTTCAAGTTCTCAGAGTTCATACAGACGGACATCGACAGGACTTTTAATTCCGATCCTTCTATTTTATCTGTTCAATTTACATAAATTAAATATATGCCCTTCTATCGTATGAGTAAAGATTACAACAATTAATAGCATTAACGATGTAAACGTCTACAGTCCGGTGTACAGTCTAGCCACATGATCTAGTCAGCCACAGGCCAATACAATACAAATACTAATACAAATTCGCGTGTATTGTTGTGGACGCACAGTCTAGTCAGAGGTTAGACGAAGCTGATGCAAAGTCGCAAATAACCAAACAAATGAATTTAGTAGTGGTCTAGTCCGCCCCATAGGACATGCAATATAAAAATGGTATATTGAAACGCATAAACAGCTGTTTAGAACTCAACCGGCTGGTAGTGTCATAGACTAGTCCGCCGAATTACAGGGCGTACACGGTTTGTACGAAAAGTAAGGTCACTGATTGTATTATGTAGTGAATATACCTCGCTGTGTGTTTGAATTGTTTGGAATCCTCGGAGGGTGGACGTCAGCTTAAGAAAGCGCGCCTCCGTGCTCAGTCGTATCCGATCATCCGGACAGTTAGCACAGTCTTTTCCGTGAAACTAGTTTACATATTTTTTTGAAAAGTAATGTTAATGAGAAGATTAAAAAATTGATTTATCAGTTTGTTGCAAACATATTAAAACGTTTAAAAATAGGCTTCTCCTGTGTCGATACATCACATTCAGTTCGATTTCCAGATATCGTAGGCCAGAATCTAAAGCAAATTCATTGTCTTATTACGGCTTGTCCAGGAACCGCAAAGTTTCAGGGAAAATCCTTACTCTACGTAAGATCGGAGTCAACTGAGCCATCGATCCCAAGCTATTCGAGCGCACAGCAACGTATATTCGCTTCACAATATAAACTCTGACATTACTTTGCGTACAAACCCTCTATATCAAAAGTAGAGAAGGGGAGAGACAAATTCATCAAATCTGATGGCACCTATACCTAACATAATTTTTACTTCGATACCGTTCTTTTTGAATATTTTTTATTTGTTTCCGTACGTTCAGAATTTAACCGACATTTTTATTAAAATTGTTAAAGTTATCCCTACAGCGAATTACCAATCCCTTCGAATTCGAACCACAACCAACGGTGCGGAGCACATGGTCCCATTGTGTTAGCTACATCAGGTAAATTCCAGACAGAAGCTCTTCTATTTGACTGTTGCCGCGAAATAAAAAAAAAAATATTTGTATTATGTTTTATTTTTAAACTGGCTACCTGATGTATTACCGAGAGATAGTTAATTCGTCAGTCTTTAGCAATGTAGAACTAAACTGGGGAATTTATTAGTTAGCGAAGTAATGGAATCGCCTCTTGCATATTGCCTGGATGTTAAAAATATTTGTACGCTGTACCAAAAAGGATAAGGGTATAATAAGTTTGTGCGAATATATGGTACAGGTATGCATGGCACACCTAGATCTAAATATGTCCGTCCGTCTGTCTGGTAGTACGAACAATATTAATTATTAATAAATTCTAGTTCTAAACAAGAAATGATTTTTGTAAATGAAAATATGAAACATCAAAAGTTGATTTGGAGTTCCTATATCATCACAGTTTAATTTGTCATAGGTGTAAATTGTATAAATCCTATATTTGACAAATGTATGTATAGAATCTATATGATTTAGTGATCCAATTTGATAAACCGCCCTGTTGCGGTTTTTGAACCTGAAAAAATTGTTGGGAAATCATTTAATTAAAATGGTCTTTCACTTTCAGAAACATTATGCGATTTGAATTCACTTCGAATCGACAGAGTGAAATTTACATTCCTAATGTCAAATAAAAGGCATTTTAACGAATTCACTTTCGAACAAGTTTCTCATATTCGAAAAACCGGAACAGGGGGCAGCGTTTTATGGGAATTTATGAAAGTAACATATCCAACTTGTTTGAAGCTTCTAGCATGCATTATTTAAACATAGTTTTGATTGTAGCTAAATGCTACAATAGTCTGATGTAAGCAAGTATTGAAGTTTTTTTAGGTCTTGATATAAGAAACATCTGTGTATAAAATTATCATTCCAAATATTAAGACACAATAAAGTTTTACAGTTACATAATTTTGAACTAGTTGTACTACTGCACGTTGGAGAACAATTTTTATACACCATCTGCTTGCAATAGGAAAGAAGTTTCCATACCAAGTTTCAGCACAAAACATTTGCATAAATCGCAGCACTTAGGCAGCTAAACAAGCAAAGCAAATTTTCGATGTCTACTTCAATGCGTTACTAACTTTCTGTCTAGCTGATAGTACCCACTTTACGCTTTATGTGAAGTGTATAACAACAACAGAAAGCAAGCAGCGCTGCAGCCAGTGAAAGCATTATGTGGCACAGCACTCAACTTGGCTGGCTGTTGATGGCTGCTGACAGTTGCTGTGTTGTTGTAAAGTACATTGGTTGTTGTTGGCGTTATCCTTGCTTACTGACAATGTTCCATTGCTGCTGATGCTGCTATGCCTTTTTTTACTATTTTTTGTTTGTTCGACAGTTAGACACAAAAAGGCGAAGTTCTCAATGCCGCTCGCTGTTAAAGCACGCAGACACATAAACGCGTCTAAAGCACACAAATATCAACACACACACCCACACCCACATTCATAGAAAATCAGTCAGTCAGTCAGTCAGCCTGTCTGTCCGTCCGTCCGTCTATCTGTCTGTGCGTCTAACAAGAGCAACAACAAAGCAATATCCTTCCCATTGCTCCTTTTTGGTTTACTTCATTGCTTCGTTGAATACGAACCGTTTGTGCTGACGATGATTATGATGACGACGACGACAATGATGCTAAGAGAAATAGGGTCAAACTTTTATATGTACTTGTTTGTACCGCCTCCGCCTACAACTTCAGCAGAGCGCAAATGAATACGGAGTGTGCCTTTGGGGTTTAACAAGCATAAAGACATAGCGACAAGTTGTAGCACTAAAAAAAATAAAATAAAAGTTCGGCAAGGAGCAAGAACGACATAGAAATAAAACTAAATAAATATAAGCCACATGCTGTGCAACATATTGAACAGAACAAGGCAAGCAACCACGACACAATTGAGCAAAAAAAAAAAAAGAAGGATAGTACCACAAGGATTCATTGACAAACCTTGGCAACATCGAATGCCAGCATATCGCTATGAAAGCAACACAAGCTCAGCCAACAAATGTTTTCACTTAAAAAGGATTCAAATGAACCAAAAAAAAAAAAAAAAACCAAATACGAAATACGAACGCGCCAAGCGGCTTGATTTGTAAGTCGTGTGTAAAAATTTTATTTAGAAAAAGATTTTAAGAAAGTTTGTAAGACTGATATATATATATATATAAGACTCAAGGTTGCTGACTGCATGTTACCCTACACAGTTTCTAACTGAAATGTATTTATAAAGTTTGACAAAACATTAGTAGAATAATTTGATAAAATGGAAGATAAACTTGCTGTTAAGTTTGATGTAGAAAGTTTATACAATACAAATAACTTTTACATTCTAGTTCAATACAAACAAGTTCAGTAGTATAATTTTCATCGATGAACTAATCGTTCATTTAGTTCAGTGCTCATTTATTCTAGTTCATTAAACATTTACTTCATTAGTCACTTATTACACAATGTAGCACCATTTTAGTGATAGACCTGCCACTTTTTTTTATAGATTTGAACCCGCTGAACACGAACATCGCAATTGCTATGGTTAGAACTTTGAGATATAAATTATTGAATTTTTTTTCAAATTTTTTTCAGAGCTAGTGTTATTTAATTAAACATATCTCGACTTAGTATTAACCAATTTTGTTAAGTAAATAAACGAATTAAAGACAATTAAATTATCTACCAATTTTGTTCTTGATAAATCGGCTTTGAGCTTGATCAATCGGCTCGGTAGTTACGGAGCAATAGGAAAATATATGGCGAAACAATTTTTTTCTATCAAAATTTAAAACGAAAGTATATTAAATCGACAAATAAAAATCGTGAAGGTCAAAAATGTTTAGTTTATCATTTTCTACTTAAAGAAGAACCTTTTACAAAGAAGACAATCAACTTTCTAAGGAAATCCATGGAAAGATAAAGAAGATTTCCGCAATTGGGCGAAGGTATTGAAATTCGACTTTATAGTAATTTGTTGTTTTTTTTTCAGTTTTAAACCGGTTAATTCTATTTTAATATATCTGAAGTTTTCAAGTATTTTTCTAAAAATATAATATACGATTGTATGAAAAGCAACTTATGCTTCCTTTTTCTCTCCTCCAGTCTAATGGATTCGTTTGTCTCATGAGAAAGCATACATAATTGATATTCATATTTTCATTCCATGAACCCGAATAGCGTTGAACTGATACATTTACCCAAAATGTGGTTCTTTCAAGCGAAATGCAATTGATACTGTTAAATTTGCCTTAGTAAATTCCAAATCTCTGACCAAATCATTTAAATCCGCCTGCGTCAAAAGTTTTGGCTCTTCTCCACTTTTAAATTCCAAGTCAGAACTGCTTTAATATGATGTGATAAATACAAAACTGGAAGTGTAAACCCATCAGCTGCTTATTTTAGGTAATCCCATCGCATAGTTTTTACGAAGCCACTCTTTTTGATTAAGCAAAAGTAGCAATCAATGACATGACACAGTGATTCTCTCAAAATCATTGGCTTGCCGAAATGACAGAATGAGCTCGCGTTGTCTTGCCCATTTTATAAAGTTCAGTTAATAAAAGTATGGTTCGCCGCATTTAAATGGTTCAGTAAATAACACCTGTCAAAATAAATGCAGGGCTTACACTTTCGAGTCGGTCAAGATTAGATAACAGTATAAAGCCGAATTTTGGTACTATCACTCAATTGTCCACAACTTTGTTTTCAATGGATTTTCTTGAATAGTATATATATTTTTTTTTTTTTTGTTAAAGATCCTTCTCAAAGATTTTATAATGCATTTTTTTCGTCTATTTAATGCATTTTGTAAAAAAATTTGTTCGCCGTATTTTGTTCTATTGCTCCGTATCTACCGGGCCGATTGACAAAATAGAAGTTAATTTTATTATCTCTGATTTGTTGTTTTACATAACTAAATCGGTTAACCCTAAGTCGAGTTATTTTCAATATATAAGTCAAATATATAAGTCAAGTTCTGAAAAAATCTAAAATAATATTTTAAAATTCATATCTCAAAAAATTATTGCGATTTTTGTGTTCACTGGGTCACGTATATTTATAAACCCTTTAAAAAATACAAAAATACGTACTGACAACCGAACGAAGCAACATGGGTTAGCTTGACATGTTCCGTCTCATCGCGCAAAAGTCTATTTTACTCTGTTGTAAATGTACATTCAGGGTGTTAAAAAAGAAAATAACAATAAACCCCATTTATATATACTTCTATGTATGTGTGCAGGGTATAAAAAAAAAGGAAAAATAATATCAATAAAATAAAATAAGTGCAAAATATCGAAAATATAGCGAATGACTTTGAAAGGCTTCCTTGGCGCTTTAGGAAATTGCTTTTAAGACGTTTAGCTCGACGCCGACGATGTCTCAGTGGAATTTTGGATAACAATAGGTTAACTTGAGATGGCGCGACCTCGTCCAAAGAGTTTACATTATGGTTTTACTTTGGCTCATAGCATACCGCCTTGACATCTTGTATGTGTGTGGGTGTGTATGTGTGTGAATAGTCCTTTGTTAAGCAGGTGCTTTACTTACCAAGCTTTTCTGTTTAACCTCTTTAGTGTATACATTCCATATTGTTGCTGTCCTGGGAGTTAATCAGGCAGCCAATAAAACCTGCAGTTTTAAATTTCGTCTGTGTGGGTTTGTCTGACGCAGTTTTTCGCTTCAATGTGTTTTTTTTTTGTTTTCTTTATTTTTTTTTTTTTTTGTAGCTGAAACAATGTTTTTTTTTCCTTGTTTTCATCGGAATTGACATTGTCGTAAATTAAATTATAAATAAATATGCCTTCGGCAGCAATTTGCGCACACATCCTGCTCAATGTACAATATATATATATGTATGCTTGGCGGATATCCTGTCAATTTATTTTGACTTCCGTGCAATGAGAAAGTAGAAAACATAAACGGAGTTCATGTTTATGTATTCTGCCAAATTCAATTAAAATTTATTAATATTAAAGGTACCTTATCAGAATATGTTATTTAAGAAGTATGGAGCGAGTTGCTGCAGACGCTTGTGAAATACTTAAGTTCACTGGGCAAATTCTCATTAGATTAGGTTAGTTTTGAGCAAAATGATAGATATCCGCAATTATACGTTATTATGATGCTTTTAAAAGTAAGTCATCGTTGTTTAACTTTAGCATGTAATTGATAAAAAGTAAAAGTAGTAACAAGATTAAAGAACGTACTTAGTAAAGAAGTAATTATTTAAAAGAAAACAAAAAACCCGACTGCAACAACTGCCTAAAAATCTGCCAAAATTTAATTTTTTATACGTAATTTTTCTAGTATACTTTCATTGAGTCATCTTTTAAGGATTTTGGTTGAAACCTTACACTTTTCGATTCGTAGACAACAATTAAAATGAATCTAACGATAAAGTCGTTAAGGCCACTGAGCGTGCCAAAGAAATGTGCAGACATACAAACACACACTCAAAAAACAAAAGCCCTGCCTTGAGCAGTCGTATAAAAAGCGTCTTAATCGAGCCACTAGTCGTGTCACTATATCGGTAAGACTATTCGTAAATTGAAGCAACTTATAAGAGTTTCTCTCCTAATAACAATGCATACTGTGCTTGTTATCGAGATAATATATCTACTGCGGAAGGTCGGCAGCCATACATGCTTCTGGTGTATAACTTATACGGCAGAAGTCGTTTATATATATCAAATATTTATCATGGAAAATGGTTTTATTGTTGTTTAAACCAGTAGTGTATATAGGAGGCATCATTGGCGTTTAACCACTCCCCCATGATTCTAAAAAAATATTGATGTTAAATCTGTCGGAACTATTGTATTAATAAATTCATTAAAAACCGCAATAAATCGCTTTTCTTCTTTAAAAATGAGCACATTTAATAAATAAGTATAATACTCTACGAAATACAATATAATAAATTACAACCAATGTTTTAATACCTTTCGCTCGAAGTTTTAAAACAGACTGTAGTCATATATTCCAACCATGGCATAAAAAAATAATTTCAAGAACGTAAAAATATAAAACTTTGAGGTGAGTTTGTATGTCTGTGTCATGTTGACGTAGATACTCTATGGGGTTACGAGCAGAATGTGCTTCCATACCGGGTTTCAGCCAGATAACTGACAAATTTATTTAAAACAAGAAAAAACATTAACTTCGGTTGAACTTTCGGTTCTCTAATACCATTCACACGAAATGTTAATCTTATTGTAAAACATAAACGAGGGGGGATTTAAATAGGGGCTACCCCAAAAAGTAGTAGGTACAGGCCCACTAGTAGATGTGATATTGACGTGATGTGAGATGATATTGACGTTTTCATACATATGCATATAAGTGAGCTTTAGGTTTGTATGGGACTACCTCAAAAACCGGTCGGGTTTGTATGGGGGCTACCCCAGAACGTGGGTGGGACGCTCCTTTGTATGTTAAGTAGCTGTCCATAAAAGGCACCACATCGCATTTCAACCTAAAATTGACTTTAATAAAGAAGTTTGTCAAACAAAATGTGTGTGGGTCGCACCCATTAATGTATATGTGAAAAAGTGGGCGTGGCGGTTAAATCTTGATACTCTATTAAACTGCCATAAAAAGAAGAGTATGTGCAAAATTTCAACTGGATAGCATAAAAATTGGTCTCCAAAAAATGCGCAACAACATACAGATAGACAGACGGACAGGGCAAGATCGACTCGTCTCGTCGAGTTGATCAAGAATATATATACTTTATGGGGTCTACGATGCGTCCTTTAACGCGTTACAAACTTTAAAACAAACTGATAATACCATTTCACACTATGTGTGAATGGTATAAAAAAAAAAGAAAAAACGTTAACTTCGGTTGAACCGAAGCTCAAATACCATTCACTCGAAATTTTAAATAGTATCGCAAAACATAAAAGTGGGGATTTAAATACGGGCTACCCCTAAAAGTGATCGGTACACGCCCATTAGTAGATGTGTATGAAGCGATGCATTAGATGTGTAAGATGCCGTCATATCGAATTTCAAGTTGATATTGAGGTTTCCATACAAATGCATAAAAGTGAGCTGTGGGTTTGTATAGGACTACCTCAAAAATCTTATTGTATATGAAGCAGTTGTTCACTAAAATCCCTCAAATCATATTTCAAGCTAATATTGATTCAAATAAAAATTTTTTTTTCATAAAAAACACAAAATTCCTAAATGTGTTTGTATGGGGGCAACCCCAAAAAGTGGGTGGAACACACCCATTAGCCTATGTATCTTAAGCGCTGATCATAAAAAGGCACCACATTGCATTTCAACCTAATATAGACTTTAGTAAAGAAGTTTTTCATACAAAAAGTCAGAAGTGGGCAGTAGCTATGTATTGGGCTACCCCAAAACAGTGGGTGAATCCCACCCATTAATGTATATGTCAAGCATCCGCCCACTAGAAGTTACCATATCAATTATTAAGTTGATATTGACTACAATAAAAAAGTTCATTCAAAAAGTCAAAAGTGGGATGTGGGTTTGTATGGGGGCTACCCCAAAAACTGGGCATGGCGGGTCAAACTTGATACTCTATTGAACTGCAATAAAAATAACTGTATGTGTACAATTTCAACTGGATAGCACAAAAATTGGTCCCCAAAAAATGCATTACAAACTTTCAGACAAACTGATAATACCATTTCACAGTATGTCTGAGTGGTATAAAAATGTGATAAAACATCCAGATAGACATGTCTAGATTGACCCTTCTTAGGCCTGAATTTACTCTCATGTGTGAATGGTATAAAAAATTATATCCCCCTCACCCAAAGCTATATACGCCGCTGATTTCTACCAATTGCAAAAGCATTTTTGGCACTGTAAAGATGGTATCTCCAAAATATGTTTTTTGAACACACCAACCGCATCTTCTGGCTCTTCACATATGGAAAGAAAAAGAAATCATTGGGTACTACATCAGGGTGCTCAAAGAATCATTTGTTTTACTTCCCTTCCAACAGCCACTTATGTAATATGAATTTCGTCTAATTAAAGATTCAAGATGTTGACTGTAGTGGTTCTTTTATCAGACTGGTATTATGACATAGTGTTAGCATCTTCAAATTCGTTGTGCCTGCTGTCGAAACAAGGAAATTGTTCAAGTGTTGCTACTTAGCCCTTCTTTTTCGTTATAATATTATCAGGTTTTCGGATCAATAAATTATGAACTCAAAGACTCTACCTTCCAGTAACGTTGGAGAAACATATGGTATGAGTTTTACAAATGCGGCCAGCATACTAGGTATGTAACGGTCCAACTCATGGTATGCGGGGCTGTCTAGTCCGAAACTCTTCTTAAGAGTTCGCTTAGGTATCTAAGGATAATAATAGTACTTGTAGTAGTAGAATGAAGACACAAAACCAAATTTTACCATTTACATCTGCAGACTCCAGCTTTATCAATATGTGAAAGCAAATTTTTATTTATAAAAAGTCTGACAGGTTTTTTCCTACCGTTTTCAAAAGAGCTGATACGTACATTTTTTCAAAACATTTACAAATTATCTCGGTTTACCTGATAACCTTCATCTCTATTAAGATTACAAGTATCTTTAAACAATCAAAAACAATTTATTTAACTGAAATAAATCGTTTACAAATCTATAAATACAATAATAATCTATTTAGGTACGAGTATGATTCGTTCATTCATAACAAATCACTCGAATAAGACAAAGCTAACCGACAAAGCCGCCTCTCCAATCACAACTGTTGCCGAGTGAGGTAACAAAAACGAGATTCGAACAATTAAAACAAATCAACAATGAAAAGATAAAATACTGAAACATATACAAAACAAGCCGCACGTGGCCGCAGTATACAAAGCGCTTGTTCTAACATACCAAATTGTAAATAATTGAAAAAAGCACAGGTTTCCGTGCTACAGTCATGGTGCCCGACTATAAAATACTCTACGCGCGTCAAGTGGAATTGTTTAAGGTTCGCTTTTTGAATGTGCAGAAAAGAAAAGAAAAGAAAGAATTCATTTGCTGAGTCAATTATGTATTGAAAAATGTTTGTATAAGAAAAAATGTCAGTTAAACTGTGTTGTTGGCTCAAAGCGACCTGCTAACTTTAATATAAAGTTAGCAGGCCACTAATAAATATAAGGAAATATATACATATTAAGCTGCAACAATGTAAATATACTTTCGTGTTTCTTTTTCTTTAGTATTACCACTAAACTAGCTATACATAATTGATTCTTAGCATTTATGATTTACATCTTATTTAAAAGTTAGTCTTCTAACTTTATTTAAAGTTAGCTGATATTTAGACACCAGCACAACATTTTTGATTAGAACACACAATTGACAATTAACATTGTTAAACATTTGGATTTCTCAACTTGGTTCTCTAATTTTTTTTTTTTTTTTGGGGTCTGTTTTCCATGTTGGTTTAAGCCCAAGCCGCCACTCGAAGTATAGTCTGAAAGTCACCTCAGTGCGCTTTAGACTAGATTGCATATGGTTTGCGAAAATCTACCTCTGGTAGGGAGGCGCCAACCCAAACATCTTTCAGAACTTTGGTGATAGCGTCGGGGTTAAATGACGATAGACTAAGTGGTCTGAACTTCTTCCTAAACTTCTCTTCAGTTGGATGGAATATGATAAAGCCTAAGACAGCTTACAAAGAACGCATGTAACCATGGTAAAAAACGCACTTCGGCAAGTGTGTATATAGTAATAGCTAGAGAGTTTTCTTATCAAGGTTTGTGTCTTGGACAGGGTTTTCATCTGAGTGGGATGCATCTGAGTAGGATTCTAAATTGCTGCAGAACATGACACGCTTTGGCCTTCTTTATAGTTTTTTCTATAAGCTCAATTCTTCTTTGTATTCTTCTAGTATTATAAATGACCGCGTTTATTAAAAAAATTCAACTACCACAAAAACAGCTCAGCTGCAAAAACTATTCAGGCCGATGGGTGTACCAGATCTTTATTATTGTAAAGTTTGTCTTCTTTTTTAAATATGTATCTTTATGGCAGCTTTATAATGATTATTTGCGCATAATGAAATTTAAGACGACCTTTAAGTTAGAATCGACTCTTATTAAAATCAACTTTTTCACTTCTATATTACGAGTGTGTAATACCCATATATGTGTAGGGAACAAAATTGATAACAATTCAAAAGAATATGCGACAAAGAAAATACAAATCTGAAAAATCAAACCGAAACCCATTAGAATCAATTACAAACGCAAAACGAGCGCCAACATCGAGCTGAAAATAAAAGCTTAGAATAGTAGTCGAAGGGGCAGAATATAAAACGCACACACATTCTCAAAGTACACTTAATTAAGCGCAACGCGAATGGGATTGTAACACGCTAAGGGCGGCAGCTGGGTGGGCATGCGACCTGGGGCTGGCGGCACTTTGTTCGGATGCATGTGAATATTTAAAACGCGATGTCGTTGAATGCAAACAAAGCCAACAGACAGCAGTAGACACAGCAGCCCAGCCCACAGTCGGGTTGGGCCGTGCTCGGGCGCCACCACTTTATATGGCGCAGGTCGGGTTGTATCGCTGTGAAGCGGAGATTGGTAGGTTGCAAGACTAACTAAATACACGTAGCTGTGCATGCATCAGGGTGACAGGTTTTAGTATGCCCATACATACCATATGTGTGTAGTTATGTATATATCGTATGTATATACGAGTATATGTACTTACGAGTATCTGATGCCAGTTTACTTGTTTATACGAGTATTCATTTCAAGAGTTGAGTTCAATGCAGCGCTAAGGCTGAAGCGTCTCAATTAATGTTTTATTCCTCTCATTTTCAACGAGTATCAATGATGGCTCGAAAGAATTTATTTATGTATACAAAATGAAACGAAAATAAAAAAATTCTTTAAATGAATGGAATTGCTTTACGAAAAAGCGAAAACGGAATGATTTGCAGCTTAATTGAGCAAAGATATTTCTTCAATAAAGCGGCTGGCAAGTGGCACTGAATCGAAGAATCATGAACAAATTATTTAACGAAGCAAAATAAGCTGAAAATGCGCAAAAACATTATTTTTTCGAGCGTTTCTTGAAGCATGCAATTTAATTAGTTCGCCAATAAAGTAGAAATTTTTTGTTTTTTTGTTTTCTGTAAAGCTTGGAAAGTTGGTGTGGATTAAATTTCAGATACAATATTGAGGCCAGTAGTAGTTTTCAATTTCGGGAAGATTTTGTTATGTATACTATTGGAAATAGTATTAGTAGTAGTATTTCTATATTTTATTTAAACCAGAAAGAAAGTCTATAACTCTGCTCTAAATTTCAATCCGAATAATTTGATCGGAATCGATTTTTTATTTGAAATCAATCATTAGATAGAAAAAAAAATATTCGCTATAAAGCATAACAATTCTCCAAAATAAGATTCTTAAGCGTTGACGCACTTCTGCCAGCGACTCTTCAACATACTGACTGATAGGAGCATTCCCGAATGTTCTTTAAATAATATGTACATGCCTATATGACGGCATCTACGGTCACATGGCGGCGTTCTTTAAGGACAATTTTCACTCCGGGTAAAATCGGGACTGTACGGGAGCTGGGGAACCATTGTTGTATCGTTCTTGATCAAGTAGTCGTGCATTGGTTTTGTTCGTCTGTAAAAATTATAGGCAAGAGCTTGGTGTAGTTCTGTCTTATCCCCAAATCACCGGTGATGATGATGTGCACATTTATTTTTTAACATTTAATTCGTCTGTGATAATTCAAAATCTTAACCGCCGGACAGACTTCATAGTCATCTTCGGTTCATGACTTTGACAGGCGTTTTGCGCGGAGTTCTCCATCCACACTCTGCCGACTATTTTTGAACATTTTGAACCACTTAGAAACAACAGTTTGTGACATAGGCTATCACTCCCGAATACTTAACAAATCATGCCCTATTTTCCACGTCCAATACAGAACTTAAACGCGTAACTCTATTAAATAGAATGCTTAATTTTGAAGCTTGCACCGCGTCCCTCAACAAAGGTTCACTAAATCCACGATGCGACCTACAACGAAGCTCACAGGTACCTGGTGCATTTTGTAGCTGAGATTTTCCAAAATCGGACCCGACACATGTTTCTCTGTAGCCTGATTTTGCCTAATGTCACAACGTACTATCACACGAAATATGAGCATAATTTGTTGGTCTTAATTTTCGGCATATTGGCAAATGTTGAATTTCTAAATCTGCTTTGAGCAATTACTTTCCGAATAGCTACGCCCAAATATTATGTCACTTGGGCATAGTAACAAATATGTCTGATGTAAGAATCGTGTACATTATACGAAATGTAGAATACTAAATTGAGTTTCCTAAATACCAACCCAGACTTTTATGTGCGTAATATACACATAAAGATTTAGCCACGAGTGTTATCTAAAAATAAATGCTTCGTTCTTATCATTTTATTTAGTCTATTAGCGTAATCAATATAATTAGAATACTATAATGTAAATAAACTTACCGACGAAGAACTACTACAAGTAGTACTAGCTGGATTCAGCACTTCAAATTTGTTTTTATTTGAGTACACTTGATTTTGATTGTGTTAAATTTTTTCATGCACACTTTATTTGAATGATTATAATACATTTATGTATTTTTATTTCACAAAACTTCATAAAATCAAATTTTGCACAATTTTTTTTCTCAGAATTTACCTTGAAATTGCTCGCAGTAAACCACAGAATAATATGAACATAATATCAAAAACAACAACAAAGAAAAACAAAAATAACGAAAAACGTGCATTTCGATGGAACCGAAGCATTAATACGCTTTTTACGATTTGTGATGTAACTGTATGCGTTAATTTTAACGAAAAAATATTTTTGTAAATGAAGATAAAAATTATCATCAAGATTAGTAACACATAACTCAGAACTGTTTATCATTAAGTCAGAGTGTGAACAATACTATAAGAGTGTATCCATATACTATATTCACTCATTCTGTGAAATATTGGATTGAAAGTTGGTATGAAGCAACATTATTATCAAAATGAAGATGTAATCACTGGAAAGTGTAGATCTCATACATAAACACTTCGCATTTTTCTTTGATCGTATCGAACATGTTTCAATTTAAGCAATTAATTTTAAAATAATAATTGTTTTATAGGTGAATCCAATTAAGTTTGGTATTAACTTTCAAACGTGCTGGCTTATATTTCAGAGAAGATGGGTTCAAACCCTGCTCGATCTTTGATGCTGGAGTTGAGTCCTTACGATATTTTTGTTGCCTATTGTGGAGGTTCTTTAAATTTGTTTAGAAAAAAACTGTTTTTACATGAACTGGTGCTATCCATTTTTTTTTCTTTCTCACTGCATCCACTGCCCAATGAGAGATTTGCACCGAATCATTTTTTCGGATTTGATTTCGTTAAAATGGTCCATATTTCAATTTCAGAAGAAATTCGCAGACTTTGAGAATATGAATTCCATACTGCTATTTCCAAGTGAATTCAAATAGCGAAATTCTTCTAAAAGTGAAATACGGACCATTTTAACGAAACCGAATCGGAACAAATTATTCGGATTCGAAAACTGGAACACGGGGGAAAGTCATTGAAAAAATTGAATTCAACACGTCAGTCATGCAACTATGATGCAGTTAAAGCATCAGAACAAGAATCAGTGACCGAAACCCACATCGATAAAGAGCAAGGGAACATTGTGAAAAATAAAGCTTTCGTACTACTTTAAAAATGGTTCACTTGGAAACTGCAATTTACACAGCACGGCATTGTTGAAAAATTCAATGATACTAGCTGATATTTGCAAAGTTCCACGATGGCACTCAGTACTGCTGTTACATCGTTAAAGTTTCGAAAATTTTTTGTTGAATCGAAAGTCTTACAATATCTACGAAAGTAACGAAAAAAAATTCGCAAAACCTAAAGTGTCTGCCACTAGTTCGAGAATTCGAAAAAATTGCATGATCACATGTAATCTAAATAAAATCATTATTTCTCGTTGCTAAATGTTTTATCATTTGTCATAAACCTTTTGATATAGGCCACACTCCATCTTCCTTGGCGCGGTTCGTTCATAAGCATTCATTTAATCTAGGATTGCCCAAATTTAAAAAAGCGGGATATATAAAAATATATGAAAATTGCTATATTGATATTGGGGTCGAAAAACAGCTAACGCTAATATTGATATTGATATCGATTGATATTGATATCGATATATTTAGTAATGCCTAGTAAAGTAAAGCTGAATGACAACAAGTTTATAATTTACAAGAAAAAAATTACAGTCGAGTGTGTTCAACATTGATATTGATTGTAATAAATTGGTTTCTCATTTACATTAAAAGGGTGCGAGGCATACCGACTGGTGAGCCTGCTTGTATCATGGCCTCAGAGAATCTCCCTACCGTGTATTAGAAAGATTCGATGAAAACAGAGGGACTCTTTTCCGTCTTCACAGACACACAGCCAAACATATATAAGGACATGTCTACATCAAGAATATATTGTATATACCTACTGTATTTAGTCTCTTTCGCCTCCTATGTGTGAAAAGTATAAAATTATTTGTATTATTCATTTATTTGTATATTATTCATTTATTATTTTTTTTTTCTATAGGTCTTTTTTACTTAATTTGGGTACGCTGAAATAAGTGGTGATAACCTTTTTGCTACGTTTGCAGATTTCTCCAAACAAAATTTTAATTTGAAAGCTTTTTGGTCGAAAACCGGACACTTTTACTGTATCTCCGAAACTAATAGAGATACGGAATGTATGCATATATAGAATTGAAGTAAATTCAATTTTCAAGCTAAAAAGTCTACAAATTCTAAGTCGTATGGGTAATATTTTCCGAAAGCCAAGAACACGGGTTGTTCCAAAAACCGGAACTTTTCACATTTTGGCCTGTATCTCCGAAACCAGCAGAGATACGGAAAATATACCCGTAATTAAACTATATTCAATTTGCAATTGCATGGAAGCAATTGAAAGCCTTTATTAATGGTGCATTGGGTATTAATCGGGAGAATAGATGGCGAAGTTCGTTAGAAAATATACTTACTTGCAACTTTGTATACGGGTATATTTTCCGTATCTCTGCTAGTTATTTATTAATAAGATATATTCAAAAGTTTTTTCTATACAAAAACTTGAAAATAGGCAGTGATTTTGTAGAGCGGCTTGAATTCAAAGAGAGTGTGACTCCTTACCGAGTATCTACTCGAAATCTACAATAAAAAAAAAAAACTGCGATTAAAACGCTTAGCTACACTGGGACAGACGGACATGACTAGATCGACTGTTCTTCTATTTCAAGGCGTTACAAACTTTCCAACATGCTGATTATACACTTTTCACTTTATATATGTGGAGGGTATAAAAAGTAGCTACATACATACATATGTACATAAATATTTTTTTTAAATTCCGCGTTTGTGCACACCAAGCCAAGCTGAAGCACTCAAACTGTTAGCAAAAAAAAAAAACAACAACAACAACTACTGTTCATGCATACGTCAACGTCAACAAAACGCCCCCGCGCGACGCACCTTCACTTCACTCCGCGAACACAACACAAAACGAAATATTGTTGTTGTTTTTCTTGTCTCACCCTTTACCGCTAACCTAAGCAACCGCCGACGACAAGCTTTGAGACTCCGCTGACGCTACAGCAGCAACAACAACAACAACAACAACAAACGAAGACGACATACAATTTCACTGTGTGGGCACTTTTTAACCATAAAAAAACATTAAAATTATTAAATTATTTGATTGATTTTCACTTGCGGCACATTGCGCTACACTTTTTCAATATTTTTATGCTTTAATATTTCTGTTAAATTGTAGAAAAACGTAATTTACCGACGCGCATGCAACAAAAACGCCAGCGAAGTGAAGAAGAAAAATTTTATATCTGCGTCTGAGCGAGATAGCTAAATGCGAACAGCAACAAGTGTCAATAACAGCTGATCGACTACAGTGCGTTCAGTGTTGTAGATCGAAGGCGGTTCTGCGCTGTTATGTATTAACATTATGTTAGGTAATTGGTTCTCTCTCCGTTAATTTTTTTTTTAAACGCAGCTTTTTTTTAACGAAAATTATTGTTAAAAAAGCTGTGTTCAAAGAAAAAGCTCAAAAACGTTCAAAAAAGCTGTGTTTAAAGAAAAATCTGATCAGAAATTGGCTGATCAGAAACCAGAAGCGGCAAACAAGTAATGAAACATAAAATTCCAATTGGATACCAGTTGCTCTTCACGTTTTTCGATTGATCTACTTAATAAGTAACTAAATACTACATTGACAAATACATAAAGAAAATAATTTAATAATTGCTGCTGCTGATTGCCACTATTCGTAAGAGCAAGAGAGAGAGAGATAGCGAGGGATGCAGAGTGAGTGTAGTACGCAATCTTCTTAAGATTGGGGAAGGCCGCGTGTGAAGATCCGTCTGTGTGGTATAGTTAAATAATAGTTTGTTTGTATGTATTGTGCTGTGTGTGTGTGTGTGAGCGAAAGCTTTTGCATTTTGTGTGATTTGTATGTAGGAATCTATGTGTGTGTGTAGTTGAAATTCGCTTATACATTATTGTTTATTACGAGCGCACATAAGTATACTTTATTGTTTTAATTTTTTAACGATCATACATTCGAATGTATTGGGTGTTGGAACTAATTTTAAAGGATTCATAAGAGATGGCGTAACTAACACTAAATCGGATCGGGTAAACTTGTGACTATAGCAGCTAAGCCCATTGTACGCTTTGTAACTCTTATGGGGACTATGCTCCATCGATTTCAACTTGTGAGTACTGGTTTCGTATGTTTAAAAGTGGTGGTTTTCATACGGAGGACAAAGAACGTCGGGGCCAGCCCAAAAAGTTTGAAGATGACGAATTGGAAGCAATACTCGACGAAGATCCGTGGCAAACCCTTCAATTGTCAGAATTGTCAGAATCATTGGGAGTTGACTTGTCAACATTTGCCAAACGCCTCAAAGCCATGGGAATGATTCAAAAGCAAGGAAATTGGGTGCCGTACGAATTAAACCCAAGAGACGTCGAAAGGAGATTTTTCACTTGCGAACAGCTGCTTCAACGCCATAATCGGAAGAGTTTTTTGCATCGTATTGTTACTGGCGATTAAAAGTGGATCCGATAACCCAAAGCGAAAAAAATCATGGGGACCTCCCGGCCATGCATCAGCATCGACGGCCAAGCCGAATATTCATGGTGCCAAGCTCACGCTCTGTATTTGGTGGAATCAGAAGGGTGTTGTAATCAAACCATCACTGGTGAACGTTACCAACAATAATGGATGCAATTTAGCCGAGCATTGGAGCAAAAACGGCAGGAGTATGCCAAAAGACACGACAAGTTTGTTTTGCAACATGACAACGCTCAACACATATTGCAAGATCCGTCAAGGAAACGTTGGAGGCGTTGAATCGGGATGTGCTACCCACCCGCCTTATAGCCCAGCCATAGCTCCTTCTGACGACCATTTGTTCAGATCGATGACCCACGCCCTAGCTAGGCAGCGCTTTACTTATTACGAGAATATGAGCCGTTCTTCCGACGCGGAATCTATATGCTGCCAAAAAGATGGAAAAAGGTTGTAGCTAGCAATGGACAATATACATTATAGCATTTTTTTTAAATAAAAGCTAAAAATCGAAAAAATTACTTTAAACTTAATTCCAACACCTCAATAAATGCATTAGAGATGAGCTATGCAGTGATTTTTGTGTAGCTGTGATTATCGTGACGGCTATTTTCAAATCACCGTGATTTTGAACTGCTACTGCGACCGCTGTAAAAAAGAAAAGAAAAAAGAAAAAAAACTTTTTATTATATTAAACTAATTTCTCCTCTAATTTGCACCTCATGGACATTTACAATACAAATACATGATATCGCACAGTATTATTTAACTGAAGTTATTTTTCAATAAATTTCTAATTTGTATTAAGAAATAAGTATCCATACCATGCTACAAACTACCCCTGGCAACATAGCTTTCCAAATGCGACTTAGATTTATACGTTGCAACCATAGCATGAAAATTACTCCAAAGCGTCATCTCATTTGCATTGGCGTTATTTGGATGGAGTACATATAGCAACGGCTTTATTCTGTTGTTAACGGCTGCAACCAGCTTTTCTTTTTCAGTTTCCATTAAGGTTGAATCGCTAAAAGCTATCACGCTTGGATGCTAAGAAAACATTTAAAGAAAACACTTGGTGTTGTCAAATACAACATTTCAGTTGAGCGATACTTAACTTCCTTTGATTGAATCACGGCGTATCAGTAATATATCATGTATATCATCAACTTGGTACGTTCATACATTTTGTGCTGCTAACACTCATACGCCGTGAATGATAGTGGAACTAGTAAGAAACAAATGATATTCAATCACTGTCATTTACAATATCGAGTAGCAACTGATATTTGTTATTTTTCAGTCGCTGTGATTCAATCACAGGTAGTTAAATATTGCGCAACTCTCAAACGCATGTTTGTGTGTGTGTGTAGTAGTAGTAGACTCGGATATGTATAAAATGTAAACTATTTTTAAAGGTGTCAAAGAGTTCTTTCAAATCAAAAAATATTTTGAAAAAAATCGTATTGTTTTTTATTTCGATACAGTGGAATTTGTTCTTGTGCTATATACTTAAGACATTGCTTTTCTTAATTGTTTTTCTAAGTTTCACAATTGTTTTAATCAATAACCTGTTGATCAAAACTCCGCAAATGATTTAAAGGTACACACTTTGTCACTAATTTTGTGACGGCAGCAAATCGCTCGATTGTGTTATAGCGCAAATCTTTGTTTTTAGATCGTGTGTAGAAGAATATGCGGAGTTTACTTCCAATATATTCCTATGATTTAATACAGGGTGGCGCATTTTATGTTTTGAAATCGTTATATTATTTAATTTAATTTGTCTTTATATTCTTATTGCATTGTAAAGTAGACAATTTCTGTTTATGTACACAGAGCTTTGCTCTGTTCATGAAATTATCGAAAATATTTTGATAAAGATGTGGCTTTATATCACCGATGACGCGTTGGATCACGGCCTTGAGCTCAGTAATTATTTATGCTTTATTTACATATATCTGATATTTCACAAAACCCCAACGAAAAAAAAAAATTCGCACGTTGGATTGGATTCTTCATTTTCTTCACTATCCGAATTGAAAATAATTTCGTCAAACACATCGGTCAATTTTCGATTTCAACAAGAGATAAAACACAAATGGGTTTCAGATTTGTTAATAACTATATTTGCCTGCCTCAATTTGTTCACCATAAACACCAGTTTCGTTAAATTCTATCAATTCTACCAATGGAATGTAGTGATTCTTGTCATAATCATAACCATTCAAATTAAAACATTTTGACCTACGGCTTTTAAAAATGCTGTCACATTTGAATGTTTGAATGTTTCCAACCTCAGTACGAAGCGATTCAATAGGAGAATGAACGCTACAGGTAACAAAAGTGTCTTTGAAAGCAGGTTGTGCTCATTACAAAAACGTTTTACCTATCAATAAAAAATAATATAAATCAATGATCATATGCATATAAATGGTATAAAAAGTCTAGATAAATAATTCTAGATTAATTTTGAAAGAAAATATCATTCATCTACTTTTGGGACACCCTAATGAGCACTCACTTCTTTAACAAATTCGTTGTGGAACCAATTAACGAAAAATCGTGACGTCTTCTAGTGAGTGTAGTACGACAATTTATGTACATGTTCAACCTAGGAATATAAAGAGTCTCCATATACAATTTCAGCTCGTTATTTTATAGACAGATGGAGATGGCCGTGTCCACATATATTATTATACACCACAATTTTAAAGACTATAATGAGCTTTGGTATACAAAAGTCAAAAAATGTTCTGCCACATGTGTCAAGCCGTAATGAGACGCTATGTACATGAAAACTAAAATCATACCAACGGAGCTTGTCAGTAATAAGAACTTTAAACACTGTTTGCTGATAGTATCGGACAGCATGTGTCACCCCAATATATTACTCTAACGAAAGCTAAACTCACATTCTTAGATCCTACACTAACCTAAGAAATGATTAATGATGAACTGTGCTTAATAGACATAATTGAATAAGATATATTACACTAGTCAAAAATGATGAAATAAAGAAATATATCTGCTCACATCTTTAGCATTTATAATCGTTGAGAAGGGACAGACAGATGGACGTGACTATATCGATTTGCCTCTATGAATTTTAGGTTAGAGATGGGCACAAAGAAAGCAACCAAATTGTAAATGTATGTGTGCGCTCTGCATGCATGCGTGCATAGGCTTAGGGCAGGTCATCTAACTCAGTAAGAGAAAACAATAGACCTTTTAGGTCGCAGTTTTTATATGTTCCCATCATAAATAAATAAATAAATGTATGGATGTGTGTGCAGGGTATAAAAAATTAAAATGTTTGTATTTGTTTTTTTAGAATTTTTAAAAGCGCTATACAAACTTTTACAAGTACTTGTGAAAGTTTTAAAGCTTTCTAAAATTAGCCATTTTGTTTTTCCTGTTGTTAATTTAGTCCTGTTTGCGACAGAGACTCCATTACCGAACAATACACATACTCACCATTGTATAAGTATACTTTATTCAAATTTGCTGCTTTTGTTTGTTTTGTACATTTTTACAGAAAGATAAACAATGTCTGGCAACAATAAAAGAAGCACGCCACACACAAACCAATTGCCAACATCAAACTAACTAAGTACTGCACTTAAACAAAGCCTATAAAGCATTTTGCCACAAGTCCTAACAACAGCATCATGATTACGCTGCGGCTGGCTTTCGTCGCTTGGTTTCTAAATTGTTGCTGTCTACAGCTGCCATTATTCTGCATAGCAGCACAGAGGCATACAGCCTCGGAAAATCCATCTACCTACAATATTGGTGGCGTATTAAGTGATTCCGAGAGTGAAGGGCACTTTCGTACAACAATAGCGGTGAGTTCTCGTGACTGTGCGTATGAAAATCCTTTCAACACAGATTCTAAAACAAATATAATTCTCTATTCAACAGCATCTAAACTTCGATCAGCAATATGTGCCGCGCAAGGTTACCTATTATGATAAAACAATTCGCATGGATAAAAATCCCATTAAGACGGTTTTCAACGTATGCGACAAGCTGATTGAGAAGCGTGTAAGTAATATTTATCGTAGGTACTTATAGAACTTGGCGCGCTGCTAATTACCAATTAATAACTCATTACGCGCTTCGCTCACTTGGCGCCTTATCGACGACAACGGCAACACGCTTCGTTGATTGGGTTGGCACCATAATGCAGCAGCGGCAGAAGGAGCAGCAGCAACGGCAATAATGGCGGCACATCCGGTTATGCGGTTTCAAGTAGGGCAATTTTCCAACAACACATCTATATATATATATATATATATATATATATATATATATATATATATATATATATATATATATATATATATATATATATATGCATATTGTACGTAAGACCTCAGACCACCAGCACATAGCACATCCATCGCATTTCCTGTGCATCTTTCGCCTTGGCCCTCCCTGAACTGCTTTTTCTATAATGCAATCATATCTTTTGCCAAGTTTCTTCTTTCGTTTTCCTTCTTTTTTTTCCACTGAGTGGGTTTCATTTTCATAATTTAGAGGAAATGATTCGGAAATTACACGATGACAGACGGTAATGCGAACGCGCATATCAGACGAATACAGAGGAATAATAAAAAAATCATAAGGAAAGACGGCATGAAACTTTGATTGAATGAGTATCAATTGAATGAGTCCAAAGAAATGCGCTGTAAGTGCTGCTGACTACGGTTTGCAGAAGTTTTCTTGCTAACAAATTTTCAACAGTTCATGCACTGAAATCAATTCAAATTCAATTCGGAGCAGCAGATCAAAAAAGCACTACAAAGTTTGTCATTCACAGGACAAAGGACATCAATTATGCTTTTGTCTGTGATTGCACAATCAAAATTGAATTTTTGAACCTTTCAAATTCAGGTAAAAGTGTAAATGATTGAGTATAGAACACAAAGGAAACTAAAATTGGTGTAAACAAGGGTACATAATACAGAGCGCCATTCCGGCAGTAGCTATACAAGGGAATTCACAATTTCATAAATATAACGAAAAGCGTGCAAACTTGAAGTTTTAATTAAAGGTAAAAATACCTTCGTTAATTTATCCTTTACCGAAAAAGGCTTACAAAGAAAATAATTAATGAAAAGTCATAATAGTTTTCCACAACTGGCATGCAACCGGAGGCTATGATAAATAAAGTGAAACTATGAAGAAGAAAGTATGTCTAATTGACTGAAAATGGAAACAAAAAACGTGGGTTGGAACCCGCCACCATCTTACATCTCCTTCCACTAGGCCTAATAGGTAGGGAAAATATCACAATAGCGGCCATCAGGCTTAGAGAATGTCGTTATAGGATGAACGGTACAACGGGACACTCAACAATTCTAAAAGGAGAAATATAACTAGCCAGAAATAACGATTATTGTATCCCTATACTGCACATCAATAAGAATTTCATTGTTCGTATCGCTTCCCGACAAGATTGGCATGAACCAGAACAGAAAATTGAAATAGAAAACTAATTGGGGATCTACACAGGCGACTATAAACTAGAAAACAGAGTTGGTTTTGCGGTACATATCCCAGAAATGAGTATTAATGACTCCTTTAGACTACCAGATTACTGTAAGCGGAATTTGCTATCATCCAGAAGGCAATATTTTACCTAGAATAGTCTAGGATTAGAGGGAAACAAGTCCACCTGTACTCAGACAGCCAACCAGCTCTTAAAGCGCTAGACTCCTGTCTAAATCGGTCAAGGACCATCATTGAATACCGCACATCTCTTAATGAGATGGCTGAACAGAACAGTATATACCTCATTTGGGTGCCAGGACGCATTCGTTTTTAACCTGCAAGCTGCAAATCAAAACGAACACTATTAGGACCGCAAAACAATGACCGGCAAAGAACTCAGTACCTACTTAGGATGAGTAGAACAGGTGTAGCTACTTTAATAGGAGTGGTAGTTGGAAACTAACTCATAGGTCAGCATGCCAGGGGGCTGGGTGCCTCCTTACAAGACGTCTGTAGAAGCTTTGATAACTGTGAGGTACCCGAAACCGTCCAGCCCCTTCTATTTCAATGCCCCGGACTATCTAAGAGTAGATTCAAACACCTGGGGCACTACTTCCTGTATGACATATCTGAAACTTTTAAGCTAAATGTAAAAAAATGAGTGCAGTATCTAAAATCGTCTCAGTGGTTGTACAAGTAAAGTGTTCGAAGTCGCAAAAAAGATTCGTGTGGTATCACAACATTCCATGTGTGGCCTAAGTGCTGTGTGGGCATTTGTTACTCACCCGACCATTCCAACCTAACCTAACCAAACCTAACTTAAAATTTAACCCTACACCTACAAATCGAAAGAAAACACGGTGGTCCCGAACGCCATCGAGTACCTTGATCGTTACATTTGTTTTTAATAATTTAATCAGAGAAATACATTTTATTGACTGATTCCGCGACGGAAGAGGACTCGTCTTTAGAAGCAATTTAAGAATCCAGTCATTTTTTTAAAATTTCGTAAGAAGTGAAGCGTTGGTCAGATAGGCATTGGCCCATTGATCGAAACAGGTGGTAACCAGATGGAGCGATGTCTGGGTGGGTTAGAAACTGCCATTTGGCTATTCAAATGTAGGCTTTGACACGCTTTGCGACGTGCGGATGACCATTGTCGAGGAGGAAAATGATTTTGTCGTGGCTATCGTAAATTGTTTGCCTTTCATCCTTTAATGTGCGGTTTGAACGCATCAGATGGGTTAGGTACCGCTACCCTGTAATCGTTTCATTATATTTAAGCAGCTCATAGTAATTCACACCACACTGATCTCACCAAATACAGAGCTTGAATGCATAGATATTTGTTTTCGCCGTTCATGTTGATGGGTGGCCGGCCTTAACCTATGACTTTTTGCATTTGGGATTGTCATTCAAACATAAGATCATAGGTGAAACAACGTCGCTTGGTTTCAACTCATATGGGACTTTCCCTGCTTTTGCATCACTCCCATGGCTTTGACTGACATCTTCAATGAAGTAAGAAGTATTAGTATTTACGATTCAACCAAAAGACATATACTGTAAACTACACTCAACGACACTAGGTTTACGGTGGAATACACTTTAGAAAGTGGAATATTGGAAATACAATAGTAACGCCATCTGTTAGGAAACGCTAATGAACTAACTCAAACAACCAATCACGCCCCGCATATAGGAGAAAAACAAATTTCGTCATATGTCAGCAACTATTTGACGCAGATGGATGAGATTTGAAACATATGTAAAGGGAACCAGGTTAAATCAAATTCAATAAAAATGTGGACATTGCCGGGCTGTGTGCTCAGGTCAATTTACCAGTCGTTGCACTTTCGGCAATGAATTTACATATGTAAAAGCATGTATCCAAAGCAAGATCCACTTGAAAATGGGTTGTGCTACGCCACCATACAAGAGAAACACAAATGAGGACATAGCTGCACAAGTCAAGGACGCTATATGAATGCGACTTTGTACATATGTAAAGGTTACCGGAAATAATGAGACTCACTGGGAAAATAGGTTATGCCAAGCACATATATAATAGGAAAATAAGAGAGATACGTAGCAACGTATGCCGGGTAAAGCTAGTGTTCTAATAACTTTTGCTTTACAAACGTACAATTTGATTTTCACCAAACTGGCTAAGACTACTTGTAAAGGTATACTCCCCTATTCCATTACCAAATATAAAAGTCTACTTAGCTTCAAAATAGACTGCAGAAAGAAACATTGTGAAAGCATTTGTCATTTTTTCTCATTTATGCACAGAATGAATGCCAGGAACAGCAAAAGCAATAAGTCGAAAACATTTATCTTATTGAACACTCCGACAGCTAGAAGCCAGTTTGGAACCTTTCATTAACAGAAAATAAAAACAAAAAAAAAGGGGAGAAAAGTATAGAAAAAATCGAACTAAATTGATGTAAGATAAAAGCGAAAACGAGACGATAAAAAAAGTGAAACAACACATAATAATAACAACACACATAATAAGAGAAAGAGCAAGAAAGTTAATAAATATTTTGGCACTCAATTGAATGAACGCGCTACTGGGTCCGTCCGTCCGCCCGTCCGTCCCTTTTGGCGTTGACACAATTTTCTGACGTTCTCGTTGTCGTCGTCGACGCCATTTTGTTGTACGCTATACAATTCGATTTGCACTTCCGCTTGACAAAATGGAGGCAGAATGAGTGAAAGTGAAATGGAAATAGAAGAGAAAGACAACAGAAAAGCCATTCATGCACGCGACTACAGGCGTCGATACAGATTTATTGCGAAATAAAATCAGACATAGCTAAAATATACAAATATAAAGCAGCTTTAATGCCTTCTACTGCTGCTACTGCGGCTGCTACTGCTGCGACTGCTGCGACTGCTGCTGATGATGATGATGGTTGTATTCATTTCCGTTTCCGTTTTTGACTGTTCTCTGTTCTCTTGCAGGTCTATGCTGTTGTTGTATCGCATGAGCAAACCTCAGGTGACTTGTCGCCAGCGGCTGTAAGCTACACCAGCGGTTTCTATCAGATACCTGTTATTGGCATATCCTCGCGGGACGCTGCCTTTTCGGATAAGAACATCCATGTCTCATTTCTGCGTACCGTGCCGCCATTTTATCATCAGGCGGATGTTTGGCTGGAGATGCTCAGTCATTTTAGTTACACAAAGGTGAGTTGCAAATGATTTTTGCGCTCGAATTGAGTTGGCAACGAATTGAATTGGTATTATTATTTACTACAACAATATACATATGTACATACATTTATTTGACAGGTAATCATAATACATAGCTCTGATACGGATGGACGCGCCATTTTGGGTCGTTTCCAGACCACATCACAAACGAATTACGATGACATTGATGTGCGCGCTACTGTGGAAATGATTGTCGAATTCGAACCCAAGCTGGAGAGTTTTACAGAACATTTGATTGACATGAAGACAGCACAATCGCGTGTCTATTTGATGTATGCAAGGTAAGTCAGTGTAAAAATACGTAATCCGCTTATAATAATATAACTTACTTAACTTACCGCTGCTAGTACGGAGGATGCACAGGTTATATTTCGCGATGCTTCACAGTATAATATGACTGAGGCAAATCACGTCTGGATTGTTACGGAACAAGCGCTGCATGCAAATAATACACCGGACGGTGTTATTGGTCTACAGTTGGAGCACGCAAATAGCGATAAGGGTCACATCAGAGTAAGTTCAACTTTAACATTAATGTGCTTAAATATTTATATAATATTAACACATTCTCGCATTCTCGACACTTGCACGCACACACGCAGGACAGCGTCTATGTGCTAGCCTCGGCCATAAAGGAGATGATATCGAATGAAACGATTACGGAGGCGCCAAAGGATTGCGGTGACTCGGCAGTTAATTGGGAATCAGGTGAGTTGTTGTCATCGTTGCCATTTCTTTCGAGTGTGAGAATGAGCTAATTGCGAATTAAATGCATCACATCGTTAAATTCTCTCCATCTTTACGCAGGACGTCGTCTGTTTCAGTATTTGAAATCGCGAAATATTACGGGCGAAACTGGTCAAGTGGCCTTCGATGACAATGGAGATCGCATTTATGCGGGCTATGATGTCATCAATATACGCGAGAAACAGAAGCAACATATAGTTGGAAAATTCTTTTATGATAGCGTAAGTGAATTAGTACTTATAAATACATTTATATGTAATGATTATTTACCATACAGGACAAGGCTAAAATGCGTTTACGCATTAATGACAGCGAAATCATTTGGCCAGGCAAACAGAAACGCAAACCGGAGGGTATCATGATTCCAACACATTTGAAGGTGCTGACCATAGAGGAAAAACCATTTGTTTACGTGCGTCGCATGAGCGAAGATGAGCGTGGATGCGAGCCGGATGAACGACCGTGTCCACTGTTTAATGCCACAGAGGCAACAGGTTAGTATTTTGTAATTATATGCAAAGTGTTTTTTCTTCCTTGACAGTTGGAATCAGTAAGTCACTATGGATAACCAAATATCTGATATAGAATGGTGCACCAACGAGCCTACGAAGTAGCTTCGACTGAATCCCTTTCAAATTAGAATTGGAAGCCGTTTATCATAGGTCCATACCGGTTTTGTCATTGTCTTGTACAGCAAGAGCTTGTTCCTCATACACAGCTTCGATCCTAACTTCAGCAGCCAATTCATCTCGATGAGTATCACTTCTAATTGATTTCTCTTTAGCTTTAAGTGAGGTTGCCAAGTAAGTGTTCTGTTCAATGTCAGGCCAAGAAATTTTGCTGTGGTGCTCATGGAGTTGACATTGTGCTCATTGAGTTTCATGGCGTCTTCTTAACCCGCACTGAGTCATGTGACCTCGACTATTTTTAAGATGACTGACCTTTTAAATATCCATATCAGCATAAATGAAATCTATGTTCTACGCTTCATCTGCAGGAAGCAGAAGTGAAATGAAATAGAGATAATTTCCAGGACATTGCCGAAATTCTTAGCATTTTCGTCACTCGAACTACACAATGTTCCACTTGGGCTTTCTGTGGGTGACCTCCTTTTACCTTTGGCCTTTTGTAGTACTTCGTAGCATTCCAGAAAAAATAAAAGTGAGTAAGTGTGTTATTGTCGCCCATGAGGGAGATGCGGGTGAAGCCTTTTATCCTTCTTATATTGGAGCTATTGTCGAGCATGTTGATGGCAAGGGTGTTGGTGTGCCTGTTGAGCCTGTCCAAGGTACACCGAGTTCCTCGTGGATCCCTTTGTTGGTATGGAACAGGTGTGCGTTGGAAATGATCCTGAGCGCCCTCATGTGGTATCACAACATTCCATGTGTGGCCTAAGTGCTGTGTGGGCGTTTGTTACTCACCCGACCATTCCAACCTAACCTAACCTAACCTAACGTAAAATTGAACCCTGTTTTGCAACTTTTGAATAATAGTGCAGCAGCTTCTGCTGGCACTGCCCCAGTTCGGGATTCCGTAGACTTTATTATTTGTTATAGACTAGAAGCTTGCTCGTCAGACTGAGAGTTGACCTTTGATCGATAAGCCACAAATGTTTTTTTAGGACGCTAGTTGTAGCGCTGCTTGGAATGGTTACTCCGTCGAGATGAACTTGGGGACAGTCTACTCTTCTAAGTTAAAATGTCGTTTGAGTGGACTTCTCAGGGTTCACGACAATGTTCCACCTCTTGAGCCAAGTATTGGATATGTCGAGCTGCCTTTGAAGGATGCCTGAAGCCGCCTGTGGGGAGACGTTGGATGCCAGGAATGCTGTGTCTTCGGTAATCGTTCAGTAACTGATTATCGGCATGTTGGCTGTATAGAGCGTGTAAAGGACTGCTCCCAGTACGCTTCCCGACACGTTAAAATGTACAGATACACAGTGCTCTGAGCAGACACCCAGCCAATTCTTGGTTGTGAATTTTTTTGTTTCAATGCCTTTCGATACAACAATGACCAAAATTCTCAGACAGCCATGGGGAATTCGTGTGTCAGTAAGTTGTTCCGCCAGGCGAGTGGCTTTCCAAAAATGTAAGTTTCTTTTCGTTAGCAGAATATATAAATAACTGTCACGATTATAAATGTATTGCTATTGGAGATGATGCACACTTTTCGCAAGAACCTAGCCAATATTATCGAATAGCTCTGCAGTTTTTCCCTTTCCACCAACTTCGCAGGGATCAAACAAAAAAAAGAAAAAGAAAATTAAATTATTTTCTCGTTTCAAATTGTCTACAAGAGTATTCCGCTATTCGCAAGGACTTTATAAATTCTATTTTATTAAGTTTACGTACTGAACTCATTCTCCCAGTTTCTAATATGATATTTTCTTTTATTTACAGCCAACGAGTTCTGCTGTCGCGGCTATTGCATCGATATACTAATCGAACTCTCCATGCGCATTAATTTCACCTATGATTTGGCACTCTCACCGGATGGCCAATTTGGACATTACATATTAAAGAATACTACAACAAAAAAAGAATGGACCGGATTGATTGGCGAATTGGTGAATGAACGTGCCGATATGATTGCCGCACCACTGACCATCAATCCAGAGCGTGCCGAGTATATTGAGTTCTCGAAACCATTTAAATACCAAGGCATTACAATACTTGAAAAGAAGCCATCGCGTTCAAGTACTTTGGTGTCCTTTTTGCAGCCATTTAGTAACACGCTCTGGATTTTGGTAATGGTGTCGGTTCATGTTGTAGCGCTCGTATTATATTTACTCGATAGGTGAGTTTAATACCGGGAAGATTACCTATTCACCTAAATTCCATTTGATCCAAATACACAAAGAAAAAATAAAAATAAACAAAAAATACAACATGTAGTTGTCGTTGTCGTTGTTGTTGTTCTTGTTGTAATAATTTGCGATGGATATTTAGCACAACACGTACACACACGTACACACACATACAAATTCACATCGCTCCTAACTTCCTTGGTACAAAACAATTGTTCAGTTTTAAGTACTCGACTAATAATTTTACTTTAAATTCTTAGATTCTCACCTTTTGGACGCTTCAAGCTCTCGCATACGGAAACAAATGAGGAAAAGGCTTTAAATCTCAGTTCTGCCATTTGGTTCGCTTGGGGTGTACTCCTTAATAGCGGCATTGGCGAGGGCACACCACGTTCGTTCAGCGCACGCGTTCTGGGCATGGTCTGGGCCGGTTTTGCCATGATAATTGTTGCCTCGTATACTGCCAACTTGGCTGCCTTCCTCGTGTTGGAACGTCCAAAAACCAAATTGAGTGGCATTAATGATGCGCGTCTTCGCAATACTATGGAGAATTTAACCTGTGCAACGGTGAAGGGTTCCTCAGTGGATATGTACTTTCGGCGGCAGGTGGAGCTCTCGAATATGTATCGCACCATGGAGGCGAATAACTATGATACTGCTGAACAGGCAATACAGGATGTGAAGAAGGGGTAACGCACACACACATGGAGCAGAATGTTCATGATGATAATGATGATGATGATGATGATATTAAACCCAATACAATAGAATTTTGTATACTGTAGCGTGTGAGAAAAGCATGTTTGGACGCACTATTATTAATCCAAATTTCATACTTTGAATTTATTTACTATTGTATTTAATACTACCTACATACAACTACTACTACTACTACTACTTTGTACTCCACTCTTCACTCCAAACTTTTGTAGAGAATTCGCTCTCTCCATTTCCCTGTCTCTGTTTGTAACTATTTGATTGATTTTGTTACTCGTCTTTGAAACAAATACATTTTAAAAAGTTTTTTCCTTAAACTACTAACTACCCAAATTAAATAAGTAATGCATAAAACTATGAAATATTAATTAAATCGTTACATTTATTTCACTTAGCAAACTAATGGCCTTCATCTGGGATTCATCGCGGTTGGAATACGAAGCGTCCAAAGATTGTGAATTGGTTAGTAAAATATTTTTAATTTATTATAGAATTTTGTTAAATTCTACAATTACAGGTAACCGCTGGAGAATTATTCGGACGCAGTGGTTATGGCATTGGGCTGCAGAAAGGTTCACCCTGGACAGATGCTGTAACACTAGCTATACTAGAATTTCATGAGAGTATGTATTCCATTTTAAATTACACTAGGTAATCATTCAAAGAAAAAATGTGTGTTTGAGTGCTCAAAAACTGCATTGTGTGAAACGATGAGAGTGATGACTCGGGTGGTTGGTTTTCCTCAATTCTGCGAAATCTTCTGGCAAACAAATGCTTGTCTACCATGCACAATTGACCTCCATCGTCGCTCTAATGGAACATGACTTAGGATGTTAAAATTATTTGTTGTTGAAAAAAGTTACTGAAATAAGAAAAATGTCAGTCATTTATTATTCAATCGAAACGAATTGGTTACAGTTGGACGTTATACACCGTTGCCAATTTAATCACCCTTCTAAGAATTTATCATTCTCATTTGAAAATAATAAAATCATACATCGAAAGACACATATATTCCGTTAACTAGGTGAGTGGCTCAAATAAATAAAATTCTGCCATTCAGCCATCTTGATCGCGTGATTTAATTTTTACAATCGTTTGAAGCAACAAGTTTTGTTAGAAAATAATGTATTCATTAAACGCTTTCATTTGAAAGGTAAAGCACAAAGCAATCAAGCTGGGTTGGATGAAGATCATTAGAAATCTGCACCAAGTTTTAAGACTACTTACAATTGTATAAGCTTAAACGTGGTCGTATAACCATAAATGACATCCAAATGAGGTGACTACTGAAGAAACGATTAAGAAAACTTTTGATATTGTTCTGAATGACTGCCGAGTGAGGTTACGCGAGATAGTTGAGATGGTACACAACTCAATAGAACATATTGAGAAAAACCTGCACGAACATTTGGGCATGAAGAAGCTATCCGAAAGATGGGTGCCGTGCTCAGTCACAATTGACCATAAACGTAACACTGTAAGAACTTCGAAGGAGTTTTTGGCGCAATCTGGAATTATGTTTGCGCCGTTCCATAAACGTTGTTAAAATATAGATTCATTTCATCACATCAGAGACCAATAAATCTTTCAAACAATGAATTTCTCTGGGCGGATCAAGGCCGATGAATGCCAAGGTTGATCTGTCGTCCAAGAACGTCATGGCGACAGTTTTTTGGTATGTATAATTCACATTAATTATATTTAAAGGGTAAAAACAATCAATGACGAACGATTTCATGAAAAAACGACCGCATTTCACTAAAATAAAAGCTCTTTCATAAGAGACATTGTTACGAATTAAGCATAATATTCGCCAGATTTAGGTCCCAGCGACTACTTTGCGTTTTAAAACCTAAGGAAATGGCTCGGTGGTAAAATATTTGTGTAGAATGCAGAAATCATTACAGCAAAATCGAATATTTTTGATAAATGATATTATATGTAAGACATCAACAAAATTTGAATAGCGTTGGGTGAATTTTATTGAGCTAGAAGGAGACTATGTTCAAAAAGAAAAATGAATTATGTAACACGCGTTTTGTCATGGTATACCTTGTAGGATCTCCAATGACTGCTGCAATGCGTTACCAACATTCAACAAAATTTATAGTACATTTTTATACTATGTGTTAAGAGTATAAAAATAATGGCAACTCATTTCAACAAATTTTTTATAGAATTTTTGCCTGCTCTTACGAGTATTAGTAATTACAAAGCACTCTATTATATTCTATTCTATTTCCTTCCATCAGGTGGTTTTATGGAGAAACTCGACAAGAAATGGATCTTTCATGGCAATGCACAACAGAATTGCGAACTATTCGAGAAGACGCCAAACACGCTGGGTTTAAAGAACATGGCAGGTGTTTTCATACTCGTTGCAGCCGGTATAGCGGGTGGTGTTGGGCTCATCATAATCGAAGTCATCTACAAAAAACATCAAGTAAAGAAACAGAAACGTCTGGATATTGCACGCCATGCAGCAGACAAATGGCGTGGCACTATAGAGGTGAGTTCTTTAGCTAATATCGTATTTGGACATAAAAATCTTTAAAACTCTACGCTCTATACTGCAGAAACGAAAAACCATACGCGCTTCTTTAGCCATGCAGCGTCAGTATAATGTCGGCCTGAATGCACATCCGGGCAGCATTAGTCTTGCCGTTGATAAGCGACGTTATCCCTTGGGTCCGCGTGGTCCGGAACGTGCTTGGCCCGGTGACAGCGATGTGCTGCGTGTGCGACGTCCCTATGACTTGGGTAAACCGGGACACTCGCCAAAGGTGCATGCACCACAATTGGGCAGAACGCGACTGCTGCAACAACAGCCAAATCTTTTGCCACCACGTTATTCACCCGGCTACACGAGTGATGTATCACATTTGGTGGTCTAAACAGTTAACAATTGGCATCAAAGGATGTAAGCAGTAAAAATAATAAAAAAAAACAAAACAGTATTAATCTTCGAGAGAAATACAATAATTGAAGAAGTTTTGATGCCAACTATTTGAAACAGTAAAATTTTGCTCAAATGTTTTACAAAAGTAGCAGGGAAAACTTAACTTATTTATATACATCAAAACTGCATTTAAAAAAAAAAAAAAATGAGAAAAAATAAAATAAAAGTAAAAAATTTAAAATATGCAAAAGAATTGTTGAGATTAGTTTTTTTGTGCGTGTTATGTTTGTGTAGATTTTTTGAGGTTATGTATTAAATATATGTATTTATGTATATGTATGTGGAGTTATCACAAAGATAGAGATACAAACATACAATTATATACAAAAATTTGTTAACATTTTAAAGTAAACAGAGCTAAAGAGATATATGTGTAATACAATATATGTAATATATATATATATATATACAATAATTATAATGCTTTTTTGATTTTTTTTTTTTTTTTGGTTTATTCTACTATTCTACGCTAAACTTTATTTCAAGCTTCTTACTATGGAGATATTAAATTAGGAGACTAACTATTCATGCTCACCATGCACAATATGATTAATTTGAACTCTTGAAATTTATATACAATAATAAGAAAATCAATATACAAAACTGCGATTTTACAATAAGCGTATTCACAAGATCTTGTAACAATGCAAAAGTGCAAGAAAATGGTTGCAGAATCAACAACAGTGCCAAACGAAAAATTTTAACAACTTTGCTGTAGGCAGGACATTGAACAAATAATTCATTAATATTTGCAACTGCTGCAAAAAAACACGAAATTGTAGCAAGTAAAAATGCGAATTTTGGCATTTTTTTGTGCCTTTGGCAGGCTTAACAGCTGATAAACAATCGAAACTGTCAAGCCAAAGTATCAAACAGCTGACTGTGCATTTTACACATTTTACACTCAGCTGTTTGATACAAAGTATCAAACAGCTGATTGTGCTCACAATGCTTTTCATGCACTTTTGCACTATTACAAGAACTTGTGAACGCCCTATATCAACTAAAATAATAAATCTTTACTTATTTTCTAAAAGTATGATTCAAATTAAGCAATAACATAAAATTGTTTTGTTCAATAATTGTTTGCAATATAAAATAAAATAAATATTTAATTGAAATAAGCCATACAATTTCACAGTAATTAAAGAATTGTTTATATATATATATATATATATATATATATATATATATATATATATATATATATATATATATATATATATATATATATATATATATATATATATATATATATATATATATATATATATATATATATATATATATATATATATATATATATATATATATATATATATATATATATATATATATATATATATATATATATATATATATATATATATATATATATATATATATATATATATATATATATATATATATATATATATATATATATATATATATATATATATATATATATATATATATATATATATATATATATATATATATATATATATATATATATATATATATATATATATATATATATAAACAAATAATAAAAAAGTAATAAATATAAGCATAAACAAAAAATTTTCAACTAAAAAAAAATAAATAAACTAGACAAAAATATTGAAAATACACAAAGCTACATTTACAAAAATAAATAAAACAGTCGATGTAAATGGCGTCTGACATCCCTAAAAACAATATTTAAATAGTATAAGTATGAAAATCTCTGTGCAATTTATTATTTGCATGAAAATATTCGTATTTTACTGGTAGATCTTGGTTCTTAGTACACATGCTAAATTTACTCATGCTTAAGGCAATTTAGTGCTCCGGAAGCCCATCCACATTTCACTCTCGACTATTAGCAATTCAGTTCTACCAGGAATACATATTTGGCCAAGTGAAATGTGAACTTTTTATATTATTGTCGCATGGTGAAATCTATAAAAGAAAAATAAGATTAGAATAAGTTAAGAACATAAAAGTTAACAGGCATCAATGTGAAGAAAAAAAAACATCTAATTGTTAAAAATAATGTGTTTTAAATGTTTTCAATGTGTGCCAAAAATAAAATTTAACAAATAATGAGAAATTATTAATTTTGCTTTGCTTTTCTTAAACCACTTGGAAACTTAGGGCTCCCGCCTTTGCTTGTTCGCATGAGTGGATGATTCGGAATAAATCGTGCAATAGTATTGACCGACTAAAATATCCTCATGTGGTTTAGCTGTTAACCCGAATAAAACGGAACTCGTATCATTCACAAGGAAGTACTAGATTCCTGTACTAGTGACACCCAACATGAACGGCAACCTTCTTAATTTTAATAACACTGTCAAATTCGTGGTAACTCACTTAAAAAAAAGTTACTATGGAATGAAAACGTATCAGAAAGCATACAATAGTATTACTAGATGGGGATTCTCTCCATCAAATATTTATTGCATTTATACAACTTTTGTGAGGCTTATATTACTTTATGCAGTGCTAGTCTGTTGACCTGCACAAGAAGAAAATAAATAACAGAACTCGTTTAGAGAGAATCCAAAGATCCGCAAAATTACGAGGGCTGTTATTTCTATTTCGGGAACTGGCGACACTAATGTCAAAAGCTAAAATCTAGCAACACTATAATAAAGTTTGAAATTTTTTGGCATAAACGTACTCACAAAGTTTTGATGTACAATTGCTATTTGTTTTGTTTACAGTGAGTTAAGAAAAGGAATTTGGCCAAAAAATGGAAATTTCAAGAGAAGGTTTTCGTTGGATTATTTTTCACAACTTTCGACGTGGATTATCTCAACAAGCATGTGTCAACGAACTCAGTTCTTTGTATGGCGATAATGCACCATCAAAAACCACAGTATATCGCTGGTATAGTGAATTCAATTGTGGTCGTAGCTCGGTCGCCGACGAATTCCGTGAAGGTCGTCCAAAATCGGTTGTTGTGCCCAAAAACAGCGATGCAGTGCGTGAACTGATAATGCAAGATCGTCATGTGACATATCGTGAGATAGAGGCATCCTTGCACATTAGTTCCACTTTAATACATTCGATTTTGCATGAAGACTTAGTTGTAAAAAAAATTTGCTCTCGTATAATTTATCAATACTTTATCAATCGCGTCGATGGTGTAAGGAAATGATAAAATAGTTCGACCGTGGTGCTACAAAAGACGTGTATAAAATCGTGACCGGTGACGAATCATGGATATATGCGTATGAGCCGGAAACAAAACAGCAATCGACCGTGTGGTCCAAAACGAGCCAAGACGAGCCAAATCCAACAAAATTGTTCGTGGAAGAAGCACAGCGAAGCAAATGATCGCCTGTTTCTTTGGCCGAGCTCTCACACATCTCGTCAAACATGCATTATGCATTTTTGAGCAGTCAAAACATCGAATTAATGACTCATCCTCCGTACATTCCTGATTTGGCACCCAATGACTTCTTCTTGTTCCCGAGTATCAAAGGTAAACTGCGTGGTCAACGATTTACGAGCGCCGAAGAAGCAGTTGAAGCGTTCATCAAGGGGAATATTTTGAAAAACAATAAAGCCATTTTTATTTAAAATGTTTGTCATTATTTGCTATTCCCGACATATAAATAGTACCCCTCGTATGCATTAGTGGGGTTTTTGCTTACCACTCCAACGGATGCAGTTACTTCCAGTCTACTTCCAAAATCATCAGTTCTCCGTGCTCAGGCTACAAGAGGGCTCAACGTTTCACTATTCTAGTTCAGTTCATGTGATTACTTATACTGATAACGCTACTACAGCTTCCAAAAATATCGGAGTACTGTGTCCCCTGTCTAAACTTTGCAAAAGATTACTCCGTTGCAATACAAATTTGGCAGAACTGAATCAATGAGACACACAGAAAATTAGATGTAGTCAATAAAATAATAGATATCTACATATCTACATGGATGTTTTTAAGCTGAAAGGCTGCACAGTAGAAGGAGGAGCCTTTACATATATGAACTTTACGTTCAGAAGTTCTTCAGACTACCTGAACACTATAGAGTCTACCACGCAAAGTAAAGTAAATATCCAGCTAGTATTTATAAATACTGTTTATCTATACTCGGACAACCAAGCTGCACTCAAAGTCGATGATGAACTATTTTCGAACTCAAATACTATTTATGAATGCAGCACATCTGTAAATGAGATTGTTAAGCTTTCAGGATCAATCTCAACTGGGTACCCGGCCATAGAGATATTAAAAACAACAACAACAAAACAGATGAACAAGTATGAAGACCCGTTGGATTGGGATGACATTGGCGACTTGTAAGCGGCTTCTTAACAAACACATCAAGGATATAGTCCAAACATGATAGAACGGGTTGGATACCTGCGCTCGCTCCTAATTAATATTAATATAATCCAGTAATCGCAACCCTGAACTGTATAGTAATTGGACGCTGTTAGACTTTGTGTGTTATGACATATATAGTTGTCGTAACAAAAAGCAGAAGAAATCAGTCCAGCACCTCATGTGCACCTATTCAGCGTTAAGTAGAAGAATAGTTGCTTGTGCAGGGAGCTAATTTTGCACGACATAAATGAGTTATCAGAAGTCAACCATTAACACATACTGAAGTTTCTCAAACTCTTAAAATGTTTCACTCCAAAGATGGTTAGGAGAGTTACGAGATCATTTGTTACCACAATGAACCAAATAGACCTAAGTAAAGCAGTCAAGTAGTTACCATTATAACCTAGTATAGTCTAATCTAATCTAACCTAACGTATAAACCGAAAATTCATCAATTCGTCGACCATAATGTGGGTTTCGTCCTTATGTCCCACTGCGTTTTACTTTCTTTTGAGTCCATACCCAATGTATATTAATTTACGATGACGTATCTGTACATCTACTGATATTAATTGCTAATCTTTAGAAGAAAAAAAGTAAGAACGCTGAAGTCGAGCCTACCCGACAATTACTCTCACATTTGTCCCTCTTTCTATCTCTATATTTAGCTCTAACACTTTCTTCATTGTAGGAACAGAGAGAATATGGCACTTTACATTAATCCACCATGAGCGAGGTATTGCTTCTATTATCGGTTTCTGCCGTTAGAGTTCGAGAGACATTGAGAATCTGCCAACTGAAAATATAGGAACATAAAAGAAAAAAGTCCAGCGAATTTCAGCGCCTGTTGTTACATGTTTGTGTATAAACCAGTCGGTTCCCACGATGTTCGCAAAGAGAAAAACAATGCAGACCAATAACAATGGTATAAATTCACCACAATAAGTTGAATTTAAAATGCATGGTGAATATGCCTATATTAAATATATATGAATATATAAATATATTTGTATATATACATATTATTAGGCGCGATTTTGCATAAGTATGAATGTATACTCGTATAGAAAAACATTGCGCTCATCTGTAGCACTTTGTAAGCATTTGATACTAACAAAATTTGGAAGAATGGTAAAAAATCTCACACTTTTTATGTGCACCGAATTTCAAAATGATACCTTTAAAAATTTACACATAAATAAGAAAAAAAAACCGTAGCGTAGGCGTTAAGCGTGGCATCCAAAAAAAAATAAATATAAAACATCTGCGTATGGTCAATGAAAATCCAATTGTTCAAGTATGAACCCACTAGGTCTTATAGTTCCTGAAATCTGTTGTCTCATACAACCAGACGGACGGACGGAATCAGTTTCCAATGCTGATCAAGATAAATATACCTTATGGGATCTCCTTCTGCCTCCTTCGCATAAACTTTTTAAACTCTTGTCCCTTTGGGTACAATTCATTCCCGTAAGTTTTCTGAGATAACGGTATTTTTGTGTTTTTTAATTTATGAAATTAACTTAAACCAGTCACATAATTGATAGCAGAAGTTCTGTGAGTTGCAAGTAGGTTTTAGTCACTATATTTTTACCTCTTCAAGAAGTTCTTTTTATTATACATAAATTTGACTTACGTTAAAAAGTGAATAGATTTCTCTCGTTTGATCTGGATTTGAGCAAAATCTTCTTTATGTTGTTTTTTATTTATTTATTTCTTAATTTAACAAAAACCAGAAACTATGCAAATTTCACTTAAGCCACCTTTATAAGATATTTTTAATTATGCGCTTTAACAAATGCCAGACAGCACAAAAGATTCTATAGATGAAAAGTGTGACTGATGGATGTATTCAATGATTATTGGTTTTGCGCGATTGATGCGCGAATGAGTAAGCAAATGATTGATTGTTTGAGTGAATCGTAAATGAAACAATAATCTTCCGAATGAGTGTTTTATTTAAAAAGAATTATATTTTTCTTTTAATATTTATTAGTATTAATTATACTTTATAATTTTGGTATTTAATTTTGTCCTTTGCCGATGAATATTCTCTTTAGCTTTTAATTTATATAGTTAACTCCATAAACCGTTATAGCTTGACCCTTTTTCGTTGGCTAGCAGAAAGCAGCTTCTTGCTTTCAATTAGGCGTTTGTAAAGTTGAATAAATTACCAAGAAACCATCATTTATTATTTAGCGCCGACTCAACTCAATTCAATTCAACTTAAGTGGCAAAAGGTTTACAAAAGTTGAAATTTAAAAAGTTGCCAGCGACGGAGATACTTGCATGATGAGATGAGAGACAAAAGTTCCAAATGCCAGAAGAAGAACTCAAGATGTTTTGCCCAATTGAAGCTAATGACCGCGGAGCATTAAATATGTACAACAAAAACATAACACATGCTTGCTTAAAAGAACATCAACGGCAATACCTATAAGCGGAGTAATCCAGAGAATAAAAAATTTACAAGTTACAACAGGTTCTTGTGTGGAGTTGTCTCGAGACGAGGCAAAAACATTTAAAAGAAATTTATTTATATGAGCAAATTCAGCCGCAAAGCACTTCAAGCGGCGCACATCGAGTTTCAATCAGAGAAATTTCTTCATTCCCCTATTCCCTCTTTTCAGGAGCTCCATCACTTTCTGCAACAAAAAAAAAAACAAATTTATGTAAATATTTTTTATTTTGCATAAATCAACAGAATCAGTTTGCGTTGGATTATAAAACGAGAGTAACCCTAAATATTTTTGGTATATGATAATTCTAACATATATGATAATATCGGACTACAATTTTCATACCCAAAATACTTATTAGACATATAAATTGTTAAGCTAAAACCATTTTTCTTTTTTTTTTTTTTGATCTGAACATCTTTATTTTAACTCCCGATATGGAATATTTTCAGAATCAACTTAGCATTAGTTTTCACTCAGTATGACGTATGTTAAAACTGGATATGAATTTTAAGCGTAGTAAAATGTATATAAACCATAACTAGTTTAATTGTTTTCTCTGTTCACCATCGTTCTTGCTAGAAAGTGTTGCTTGCAGTTTTGTACTATATCTCACCCAATCAAAGAGTTGTTGAAATTATAAAGTTTCTGTTGGAAAAAAGGCAATTCACTTGTGCCATCACGAATAAAGGAATGCAATTGCGTATATCTAAATAACATAGCTGAATTGCTAAATAGGCAAAAACCCATTGCTCATGCAGACACACAAATTATTATATACAATGTGTGTATATATGTTGTAACGGGAATTAATAATGCGTATGCGTTGGTGATCGGTTGGTTCCTTGCTTTTCGTTCTTATGCGTACAGTTTGATTCAGCCTTTTGAAGTGACAAGTCGTAATTAAAAGAATTAAAAATAAAAAAAGTGAAATATAAACTGAAATATTGTTGTTTCCAATTAAATTGGATTGCTATTGGACTTGGACTATTTTGTTGTGTTTTTTTCTGCTGTTCTGTTGCTGTTGCTGTTGTTGTTGCTGCGTCTGAAGGTTGCTGCTGGAATGGTGCATGGAGGCGCCTGTCTACATTGGTGCACGTTTTGTGTTCAATTTTTCAATAGTTACTTTAGCTCATCCTTTTGTTGGATCTACTGAACTTGCATGATATTAGGGTGTGACTTTAATATCAACTTAGCTACTGATGATGCCAATCTACGAATAAATACAAGCCGAAACATACCAACTAAGACATCTAAAACAATAACTTCTCGCGGTATTTGGATGGATCAGAGGTGTTTATGTCATATTTTTGTTACCAGAGATCATAGTCTCATGTATCTTATTATAGAAAAGGAAAATTAAAAATTATTTTGTTGTAGAACAAGGGTGATAGTTTTTCCAATATCAAAGACATCAATTCAGTATAATTTGCCATTTGAGCATGCAATTTGACAATATCGATAGATGCGAGACAAGTACATAATGCTAGAATCGATTTACTGAAGAAGAAATTAGACGCCTGGATCATCTCGCAAAGAAGCGTTGTCGATCGACTTATCGATTTTTTGTATATGCTTTAATCAGTCAGTAAGTTAATCAGCCAAATATATGTTATAAAAAATATACTTAGATAATATTTTTAACGACTTTAAAAATTGTTATAATTGACTGTTGATAATTTAAAGCTTTTAGCAGCCTGGAATGCCTTCCATTAGTGCAGATTTTTGGGAAGAAATTTCAAAACAGCTACAAGAAGCATTAGTATCGAAGCAATAAACTGCATACTAAAAAAGGGAGAAGCAAGAATGTTTTGAAAGGATAAAATATTTAATAAAATATGTTCTTTACTTTAGAGTCACACTACAAAATCTTGTAGTGTGACTCTACATTTCTTTTTTTTTTACAGAAGTAAACAAACAAGCGAAAATCAAACTTCTCCAGAACCGAAGTTTCAATGCTCTTCACAGGCATCCAAAATATTACTGTTAAGTATTTTGATGCTATAGGGATTATTTGAAGCCTTCAATATGAGGTCTAAGCGGTTAGCACAGAAGAATAGAAAGTTTTAGCTGCAAAAACCACAAAGTGAGAGTGGTTTGGTGACTACCTGTAATCCCCTGGTGGGCACTTCCAGTAAAAATGTGCGGGACACGCTCATTAATACATAAATGAAGCTTCATTCATAAATAGCCAAACTACCAAAATGACAATCCGGGATTTAATTAGTCCCTATTATTTACATGCATTTATTTGTCTTCATCAACAATTTGGCTAATTAATTATAAATTATCGGCCCTATGTTACTAGGAACAATGGGAGTGTATATGCAACAATCATATTTTAACTCTAATGATTAACTTATAGCACTAGGGTGGTATTTGACTCAATAGTTTCATCTAGCTTATTCTAGGGTATAACTTATGCTAAGGTTAGATTTAAGTATTACATCTAGTTATATCTAAGTACAAACTATTGAATTTAAAACTAATTTATTTTAAGGTGATATCAGCTGTGTAGTCGGCAAGTTCTCATTTTTGATCAAGTATTGACCATCTAAGGTATAAGATCATCAAAATGAGGGCGTTTGAGGCATCTAATGCGTGCTGCTTTAGTCAGAGGTCTTTCCAGATGGTTTTGGTTGTTTAACAAGCGCTCGTTATATCTGCTTGAGAAGAAACAGACCTAATCCTCCAAATAGCGAACATTGAGATCTCTGCGTAGGGTGGTGTTTCGGACGTACTTATCAGGGCTAGTCCGTTACCTTGCGCAGTGCTTGGCTTTGCATCATTAACACCCTCTTGGGGTTAGAATTTGCAGCGATGCTCCAGATTTGGATGCCGTATCTCCAAATAAGCGGGGTTATTTGTTGATAGATGGTGCGTTTGTTGCACAGGGAGAGCCTGTTTTATCTACTAAGAAGCTATTGAAGCTTGCGCAGTCTTGTTCCACAGATCCGATATGGTCTTTGAAAGAAAGACTTTTATCCAAGATTCGTACCACGTACTTAGCTTTAGAGTGCTAGTGCGATGTTATGCCGTTAAGCTGAACTTCTGAATTGGAACGCTTCTCCTTGAAGAGAAGCATTCCTTTCTGAATTTGGCGTTGTTTATCTGGAAATTTCACCTCTATGCCTAGTTCTCCAGGGAAAATATATAGTCCTGCAAACCATCCGTAGAGTCGTGCTCGCACAAGGTTCGGCAATAGTGGCAATCAGCATATTTGACATTGTGCTAGCGAATTTTTCGACCGGTGTTGAAAGGTCAGTTGTAAAGAGGTTGAAAAAGAATGGTCCAAGAACGCTGCCTTGAGGAACTCCTGCGCATACACGGTAGATTGCATATAAAAGCAGAAAACTGGTTAGGATTACTAAATGTCTCCATAGCCATTTTCAGAAAAGTGCCATGAATTTGTAATTTAGAAAGAACGAACCAATGTTTTTTTTTTAATTCCTGTACCAAACTACACTATACATACAAGTATGTCAACCACTATGTTTACATCAGCTGCTTTAATTGGTACATCTTAGTAGTATGTCATGATATTTACAATGAACATAACCCATAAATTTTGTATTGTGAACGGATTTTCGTGCGCTAAGATTGTTAGAAAGATTGTGCTAAGATTGTTAGAAAAGTATTATGGTGAATCAGTTTTATCAAAACCACGGACGAACGAGTGATACAAAGAGTTCTAGGTGAACTAAGAGCAACGAAAAAAAGCCTCCTTCCGAAAGAAATCATTGGAAAAGATAAGTAAAATGAGCTTCGAAGACTTGTAAAAACTCAGACAAATATGTTTTGTCTCAAATGGGGACTATTTTGAAGACGACAAAATGAACTTTGATGGTTATAAAATGAAATCTGTGCCTTTTATATTTAACAATTACCGTTACTTTTTTGACTTAATACAATAGTTCATTGGATCTTCCTTTAATGCGTTACAAACTCCTTAACGAAATTAAATAACAATTGGAACTATGTATGAAGAGTATAAAAATAAAGCTAATCATCGAATGCTAATCACAGAAACTAAAAATTAAATGTAATACATATTTGATAAATATAATTATAGCAATTAAATACAATATTTGATTTTAAGCACGTTTCATTTTGTTTGATGCTATGATAAACTTGGTTTTATAATTCATTTTTGGTTCCCCCGGGCAGGTTGTAACTGCAATGAGGCGGTTTAATGCTGCTCATGCGTGTATTGAAGTCGAGAATTTCGAGTTGCGCCTAGCGACAGCTACAGATGATGGAGAAGAAGACGAAGAACGTCATCGCTCGAGTGCAAATTGAATTGAAAAATGGTGTGTTTTGTGTTGCTAAAGCGGCTGTCAAAATTTCGCCTCCGTTAATTAGTTTGCATTGTGCTGAAATACAAAAAAAAAGCAAAGAATAAATAAACAAATAAATCAACAAGTAAATTTAAACACGCTAGCTAAATATATTGAGAAAATGTCCAAAGAAGTTTATGGTATCTGTAAGCTACTTACAGTATCCCAATAGTATGCCAATACTATCCCAAATGTATCCCAATATTATCCATAGTATCCCGAACTGAATCAAAGCAATAGCTGCTTCGTATCTGTTCGAACAGTTTGTTTCGGTTACATTTTAACAAGTATCTACAACAGAAGTATACTATATATAGGGGTTTTCCCACAATCGCTGTAACGACTTACGCGATTTGTGTGTTTCAATTCACAAAAAAATGTTTAATGTGCCTAATAACACTCGAAATTATGCAAATATTGTATAATCGACGGTGTTTTTTTTCATGTTTCACTTATTCTTGTTTTTTTTTTATTTGAATTTTGTTTTTTCTGGCAACCTAACAATATTATCTAATCTATTTAATTTTCTAATTACATATTTGCGTTCTTGAAATAGTTAAAAAATATTTATTATGTTAGTCTCGTTCTAATTTGTTTAGACAAATGAAATTGAGCAGCGTTTGTGTTTTTACATACAAGTATGTGTGAGTAGGGTATATTGTGTTTATTAAACTTCGAAATGTATGTTACATAGCGTTGGATAGGTCAGAGATCCCATAAAATATTCTATATATTTGCATACATTTAATCGTAATCAGCTCAACAAGTTGCGTCAATCTAGCCAAAATGGTCCGTCCGTCCACATGATCACCTGTTTCTCTGAGACTATTAGTTATTGTAAACTTATCCACTTTTTTCTGATTTGAGCTGAGTCCCTTGTATAATATTTAACAGAGAAGCGTTTAAAATATAATTTCAAGGCACATTTTACAGAAATTTTCTATAATAAGCTAAAAAATTTAGGAAATAACATTCAAATTTGATTTAGCTACGCTTAGTGAAACGTTGCCAATTATGATAAAATTTACAAGTACTCGTATATAAGTGTACATTCATTTCAGTTTCGTGAAAGTTATAAAACAAAAAATTATTTGTATTAAAACATTGCTTATTTAAAAAACTAAACCGTACACAATAAATAATTTTTCTTTAAGCCCAATACTGAGATCGATGAAAATTTTTACTACCGAAATTTTAAATTATTACTGTTATGTCAAAGAAACAAAAAATAGTGTTCCCAAATCAACATGAAATGCTAAAATCAGATATTTATTAGTTGAAAAATCCAAACATATTGATTTTTTTTTTTGGAGTTTTTTCTGACAAAAATGCAAACGGTCACACACTTTGTCACTTGTTTTTTGAGCATATAAAGTGTTTTTGGCAGCAAACATTTTTGTTTACTGAGTACTCGAGAAAAAATAGTTCGAGTCGAAAATTTTATTTATAAATAGACTAGTACAATTCAAGACAATCATAAAGACATGAGCTCTCTGTCTCTCTCAGCTCTCTCTATTTGCTTAAACAAATTACAACAAAAACACATAGTGAGCGACAGCATAGGAATAAGCCACAACAGAAATGTTGTTGATTTGCTTTGAAGCCACAATAAGAAAGAGGCATTTTCTCTGTCCAATTTCTTAATTACATCTTTGAATCCACTTTAACGTTTAGCCCATGGTAGAATAATATAATGTAGTATATTTCGCAAAGCCGCCCTATTTTTTGTTCCTTTTTGTTCTCAGTTGACAGAATATAGAAAAAAATATTCTCTATCTCTGTCACGCTTGAAAGGGCGTTTCACATTACTCGACGTTAGGCTGGTAACTGTTTTTCGCGCACTTTCCAACATGTTGGCGGACATCAGTTTAGTATGTTTTCGATAGTGAAGTTCTAGGTAAAACTTTAAAGAAAGAGGAATCAAATAAATATTTAAAACAAAACGATGGAAGAGAGAATAAAAAAAGTAACAACTCATTAATTATTGCAATCCATTTATGCAAATAATATGCTTAGATCTTTATATAAATAGGCGAAGCCAAATTAGTTCAGTACCATTTTATCTGCTCTAAACACAACTTAGTCCCTTAATTTTTTTGTTATTTTTTTTTTTTGTTTGGAAAGTATGTGGAATCAAATTTTTTTCAAAATCGGTTGAATATTTTGGGTCTCAAAGTCTTTAACCATCTTGACACATAAAGCGCATGTTATAATTTTCAAGCTGTTTATGCATGGACGCGAGTCCAAGGTCAGCATCCAGACATACCAACATGAGCTGAGAAACAATAAAATTATAAGAAAACTGTAAAGAGAACGACGGACACAGCACACCGATATATGCTCACCTATTGCCCGTATCTTTCTGAGCGGCCCTGATTTAAAGGCAAAAGCGTTTTCCGTGACACTCCTGTATTATTGTTGAGTACTTTTAAGACAAAAGGTCGAATTTCGACCAACTCTAGTTATAATTAATGCCCGTCAATGAGCTCAAAGTTACGTTATATATTATACTTTGTGCTTATACCAAGAACTAGGTCCAGAAAAAAGAGATTTCATTATAAAATTAAGAGGCATAAATGCCATTCGCATTTTTACGTATACTCCACTTCTGATTTCTGATTATTATGGGATAGACTGTTGAGCTTTCGGAAAATTGGCGTAATTCTTTGACAATCGGAGGGGCCACTCTGCTTGGAAAACACTTTTCTGATCAAGTAGTTGGAAGAATGTTTCAATTTCCGCACATACTGAGAAAACATCACCATCGACTTTGTTAACCGATTTATACCAATCGATGAAGAACCTTGTGGAGTCAGTATGAAAACATCGAACGCTTTTTGAAAATTATTGTATTATCTTCGTGTTTCCAGCATATCGGATGAACCAATTGGTTTACTCTTTTTCAGTTTCACTACGGTACCAGTCGTTTGCTGCTTGCCAATCAGATCGATTGGTCGAAGTTTTAGAAGCATGTTTAGTGTTTTTCTCGGTGTGTTGCGCTGCTGATCTACATTTCGGCGCTCCTTTGTACTTTATAAAAAGAAGTGATTTATTTATTTAAATTGCAAACTGTATTATAGAATTTAAGAACTGACTTTCCAATCGAAGTTCTAAAGATATTCTGATGATACTGCATATGTATATTTAAAGTTGTACGCTTGGTACTATACGCCGGCTAATGTGCACGTAGCATTTTATCAAACGCCATAAGAGTATCTGCAGCTGCATTATTTCAATTGTCCGAGTGACACAGAGTAAAGACGTCCGGCTATAGTATTGCTAGTATCATCTGTCCCGTATACAGCCACTTTGCGAAAAACTTGTATCAAAGTATTAGTGATTAGTTGCTTTCTATCGATATTTATGTCAGCTTCTTGCAACAAAAGTATTACCAATTATTGGTTACAATAAACAAATTATTATACAAAAATAAGAAAAAGGGCGAATGTTTTTTAAGTGGCGCTACCAATAAAAATGGGCATGATATATCCACGTTAGGATTTGAAACATTTTTTTCCGTCATTAATATACTCATATGGATGGACAAATTGATGGACAGAAGATAGAAGAACATATTACAGGTGGTACTTTGATTTGATCCTTACCTGAATATGTTTTCGATGTTTATTACAGTATTACATACATCGGCATTGGCATGGGTCGAACGGCTTAAAATTATACGAGTTATTAAGGTTTTTCTTGGGGGATGGAATCGTTTGCAGAACTGGAAAGTTCTTTGGCCATTCTCTTGGGAGCGGTCAAATTACGATTACTTTGCAAACGACTCAAGCAGCAGCACAAACGCAGCAGCTCCGTGATGAGCAAATTGTGAGAAGGCGACCACTCTCCTTAATTAGGGGTTGGTGCGCTGGGTTTGGTACCCACCACCGCAAAAAACAGTTACCAGTGAAGACACAAAAAAAGCCCCGGATAGAATTCCCCATTGATTGCTCCGGATTGCCAGCGACTAGCGTCAGCGGGCACTAACCTAAACCGAATGGTGCACTTTCCAACGAGCGGTCTTCACCGGTAGACAGTTGTAGAACAACCTAAGTAAGTAAGTACAGGTGGGCGTGGCCAATCTCCCACATTCCAATTAAAACTGTTTTTGTCCTATGTCGGTGGCTAATACCACGCAGCTTTCTTCATAAAATAATAAACGATTTTGTGTACATAGCAAGGGACCTTGCGATCTAATTATCTAGTGATCTATTATGCATCTTTTCTTTCTGATTCAGAGTTGTTTAACTGCAAAAAGCCGAAAAACAAATAAAGTTATGTCACGATCCACCTTTTAGTTAGGCCAATGAGTCCAACTAAATGTAAATGTATACCTTTACAATATTAGACTATGGGTGTCATGTGTGGTCGTATTGTATGGTTGGAGGAACGATGTGGAGTTATCTAAGTTAGTCCATTATTCTAGCAGCTAAAAAAGTGAACAACAGGCCAAATATACGCACACCTTCTCAAGCCAATTAGCAAACCAGCGTATAATAACTTTTAAGGTAACCGCTGTACAACATTTCTTAAAGTACATTTTCATTTCAATGCTGACTTCTTTCAGCTATACAATGTACTAGAAAATTAAGCCCTTTAGCATACGCCATAAGAATGTACCCCCCTTTTCCCATTGCGCACAAACTCAAGAGCATCAGTATTCAAGTGTTTCTTTGCCGAAATACTTAACACATTTATGTCATATTGTAAAGGTCAGACAAACAGACAGACAGACAATCAGACGGACAGACCGAGGGAAAAAGTGAAACTGTTTAATATCAAAAGTAAATAAAATACAAAAAAAAATATTTTCGTTAAGTAGAAAACAAGGAAACTCATTATTAGCTCAAAATCTGAATATATGTATATATATTTTTACTATTGAACCGTATGCGTAGACTGACGTCAACTGTACTCAGATATTTAATATACAGTCCGCACGCCACGGATTCCGAAAGAACTGCACGTGCTCCACAGTCAAAAACAAGATTATGATCTATGTTCAATGAAACAAAGTCGATGATCAACTGCAGCACCCAATTTGATCTAGTTTCGTGTCTAAATTGAAACCTTTTTCAAGTGGTATAAAGCAGTTAAATTAATTAATATCCGAGTGTCAAATATTCGCACGACAGCACAATATCAAATTGATAAAATAACGAAGAAAATAAATAAATAAATAAATGTATTTAATATCACACTTTGCTAATTGATAACTAATGACAATTGTCGTCGTTGCCATCAGCATCAGCAGCATCATCATCGAACACATCACTGAACGAATTACTTCATTTTACTACGTGTATATTATTAATTAATATTGAACTAACAATTAACGATTATAAATTATTTATATACAATATTTATCAATTTGCCACAAGTTGTTTTACATGTTTTACATTTTTTATTAGCGCTGACAGGATGATTGGAAATGTGCACGAGCTTTGATCTATTTTTATCATTGACTTTACAAGAAATACACTAAGTGTGAGAAATGCATTAAATACATAATTACATATTGCAATGAATACAGAATTTTTTTATATGTTATTGTTTGCGCCAATAATGTGCAACGTTAACTCAATAATTTGCAAAAATAATGTGCAACATTAATTAAATCATTTGCGGTTACAAAGTTTAATGATATTGAATTATTGATATATGTACCTATTGTAATTTTTAATTGCTGTTTGATTGATGTTTTACAAAATGAATTTAATGATATGACAGCAGAGTTCACATAGATAGTAGTATAATAGGGATAGTTATTTTGTTAGAATTATGCATGTTTGCATTAAATACGGTGACTTTCCATAAACTGTTACATTAAAAATATGAGTTTTCTTTTATCTACTATAAACTCTCTAAGCCAATTCGCTAAAAACGCTGAAATAAAGAAAAAAACATATATAAAACAACAAGAAAAAACGGTTCAAACGAAGCTCTAATACCATTCAAAGTGGAGGGTGGTGAATAAATAAATAAGCGTCACCCAAAAAAGTGGGTGGTAAACGCCCACTAGTAGATGTGTACGAAGGGACCATCTTTAAAATGTCACCATATCGAATTTCCAGTTGATATTGACGATTTCCATACAAATGCATAAAAGTGAACTGTGGGTTTATATGGAACTACCTCAAAAAGTGAGCGGGACACGCCCATTTGTATATGTATATGAAGCAGTTGTCTACTAAAATCCTGCAAATCGAATTTCAAGCTAATATTGATTTAAATTAAGATGTTTTTCATAAAAAGCAAAAATGTGAGCTGTGGGTTTGTATGGGGGCTACCTCAAAAACTGGGCGAGTTTCACCCATTAATGTATATGTTAAGCGTCCGTCCACTATAAGCTACCATATCAATTTTTGAGTTATTAATATTGACTACAATGAAAAAGTTTTTCATACAAAAAGTCAATAGTGGGCGGTGGGTTTGTATGGGAGCTACCCTTTTCAACCCTATCTCTCTATCAAACTGCAATAAAAAGAAGTGTATCTGCCAATTTTCAACTGGATAGCATACAAATTGTAGCCCAAAAACGAGCAACAGCATCCAGACAGACAGACAGATAGACGGACATGGTTAGATCGACTCGTTTCTTTGAGCTGATCAAGAATATATTGGGACCTTGAATTAAAAATGTGCATTTCACACAAGAGGCTGCCAATATTCGAGTTTCCAATTTCCTGCCGCTAAAATCTATTGTCAATGAGCGTCTTTGGTCGCTTGTGTCATTTGTTTGAAACGTAAATAACAATACTAAATATTGCCTTGAGCATGTCGAATTTCGTAACAGATAAAGTGTTTTTACGGGGAGTTCTTCTTCATTTTTTTTTTTTTAAATGAAGAAAAGTGCGGCCGAGTGTCATCGAATCTTAGTGGAATTTTACGACGAGCATGCTCTATCTGAACAATCGTGGCGGCGGTAGTTTGGTCGCATTAAAACTGGTGATTTTGAGCTTGAAGATAAGAAACGGCCTGGTCAACCATGAAAGTTTTAAAACGAAGAATTGGAATCATTGCTCTATGTGGACCAATGCCAAACGCTTTAGGAGTTGTCAAAATCATTGGGAGTGAATGAGTCGACAGTCAGAAAAGGTCTAAAAGCCATGGGATTGATTCAAAAGCAAGGAAACTGGGTCCAATACGAGTTGAAGCCGCGCGACGTCGAAAGGCGATTTTTCGCTTGTGAACAGCTCCTCGAACGCCAAAAAAGAAAAGGTTTTTTTGCATCGCATTGTGACTGGCGAAGAAAAGTGGATCAATTACGAAAACACCAAGCGCAAAAAGTCATGGGTTTTGCACGGACAGTCATCAATATCCTTCGCAAAGCCGAATAATACATGGTATGCAGCTTATGCTCTTTATTTGGCGGGACCAACGCGGCGTGTTCTACTACGAGCTGCTCAAACCGAATGAAACGATGACGGGGGAACTCTGTCGGACTGGACTTATGTGTTTGAGCCGCGAACTGAAGCAAAAACGGCCGCAATACGAAGAAAGGCAAAACAAAGTGATTTGCCTTTCTTCGTATTGGAAACGCTGAAGTGGCAAGTGCCCCCCCCCCCCCCACCAGCCGTATTGATCAGACATCGCTCCTTCCGACTACTACTTGTTCCGGTTGATGACACATGACCTGTCCCAGCAGAAGTTCATTTCATATGAACAAGGCAAAAAATTGGTCGGCAAGGCAATTTGGTATCCGAAAATTGCCAGAATGATGGGAAAAAGTTGTGGCCAGCGATGGACACAATAATATATAATAATAATAAATCCGTAAATTTCGAAAAAAAAAAACGCTCGTTATTAATTCAAGGTCCCAAAATATACTTTATGGGTTACAAACTTTCAGATAAACTTATAATACCACTTCCCACCATGTGTGAATTGTATAAGAAAATAACTTGGACGTTTTTAATATATATGTGTACGCAGTTATTCTTAAAAGCTCTCCGTCTTGATTTTTATCCAAAAAATCATAAAAATATTATCTGATATAAATTTATAGAAACCATAAAATCGCGTTATATCAATACAATTTCAAATGAAATCTTAACTTGTTACGTTAACTGTTTTATTGTAACCTTAATTATTTAATTATAAGAGCAGTGCCGAATAAAAACCATATTTAGTGAGCTTGTAAACTTTACAACAATAATTCATAAAAAAAATATATTTTGCCATAAAAAGTTTATATTGTATTATAAAAGATTCGAAGGCGAAATTCATTTTGCAATAAAAATAATTCGAAATGTAATAAACATTTTTTTGTTTTTCGTTTTTTTTTTTTTTTTTTTTTTTGGGAAAAATAATGAAAACACAAAACAAACAAATCTGTTGGGAATGTGTTATAGTGTTCAAGAATTTGTTTTATAATTGGAAATACTTTTGTATATGAAATAAAGTCAAAAGTAGCAAAAATTACAATAGCATTTCCTGATATAGCGTACATACATACTCGTACATATTGTATAAATTTGTTCAAATATAAACGATGACGACTTGCAGTTTATACGCGAATATATATAGTCGTATATATGTACATATGATTATATAGCTACACATATGAATACATATGATTTCTTTTATAAATTTTTACATTGTGCAATTGGAAAATCAATGTATGAACATTAGGGTGGTCCTTCTTTAATATTTTAAAATCAAACTTTTCACTAACAACTTTCACACTTGACGTCATTTTTACATTACGAAATATTTGACATATTTTATACAATGTATATTATATACATATTTCATACAATGAGAACAACAAAAACAATTTTTTTTTACAAACAAAGTTTTAGCTACGGAGACATGTGTTTCGAACTCAACTGCGACTTTTCATCAGTTCGCTCTCCGCACACTGCAAATTTTTGGAACTAATAGAACTTCACAATGAGATAAATAAGTCAAATATATGTATGTAAAATGTAAAAATGACCTTGAGCCAGCTAAAATTCGTATAATAAAATTTATTCATGTATGTATGTGTTTGGCATGATTTTCGGCTTTTTGGTGTTTGTGGATTTGTGGAGAATTTTGTTGTGTATGAAACAAGTTAAAGGTAATTATTAGTTAAAGCAAACTAATTTATTCAAATCATTGAAAAACAAGAAAGAGCTATAGTCGAAGTGCTTGACTGTAAACAGCTCGATCAGCACGACGAGACGAGTCGATCTAGCCATGTCCGTCTGTCTGTCTGTCTGTCTGTCTCTATGTTGTTACGCATTTTTTGGGGACCCATTTTTATGCTATCCAGATGAAATTTTTCACATACACTACTTTTTATTGCAGTTTAATAGAGTATCAAGATTGACCCGCCACGCCAACTTTAGTGGACATCCGCTTCATATAAGTACATATACAAATGGGCGTATCCCGCCCACTATTTGAGGTAGTCCCATATAAACCCACATCTCCCTTTTATGCAATTGTATGGAAAACGTCAATACCAACTTGAAATTCGAATCTACTAGTAGGTAGCCCCTATTTAAACCCCCACTTTTATGTTTTACAATACTATTTATAATTTCGTGTGAATGGTATTAGAGCTTCGGTTCAACCTAAGTTAACGTTTTATCTCGTTTTTACTTAATTTACAACTGAATTTGTTTGTGGTAAAACGGTTGGGAGTTACGAAATTTCAAGTTACCCTTTTAGCAGTGCGGTACCTGGAGAGTCTATGCCGTGAGTTTAGTTTGTTTAAGTGTCCTTACCACGGATAAGTTTTATTTCAGACAGACGTATGGACAGACGGATATGGCTACATTGACTTGTTTTGTCATGCTGATCAGGAATATATATACTTTATGGGGTCTCCGATGCTTTATTCGCTATGATGAAACGCCTGATCCTAACAGAAACAAGAAAGAACGCTGCAGTCGGTTGTGCTCGACTTCGAGATATCCTGTACCTTGTTTAAGACTACTTATATGAAACATACATTATGTTATTTAGTGGTCCAATCTGAACATTTGCATAGAATTATTTTAAAATAAAAACAATAAATTTTCAAACAAAAACTAAAAACGGGGCAAGTTTGAATAGGGCTAATCTCTAAAGTGATCCTATCTGCGCCTATATGGAATATATTGTAAGTATCGACGTAAGATAGGACAAATTTGAAATTTCTAGTTTATTTAAGCACAAAACATAAAGAATTTCATAGAAAAACTTAAAAATGGAGGTCAAGTTTGTATGGGGGCTAGTACTTGTACTAACCCTATCTGAAACTATGTATTATACTTTATAAGGATTTATGTAAGATACACCAAAATTGGTTTCGTTTCTAGCGTATTTAACAAACAACCAAAAAAAAACAAAAATTCATACAAAAACTTCAAAGTGGTGGCTAGGTTTCTACGGGGAACAGGCCCGTCTTAACGGAATGGCACATTGGTCATTAGCCAGGAGCCCCCGGCGCCTCGAGTGGTATTTTTTTACTTAAAACAAAAAAAAAACAAGAAAAAACGTTAACTTCGGTTGAACCGAAGCTCTAATACCATTCACACGAAACTTTAAATAGTATTGTAATACATAAAAGTGGGGGTTTAAATAAGGGCTACCCCAAAAAGTGGGTGGTACACGCTCGCTAGTAGATGTGTATGAAGCGATGTAGTAGATGTGTAAGATATCGCCATATAGAATTTCAAGCTGATATTTACGTTTTCCATACAAATGCATAAAAGTGAACTGTTGGTTTATATGGGATTACCTCAAAAAGCCCATTTGTATATGTATATGAAGCGGTTGTCCACTAAAATCCACCAAATCAAATTTCAAGCTAATATTGATTTAAATGAAGAATTTTTTCATAAAAAACACAAATTTGGGCGGTGAGTTTGTATGGGAGCTACCCCAAAAAGTGGGCCTGGCGGGTCAATCTTGGCACTCTATTAAACTGGAATTAAAAGAAGTATACGTGCAAAATTTCAACTGGATAGCATAAAAATTAGTCCCCAAAAAATGTGCAACATCATACAGACGGACAGACAGACATACGGACATGGCTATATCGATTCGTCTCGTCGATCTGATCAAAAATATATATACTTTATGGGGTCTACGATGGCTCTTTTAATGCGTTACAAACTTTCAGACAAACTGATAATACTATTTCACATACTAAAAAAATTAGTATCACAAGCCGAGCTACGGGGCCGTTTGTTATATAAAAGTGCCCCGGGTCTTAAAAAATCTTAGTTCTTAGAGTAGATTGGCCCCGCTTGTGAAAAATCGCAAATTGCGAGTAGCTGTAATAATCGCGGGGGCCCCCGCAGGCCCGTCTTAAGGGCATGGCACACTGGCCATTAGGAACCTTAAGACGGCTTGGCATGTTTATTTAATACTAGTTATCTGAAGAGGGGAAATAAAGTCTATATAAGCAAACTTGAAGTCTCTATCTCTTAAACAGACGGACGGACGGACGGACAGACAAACATGTCTATATCGACTTGTCTTCCGATGCTGATCAATAGTATATATACATTATAGGGGCTGCCAAGAGAGCAACTTACAATGTGCGTTTCATACTTTAATATAGAGGAATGTAGCAGAATAGAAGATTTTCTCGAATTTAGCCCTCAAACAAAAAATAACTACCAAATGTAACAATAAGGTATTTAGCACATCTACTAGAACGAAGAAACGATGCAGGTTTAAACAAGTTTGGAAAACAAAGATCTCACATTATAAGACCAGCCATTGACGTTTTATACATACACTGTCGATATTTGTGTATTCCATTTAATATTTAGAAAATTAAGTTTTATAAAAATTAATTTCGAATGTTTAAAAACAAAATGGTCTGTAACAAAAAAAATTTTCTAGAATACATATTACAAGAATTAATTTATATGAGGATCACCCTAATGTATACGTATACTATATATACATATCTACATAATTAATTTCGTTTTACCATTTTGATGAGATTTTTGATTTCGTTGAAACATTTTCCCCAAATAAATAAAACAATTTCAACTGACAGCGAATAAAGATGGAAAAGTCTAATAATCACGAAGCTGCTCAACGTGAAGGTAATGAGTAGGCCATCCAAAATCAATCGAAAGTGTGAAAATTAGAGGTACAAAAACTATTTATTTTCTCAAATGCGCGTTTTCGGTTTGCATGCAATAATAAAGATACACATTAGCAAATAGTATTTTTATAGCGTCATTAGTATTCATTATTATTAAGTCAATTGGAAATGTAAATATTTAATAAATAAATTTTTAATTTTAACTGGAACTTTTGTGCGATTGTAATAATTGAGTTATTTATTGCTATTTTTTATTAGGAACTTTATGAGGGAAAAATGTAAAACTGAACACTGAACTTTATGCATAGTAGAACAATTGAAAGTTCAGACAATTTAAGAATTTCATTACAGTTAAAAATGAGTTAAAAATCGAAAAAAGGGTGTAAGTGACATTTTACAGAAGATGGTTTGTTGATTATTTAGATTTTCTCATTTATATTTTCTATTTAATATAATTTTTATTTTCGGTTACTTCGTCGGTTACATTTTTTTTTGGCGGTTATGGCTCGATATATCTATATAATTTATTTACTTTCTCCCTTTACAATTTTCTATTTGTCTTTTCAATTGAGATTGTGATAAGCACGCGCCCAATGTGCATTATTATTAACAATTGAAATGTTTTTAGGTGACAATTAATAACAATACTATTGAAACAACAACAACAAGAGGAGCAAATACAAAATACAATCTGGCGTCATCGCCGAAGAACAGAAGAAAGCTTCGTTTAAATAATAGAGAACGCACGCCACACCATTCGTATCTGATAAATACAATTACGATTAATCTTCAAAAGTAATAAAAAATAATTTTTATTCATATGTCTTGTAGTACGTTTGTACTTAAGTATAAACTAAGAAAATGTGTTCTGTTTGTGGTGAATTGCTTTTATGAGTAAAATTTAAAAAAAAAAATATATGGATACTTCAAGAAGACTTTCGTAATGCGCTTAACATTAGGTATACACAAAAATTCGGCATTAGAGAGTTCGTTGTACACAGATGTTGGAAAAACGTTATAATTTGTGTATGATTAGTGATACACACCATGATCTATGCTATATAAGTAAGTATCAGATAGTCTATGAAATTAGAAAGCCAAAATAATGTTATAAAATAAATAATAATACATATATCAAATATCAAACGTTTCAAATAAAAATGTTATTCATTCATTGAAGCAATCCAAAAATATACAAAAATTAAATTTTTCTTTAAAAATTTTAAAAAAAAATATACTAACAAAATTCTAAAAGTACGTCGAAAATGTTTAAACCAATTAGGTTTCATATTTTTAATATTTAGAGGACACTTTTACGAAAAAATCAAGCAAATGTTCATAAACATCCATGGGTAAATAACGAAGTTACGAACGGTTGAATGAATATATATCAAATTCAAATTTATTTTCAGTTTTTGTATATTTAGTTACTAGCTGGTACCCGGCGCGTTGCTGCCATTCTCCTTGCCTTTCCTTTCACCTGCCACTCCTTCCCGCTACCCCACCTTCTCTTACGCTGCCCCCATTCCTCTGTCCCCTTCCCCAACCTCACCTAACTTTTCCAACCCTTTTCACTGCCCCCTTCGATCCTATTTACATGTATACAATATTTCATACCTCTATCTTAAATGGTACCTAGCGCATTGCTGCCATTACCCTTACTTCCATATGATCCCTTACCATAGCTCCCATTCCCCTACCCCTCTTCCCCTACCCCTCTTCCCCTGCCCATCTTCCCCCTGCCCCTCTTCCAATTCTAACCCTTTAGCCACACTCACCTTTTCCTTCCCCCATTGGCAGCTAGTTTATAATATTTTGCTCTTCAAGCCGCTGCAAACGCTCCGTTCTCGACTCTCGCGCGCGTACCTGGGAGGTTCTCAAATTTTGTTCAGCAAGCCGCCGCGAACGCTCGATACTTGACTCTCTTGCAAGCGATTGCGACGCGAATTCTCTCTGACTTGCAAGACGGTTTTCAGTTTCTGATGAAGATTCTCCATTACGACGTATTTTTGATGCCATTTTATTTTATAATATTTGCCATTGGCATTTTAAAACATTAAAAAAAAAAAATTTAAACTTCCTCTGTACTAAAGTATTTGCTTAGGTTGCTAGGTTTAGTTCTGAAAATACCTTTTCTTTAGTTTTTAAAAATAACTTCTTTGTTGGGTTTAATTACCTACTAAACAAACACACCTTTGGTTACATTATTGGAGTTTTAGTAACGATCCCTAATTTTTTTGAAAATATAATATAGCCTATGTCAACCTCTGATAGTGTAGATTCCCAACAGTGAAAGAATTTTTCAAATCGGTCCAATATTTTCGGATACCTATTGGTAAAAAAACAATCAAACATTTCCTCTTTATAATATTAGTATAGATACAAAATTTAGTATAGTTAAAACTTTACTAAGTAAACTACAAACAAAGCGCAAAGTAAACTACAAACTGCAATACATAGATTTAAGATCCATTTATTGAATTCAGAATACAAAATTTCGATGACCTGAGTAACGAGCAGCAACGCTATCTGAAACCTTGGGATGAAAGAATCATTGGAGACCACATTTAGTTTTTCATTAGAGAAACGCATACTCAAAATTACACAAGACAATTAAAATTACATTTTTTTTTATACTTAATATCAAAATCACCTAATTTTAAGTAAGAAAATCAAAATACTACAAAAAAAAAGTTTACATAATCTATTGAAATCCATGTATTGCAATTTATAGTTTATTTTGCGCATAGTCACTTCTTCCCTTAGCCATCTTTAACCATGATGATCATTTGTATCATTTTTATGGACTCATAAATGGCATTGGAAACATCAAAACAATAACATTTTTACCATGTAGCATTACACACCAAAAGAATAAGTTTAAATCTTGAAATTTTATTTTCAAAATCAGTTTTTGGTTACTCTAACGCGACAAAGCACATTTTACGCTGTAGCAGAATATTAGTTTCTGATGCACTTAAAATCCTTAACTATTAACTGGGCCCTCGTTCACAAGATTTGATGCCGCCCGTCATTTTCCTGTGGTAATATTTCAAGAGCAAGGTTTATGTTTAGGCGAACATTCGCCAGGAACTTCACTAGAAAATCTAAAAAAAAATCTTTTGATAGATATTCATTTTTAAAATACACTCAGCAAATTTTAAAGCTTACTCAATAATCATAATAATCTTAATCATAATTAATTATTGACATTTATTGAAATTATTTAAAAAAAAAAAAACAACTTCGGTTACCACCAAAAAAGAAAAAAGAAACACCCTGTATAAAAATGTATGTTATATGTAACGGATGTGCCATCTAGAGCTTCGGTATTTCAACATTGAATAACACTGTCATTTTTCTGCCCATCTCGACAAATGAGCTAGATTTATTTTGGATATTCTTTACCATTTATTTCAAATAAGTTTTTGAATACAATGTCGATTAAATGACCATTTCAATTCAATACGCAAAAAGCAATTCTGTTTTGGAAATTCTGCATAAAATTGGCCAGAATTTTGAGCATTATAGCCGTCGACATTTTCTCCAACTTTGAAAAAAAAATGGTCCGATGACATTGTTTAAGCAGACTCCGGCAAAAAAAGTCACTTTCTCATCATGCAGTAGTGTTTCGTGAGTGACGTGTGGATTCTCTGTTACCCGAATTCAACAGTTTTGTTTATTGACTCCGTCAGAGAGTGTAAAAAGAGTTTCGCCCATCATCAAAATGTTGCCCAAATATCAGGCTCGGCATCGATCATTCTTGCGCCAGTATGTCCATACTACTTTCGGTGTATATTATTGACTCAGAGATAAAATTGTATTAAATGATGTTTTAGAATCTCTTTTGTCTAAATCGGTTAAAAAATTGGCACAGTTATTCAATGTTCCATATCGAAATTCTATTTATGTATTCTATTTATGTATGTGTGCATGTTTGCTGTAGACACTCAAACCGTTCAACCGATTAAGTTCAAAATTTGGGCAAACTTCAGAGGAAATGATACTGTGAAGTATGGTCACAATCGATAATATCTATAAAGATCAGCTCAACTTATTTCAAAAATTAACCGCTTCAGCTTTTAACTATTGACAGCAAACTCAAACATTACCGGTTGTCAAACATGCGGTTATTTTCCTATAGTACCATATTACTAACAATGCAGGTCTTTTGATTTATTTACATCAACCATGATGGTGTCGCCGATCTCTCTCTCTCTCTCTCTCTCTCTCTCATTTGGTATTTCTTAAAAAAATGACTGTCTCGACTTCTTTAGTTCTATTCTGGTACAGGTACATATATGTAATTTGTTGGAGAAACTTTTTCTTTTTATTTTTTTGTTTACTCATTATTGTGCTTTTTAAGAAGTGCACAAGATGTACTCAAATAATGAACTCGCAGTGGGTAGCGTATCTCAAGAACGTTCGCCGGCGACTATGGTGAATAAAAATCATCAAAAACATTGGCGAGAAGTGGCAACAAAACAAATCGAAGCAATGAATGAAGGCATATAGCAGCAGAACAGACAACAAAAAAACAACAACACCAACAAGAACAACAAGAACAACAAGAACAACAGTAGCAAAAATATAAAGAAAAAAGTAATCATCATTTACACCAACAACAACAACAGTAATATATATGTACATATGAATGTGAGCCAAAGCTAATATTACAACAAAAGCAGCAAAAAAGAAAGAAGAAAGAGTAACACAACACAACAACAACTACTACTACTACTACTACTACTACTATATGCAATAACAACAAACACCTTTCCTTGCGCATCATGACATTGCTCTTGTTATTATTGTTGTTGTTGTTATTACTGGTCTTGCTTACTCATTTCGAACTGAACTGGGTAAGAAAAAGAGTAACATTGTATGCATGCAAGTGTGTTTGCATGTGTATGTGTATGTGTGTTTTAAACAGCAATCAAACTGGATATAACCGATTTTAATTCGATTAAGGGGGATTCATTTTTAACCGTTTGCTTTTTTTGCCCATGGTTAGTTTAGTTGTTGTTGGTTGTGTATTTTTGTTGTTGTTGTTGTTACTGCTGCTGATTGCCACTAGCGCGAAATAAGCTAACAACTCTCCAATAAGAAGTAACGTAACTAAGTACATTCGTCAGAGCAAGAGAGAGATAGTGAGGGATGGAGTGCGAGTGTAGTAAGCAATCTTCTTAAGATTGGGGGAGGCCTCGTGTGAAGATTCGTCTGTATGACATAGTTAAATAAATTAAAACTAATAAATTTAAAAATTAGTCAGTTAGAATTTTTTTCTATATAGTTTCTTAATCTTATAGATTACGAATAGCAACAATGCAAAGTTTTTAATAAGCAAAAAATTTACATGTGAACTTTTTTTTATTGAATTTTTATTTTATGACTTATATGCCAACTTTAACTATTGATGATATCAAAATATATCCTCATGAAAAAGTTACTTGAGATATTTATTTGAAAAAATATCTATAACTAGCTGGTACCCGGCGCGTTGCTGCCCTTTCCCTTGCCTCTCCTTTCCCCTGCCACTCCTTCCCTTTACCCCACCTCTTCCCCAACCAGCACGTCTCATACCACATCTTCCCCTGCCCTTCTCCCTTCCACCTTTCCTTTGACTCCAACTTCTCCATGCCGCCCCCCCCCCATGCGGGATAAAGTTAGGTTGTTTAAAACTTTGAGATGATTTAATTAAAAACAATTGCTAATTATAAAACAGCAAACTCTGAATATAAATTTTACGAAATAAAATAAGAAAAATACATTTTACAGAAAATTCATGACAGTTGTCGTTCAAAAAAAAAAGGCGTTTTCGATTTTTCGAATTTTCCGACTATTACGGAGGGTTTTCTCAAAATTTCGTAAAAATGACATTGCAATTACGAACAACTAAAAAAAAAATTGAGCCAAATCGGCCCAGCCATTCTCAACTGATGAATATACATATATACATTTTTCACACCATTTTTATATACATAAATATAAAATAACCTTATATAAATACATATATTAGATTTTAGATTTTTGCTTTTGCTATCGAGAAAATCGTTATTAAAAAAGTTAATAAATAAATAGATTTTCAATTCGATAGATTTATTCTTTGATTTAAAAGTATTTGTTTAAGTTAAAAAATTAAATCAAAAATGTTTTTGACAATGCGTTGCAAGACAGGTCACACTTGATATCATATATTAAAATTGAATCAAAAATAAAATTTTGTATTAAACGCAAAAGTGTACGTACAAACGTACAATATTTCTTTGACACTTACACAATATACAATACATTTACTTGTAGCTAAATATTTTTACTTTACATGAGTTTATTGATAATGTTAAAACTGCTTATTTCTAATTGACGGTTAAATGCTGCTCAGCTAATTCGAAAAGAAAATATAGGTGCTTAAATACAAATACTATAATATGTAAAAATAACAATAACAATGTTTAAGAAAAAAAAAATTTTTTTTTTTTTTTTGGTAAATATTTATTTGTGTGTAAACATTTTTTGTGCCTTCACTGTAACCGCAGCAGCAGCAATGGCTAACTGGCTGGGCAGACATCAAAGGAAGAGGAAATGCAACAAGTATGAAATGAAAAGTGCAAAAGAGAGCGCGAAGGATGACCGCTTTCAGAAATTCACCACGCTTTGCGTATGTGTGTGTTGTGTTGTGTTGAATTAAATCGACTCGACGTCTTCGCTTCGCTTCATAAGTTTTATGCTCGAGCGGAGCGTTGCCTGAATTTAATCGCGCTGCGACAGCCAAACCGATAAGTTTTTAGCCAAAAGCGCGAAGAATTTGTCAAATCGTTTGACTTAAGCAAAGTGATAATATACTTACGTATATAAAAAGCGTTAATAAATATTAGACGTTTGATAAAACAAAAAAAAACTACATAAAAAAACGTCGCGTGTGTTGAGAATTTTCGCGCCTTCCAAACAGACGCACACATACATACACAATAAAGAGACAGACACACACAAACACTGCTAAGCAAAACAAAACAAACAACAAAAAAAGAAACCGTAAAAAGCGTTAAAAATGTGCCGCTATTCACAGTTGGCAGTTATTCGCTTGAGAAACTTCGCATAGAACGGAACAAAAACGTAACGAAAGAAATACGGAAACGCGAATCGAAACGAATTGAAACGGAAGCTGTGCTCCTGATCGCAGGAAGCGGAAGTGCTTTTTTTTAAATTAAAATACGACTTTATGCAAAAAACAGAAAATGCGTTAAAAAATTTTTACATTTCAAACAAGTGCATAAAAAATAAATAAATTTATTTTTAATTACTCGAATTACTCGCTTGTATAAGTAAACAAAAAAAAAACAATCGAAATTTATCAAATTAAGTAAATAAATATGGCTGATCGCGATCGTTTTCAAGTGGCAAAGGTGAATGGCAGCACCGAAAATGGTGCTTCACCTGCTGCCGCTGCTGCTGCTGCTGCTGGTGCTGCCATCATCGATCATGAAACTCAGTTGACATACAACAACAAAGACGTTTTGTCACCTACAACAAATACAACAAATGTCGGAGTTAATTCGCTCAATGCAACAACGCATACAGTGAATAATGATGCAAATCATCCGAATCGACGCAGTTCGAAGCTCTCATTTCGCGGTTTTGGAAACTTCCTGCGTAAATCGGATGCCGAACGAAAATTTAGTTTGGCGCAGTTGACAAAGTATGTAAAATTTTATGGTGAAAACAATTTTAAACAAAAATATATATTTATTAACATTTGTAAAACCAAGCTTAAATGGTAATTAGGCAGCTATTAAAAAATAAAGTGATTTTTGTTGGTTCACCTAAACATGGAAATAACATTAAACATTTAATTTCAATGGTTTGGTTCCAACAATTTGCAATCGATATTTTCTAAAGGCATTCTTATATATTTAAGACCTGCAACTATATTAAAACAGTAGAGTTCAATGAGAAATCGTATTAAAGCTAATTTAACCGTTTTGAAAATAAACAAACAGTAATAATATTGAGGTATTCACACCTAGTCGATTAGCAGCTTACTTGATGAAAAAGTTAATAAAATTAATAATTTCCAACAACAAAATCTATTGTAAAAAACTATGCCTCTAACCTTCTTTGAACATTTTCTATTAAAAAAATGTCACTCTAGTATTTTGAAACACCTACAATTTGAACTAAATTCGAAAATCAGTTTGATATTTATTAGTGAAAAACATTGGAATCGGACATAATGCTACTGTCAGACACATACAAGAAGAACCTCAACAAGAAAAAGTAAAATGCGTTCACACTGCTCTGTGATTATTTTTAATCATTAATCGACTAGTTCAGAATGCGTATTTTTTTTAGTTAAAAAAAAATCGAAAATGTCATGAATCATGTTTTTTATACCTTGACCCTGTTCTAGATTTCGTTCCGAATAAATTGATCAGAATCGGTTTCGGTAAAATGATCAAATTTTTACTTTAGACAGGATTTTGCAATTTTATTTCACTTCATGTTAAGAATATACAAATCATAACACCAATTTCCATAGAAGTCAGCATTTTTGAAAAAGTGACCAATCCGAACATTTGAAGGACACAGTTTACAATCAATTTATTCGAATCGAATCCTAGAACGGAGCTCATATCATACAAAAAATATGCTGTAATTTTACTAAATATAATACATTCTACGAGTATTACAACGTGTCTAAAAATAACCGAACTTTTTATTTAAACAATAGAATACGTAGCGCCATCTGTTAAATTTTTGCAGTGCTAGAAAGGTACATTTTTCTTCTTTCGAAAGCAGTTAAGTTCATGCTAATCGTTTGACAGGTTACAAAATGAAATGACATATAACTAACAACAGTTTTTGTAGTTATATGTCGCAAAAACATAATAGAAAAAACATATTTCACTCCAGATATCATTACAATGTATTGTGAATAGTAATTTAGTTAAATGTTAAGAGTATAGGCTAATTACTGAACCTGTTCTTCTTAGATATTAATACAGACGAATGTCGTATGATAATTTTAATAATTGATATTTTTGGGGAGAATATAATGGAAAAAAAACACCTTCAAAATTTAAAGATTAACTGACAGCTAGGTGGCTAAACCAGATCATTTATATGAGGATATATTGATTCGTGACATTTGGAAGAAACATTTTGCGATAGTCGCGATAACCTAGTAGCTACCATTTCAATGTTGGCTCAACAATGAAGGTCAACCGTAGAGTGATGCCAGGTGAGATTGTGGATAAGTTTCAAGATTTCGTTTTGACTGATTTGCAGCTGGTTTATGTGACATTTGGCTATATCTGACCATACTGGTGCGCCGTAAAACGTTACCGATTGGTAAATTGACCTGAACAGGAACATTTTGTTTTCTAAATTTAACTTCGAGTTTTTGTTTATAAAAAGGTAAAGAGAGCGAACCACAGTTTTTAGTTTTTTGTTTGTGTCGCTTATGTGATCTTTAAAGGATCGGTTTTCTAGGAAACTTTGAATTATCTTTATGTCCGCTGGGGGAAAATTAAATCAACAACATTTTATGGACTAAGCCTTCGTGCCGCACAGAGTCAAAGGCTGCTTTAATGTCTAACAGTACCATGCCAGTTGATTTGGACCAAGAAAAAAATAATTTGGATAATTTTTTTAAACAAATGCAAAATAGATTTGAATCGATAGAATTTTCCATTGGTAGACTTTTGCTGAAATTGAATTGAAATGATTTATGAGAAAAATTAACTGCGAACATTCCATTTTTAGTTTGCCTTTATTTGCGATATTGCGCTGAAATAAACTGCTTTCCAACACCCTCTAGAGTTTTTCTCTCAGTTTTCCGTAAATACCAAATCTCATCCAGCTGCTTCAAATTGTTCGAACTGAACACCCAACCTGCTAATTTTGCTGTCATTTCGCAATATTACCGTGACACGAATGGTAATTTTTTCATAATAGGCCTAGTAGGAAATTACTATACTTCTTACTAATAGTTGTGAAAGGGCAGGGGTAATAACCAGAATCTTATATTATTTATTCGTGGAAATGCTATATCTGGAGCACCTAATATTAATGGAACTAATCAATTTCCAAATTCTCCAATTATAATAGGCATTACTTTAAAGAAAATTATAATAAAACCATGAGCAGTTACAATTACATTATAAATTTGATCATCATCAATTAAGGTACGACCTAATTCAGCTCGAATAGAATTCTTAAAGAAGTTCCTACTATTCCTGCTCATGCTCCGAAAAAAAGTATAATGTATTAAAAATAAATATAAACAAGAAAAGACGTTAACTTCGGTTGAACCGAAGCTCTAATACCATTCACACGAAACTTTAAATAGTATTGTAATACATAAAAGTGTTTAAATAGGGGCTACCCCAAAAAGTGGGTGGTACACGACCACTAGTATATGTGTACGAAGCGATGTAGTTGATGTGTAAGATGCCGCCATATTGAATTTCAAGTTGATATTGACGTTTTCCATACAAATGCATAAAAGTGAACTGTGGATTTATATGGGACTACATCATAAAGTGGGCGGACACGCCCATTTGTATATGTATATGAAGCGGTTGTCCATTAAAATCCACAAAATCAAATTTCAAGCTAATATTTATCTAAATGAAGGATTTTTTCATAAAAAACCTAAAATTGCACGGTGGGTTTGTATGGGGGCTACCTCAACAAGTAGGCAGGCCACGCCCAATTGTCTATGTATGGTAAGCGGCTGTCTCTTAAAAGGCACCAAATCGCATTTCAACCTAATATAGACTTTCGTAAAAATGTTTTTCTTACAAAAAGTCTAAAGTGGACCATAGGTTTGTAGGGGAGCTACCCCAACTTGTGGTCGGGCCACGCACATTAGTCTGTATATGTTAAGCGGCTGTCTATAAAATGACACTATTTCGCATTTAAACCCAATATTGACTTTAATAAAGAAGTTTTCATACAAAAAGTCTATAGTGGGCAGTAGGTTTGTATGGGGGCAGCCCCAAATATTAGGCGGATCCTACCCATTAATGTATATGTCAAGGATCCGTCTACTTTAAGTTACTATATCAATTATTAAGTTTAAAAATGTTTTTCATACAGTTTTGTGGCGGGTAAATCTTGACACTATTAAACTGGAATAAAAAAAAGTATACGTGCAAAATTTCAACTGGATAGCATAAAAATTAGTCCCCAAAAATGCGCAGCAACATACAGACGGACAGACAGTCGGACATACGGACAGAGAGACGGACATGACTAGATCGATTCGTCTCTTCGAGCTGATCAAGAATATATATACTTTATGGGGTCTACGATGGCTCCTTTAATGCGTTACAAACTTTTAGACAAACTGATAATACTATGTGTGAATGGTATAAAGAGTAAAAACATAAAAAGGAAAGAAGTAATTTGTTTTTTTTTACGTTTTAGCTGCATGGATAACTCCTATTTCCTAGCCAAGAGCAAACCCCCTAATTCTAGCGAATGACTAACCTCCTTTCAATATGCCTATGTTAAAGTCGTTAGGCAATGGCATGCATACTAAAATTAATTTAACTGAAGAACTTTGGAAATTTCAGAAACTATTTACATTTCTCCACACTAATTGGCGGATAGTCAAAAAGTGAAACGATGCAATCGATTTTAGATATTTCCATTCGAATTTGACTTCCGGCAACGGTTTTCTTCAAAACCTCGAAATGGTTTCATAAATTTGTTCTAGCTTCAATAAATAAACAAAAAAGTTATAGACGAGTGTGCTCAACAACGAAATAGCCTTATGCTAGTTTAAGTATGTTTATTTGAACCATAGATTTTTCGGCGTGTTATCGTGTAAAAATTTAAATATTTGCCAGAAACTAACCATTCCAAAATACGGAACTATGCTTTCGGCAGTTCCATTCCGTCGATCAAACATTTCTGCTTTAAGAATAGTTCATACAAAATTTTAAAGTAAATATTCCAAATAAAATCGATTGTATAATTTGTATATTCGAACATAAACTGAGACAGACATTGCTCAATTTGTGTTCTCATGTCGACTTATAAATATATGATAATTTATGAGTTCATCGACGTCTTTGTATACATGTATTGTAAACTTTGTAACAATATTTTAAATATGAGAAAGCGAATTTACAGACAAATGAGGCTGTTATGAAAGTCTTTGTTACTTTGTATCAAGCGAACACATTTTATAAATAAAACAAGTTCTAAACACACAATCACTTTTTTGTTTTTTTCTTTTCTTTTTTTGAGAAGATTATCTCAAAATAAAATTGTATAAAATTGCAAAAAAAAAAAAAAAAATCGCAATTTACTTAATAATCGTGTTAAAAAAAAAAAACCTAATTATTTTGACTTGACTCTTAACTAGACTTGAATCTAAAGATTTGTTGATTTTTAATTCATATTCAACATTTCTTTTCATTTTTAGAAATACGTATTTTTCTTGATGGTGGTGATTCGACGACGACTCAGAACATTTACATATTTATCATTACAGCTCATATACATACATACGGGTATTTGCTTTTATAAATAATTCGCATAGTAATGATTTCATAATAGCATTTTTCTCCCCATTCTGAACTTGATTTTGTTTGCGTTCCAAGTGTAATAATGAATGAATAAAGTGAATGAGTTTGCATTAAGCGTAACGCATAAAAAAGAAAAGTAGTTTGAATTAAAATCAAATTAAAAATAAAAACTTCACAGCGACGCCAGAAATTATAACAATAAAAAAAAATATATAATAATAATAATGTCGTTCAAAATTTAAATTCAATTTACAAAAAAAAAATTCAACAAAAACAAATTCAAACAAGAATTAAACAAAGCAAATGCTGTCAAAACTGAAATTTATCAAATACCAAAAACAAAAAAAAAATTCAAATTTTATGCAAAAAAAGTAAAAAATAAATTTAAATAAAAACTGCGCTAAATAACAATTAATGAAATTAATGCAGGCTAAACCTTATTTGAAGGTTGCATTTCAATCACGTTTGTAACATTTAAATAAATATATAGCGAAACTTTTGCGTAGGCTTGACTGGGAAAAAAGTTTTAACTATATAATAGCTACATATGTAAACAAATGTCGTAAAAACGTTAAATTTTGTGCGTACAAAAATTAGCGCAAAAACTAAACGAAAACAGAAAACGATGAAATCGAACTGTAAATACTCTTCACATAATCAGTCACTGTTTTATAATAGTTTATATAACAGTTTATACAACAGTTTAATAATATGAGCCAGTTTCACCATGTTCGATTTAACGGTCCATTAATCTGCCGTTTAAATATGCAATCTGGCAGCATAATGGACCGTTAAATTTTAACCGGACTTTGAGGAACTGTCTATAAAAGTCTCAAAATTAAATAAATATAGCACCCATCTCCACAGTGGACGGGGAGCCTGGTGGAGATTTTGTGTCGGAGCATAACACCCTTAGACAATGCGAACACATAGAAGCAAATAGAAAAAAAAAGTACACAAATTTTAAATATGCATTTTAAAAGCTTACAACAAGTAATTGAGCCTTTCCACCGGTCAACATTCTTAACCTTCTCAACATTTTCGATGAATTTTGAGAGTACATTTTTCCATGAGTCAACATTCTCGAAGAATTTTACCATTCGCCCAAAACGAATCTTGTGTTTTTCATTTATATCACCATTTTTTTTTTATTGATATCATCACCACAAACAGCTGAGTTCCACAAACATTTCATCGCATTCTTGATCGAAGTCGTGAAACTTCATTTGTGGTTGGCGATTTTTTTTCTCTTATTCACTTTTTGTGTGTTTTTGGTAAAAAAAAAAAAAAAAAAAAAAAACTGTTATTCTATAGTATTTTAATATGGGTCTACTGGGTTACTGGGTCTGTCGCAAAATAAACAGGGATTTTTAAAAATAGCTATTTCTGGTGGCGCCACTTATATATGTATATGTACTCATATCAACTTTTATACCCATCGATTTTAAATATCAAGAAATAGACCCACGCATTCCACAAAAACCAGCTATGCCGAAAATCGAGTTTATGTTTGTAATGATGAAAGAGTGGAAGATATGGTGGGTTTGTACAGGGAGCCTGATACGTGCTTTAAGACATATGCATTACCTTATCGTAATCAGCAAAATTAAAAAATCTCCTCAATACAAAATGTCAAGGAGATTGATTAACTTTCTCTAAAATTTGTTCACCATTTTGGATCTACCATTTTATTTTCTAAAAATTTTATTAGGACCTTGAGACAATAAAGATAATTTTATTGTCCTCGCCACAACTTTTTCCCATCTTTCTGGCAATTTTCGGATACCAGCTCGGAAGATCGACTCGTCTCTTAAGGCAATCCAATCATCGACCCAATTCATATAAAGTCAACTACTGCTGGGACAGAACCTTAGACCGGAACAAGTAGTAGTCTGGAGAGTACCGCGATTGGGGTAGGACTTGCTATTTCAGCGCTTCCAAGTAGGTCTTGACCGGTTTTGCAACATGTGGCCGAACGTCGTCATCACTTTGTCGTGCCTTTCTTCATATTCCGGTCGGTTTTGCTTCAGTTCGCGGCTCAAACGCATAAATTGAGTCCGATAGGGTTCCCCCCTGATCGTTTCATTCGGTTTGAGCAGCTCGTAGTAGATCACCAAATACAGAGCATAAGCATGCCATGATTATTCGGCTTTGCGATGTTGATGACTGTCCGGGCAAAACCCATGACTTTTTGAGTTCGGGGTTGTCGTAATGAATCCACTTTTCATGGTCAGTCACAATGCGAATCAAAAAACCCTTTCTTTTTTGGCGTTCGAGGAGCTGTTCACAAGCGAAAAATCGCCTTTCGACGTCGCGTGGCTTCAACTCGTATCGGACCCAGTTTCCTTGCTTTTGAATCAATCCCATGGCTTTTAGACCTTTGCTGACTGTCGACTCATTCACTCCCAATGATTCTGACAACTCCTGAAGCGTTTGGCATTGGTCCACATAGAGCAATGATTCCAATTCTTCGTCTTCAAACTTTTTCGGTTGATCCGGCCGTACCTTATCTTCGAGCTCAAAATCACCAGTTTTAAAGCGACCAAACCAAATCCGACACGATTGTTCATATAGAGCATGCTCGCCGTAAACTTCCACTAAGATTCGATGACCCTCGGCCGCACTTTTCTTCATTTTAAAAAAAAAAATGAAGAAGAACTTTCCGCAAAAACACTTTATCTGGTACGAAATTCGACTTGTTCGAGGCAATATTTAGTATTGTTGTTTCAAATAAATTACACTAGCTGTCAAAGACGCTCATTGACAACAGGTTTTACCGGCAAGAAATTGGAAACTCGAATATTGGTTCATATTGTGTGAAACGCTCATAATTAATTCATCAGATTCGTAATCAGCAATTTCAAAATTACGTGTAAACTAACTTTTTTTCAATGCAATAACTTAAAAAAAACTAAATCTGGCAGTTTGGATCCACCATTTTGTTCTTAGAAATTTTAAAATCCATCAAGTCGTTTAGGCTACAGTAATATAATTTTAAAAAAAAAATTTTTTTTTGGCAGAGCCTACTACGAGACTACTGTTACCTTATGCAAAAGTCAAAATTTATCAAGCCGTTTAGGCTACAGAGCGTGCCTAAGAGTAAAATACGTAAATACAAATTTTAATCACATTTTCATTCCTATGGGTACTATAAAAAAGATTTCAATAGTTTGGTACTCTTAGGAATTGTCAAGGGAAGTGGTTAGATACATTAGGTAAGGTCTGGTGATTAATGGAGCAAAACTTCCCATCCAAGCTAATCCATATATCAAGCTTGCTGATGAATTCCAATCTCCTTAAACAGTTGTGAACGGTCGAATGATGAACGATCAGTGTCTCCGCAATGTCCCGAGTAGTCGAACATAGGTTTGCTTCAATCAGTGATTTTATTTGGCCTCAACGGAACTTCCGGTGTGAGGAACATTACGGTGACGATTCCAATGGAAAAATTCGTGTAAGCACTATTGCCAAAATGCGTCATGGCTTTTTCGATAACATGCGTGGCGAAAGCAGATTTCAAACTGACAATCAGAGCTGAGGTACAATATCAATTTCAAGTTTCAATAATTTCATTATATCCTATTTTAAACTGAATAAATAATTATTCATATGATTTCATATGACGTCAAATTCTTTAGAAGAAATATCTTATAAATAACTCCATTTATTTTGCTGTAAACATGCATAAACCAATGAATTTAAACCAGAATATACTAGTTATGTACTTGTTATATACATATATCTGTAGTTATGTATATACTGTACATAAATATTAATCAATAAAATTAACAAATACTTAAAAATGACTCATACAGAAATCCCCGACCTGCAGGCTAAACAAGATCAAAATAATCAACCTTTACATGCGAGACTGTCACAAAATTGCAAAAAAAAAAATTTGTTAATAAAAATATTCGAGCATTTGAAATAAGAAATGGGTTAGCAACGAATTTAATTGAATTAAGCTGAAGAGAATTTGTCATAGAGACAATTAAAATTCGACATGAATTAAAAATACTATTAAGTAAAAGTGATGTGAAGAGTTTTTTGAAGGTTAAGACATGAAATGAGATAGTACAAATAGTATATTAATGAATAATATTCTAAATATATGCAAATTGGGCAAATCCATGGGCAAATCCATGGATAAAATTCAAGAGTTTTAATAATTAAAATGATTCTAAGTTAGTAATTGCAATAGAATTTACTAAAAGTCCTGGATGGTGATAGCAAGAGAAGAGGGGAGTTCGATCTGTTTATAGATGACTTTTTATCGATTTTTACTTTTATCTCTGTAACTAGCAAGCATCCCTAAAATTTATCCATATAAAAATTAAAGAATCGTAATTAAAATTTTCTTAGTAGATGATGCTTTTCAGTTCTGAACAGTGAAGCAAACTATTAACTATCAAAGCAAATTATAAATGCAGAAGTGTGAAATAAGCTGTTCGATTATTTACTCAGCATCCTCAGTTCCACAACTTTCTTCACTAGTATCCCTTTCAAGTGGTAATGTTAGCCACTAAACCCTGGAAGTAAGAAAGGTGTTGTTGGCAAAGATGGCAGAGAAAAATTTTAGAAAGATGAAAGAGGCACGAAAAAATAAAGTAATATCTTTCAAAGAGTTGCACTAACTTCTGATACTTCAAAAAATAGAAGTTTCTGAGAAAAGTGAGACTACAGATATGCAGATACTTCTACAGTACGGTTTGCTATCTTTTTCACTAGCTTAAATATATCCTGAGAAAGGCAAAGTAGTCGGCGTTGTATGATGTTTTTCTTGTTTATGAGAAAGCAGCAAAAACATAGATACACTACAAAGACCTCAGCTGACATTGATTTCAGCGAGGATATGATGGTGCACATCCCCTCGCTAATGTTTAATATTATGCTGTGTCAGAAACTAAACTAAATAGGGAGAATATTAAAACAAAACAACCATTGTGCAATGGGGACTTGAATAGGCATCATCTTAGGACAAGTTAGCAATTAAATACATTCATTTGCTGGTCTTGGTGATTGCATTAGCTACACCAACATCTAATATATTCATCATTAAACTTGAAAAAAGGTTAGTGGAGTCTAAAATATATTTCTTCTTGCAGTTTCAAAAGCTGATTAGCAAATTGGGGCCCTTCGCCAGTTTCCTCTACCTGTATCCGTCAATGGTTAAACAGACTTTAACTATAGGCTTTCTTAAGATCTGCTACCAAACTGAAGCCATTGATTGCATCTCTGACATATATTGTATCTATCATAATCAATGATCCTGCAACACCTAACTGAAAATAGAAAGCACTATTTTCCAAATGGTTTTGAAGTACAATGAGGATATTGTAAGGCTATAATAACATGCATTTCAGTCTGTTGCAAAGTCGAGAGATTTGATGAAGGTGAAGCCGAAGAGCCACCAGACTTTTGACTTACCATAAACCCCATTATGTGATATAAATATGAAGTCGGTATAATTTGAACAATTTCCTTCAAATTCACAAAATATTCTGTAAATCTACATATGGAAAACCCATACAATTTGTTTTTTAAATGATTTGTTTTCCTAATCTATGAAGTTATTACTTGACACTAATGGAGTTATAGGCAAAATTCAAAAAAGGTCACCATTATATAGCTCCCCGCACTCGACACCCTGGACATTTAGTATGTTGTATTGTAGGTACTACCTAAACTCAATACTCTAGACTTTTTTTTCATCCGATTGCCATATATGACTGTAGAATTTTTCATTATATTTATTGTGAGACCTGCCCAAATTTTTCAATATTCATTTACCGCCAAAATTGTGCTTTCCGTTTAAAACAAACAATAAATTCCCTTTTTAAATATAATGCAAGGATAACTCCAAACAACACATCAATTAATCGTTGCTATGATTCATAAAGAACCAGTATCAAATAAAAACCACAAACGAGAGTCCAATCATTTCAAGCGAACCAGTTAAAACTTATAAATACTAAAAATGATTCCAGTTTGAAATATTCACAAATTGATTGCAAATGATTTTATGTATACACATCGTATATAGTCATATACATACATATGTGAATTAGTCACAAAAACTGATGGTCAAAAATGTATCTTAATAATATGTTTGTATAGCAAAATATTTATCACTTTATTTTCTTATTGATTCACTTGACATGATTTTATTTATTTGTATGTCAATAAGAAATTTGCATTGCTTGAATGCTTAGTATATTAAACGTTTAAACAGACTGCGTTACTATTGTTGTTCTTGTTGGTTTTTTATCGTATTTTTGTTTTTTATGAATTAAATTGAAACGCGCGACAACAATAACATCCATCACGAATGTCAATTATAGACCAATTAAAAATTATGCTTCTGCTTCATAATTTGTCTGTCCGTCCGTCTGTCTGTCTTTCCATACGGACTATCTTCAAACTCATGCGGCAGAGCGACTTGACCAGACTAACTAAACAAAACTAGCTAAATCTCAGCAAAACCAAATTGACTTTGGCAAAAGATACAAAAGCAACAAAATCAAAAACAACAACAACAACAACTACAAAATAATAATAACAAAAGTAAAACGCAAAGAAAAATCATTTAAAAAAGAAAAATAAATAGCCAATAAGTTGCATTGCAAGATACAAATTACAACAACAACAACAACAAGATCTCCAGCAATATATTGCTCTCTCGCTCATTCCTAGTCATTTGTATCTGAGTATCTGTGAGATATTTCAATTGGAATTATTTTTTTTTATGCCATTCACATGGTATTATCAGTTTGTCTGAAAGTTTGTAACGCATTAAAGGAGACATCATAGACCCCATAAAGTATATATATTCTTGATCAGCTCGACGAGACGAATCGATCTAGCCATGTCCGTCTGTCCATCTGTATGTTGTTGTGCATTTTTTGGGGACCAATTTTAATGCTATCCAGTTGAAATTTTGCACATACACTTCTTTTTATTGCAGTTTAATAAAGTATCAAGATTGTCCCGCCACGCCCACTTTTTTCGGGTAGCGCCCATACAAATCCACCGCTCACTTTTGAGTTTTTATATGAAAAACGTTTTTATTGTAGTCAATATCAACTTAATAATTGATATGGTTACTTCTAGTGGTCGGATGGTTGAAATATACATTAATGGGTGGGACCCACTCAAGATACACACCCAATATTTGGGGTAGCCCCCATACAAACCTACTACCCACTTTTGACTTTTTGTATGAAAACTTCTTTATTAAAGTCAATATGGTGCCATTTCTATCCCCTATTTAAGCCGCCGCTTTTATGTTTTACAATACTATTTGAAATTTCGTGTGAATGGTATTAGAGCTTCAGTTCAACCGAACTTAACATTTTTTCTTGTTTTGTATATGTTTCTCTTCGATTTAATTCGTTTGAGCTGAATGTTCAAATTTAAATTAGTACCATTTTTATATTGTTTTCTTGTTTTCGTTTTTATTTTTATTGTATTTACTTTTTATTTTGGTTGCTACGAGTAAAATTTGATAACTTAGTAAATATCGCAGGAAATAAATAAATTTTGTTACTTTTGGAAATATTTATACCCTACGCATATTCCGGAAATTCATGGAAATTCCTAAAAGCTGCCGGGCAGAACATGTTCTAAACATACTTACTATAAACAAAATATAGTAGGCGAGATACATCCGTTTCAACATAATATATACTCGTACCTGCAGCAAAATAGAATCTACATAAATAGTTTATGCGTAATTTTTCAATTATTAATCGATTTTCCATGTAGAAACTGGAAAAATAATACAAATACTGTGTATAGAGTACATATTAGTAGTTTGTCGGACGGCGCCAAAGATCTTCACTCACTTTAATATACGTATTAGAGCTCTGCATGAATGCGGCCAAAACGACAATTGTTAAAAAGGGATTTCGTTAAAATAGTCCGTTTTTCATGTTCAAAAGAATTTCGCGGTCTAGCACTATTACATGCATATTCTCAAGATCTGATATATTCAAATATCAAAATTTTTCTGAAAGTAAAATACTGACCATTATTTTAATATGCATACTGTTAGGTTTTCTTAAAATATTTTTAAGCAATTTCCACCTTAATTCCTAATTCATTGTCAAACAATCTACAAGTGCGTGTATATTTTAGACTTATAATCGTCTCCATATATTTCATTTTTAAATTTGCTCAAAAGTTTTCTATGGAATTTAGTTGTGGAACGTTTTGGGATTGTCATGCTTATATCCAAAAATGTTGTGTTGTTTTGTGAAACCCAGCCATGTTGCTTTGCATAAATTATCCGCTGCCAAAAACGACCAAAATATTGTTTTATTATATTCTAATGACACCCATTTATTGAAACACAACCTTTTTTAAAATTGTATTTTAAACCTTATTAATGCTTCTCTATGGTAAAATCGGACTCATAATCTACGAGTATAATCCAATTGCATCATGACTTTGTAGCAAACCATGTTTGGACAAACGAGGCACAGTGGCATAGAATCGTTTTCAATCGGCTAAAATTCTAAACCTTTTGACTCAATCAAAATTTATCTATTTAGCATTCGTGTGTCTGAGAGACAGGATCTTAGAGAATTAAACTGTTTTAGTATTTGTTAGAAGATAGTAGATAATGTAAAAGTGATTTCTGAATATGTTCATTTCTAACTTCTTCATTTAGTTTGTCGGGAACTACACTCATCAATAGACATTTTTGGTGTACCTCAACCACCTCAATTAAGCTTTTATAAAACTTTTTTTTCTTAAAACATACCCTTTATTGGATGAAAGACTGCGAATTAAGCAATTATTATAGAAAACAAATATTTAAATGTCTCGATACATATTGAATGTTCAATTGCACACATACCGGAAAATATTAAACAGCTGTGTTTTATTTGAAAGAAGTTCAATATCTTTCAATTAAAAAAAATTATAGTTTAAAAAAACTAAAAAAACACGCTTTAATAGTAATGTGAACTAAAAAGTAAAAAATAAAATTATAGTTTAAAAAACTAAAAAAAACTCGCTTTAATAGTAATGTGAACTAAAAATTAAAAAATAATTTTGAACAAGTTTAAAATGAGAATTACGTGATTGACAGATAATTAACTTTAACATAAAAAAAGCGTGCGGTGCTCTGTAATATATTATTATAATAAGTTTATATTTACAAATAGCTAGCAATGAAATAATTATAACAATTAATATCAAGCACCCCACACTTTTTTATGTTAAAATTAATTCTCTGTCAATCACTTAATTCTCATTTTAAACTTATTCAAAATTATTTTTTACTTTTTAGTTCAAATTACTCTTAAAGCGTGTTTTTTTAGTTTTTTTAAACTATAATTTTTTTTTAAAAATAACATACGCCGTTCTCAGCAACACACGTATTAAGTTGTTGACTTGTTTTGTTGGTAGCGCAATGAAACAAAACAAGAGAAACAAAATAAAACGGAACGGAACAGAACATGATCTACAAACAAATCAAATATCCTGATGATCCTGGTCAGGATATTAGGTCAAAATTGTGAAATTATTGTATTGTCATCGGTGCTTAATACATGTTCATAATTTCAAATTATTTCGACTTTAGGAAGTTGGTGAAAATTAAGTTGCCAGATTCCGTTACATAGATACAGGCCAAGCTAATAAAAGCGTGTCAAAAAAAAATTAAATACATCTCAAAATTACATGTGGATTTTAACTTGAAAAAAAAATTAAAACTCGTTTTTTAAACAAAACATTAATCAAACTTTAGGGCGGTGACACCGATAGCGTTCAACAAATTGTTAAATATCGAAAAAAAAAATGTTGGTCGTTTATCCAATGAATTTTACTTCTGTGCCACTGTGCGTCAAATTGTAATATTTACAAACGTTTGTAAACAAGCGTTGAGATCAATGAGTTTTGCATACCTTGCCACAGTACATGTTGTGTGTTGGAACAAAAAAAAATGTACTTCTCATCAAATTAGCTGTTAATAAACTAGTTTCACAAATCAGTTTCTCAGATACAGACATTAGTTGACATCCACACGTATCTGAGTAGAATCAAACTGTCGTTCAAACTGATATCAGATGCTAATTGTATCAACTCGGACAAGTCGATTAGTTGCAATTCACCTTAACTCAACACCTTGAGATAATCGTTCTCAAAATGTTTTGATTTTCATTGATTTGTCGTACCGCCCTCTTATACACTTCACAATTAATATGTAGAGTAGTTGTATGAGAATTAGTTTGTTAGCTAAAATAGGTTCAATTTATTAACAAGTTTGCACACCAAATAAAGCAATTGTGATTAAATTAACGAGACAAATTGAACTATCCTTCAATCTGTCAGTAGAAAAACTTAATGTATGTGTTTTCAGAGAGTTTTCGATATTTTTGGATCTTTTAGAATGCTCCAATGAATTAGTGGATTCTTTGGCTTAGGTGTACAACCACACGTACAGGATGTAATATAGCAGTGCTGCTCCGACCAAATAATCGAGGAATATTGTTTAAGAGCGTATCTCCAAAATTCTTGATGAGATTTATTCTAACGAAGAGGCTCTATAGTAGGGTGAAATATTCAAAGGTCGATAATATTGGAAGAAGAGGCAATTTTTTATGGTGTCTTTGTCAATTTGGCAGCTGCTTCTGACAAAACTCCAAAATATTTATGACAAGACACTACTTCGAAACAAAATTTTAAGTGCACCAATAATGCCTGCTGTTACCATTGCTGTTCACGGTATATCTGGTGAATGGAATAAACTTTTACTACGGATGGCAATGTCACTTTAGCGGTTTAACCATCAATACTATAGCGAAGAAGACATAGGTTATATATAAAAGATGGAAAATGCAAAGCAATCTAACTAAGTCCGCAATAATTATTCTCAAAAGAGGTGGTCCTCTTTCACATGCAGATAATTTTACGTTTAATAAAGAACAACAACTCTATATATATACATATATATATATATATATATATATATATATATATATATATATAGAGAGATATATATATATATATATATATATATATATATATATATATATATATATAATATATATATATATATACTCTCTCTCTCTCTCTCTCTCTCTCTCTCTCTCTCTCTCTCTCTCTCTCTCTCTCTCTCTCTCTCTCTCTCTCTCTCTCTCTCTCTCTCTCTCTCTCTCTCTATATATATATATATATATATATATATATATATATATATATATATATATATATATATATATATATATATATATATATATATATATATATATATATATATATATATATATATATATATATATATATATATATATATATATATATATATATATATATATATATATATATATATATATATCAACGAGCTTTCCTGAGTCCTTCCTAATAATTATTATAAAAAAACATATTCGCAAGCTTCTACTAAAGCGAGTTAAATACTACGTAATACACTTCTTAGTTAGCGATGGTAAGACAAAACTCAAACTATCTAAAGCAGCATGTAAAATTGCTAATGGATACATCTACGGTGCCAGACTAGGAACTTGAAGCGCACAGCACTGCTTGAAGCGTAGAAAACGAAAATATCAGAACGAAAAATCGCAACTCGTATTTGCAATCAATTGGACTACATCGTCGAAACTAAACACCTTTTACTATCCACTCATAAGTTCACTTGGATCATAACGGCACGATGTGACATGATGAAACTAAACTACAACAACCACTTTATTACAGATAAAGTAATATGCAGTCTATGTAATACTGTTGAAAATGAAGAAAGAAACCTTAAAGAGTTTTGAAAACTGTGCTCAAAAATGTCTCCAATAATAATTTGTATACCATTCACACATAGTGTGAAATGGTATTATCAGTATGACTGAAAGTTTGTAACGCAAAGTTTGTAAAGGAGGCATCGTAGACCCCACAATTATATATATTCTTGATCAGCTCGACGAGACGAGTCGTCCCTCTGTCTGTCTGTATGTTGTTGCGCATTATTTGGGTACCAATTTTTATGCTATACCGTTGAAAATTGACACATACACTTGTTTTTATTGCAGTTCAATAGAGTATCAAGATTGACACACCACACCCACTTTATGAAGTAGCCACCATACAAACCCACCACCAACTTGTATACATTTATATGAAAAACGTCAATATCAACTTGAAATTCGATATGATGACTTCTTATAGATGGTTGTTTCATACACATCTACTAGTGGGCGTATGCCGCCCACTTTTTGAGGTGGCCATTATTTGATTTTTGTTTTATGTTTTGTTTGTAGGGACAAACAAAATTAGAAAAGTTTAAAGTGTATACAGTGTGCGTAAATACCCGAGTCAACGTCTTACTTTGATTTTTTATTGTAGTTTTTTACGAATTTCTTTTCGTTTTTATTTACCCCAAAATAAGCATTTGCCCATCACTGTCTATTATTAATAAACATACATAAATAATTACTCGCTTGTTCTTTCTACGCCTGGAATTTCCTTGATTACTTTTGAGTTGTTGCTGGCTCAGTTGGTGATTTTCGATTAAATGGGTTTCTTTTTTTCTTTTCTCTTTTTTCTTTTTAATATTATACTCGTGCTTGGCCTTTTAAATAATTTTTTCCACAAGCACTCGCACATTGATCTTTGCATATGTGGTAAATACTGTTTTAAGTTCGTTGTTTTTCATGGCTGCTCTAGTCTACAATATTTTTTTATATTTTCCAGAAGACTTCTGTAGTATTTGTACTTTGAGTGCTGCAGGCGGCAGTCATGGTGCTTCTGCCATTCCATCAGTAAGCTGAAAACAAAATTTATCAATAGATAGATAGAATATATTTTAATTATTCAATGTGGATTTTTTTTTTTTTTTTTTTTTAAGAATTGGAAAATATTTTTCTTTTTTTCAATTATTACCAATTTAAACAATGTTTTTTCATGTTTTATTTTACAGAGAAACCCTACCCCGTTTGGATAATTATCGTGTATCAATGCGTAATTTAAAACGTCCTTCTATTGGTGAACTTCAAGGCGAAGGTGCACTGGAACAGGTAAGTTTCCAATAACTTAAAACAATGTGAAAAAAAAAGAAATACTTTGGCTCCGTCAAGTAAAGGCTTTGTGTTCCGCGAATTCGTCGTAGAAAACTATAAACAGTAAAATGACCTGTAGTCTGCAGATAGCTTCTACAAAATGTTACTGTAATCTATAACTCATGCAAGTTGGATGCCGAACTGCTCTACCATCATGTTGAGTAACTTACAACAGTTCATAACTTTCTTGGAACTATTGGTGACCGAATTTTGTTTGTGAGCAACTTGGATCGGAGCGCATTCACAGCCTCTTGCGTTGTCGCTATTTTCGCTTGAAAAATCTGAATGATCCAGTAGTCAGAAGATAGCTTTAATATTAAAAAATTCTAAAATACCAACACCACTGACTTTGTTAATCAGTGTGGATCCTTTAGTGTAGAGCTACTCGTATATAGCGTTACGTACTCAAGGTAAGTAGCGTTGAATTTTTGTATAGAATTTTTTCAAAGATGGTCTCATATCATATCTATGAAATTTAACTGGTTCAAGATCATTTTTACATTACTTTGTTACAAAGAATGTTTTAGTCGCAGAGACATGTGTTTCGAACTCGAAACTATGAATCTGTGTTCATAACTATTGAAGCGTATCTCGATAAAATAATAAATTTTTAACCGTTTTAAGACTTCTAAAAACTATATTTCTATATACAATGTTTTAAGCTAAATAATTTGAACTTATTTGCATTTCTGCACCGATACATAACATTGTGAAAACCTTGAATAATAAGAATGCTCATGTAGAAGACTTTACACGCACACACTATTTTTCTGCTTTGCGCGCTCTCACTAAGTAAAGCGCGTGCATAGAAGTAGAAGTGCATACAGACGACGATTGAGAAAAAAAAACCAACAAGAAAACAAACGACACGCTCTAAGCAAAATATTAAACAAAAACAAAACATATGGCTTTTACCGTTATGTTTTTTGTTTGCCCTTTTTGCCTCTTAATTCTGCTTTTGCCATGCTTGGCCGACCACTTTGCATTTGACTTGCAGTAGTGTCGGCTTAATTTGAACATTTAAAAACGTACACGTACACAGCTAAATCGACTCAGTTTCCGATGCTAATTTGGAATATATATACTTTATGAGATCTACCACGCATCCTTCTACCTTTAACATACTTTCGTACGAACCTAACCTTTTCTCTTTAGGTACAACAACTTTCTTTTAGCTCTAGAAATCGTTCGATTGTATTACTCTTTATATTAGAAAAAAAATGTAATAACTTTGTTAATTTTTATTCGATTATGATGACTTGAAAACCATTTTTTTAAGAATTGAATTGTTCCTTTTTTTAATATTAAGGTAAACATATTATATGCTGAACACAAGAAATTGCAGTGAATGATGTTAAAAGTGTAAAACACTAAAACAAAAATTGTTTTTTTGGTGTCACGGGGCACAGAACGTAGTAAAACTCTTCACATAAATGTTCTATTATTTAGAACGTCCTAACTTTTAAAATTAAATCTCTCTCTCTCTCTCACACACACACACTTTGTGAGTATTGATATACACACATACAACGAACTAATTGCACTAATGCTGCTGCTTTCGCTCCTCCCTATCAGTAATGCCACGCACTAATCTAATGACGGCACTTGCTGATCTCTGTGCGCCGTCTCCTCCATGCGAGTAAGGTGACAAACGTCACTGCCATGCGTTTACAGTGATTGTTCGCTGATATGTGCCCTCTCTTTTACTTTCTCTATTCATCATCGTTTTTAATATAAAAAAAATTACAAACCGAAAAACTTTTTCTTTTAAATTTCATTTAAAAATATCTTTTTGTAGTAAAAAAAAGAGAAAACATTTTGAAACACTAAATTTTATGCAGATTAAAAGGTTTATACATAATTTATAAAAATTCTTAGATAAATAACAAAGCTATAAACAGTTGAGTGAAAACACACAATTACGCGGGTATATTCAAGTTCGAGTATATCTAGAAACTATAATCAAATTTGATAGTAACTTATATATATATTAACAATTAACTACAAAATCAGAAAAAGCATTCATGATGCAGAATGACTTATGATATTAACTTGATTTGAGCTGATATATGATTTGGGAGAAGAAAAAATGACTGCTAATTTATTAATGAGGTGCGGTTTGGCAGATCCAAACTGTGAATTCTGTTGAGCCTGCGCGTAATATTCAAGTGATCAGATCATTTGGATGCAAGTTCAGTCTTCTAAGATAGTTGCTGCTGTGACGAACAATATCTTCTGCAACCGTTGACAGTCTAAGATCTCTGTGTATGTTATCGTTTCGAACATACCAATGATATCTCTGTATGTATCTCTGTTGGATGTTTATGTTAGACCTAGCTGCAGTTCTCCATAGCTGTATGACATATGTATATCCACACTGGCTGTAGAGCCTTATTTTGTTTTCTATACTGAGCTTAGAACGGGGAGCAAGTAACCAGAACATCCGCTGTGTTTTAATGTTCAGTTGTGTTCTTTTTGCTTTTATGTGATTTATCCAAGTCAGTCTTTTGTTTAATGTCACAACTAGATATTTTATAGCGTCGCACAAAGGTATCAATATATTATTAAATCTGATTCGAGTCATAGAACTTCTTCTGAGCGTAAATAGTATGTGTGCTGACTTTTCTGCATTTACTGCTATAATCCATTTTTTCATCCATGTTTCTATACGATGCAGTTGAAGTTTTAAAATATCTGTTGCGGCAGTGACAGAATTTGCTCTAGCCATTATTGCTGTATCATCCGCATATGTAGCTAATTTTACTTCGTCGCAGTTTGAAACAGGCATATGTGCAGTATAAAGTGTGTAAAGCAATGGTCCTAATACACTACCTTGATTAACTTCAGAGTGTATAGCCTTTATGGAAGAATGGGTATCTTTGCATCTTACATAAAAATATCTCTCGGTCAAATAAGATCGAAGAAATTGGAATTGAGGTGATGGTAATGACTGATTTATCTTAAAAAAAAAGTCCCTTGTGCCAAATCCGATCGAACGCTTGCTTTACATTAAGAAATACTGCTGCGCAGTATTGTTTGCATTCAAATGCTGTTTGTATTTCCGCTACAATGCGATGGATTTGTTCCGGTGCGCCATGCCTTCGCCGAAACCCGAACTGATGATTTGGAAGTATAACGCCATTAAGTAGTGGGCGAGCAAATATTCTTTCAAATATTTTGGAAAATATTCCCAGCAGACTAATTGGTCAATATGATACTTCAGTTTCGTGTTTTCCAAGCTTTGAGATAAGTGAAAAAAAAAAACCTAATCTAAATTTCCATTATATTAACATTTCAAGAATACAAATAGTGTTGCCTCATAAATTTGATAGAGAAACTGCTTAATATTATATTATTTTTCATAGCCATTAACTTGCTTTTACAAGTTTTGACTTTGAAGAATATCTTCATTAGTATTTAGTTATCAATTAAATTGCACGCATTTAACTTGTGTTACAGTGAAAACTTGTAAATATTTCAAATAGAAAATCTCTATAAAGCCAACTCTTGAACTTGAATACTATACAATATGCTGTTTAAATGATTTGCTCGTTGTTTTATATTTAATCCTATATACACAAGTGACACATGCATTGTTATACTAACAATATTCCTCTATGTATCTTTAAATCTATACCTGTATACTATATGCATATATGTATATTTATCTGTCCAACTACTCATTCATTTATATAGTATTGTATATAGTATGTAGGTATATGGCGCTGTTTTTGTCTATGTGTACATTTCAAGTGCTCAACAAATAAACAATCAAATTCGCATAGGAATACATAAAGAATAATAAAAAAAAAAAATAAATAAATAAATAAAAAAACAAGAAAAAACGTTAACTTCGGTTGAACCGAAGCTCTAATACCATTCACACGAAATTTTAAATAGTATTGTGAAGCATAAAAATGTGGGTTTAAATTGGGACTACCCCAAATTTAGCGGTACACGCCCACTAGTATATGTGTATGAAGCGATGTAGTTGATATTGATGTTTTCCATACAAATGCATAAAAGTGAGCTGTGGGTTTGTATGGGACTACCACAAAAAGTGGGCGGGACACGCCTATATGTATATGTATTTGAAGCGATTGTCCACTAAAATCCACCAAATCAAATTTCAAACTAATATTGATTTAAATGAAATGAATTTTTTCATAAAAAACACGAAATTGCACGGTGGGTTTGTATGGGGTTACTCCAAAAAGTGGTCGGGCCACGCCCATTAGTCTATATATGTTAAGCGGCTGTCTATAAAATAACACCATTTCGCATTTCAACCCAATATTGACTTTTATAAAGAAGTTTTCATACAAAAAGTCAAAAGTGGGCAGTAGGTTTGTTTGGCTACCTCAAATATTGGGCGGGTCCCACCCACTAATGTATATGTCAAACATACTACCACTAGGCGGGACAATCTTAACACTCTATTAAACTGTAATAAAAAGAAGTGCATGTGCAAAATTTCAACTGGATAGCATTAAAATTGGTCCCCAAAAATGCACAACAACATACAGACGGACAGACAGACAGACGGACATGGCTAGATCGACTCGTGTCGTTGCGCTGATCAAGAATATATATACTCTATGGGGTCTACGATGTCTCCTTTAATGCGTTGCAAACTTGCAGACAAACTGATAATACCACTTCACATTATGTGCGAACGGTATAAAAACTGTATAGAATTATAGAAAAATCAACTTAAAATATTGTACTAAATCAGAACAACAACCAAATCCAAATCGATTGTAAAGTGTGTATTGAAAATATTTCAATAATCTGTTTTAATGCCGCCCACACACGCCTAACAAAAATTCAAAAGAAGTATCTATCGCCTAGATAGAAGAATAAAACAAAAAAGTGAAAAACTAAGCAAAAGTTGAAGTGTTTTTTTTCAGTCATTATTATTTATTTCATTTTCATTTCCATTTCCAATGTATTTTAGCTAGTACAAAAAAAAACTACGTATCGCACAACATGGCGTATACGCAATAATGTATCTAGATACATTTCTTATACGCTACAGCGAGCGCGAAAATCTTAAATGCTAAATGAAAGAAACAAAATTATGAACTTTTTATGAGCGCTAATTTATGCTTATTTATTGTATTGTAGTATTTATGTTAGCTCAAATTCAAATTCAAAACAAATCAAATAATAAGACCTACATACTTATGTTTTACAATAATACGATAATATTTAGAACGACGTCATCAATAACTTTGGCAGATACAGCATGTGAACAGACTGAACTGCGATACATTAATTGTATAGTGGTACGTACGATTTGGTAAATATTATCTGATAAGATTTCCGTCTTTGACTTGTCAATACCAAGGTCGTTTTGATTGGCTTATCAAATACTTCAAATGACAAAATTTGTTTCAAAGCTTTTCATTGATTAGCATTAGTCAACCTTCTTGCTGAGCTAACAATGTCAGAAGAACCCATTTGTTAGATTTTACCTTCAAAAACAAAACAAATAACTTTAACAAGCGTCTAATTGAAGAATTTTTAGAAATCTAATGCATTTTGTTTAGTAAATTGAATGAAAGCAATTGTATTTGTTTTTTCTGTACAATTAGTTACACTTAAACAAAATATGTTGTTACTTTCAAACATCTGTTTTGTTTACTTTATATTTCAAATTTTTTTTTTTTTTATAAATAATGATAGGTAAAATAATATTATCTAAATTAAATTAATTTTACACACTTTCAAACTTTGAACGGAACTAAACAAAAGAAACAAATAAACAAAGCATGAATGCGGTCAAAACGGCAAGTGGCACATTCACACTAAAATGAATTTGAATGAAAGTGCATATTCTTCTAATGAACGTGAATTGAATGAATGCGTTTCCAAAGTTCACATTCATTCTAATTCATACGAAGCTTATGAATTTTTGAAGTTTGAATGCTTATGAAGTTGAATGTCATGAATGAATCAATGAATGAATGAATTCGATAGCTTCGGATGTTATGAATGTGCTTCATGTTAATGTGTTTATTTCTCTCTGTTTGCTTGTTTCTTACAGTGAAAATGCGGAATTTTAAAAGAGGTAGGCGTGTTGAAATTTTGTTATGCATAGTTTGTCAAATTATATTTTAGAATTTATAATAAGTAATTGTATATTAATTACTTTCAGAGTAGGGAAAAGTATCAACAGCATATTTGTTAATATTTTATCGGAGTTTAAAAACACTCACTCAAGGTCTGCCCATTTTACTTCATTTCGGCTCTTGCTCGTGAGCATGACCTCACATGTTCGGGTGCAGCTCATAAGCAGATTTATTTTATCTTTTTGTAGTCAATCCTTTGTAGTAAATTGCATCATAACTCAATTATTTTAGCAATGCGTTGCGGTTTCCTCCTCTTTATAAGGAACACTTTTTCTGTTACGGGAGCTTCTTGCTTGGGGCTAATACCGATTCTCGCTGGGAAGAATAATTTGGAATATACATGTTCCAATGGGTTTTTGGAATAGGCGCTGGAATCAGCAATGGTTGGCACTAGAATATATACAAATCTGATAACTACTTAAAATTTCATGTTCCCCCCACAATTTCCAAAATCTTTATAAAGCGCCCATATCCTGTTGCGGGAGCCTAATGATTCTGACTATCTGCCACACTCTCGAATGGTTTCATTTGAATGAATGCTCAAAAATTTCTAACCATTTATCTCAATATCTCCTTCGAGTTTATTCTACTTATAAGCAATGCTAGCTACCATCCGAACACCAATTCGGGTGCACACAGCCTTCCGCTGCAGAAAGTGTTCGTGTTGATATCGTAAGCGACCGACAACTGAATTTATTCGAACATTCAACGCATTCGAATGAATGAGTGACTATTTCGGTTAACCTTGAAATGAATTGACATTTCATTCAGTCATTTAAAGTAAATGTTACTGAAGTTGAAATTATTCTGCATTGAATGAAATGAATGTTGACTGTGTGGACTCGCATCAGAAATATTTTATAAGAACTATTCACTGTTAACAAAATTACACGGAAATCTTACACGAAATAGAAATGGAGCTATTTCCAAAAATGTTGCGCGATATTGCTGAAGAGATATATTTTTTCATGGTCACACGAGGTCGCGCGACTATCAATCTGATACCAAAATTTAAGACCGTGTGACCACTTTCACAGAGCAGTATAATTTCCCAGTTCAATTTAACACGGCGCTGAGGCAATGTGCCTTAGAAAATTAATTGCCTGTATCAATTGAATTTTGATATATAAATACAAAGTAAATTGGAGTAATTAAGATTCCGATACAAAGTTAAACGTGCCTGAGCTGCATGTCTTTAGAAATCGTAAATGGTTTTATATATCCAACCTGTAACAAAGTCATGTTCATTAAAAAAAAATAGAGCGTTCTTAAAATGTTAACTAACTAGAAATTGATTATACTGTTGTGAGCAGATATGAGTTTACTTTATACTATTGTTCTAAATCGGTTCAGCCGTTCTTAAACTCTTCAACTATAAAATGTGAAATGATGGTAATAAAACTTTGACATGGCTTACAATGCATTTTCAATACTTCGTATCTATAATATACTTTCCACTGCACACATGAGACATCATTAATACTGATGAGCGACAGCTGACTTGGCTTAACCGGCTGCTTGTCAGTGACTATAATATGGTAGCAGCAACATTGTCAGAGGCACCTTCACATTTGTGTTCATTATCCATCAAAATACAGAGCTTATCACAACAATATACAATATCCATACATGTCACTCAGACGCATACTTCGTACGTCAAACAGGCGCATACCCTTCTATATTATAGTAGTACTTTAGAATTTTGTTTTTTTTTTTTAACAAATTTTCAAGTGTCGCCTGTAAACATTTGAAAATTCATTCAAATATAATTGATTACTTTTGCTTTCATAAAAAATAGAATTCACTTCTTACTGGTTTCTGTCGATCAGATACGATATTTAAAACACGTTTTAGATATTTTTTTTTTACAATAATATAAATTTGTCAAGTATTAATTGAGTGTAGTACTCGAAAAAATTATATTTTGTACATTATATGTATAAACAATGCAGATTTCATGGTATATATATATATCATGTTAATGATTTGTTGATTGAATTTATCGCGCTGATCGACATTTTGTCATTTTGTTAAAAAGCGCAGAACGAAACACGGCAGCATTCTGATGATTTAGATGATTTCTGCCCATTTTTTTAATTTTTTTTATATAATTGTTTTTTCACTTACTCGCACTAAAAACGTTGTATAATTAGAGTGCAATTATAATTAAACTTGCTTTGTTTAATTGTTTTTATGAAATAGTATAACAAAAAAAAACCTTTTAAAACTGCTGCTCATATATAAACAGCAGCTGCGTCTGTCTGCCATATGGCAACACGCGGCGTATGTGTAATAAGTTTTACTTTTGTACGCCGCACAGTGGTTCAAGAACGTTTTACATTGGACAAAATGCTTTAACTTTTGAAATGCTCAAGATTTTAAAGATCGTTTTTGTTGATTAGGAATCGCGTACAATTTTATACAGTGAAGAAATTAATGAATAGTGAACCACACAAAGTTACAATTTCGTAACAAATGTTACCTGTCATACAGCTTTAAACCCTGTATGGGGGTTTTAAATAAGGATATAACAATTTTGTATTTAAATAAAATACAGAATAATTAAGATATTGGGCTGAAATTTATTCCAGGTGAAGAAAACATGTTACATTTAAGTATGGAAATCGATCTCGTTCATATACCAACAGCGACTTCCACACATTTCGTGCGGAACGTTGGCAATATTGCGTTCGATATTGATCCTGAGCGCCTCTAAAGTTGTTTATTTGTTTTCACAAACATCACCTAACACTGGTGAAGTTTGTGCATTTCTTGAAATTTCACCGATTTTACCGTACTTTACCTTCAATAAACCAATTGTTTCACCAGCTGTGTGGCATATGACAACAACACGTCGGAACCTCATATCATTAAAAATAGCGAACTCCATTGAATGTAACATTGCGACCATTTTCATCGACAAAAAAAATGGTCCAACCATACCTCCGGCATGAAGCATACTGTCACACCTTGTGGCTGCAATAGAGTCTCTCGAAGCACTCTTTCGAAGTATGCTGCTATCCAATAACGCTTATTTTGCTTATTGACAAATCTATTAAGAGAAAAATGATCTTCATCGCTGAAGGTAATATTTCGATGAAATTCAGGATTTTCTTGAAGCTTTTCCAAAGCACAATCGGAGCAGTTTCAGCGCTTCAAATTATCAAGATTCTTTTGTTCTTGAGTTAGTTTGATCCTGTAAGAGTGTAGGCCAAGATTCTTATGCGAAATTCGCTACAATGTAGTTTTAGAGATTCTTGATTCCTGTGAACGTCTTTGAATTGAAAGGAACTAAACGGATTCGATATTTTCGGTACTTGGGAATATGTTGACACGAATTTATCCACTATAACACGCACAGCCAGTCTGGTGGGACGATTATTACGACCGAAAATTGGAGTAAACGCTCTTAAAGTTGCGACCAGAATTTCGAAAGCAATTACACCATTATAAAAATATAAACCTGACTGACGTTTTGACGTTGACAATGCGTAAAAAAAAATTAAGAGTGCTTAGTATTAAAATATAAATTTCTATTGAAAAACCCTTTAGAGAGAATTTCTTAATAAATTTTAGCTGTCATAAACCTGTAAGCCATATTAATTAAGCTAAGAAATAGTTTTTTTCGGTCAGAATAAAGATATTATAATATTCGGTTAGTGTGCCAAATATGCATTGAAACGATCAGTGTTCAGGTAAATTTAGAATACAGAACATTTTCCCACATCTAGGTATATCTGAGTGCACCTGGCAGCCGCAACAACTAAGGTAGGCAGTTACATTTTTAGTACAATCATTTTTTAATCCTTTTCAAATGTTTTCCAAGTTTCAAGTCAACTTTATTTAGATATAGCTTCCACATAAAATATAAATTTTTCATGCATTTTCTTGGAAAAACTGGCATTTATTTAAATAATTGTATTTTTAAAAAGAAAATGAATATATTTAAAATAAGTAGCTTCGAAAATGTTTCAAAAATTCATATCTTAAGTATTTTTGACTTATAGATACTCAACTTCTTTAGCCATCTCAATAGCAGCAGATTTCCATGAATGAATGAGAATCTTGGCCTACACTCGGATGAAGCTAAAAGCATATTAAAAACATCTTTATTACCGGATTTCTAGAAATTTTTCTTGTATTATGTTGCTTATAATATTTATTATCTTTGTTTTCTTTTTATTCTGTGCTTCCTCAGACAGCTCTTCTACTGAAAATAAATTATTTTGAAGCATATCCTTGCCATGGTATAACATTTTGAGAACTATTGGGAATAAGTTTCTCCAAAAGTATTTCTCATTGTACAGTTCACCCTTTAAACCTGATTTTGTACTAATGTTCTATAAAGCTTATCATAGTATCAATTGCAGAAATTCCCAATTCGTAAGCATAGCTGTAATCAAGAGCTGTCAATGGTTTCTGGCTTAATTTACTTGATGTCTGATGGCAAATTATGCAGAAAGACGTTACCTTTTTATCACTCAATACTTATGACACTTTCCTGTTGATCATTTTCAATTGAAAATTTCTATTTCTGTATTAACACTTGTTGATGGCTCATCAAAAAGTTATACTTTTCAACAACAACAAAAAAAATCGAAAAATGTACAAGGCATTTTGCTTTTGAACCACTGTGCGCCTTATTTACTTAAAGCCAAAAGCAATGAAATGTATATTACGGATGATGATTTTAATAATTCTAAATGTAATAATTATATTTGTTTATTTGGTTTTTTCTTTTACGACTCTGTATTTTTTATGACTGCAACAGAAGACAATGGAGCTGTAGCTACTGCCGCTTGAGGAATTCCCTTAATAGATACTTTTATCTAATGCATTTTATGTTATACCATAATATCTATCATACGCACTGTAGTACTTACTATTACATACCTAAATACATATAGAATAATAAGCGAAAGTAAGCGAAGGCTTACTTTCATTTTAGATATCGTAAATACATTCTTTGTCATAAAGATACTTTTCGGATGACGTTTGTCTTGTTGTTGTGCCAATATTGTGAATGCGAATTTTATTGAGTTGGCGTTTAAGTAAATTAATTAGTTGCCCTAGTTGTCTAAGAACAACATCACCATGTAAAGAAATGAGTCTTTCAAATTAGTTTGTGTAAGGATATAAAAAATACAAAAAGGAAAACTTTTTTGAAGGTCGGCGCTATCTTTTCCACTTATTTTTGTTATATTCACATAACAAACTGCATATATGTATATATTTTTATGCAGTACATACTACATTCGTTCATCTTCTACAATCTATATTACGTTATGAAGTTCAAATCACAGACAGAATTCCTTGCGTATATTAAGTTTATGAAATACTCGTAGTATATAATATGTAGAAGGAAGCAGGATAGATACCTTATAAATATATATACTTTTGCTCAGCAACAAATGTCGAGTCAATATAATTTGACAGAAAAAAGTCCAAGGGTGTTAAATCGCATGATCTCAGAAGGCATTTGACGTTTCCACAGCGGAAAATCGCACGACTAGGTAGTCTTCCATGCAAAAGGCAGATTGTTTCTGTCTGTTTCCTTTGTTTTAGCCTGGTTCCGTATCGTTCGCCGTTGATGATGGACATTTAGACACCTTACATACGCGCAGATGAAGTATTTCTAAATTTTTGGGGTGTCAGACTCAGCTTACACACTTTCTAAAATCGCGCAGTCGGCGTAAAGTCAATTTTGTTTTTTTCTTATTGCCTAATTGCTCTAAGGAGGCCTGTATATTCTTTGTATCTAAAACAAAAGATAAATTGGGGGTTCTTCACTATAGTTACTCGTTTGTGGTATATTTACCAAATAAAAATCGGTTACGCATTTATTTATTATCAACTCACTCGAATATGTAGAAGTGGGTAAAGCCTCGATTCAGCGATTTCCATGGTGAATAATCATGTCGAACGTATGTACTAGTTCGTCTTTACGAATGGTCCTGAGAATATCGGTACAAGCCATTTGGATGGCTTCTACATCCGCCTAAGGCTTTCCATTTTTCGGTAAATGCATTTTCCAAAAATGTAGAAGTCACCCTGAAATGAAAATCAGGCGAATACGGAAAGTGGTTCATGGTTAAAATTCGATTTGTTGTAAAAAAAAATATCATTCACAAGTATAAATAGAAAAGTTAAAAACTTGTATGCACTCTGGGACACACCTTGTATTAGTCATATTTTTTTTAAGTTACATACCCAGTTTTTGCTCTTCTTCATTCTTGCATCGTCTTCGGAAGTCATTTTAGTGGGATTCTTGGCACTTCACATGCCATCCAATCGAAACTTGTTCTGTTATTTTATGCTTCTAATGTTCTATTACGATTCGTTATATTACAAGTGCAAGCTTTCATCTCTTTCATTTCTTATTGAAGTATCTTTTTATTGCTACAATAGTTTAGCTAAAACTCCTTAAAATAGCAAAAGTTGAAAGTCTCGGAATAAAATGGTAGTTGAACTTTTTTTCTATTACCTAGGTAAGATTGCTGCCATCGTGAGTTCACGACTTCGAACTGCGTTGGTTGCGCCCTCTAACGATCAATATATGGCGTTGTCTTATGAGATAATATCTACTATATCTAGATGGCGCCAATATTGTAAAGTATACATATGGGAGACAAATAGCCGTATTGTGGGCGTGTGTTCAAGTTCTACCTTTCATAATCTCCACGAACTTGTTGTTAATACATGCGACAGATGGACATGCGATACATACATTTTCACAAACTGAGTATAGCCTTGGCCCTCCAAGACAGAGTATGAAAAAAAAATGCTCTATTTATTATACCATTAAGAATTTTTTGCAGTTAGCAGTATTTATGACTATACATAAGTATAGTATAAGATTTTTGTCCTTCATCAAAACTATTCCTTTTTTTAAGTTTTATATATTAAGGATTTTAACAACAAATACGTCATTCAACATTTTACCGCTCAGCATGGATGCAATGAATATTTCATTCTTTAGAAATAAAATAAATAAAAATTGTCAAGTTTATCTAAGTTTTCTTCTATTTTAAACATACGGGAATATCGTAACTACGTTGCTAATACATCATTCTCCTGACAGCTTTCAAATGTATCCTTTTTCAAGAGCGAAGGAACAGGAACAACAATAACGTTTTCATACAATTACTTTAAATTACTATTTTTTTTTTTTTTTTGTTGCTGATTGTTTACCAATTTAATAGTATATTGTAGTAGTATAAGTTTATACTAAATAATTCTTTATTCTCTAGTGCTGTTGTAGCTGTTGTTGCTGTGCGTCTCTCATTTTATTTCATTTTTATTATTTGCCATCATAATTGAATGTTTTAGAACGTGGTAGAAGTCGCCTTTGCTATTGTTGTAAACTTGTGACATCGATTGACATGTTTAGTGTTTGTCTAAATGTGAATAGGATATGCCGACGCTCTATAGACCAATATATATATAATCTATACTTTTTATATGTGTATACACAGTAGACATACATACATACATAGTACATACATTAATACACATCACTAGCCTTTATACAATATAGTCCAGCCATTTGCCTGGTTGCCTGTTTAGTTACTAACGCAGTTGGTGGTCGGTTGATGTTGATTGTTTATCTTGTGGATATGAAGCGAACTTAGCTAACAGCCAAACCCAATCGGTATACAATTCCCTATTCAGCCACAAAACATATATTGTAGTTGACCTTACATATGTGTAGGTATTTTATGTACTTGTATACGCATAAAAATAAAAGCGCGCGTGAACTCAGTTTTATTAAAGGTGTACCTAAATTTGTTGAAAATTTTTAGTGCATTTTTATTGAATTTGCTTAAATATGCAATTTTTATTTGTACATTTACCAGGATTGCCAATTGTATTGAATTTTTAGGTCTTATACTTCTAAATGTGGTAAAAAATTTTAAAATATATCTAACCACCTGCTTTAAGATTTATTGTAATACGTGGTGTATTCTATATTAAACAAAATGTAAGATACTTATTGGAGTCATTTTTGCAGCTCAATCACAAAGTATGCTTGTATATACTTACGAAGCTCAATCGCTTCGTATCACTGAATATCCTTTCGAAGGACATTACATTACATTTCTTTCAACGTACTACTTAAATCAAAAATTTTAACATAGTGTTCGGTAATAATTTCTAAATTAATTTTGTTAATGAATTTAAATTTCACTAGGCAAATTTTAGCAACAACCAATTCTAAACCTTGATCACGATCTGCGAACAAAAGTATTTTGCAACATATTGTGTACTTTGGCTAATCTAAATCAGCCTATGACAGTAGTGCAGTGGCGCCCGAGCAGGGACAAAACGACACTTGCACCCTGCGATAGCGCTTCAGTGACGGCCGAGCAGCGAGAAAGCGTCGCTTACAACAAGCATTAACTACTTCGATTCTATCATCAGTTTTATCAAAGATATATCACTGAGACATAATCCTTAGGAAAACTTCATTTGCTATTGGACTAAAGCTGAAGTTAAATGTGAAATAACATATGAAATAACTCATTACTGTTTACTAGCACATTTTCATAGCCAGCCATATGAAATTGAATGCAATCACTTGCTGTTTTGACTACACCCGTGCAGCGCTCTAATCTGTATCTGTGTATTCTTTTTGTATTATTGCCACTCTAAATTTTATGAAGCACCAAAAATAATTGAAAATCTTAAACGTTAACACACGCCAACTTGACGTAGCATTTGTACACATAATAATATTAATGAACTCATCAAATTTCCCCTGTTGTTTAAAGCAATAAATGACATTCACATGGATTTGCTAAACCAGCCTGGGTAATTTGTGATTTGCATTGTTCGAAATGCTGATTAAGCTAAGCATTAATTAATATTAATTAAACGTCAAATAGTTGATGGCGTTTGTTGCCGCTGAGTTGCAGCCAAATAGGCGCGAATTTTAGCAAAGTTATAAAAAAATTTAATTACCAACGTCAATTAGTAAAGAATCGTGAACACTTAAAAGAAGCAAAGTGTATAGGAAACACATGCCAAAGCTTATTTTACTGCCACATGTCGTATTGTAGTTCTAATGCGTAAATTATTTAGCAGAAACATTCGAATTTTGCGGCAGATAAATATAATTCAAACAAAAGAAAATACAACACATGCCACACAGTTGTCTGTTAATAATATAAACTTGTAAGTGTACTGATGTAAGTAGCAATCGTTGATGCTAATTATTTGGAAATGTAAAATAAAATATTCGAATGCTTACAATAACAAACGAAAAAAAAAATACAATAATTTTGTTGGAATCGAATTTCACAATGAAAATCTAAAAATAAACAAGCATTTAACACTAAAAGTTTTTGAAATAAAATGCATGCATGAGCGCTAACTGCCAAAAGCATAACGGAATAGAGCGTGTCGATTGTTTCCTTGTTGGTTGCTTTTTTCTGGCTTGTCGTCTCTGTGCACTTTTACTTCTATGGTGACGTCGTACCAATTGTGTGTGCGCAAAGCAGAAGAGAGAGTGTGTGAGAGTGTAAACTTTTGTACGTGAGCAAATACGTGTTTTTTTTTTTATCAAATTGAAGTATTTTATCGCTTATTAAAGAGTGGCATGTAACCTATTCAAAATGTTTAATTCGGTGGAACTGAAGCATTACCCTTAAAACTTACACTTGCGCCTTTTGTTCGGTAATGTTGGAGTTAGCTTTTGTATATAATTTTTTGAAGGGATGCCTACTTTTAACAGTTTTTATTTTTATATAATAATAAAATTTATTTATACATATGTGTATTTGGCAGGAAGTTCGCCAGTTTGGCGGTTGTGGACATTTTGTGACATTTTCAGTATAGAATTGGCTAGAACTGGTAAAATTGCAATCATTGGGTGCCACAATATCCTTATAGAAATATCAGGAATTGAGGCGGGTCGATAGTATTTCAGGTTGTCACCAGTTTTATATGTGGGCAATGCCTCAGCTTCTTAGCTACTTCAGCACTTAAATCATCGATTTGCTGAATAAAAGGCAGTTAATTCTTCTTCTTGACTCCCGTTGTAAGGACAAAAAAATATTTTTGAAGTGAAACTTCTTTAGAATCGTCATTACAAAATTCGATGAAACGTTTTCATTTCATTTAATGAAACGGAAATTGAATTCGAAATTCGAAAGGTTTATGAAAATCAACACGCAAAGAGACAAACACCTTTGGCTGTAGTAACTAAATATCTAGAAGATCGTATCGTTAGATCATTGGTTTGTGAAATGCATTTTTCTTGTAGGCTACTTTTCTGAAGTTTCACTTTTGCCGTGTGTGACACACACTTTTTTTCCATTTTTAAACTGGCTACCTATTGCATTACCGAGGCCTACTGAACTCACTAGTACTCGGTAATGCCTAGCTGGACTGATGAATTTACTAGCGAACAAGTGAATTTGCAACTTGGCTTAACGGTTTTCTGACCTTGCAAAGTAAAAATGAGCCGACTCAGAAAAATTATAAAATTTGACAGTCCTTTTTATTGTAATTTACAGAACTGTAAAGTTTGTACAGTATCTTCATTTTTCGTCATCCTGTATAATTTATGTTGTCTGCCACGCCTACATTTTGCCCTGACATACATATGCAGATTCTTAATCATTTTTGTTATACCATGTGTATAGGGTACAACGACTTCCAACAATTTGTATGCGCCACTGTCTACAGTCGTGTCGAAAATAATGAGTACGTTAAGCATTTTCCATGAAGTTGTGCTTCATTGAATATTTCTTTTTTTAAACTTTAAGCAAAAATATATGTAATTACTTATAGCGATGATTTGAACACACACTGCGCTTGACATTGACAATTCTAGGACACGTAAAATGCGAATTACTCAATTAATTTTTTTTTTTTTTTCATTTATTTCTCTTTTGCAGAGCATTTCGATACCAGATCCCGCAGAGCTGCAAACGGAACCCACTGGTGGACACATTAAACTTGGCTGGATAGTTGGTGTACTAATACCATGTCTGCTCAATATTTGGGGTGTTATGCTCTTTCTGCGTCTCAGCTGGGTTGTTGCAGAGTCGGGCATCTTTCAATCGTTGATGATTATTTTCATCTCAGCGGTTGTCTGCGTTATAACTACGCTTTCATTGTCGGCCATTAGCACCAATGGTGAGGTAAAGGGTGGCGGTGTTTATTTTATTATATCGCGCTCGTTAGGTCCTGAATTCGGCGCTTCGGTGGGTGTAGTATTTGCATTTGCGAATGCAGTGTCTGCATCAATGAATACAATTGGTTTTTGCGAATCGCTTAATGGTTTATTGAGTAAGTGTTTATTTATTGTTTAACTTGGCAAAAACTGTATACCAACTAGTATTACTCTATAAACAGAAATCAACGGCTTGAAAATCATGGATAATGGCATTAATGATACACGCATTGTTGGCTCCATCACTGTGCTCGTATTGATACTCATCTGCTGTGTCGGCATGGAATGGGAAACCAAGGCGCAAAACTTTCTGATTGTCACCATAGTGCTGGCTATCTTTAATTTTCTAATTGGTGCAATGATCGGACCACGTGATGATCCGGAAGTTATAGCAAAGGGTTTTGTTGGTTTTTCATGTAAGAGCAATTAATAATTTTTATACTCTTCACACGAAGTGTGGATGGTATTATAATTTTGTCACGAAGTTTGTAACGCATTGAAGGAAGCATCGTAGACCGCATACAGTGTATATATTTTTGATCAGCTCGACAAGATAAATTGAACTAGCCATGTCCGCCTGACTACCTGTCCGTCTGTCTACCCCTCACTTTTTTAGATATCGATCTGAAATCGGGTATGGATACTTTCTATGTTCCTTGATTGTACATGTGTCACAACTACCACTACAAGAAACCCAGCTCCAACTTTTCGGGTTTTTTATGAGAAACTTTTTCATTATAGTCATTATTAGATTATAAAGCTCGATACTGTGGCCTCAAATGGACGGTATCTTCAAAAACTTATGAGCTAATCACCTTAAAAATGGAATGAAGGCGTGTGAAGAGTATTGAAAATTCGGTTCGACCGAAGTTAACATTTCCTCTTAATTATTTTTATTAAACAGAATAATTAATGCATAATTTCTGAAACTCATACTTATGTTTCTTGTCTACTTTTAGGGGCTACATTTACCGAAAATTTCGTCTCGGATTATCGCTTCTCGGAAGGTCTTAATCAGGATTTTTTCTCCGTTTTTGCCATTTTCTTTCCCAGTGTTACCGGCATACAGGCCGGCGCAAATATTTGCGGTGATCTGCGTGATGCTGGCAATGCTATACCAAAGGGTACATTTTGGTCGCTTTTGATTTCCATGAGTTCGTATGCACTTTTTGTGCTATTCGCCGGTGGTGCCGCTGTGCGTGATGCTTCGGGTAATCCAGCGGATCTTATAAATGGTACCATTATTAGCTCGGAACTTGCATGCGTTAAGGATAATACTTGTAGTTGGGGTCTGGCCAATTCGTACGAAATGATGCAGGAGATGTCTATCTGGGCGCCACTTATTTATGCTGGTTGTTTTGCTGCTACGCTGAGTACAGCACTTACGAATCTGCTGTCTGTGCCGCGTTTAGTGCAAGCGCTCGGCATTGATCGCATCTATCCGGGTTTGATTTTCTTCTCCAAACCGTACGGCAAACATGGTGAACCATATCGTGGCTATGTGCTGACATTCTTCATTTCGGCTGGATTTTTACTCATTGGTGATCTGAATTTAATTGCACCATTAATCTCAACCTTCTATCTGGCCTCGTATGCGCTCATCAATTTCTGCACGTTCCATGCAGCGTTTGTGAAACCGCTAGGCTGGCGTCCTACCTTCAAGTACTACAATGCCTGGCTGAGTTTATTCGGCTTTGTGCTCTGCGTTGCCATAATGTTTCTCATCAAATACGAAGCAGCGATTATTACATTCGGCATTATATTTGTGCTCTATCTGGTGGTCATGTACCGGAAACCAGATGCCAACTGGGGCTCCACGGCACAGGCGCAGCAGTACAAAGCTGCTTTGACTGCAGTGCATCGTTTACAAAATGTCTGCGATCATGTCAAGAACTACCATCCACAAGTTATGGTGTTATCCGGTGATCCAAAAGTGCGTCCACCGCTAGTAGACTTTGGCTTTATGCTAACAAAAAACAATTCGCTGATGTTTGTGGGCAATATTATACCGGTATGTAATATCGTAGAAAAGAAACCGCAGCATACTCATATATTTTTCAACGTTCTCTAATAGATACGCGTTGGCTACAAGAATCGTTTGAATCTAGTTAAGGACGGTCAGAAATATTTGGACGCACGTAAAATAAAAGCCTTCTATAATGTTATTGATGGCTTTGCACTGGAAGAGGGCGTTAATGCATTAATCAAATCCACCGGCTTTGGTAAACTGGCACCAAATATTGTACTTGTTGGCTACAAATCCGATTGGAAGAACTGTCGTAAAGATGAGGTCGAATCTTATTTCGATATACTCTAGTAAGTGCATCGGATTTGGTCTTATTAAAACAAAAACACGTTATATATATATATATATTTTTTTTTTTTTATAGCAATGCATTCTCACAGCGTATGGGTGTCGCCATACTACGCTTGCCCAATGGTCTGGACTTCTCTGATTTGAGCCCGGAAGTGGTGCTGCCACCAAATAGTTTGAGTCATTTAAACACGGCAAATGCGCAGGGTTTCACCAATGAATTAATGCCCTCGGCCAATGCTGCCTCCGAGCTGCTGCATATAGACTCGAATCTAAATCTAGCAGGCATGGACAGCACACAATCGTCGTACACCGTACCTCAACAGGCTCCGATGCCCAATATGCAGCGTAATCCGCGAAGTTACAATGTAAACGAATCCATAACCTACCACACCAAAGGCGGCTCCGAAGTGCCAAAGAATGTGCTGGATGCGGTGACCATTTTTACACGCAAGCAACCTAAGGGCACCATTGATGTCTTCTGGCTATATGATGATGGTGGTAAGTAGTATTTAATGCTAGGAATTCACTTGACGAATACAACTAGTAACGCAATGTATGGAAATGTACAAGAAAATCGAGACCAACGAGTAGGATGACAAAAAGAAATCAACGAGTAAGACGACTGTACTTCTTACGAAACGAACTTGTAAGACAAATGTACAAGAAAAACGAAACCTACGATTTAGTATACTAGTTAGTACCTGGCGCGTTGCTGCCCTTCTCCCTGTCCCACTTCTCCACTTCGCCCTTCATCATAACCCCCCGGGTAGTAAAATTTTTCATACAAAAATACTAAAATCGCGATAAAAAAATAGAGGGTGGGGGTATGTGGGTGAAAATACTTAACGACTTATTCTCATATGTATATATATATATATATATATAAATTTTCATTTTATATATAAAAATTATAGAACAATTTTTGGAAGTTATTCAGATAAGCGGCATATACATGCATACTTTTTAAACAAAGGTTTTTTTTTTAATTACATTAAAACCCAAATTCTATTAACAAAAATTTGATTAATTAAAATTTAAACGCCCACGGGTTTCTTTCATTCTCTGCCTCTCTAATATCATCCCGCACACATGACCATTTAAGGCAAACACATGATCGCTAGACGATTTTGTAGCTATCAGCTTTTTATCGTCTACGAAAGTAAGTAGACGTAACCACTTTTTACGCTGTGTTTGTTTCAAATAAATTTAAAAAAATGCGTTAATTTAATCTTCATAAATTATAGCCTATGTGTTATTCTGATATATGAGCTACATTATTGCAAAGTTTCAATAAAATCCATTCAGTAGTTTTTGCTTGAAAGAGTAGCAAGCATCCACACATCCATACAAACTTTCGCGTTTATAATATTAGTAGGATTTTTCGAAGAGCTTTTGAACACATTTTTATTACATCATTATTAGCATTCCAAGCCATTCCGCAGCAAACCTTGTCTCTCGATTTTCCAGCACCCCAAATGATTCTATGTGATTAATAGCTAACAGTCTTGGGGTATCCGAATCCAAACATCACACTCACGTGTCAAAATTGGGCGTATCAAAGTTTTTACGTACGTACATATATGTATGTATTTCATAGTGTGTCATTAACTTAGTATAATACGTACTACCCGTCGCCCTTATAAAGACTACAAGATCTTTCTGATTCAATGTTTGCACATTCCTCCCTGTCAACTGGTACTGTCCCAGATATCTAAGTGTGCCTGGCCACGGACCGGGTTACGGGCTAATTAGCAGAATTGCTGCTCCCTCTTTCGCTAACTTATCCGACTTTTAGTTACCTGGTGTAGTGCTGGTCATTCTGCATATTTTGGCTCAACTCCCAACGCTCGCTCACTCTGTCAAAGCGGTCATTACGCAGCTTTCCCCGCCAATATACAGCGACGCAAGGTTGATTCTCTCCTCTATAAATAGATCAACCTTATCGTCTTATCCTCCTCTCCACCGACGCCATTACTTGGTACAGCTGGTTCGGTTGCTTTAACTATCTGATCCCTGAATTACCTTTGTGCACACACACAGAGAGCTACCCAAACCTTCAGCTCAGGTTGTTTTTCCGTCGCAATATGACTTGCATCGATTGTTTGTTAATACCTATTGTCAGCAATCTGCCGGGCCCTGTATCCTTGTAGTGTAGCGTGTTTTCCAATGCGTGTGGATTCCGACGTTCAGTACTTTCAGAAGGTCGTACCGCTTCTTCGATTGTTTCCCAGCGCTACTTAGGAGTAGGTGCTGGGTATGTCGCCATAAGTGCAGGTAGTAAATTTAACACCCTTCAAGAGGTGCAGCTCCAGCATCAACTACTCTGTGACACACATTACAGATCCTTGCACCTTGCAAAAATGACCATCTTCTTACTTAATTTCGAATTTCGCTAAATCTTGCGAGTTGTAATTTGCTTTCGAAATATGTAATAAGAGATGCATTTTGAGGTTTCTAACTATTTATTTATTTATGTTCTTGTATATTAAAATAAATCATAAATTTGGTTTTTTAGGTCTCACCATACTCTTACCATATATCATATCGATGCGTACACATTGGCAGAACTGTAAGCTGCGTGTTTTTACCATGAGTCATGGCAAAGATGAGGAAATGGAGGAAAAAAGGTGCGTAGCATACACAGAGTGATACTATCTTTGACATTATTGCTGAAAATAAATATATAATTTAATTACAGTATGGCTAGTCTACTAACAAAATTCCGCATTAAGTACTCCGAACTTGTTATGCTCAAGGGCGTCTCTGATCAGCCACGTGCTGATACGCTGCTAAAACATAAACGACTCATCGAGAATTTCCGTCGCAGTGCACGCAATGAATTTGGTATAACCGACGAAGAGCTACACAACATGGAGGAAAAGACACATCGTCAGCTGCGCGTACATGAATTGGTCGTCAAACATTCTTCGAATGCAGCACTCATTGTTATGTCGTTGCCTATGCCGCGCAAGGTATTTATATATATACTACACTACAACCAACAAAATAGACTAACATTGACTTTTATTTTAATTACAGGAGGCCATCTCTGCACCACTCTACATGTCCTGGCTGGAAATGCTTACGTGTGATATTAAATGCCCGATTGTTTTGGCACGCGGCAATCAAACTCCAGTCTTAACTCTATATTCCTAGATTATACAATTTTCCACATAAGTACAATTTAGTATTATTAGCGTTAGGCGTTTTTAGTACTGTCTGCTAAACAAAACAAAAACAAACAAAAAAAGCCAAGCTGCATTGTATTTTTTATAATACATCAAATACAATACATATAGATCAGATTCACACTACATGTGAACTAAACTAGTGATAGACGACATTGTGTACAGCGTTTAAGATAAATAAATAAAAAATAAAAAAACTTTATGTTTCAAATATATTAATACAATATATATTCAAACGAATTCAACTTTAAGACTTTCATTTCTATAGTATAGATTAATTGTAGCATTTGTTAGAGTGATTAAATGTTTTGAAGCATACAAGCATAAAACTAAACTAAATAATAACTAAATTTAGATAGATAGTAGTTAGATCGAAGCGCACTAGATGCTCAGTGTTTAATAGTAAGCGCGACGTGGATTATTCTGTAAAAAGAGTTTAGAAATTGTTAAACAATTTGTTTAACATATGCTTACAAAGAATACTAATAATAAATACCAAAGGATTCGGTCGAAAGCGGTAAGCCAGCATCATACGTTTACGATAAGCATCGTATTCATTATCGCAATCCTCCGGCTCTGCTACGCTGCTGACGCCCAAGCCCTGGTTACCATCGCGTTGTGGCGCTCTAAAGCAACATAAATAATTAATAAAGAAACTCAAAAGTTGTCAACTAACTACTTACTTATTAACTGGATCTACAATGCCAGCGCCATCAGTACCAAGACCTTGACCCTCTTTCCAGCCCAACTTTTGCAACATTTGAAAACCAATATTGTCCTCTTTCAATTTATATTCCTTATAATCACTTAAATCTGGCTGACGATTGTTCTTTTTGGCCTCATATTGTTCCATGAACTTTTTCAGTTCCTCTGGCGGCAGAAAGTCACCAATGTGATGTTTGCCTTCGCTCTGCTTTGTCAACGCAGAAGCCCACGCTCTGGTTGCCTCCATTTCTGCATCGCGCAGCTTATGCTCCCAGGTGCCGCCTTCAATGTCCTCATCGGAATCATATTCATATTTAAATTTACCACCGCGTGCTAAGCGATCGATCTCCTGACGCTTACGCATCATATCCTGATACAGTAGATTCACCTTATAATGCTCTTCGCACTTTTTCCAATCCTCCTCGCTGAGTTGCGTAGAGCCATAGTTGATTCGCGCATACTGCAACAGCGCCGGATCGTTTCGCGTAATGCTTGAGAGTATTGGCTTGTTTTGATTACCAAAGGAAGTGGCGATACCTAGTAGCATGTGTAAGCACAACTAATAAATATTTCTCTTTTAGAAAGTAATAAACTGTAGTCAAAAATTTACTTGTAGTCGGTAGCTCATGATCGCTTAACTTTTCACCCCAACGACTTTTGCGTTCACGCTTGCGCCGTTGTCCTTCCTCGCGCTCAGCTTCCTCGCGTTCCATACGCTCTTCCTCGCTAAGCTCATTTCGCGATTCAATACGACGCTTTAGATTAGAGCGATTGCGATCCATCATTCCTAAAAAAAAAATCATACAAAAACTCAATAATGTGGAGCAGATTTGTATGAGGCTACCCTTTATAGTGGTCCGATCTGCACCTATGTGGAATATTTTATTAGCATTGACGTAAGATACAACAAATGTAGCGTTTCTAGTTTAATTAACAACAAACACAGAAAAATGTTCTTAAAAAACTCAAAAGTTGGTCTTGTCTAATTGACTGTGTAAATTATTGAAGTATTTTGAAGTCTCGCAATAGGTGAACAAGCCACATACCTTAGTCGCCCGAAAGAGAGCATTAAAGAAAGCATGAAGTATTAAGAAAAGTGATACAAAAACTCTAAAAATGCGGCAAAATGTGCATCAATTCTATTTAGCCATTTAACCAATATTAATTGGTTAACTGTATAAAATTTAAAAGTCCAAATAAACATTATTCACGAACAAAACAGATATTTTTTATATACGAAAAGATTTTTGAGAGTGAATTCGGAAAAATTTCCAAAAAACGTTAACTTGAAAGTGGGGGTTTAAATTGGGGCTACCCTAGTATATCAAATTTTTTCATAAAAAAACACAAAATTGCACGGTGGGTTTGTATGGGGGTTACCCCAAAAAGTGGGCAGGCCACGCCCATTAGTCTATATATGTTAAGAGGCTGTCTACACGATGTAGTTGATGTGTAATATTGAATTTCAAGTTGATATTGACGTTTTCCATACAAATGCATAAAAGTGAACTATGGGTTTATATGGGACTACATCAAAAAGTGGGCGGACAAGCCCATTTTTATATGTATATGAAGCGGTTGTCCACTAAAATCCACCAAATCAAATTTTTTCATAAAACAAAAACACAAAATTGCACGGTGGGTTTGTATGGGGGTTACCCCAAAAAGTGGGCAGGCCACGCCCATTAGTCTATATATGTTAAGAGGCTGTCTATAAAATGGCACCATATCGCATTTCAACCAAATATTGAATTTAATAAAGAAGTTACCATATCAATTATTAAGTTGATATTGACTACAATAAAAAAGTTTTTCATACAAAAAGTCAAAAGTGGGCGGTGGATTTGTATCAGTGCACCCCCAAAAAGTGGGCGTGGCGGGACAATCTTGACACTCTATTAAACTGCAATAAAAAGAAGTGTATGTGCAACATTTCAACTGGATAGCATTAAAATTTGTCCTCAAAAAATGCGCAACAACATACAGACAGACGGACAAGGCGTCGACTCGTCTCGTCGCGCTGATCAAGAATATATATACTTTATGGGGTATACGATAACTACTTTAATGCGTTACAAACTTTCAGACAAACTGATAATACCACTTCACACTATGTGTGAATGGTATAAAAATAGCTCGCGAGCCAGCTACAATTTATATTAACATAATGTAGATACTAACGGTTAACATTTAAATTTAAACATACCGCGCATATATTCATCATCCGAATCCACATCTCCGCTGATTACCGATTCTGGATCATATTTATCTGTTGCAGTTGTACAACGACTTTGCTGCTCCTCAGCAGGATCACTGAATGGTTGTTGTTCTTCTGTCTGCTGCTCCTGTTGTTGTTGTTGTTGCTGTTGTATAGCATTTAGCTCTCGTTGCTGCTGCTGTTGTTGTAGCTCAAGTAGTTGCCGTCGGTAGCTTCGGTATTGTTCACAGTTTTTATCATAGATAAACCTAAATTAAAATTCAAAATACTAATGAAAATTGAACCATTTTTTTTAAAAAAAGCATTTCTCGAATACACATGTATTTTTTTCTAGTTATTTATGTGATTATTTTTTCAGTGCTGGGCGTATTCCATATGGGGCTGCTCCTGCTGCTCGCTGTTCCAGATGCGCTCTTTCATCATAGCTTTACATCACATCTTAATGAACGCGTGGGTGGTAACTGAACTCAATTTTATGTAACTTAACGACTGTTTTTTTTTTTTACAATATTTTTGCAACTTTACTACAATATATCAATTAGTGTGAATATGCTGCCGCATTTTCAGTCAATCTAAACGTCCGTCTGTATAGAGGTCACTGTGCCCAGCAGTTATTGCATGCGGTTCTTGATTTATTAACAGACAAATTCAATAAAATTGAGTCGCGACAATTAATTATAACTTGAGCAAGTAGTCGCAACAGCTGGCTATTACTAGCAAAATGTTGTGCAATGCGGTTGAAATAAGTTTTTACCAGACTATTTGTCCTTTATTTGCTATAACAACCTATACAAGCTGCCAATCGCGTTAAATCAACATATCACAATAGCCCCCTAGGATGTCTTAAGCCTATTTGAGTATTGCCGATTGCAAATTTACCACATTGCCGGATGTAATTCACTTCTATGCGAGCGTATCTGATCTTCATAATCTTCACCATTTTCGGCGACCAGAGCGATAAGTGTTTCTATTGTTGTTGGCAATTTAATGCAATTGCGTTCATTGTCATTGTGAAACGTTTCTGAAAAAACTACATAAAATGCTTTAAAATCGTGTTCAACGATTCATCAAATATAAACATATATATATATATATATATACATATAGATATGTATGTAATTGTTACATAAAGTGAACATATATACAAACTGATCATTAAATTCAAACGAAATGAATTGAATTAAATGAAAGCTATATAGTACATCTCTGAAATAGCTTACAATACACACCTTGTGGTTGTTGCGCCGCGGCGGGCGTTTGTTCAATAGTTGCTTGTTGCACTGTCTCTTGTAATGGAACTGGATTGGGCGGTGGTGGTGGCGTTACATTTGCCTGCTCTGCAACTAACATTTGTACACGTTCCTGTATTTGCGCCGCAGTAACTGGAACCTGTATAGGTTCAAGACTCAATGGCGGCTTAGACAATGCATTCATATTAAACTCTTTTGAGGCGGCGGCTTGCATAGCATTTATTTGCATTGCATCCTGGTGCAACATATAGATTGGTGCCAAATTCGCTAAGGCTAAGGGTAACTGTGGCGGCGGTGGAGGAGGCGGTGGTGCAACGCCTGGATGCAATTGCATTGGCATTGCGCTATGGAAGAATGCTGCCGGTAATTGCATTTGCGGCGGTTGTGGTAAAAGATTTGGATTAAATGTAAAAGCCGGTGGTGGTGGTACCGGTGCACTATTTGGTGGTGGAGGTATTGGCTGTGGTGGCAACTGCTGTGCAAATTGCTGCAGTGCATGTTGCTGCTGTTGATGTTGATGTTGTTGTTGCTGCTGTTGTTGTTGTTGTAGATGTTGTTGATGTTGCTGCGTTATATTGGTTGCTATACTCATTCCAATCTCATTTTCTACGTTAGTTTTTTGAGCTTCAGTAATATTAGCTGTTTCTTCTGCATCTGCATTTTCGACATCTGGCGTAGCAGTTTCCGTACTATAATCAACAAAATGGTATTTTTTTTTTATTTAAATGCATACAATTGAAATTATAATTAAATTAAATATGTATGTACCTTGGTGTAATAGTTACAATCGGCGGCTTTGGAGCCTCATGCTTTTCCAGAATCTTCTTGAAATTCTCCAGAAAGGAACCATCATTACAAAAGCTATTAGTTACTTTCGGTTGTGGCTGTTCAGCAGCGAGTGTGGGTAAATGTGTACGCTTCAGCCCAAAGCTAATCTTGCCAGTTTTGCCAGTAAAACTGTTTAGAGTTTTTGGTGAATCGCTGCTCTCCAACTTTGCCTTAGCAACTGCATTCAATTTAGCTTGCTCCACTGTATCTTCCTCAACAACAGTATCAGAAGCAGCGGCAGCAGCAGGTTCAATAGTTTTTGGATCTTCACTAACAGTTGTCTTCACTTCCTCGCTTTCGGTAGCTTCCGCAACAGTATCGGCAGCAGCATCGGCCGCCGCAGCTGCAATGTTCTTCATTTTTGCAGCCATCTCCTGAGCTGCTACCACCGCCTTGGCCAGTTGCGATGTGCGTTGTTTGTCGAGTATTTCCTGTCGCTTTTTGGCAATAAGCTCTTCCTGTTTGCTCATTTGCATAAAACGATCAACCCGTCCTTGGTTGCGTTGCGACATCTTGTAAAAATTATGTGTATTTGTATTATTTAATTAATTTGTTGTTGTTCTTGTTTTGCAACTTGCGTCGCTCCTGGGCAACTGCTTATATAAACGCTGAAATTCACTTCACTGCCATGCAAACTGTGTAATACTATTTTGAACTAGAATTCACGTATTATATGTTATTTTTATAGATTACTATTAAAATATAGATATTCTCAGTTATTTTTTCTTAAATCATTATCCAATTATGCACATCAATCAAAAAGGGTGAATTACTTTGCTTCCTCTTCTTTATTTGCAGCAAAAAGTGTTGTAAAACAAGCATTTTAATGCACTGAGAAAAATTAATCAGTTTTAGTCCGCTCAATACACTTCTTTAGTTTCATTTTTCAATTATTTAGAATATTAATAATACAATAATAATCAACACCAGATAACATGATAGCAACAAGTGGTACATTGGAACGAAAATGAGAGATCCATTCCACAAACATCAGTCTCTGTTAATTATTATTATACGGTGATGATAGTATTTTATACTTTTGAAGCACACACCGAAGTATAAAATACCCAGTCGCACCCATTAATTGAACGCGCGCCGTCTGATCAGTCTTTTTAATCGTAAATTAGGGCGTTATGGCGATCAGATCTAAAAACGAGAATACAAACCATCTCTCATCCAGCGAAAATGCAGGCCCAGGACTAATAAACTACGGTTCCCTATTTTTTCATGGATATATGAAGAGCATTTCAAATAATTTATACCTCGATTCTTTCCTTTTTTAAGAAATCGTGATATGTGTGTGTATGTGTTGGCCTAATATGTGAAACAATAAAAAAACAAGGCTCGAAACGCAATCTTGAGTATATCGTGAGCGAGAAAAATTTTAGTTCTTTGAACAACATTAAATGAACGTTCAGCACTAACTACAGTAAAGGGCCTTGTACAAAATATGCGCAGGGCGATGCAAACATTTGGAAAAATCGTCTTTTAACTCTGTGAATGCGTCGAATCGATTTGTAATTCCTGCCATAACAGAATCGACGAACATTTGAAAATGTTCTCTTCAAGAATCGGATTCTTCATTTTCAAAATTAAATTTGTCTTCTTTATTTTCATCAAAAAATTTGGTTCACTTTTTTTGGGAAGAGGGAAACGATGATAATAATACCGTAGCAATTGCTTTATACGATCCCATTGATCATTGGCCCCTAAATAAGCTAGGACCCGGTTTAATTTTTTTCCTTTTACCGCTCCCCACGGGCCTGACACTCAACTTCTTACTTCAGTTCACTATGACTTGGGACAAATGCAATGGCATAAAAACTTGTGCAATTTTTAGGATATCTGATCATTATTGCCACCGAAGCAGGCACATAATTTATCGTTAAAGGACTTCGCAAAATAATTATTATTTTCATTCTTTCTTTTCTTATCAGAAAATCGAACAAGATTAGTAGTATAATCAAAATGCTTGATGTCAATAAAAATGATGTACCACTTTTGGTGTCTTCAATGCAAGAATAGCTGTGAAGCGTCTTAGCGCAAATGAAACCATTTAAAAACCATTTGAAAAATTAAGATTTTTTCCCAAAAAAAAAAACAATTTTTGTATAAAGTACAGCGAAATGTTTACTCTGAAATCAGAAAGAGATGCAGTCGATTTACTTGCCATATCAAGCGCAAAGATATTCGAAAACAACATTTTAGAGGATTCAAACCATTTATTTAAATAACATTATAAGCGGGAATATTATCGTATATTGTTAGCAAATAACACGAATATTAGTTAACACCACATTTAATATTTTAATGCATACCATCGCCCGAATATTTATGAAATTTAACACCATATTTTCAATTGTAAAATCCAGAGTAAAGTTAATTTAAAGTAAGCAATATTTAGTGGGTAATAATCTCAAATTTCGAAACACCAAAAATAAATGGCAGTGTATGATAATTTAGAAAAAATTTTGAAGACACATTTATATTAATAAAACTTAATAAGCTGTTTCTTAATATCTCAACTTGCATAAACCGTTCACACTATTTGGTTACATAATTGAACTTTATAAATATATATTTATATACATAAATATATTAATATATAAATCGTTAATAAATTTGTCTAAATGCACCTAAAAATACAATTTGTTTAAGTATCCGAATAAGTTATAAGGAATAATAAACTTTTAGCTTAAAATTACTAGCTATAATTGTAAATTTAATTAAATTTAGGTACTATCAAGCCTTTTAGCATATCGAAGCTATTGCCATCTGGTTGAACGCTTTCAATAGTTCCGTCTGACAATTTCACCTTTAAATAGCCATAATCATCTATACCGATAATTTGAGCCTGTTGCTGTTGATTTTCTTTAGTACATATTTTGATGGATTGATCACTGTAGGTTTTAAATAAAATGCATTTAAAATATTTAAAGGGTTAAAAACTATTTAATTATATAAACTTACTTGTGCAGCCACAGCGAATAGTATAGCTTGTAGAAACTGTCAAAATCGCCACGCTGCACTTGCGCCAAAAGCAGTTCAATCTCATTGAATATGGAGGCAACTAAACGCTCATATTTCAGTAAAGGAACTGAACGGTTTTGCCTACGATTATAATCAGCTATCAAATCATTTATGCAAACCGTGGGCTTTGAGTTGTCCAAATTAAGACCGCAACCAATGTTAACTATAGCCTGTGAACCCAGCAGTATAGTGTTAACGACAAGTCCGCCGATTTTATTCACACCATTGACATAGATGTCATTCGGCCATTTCAAGGCAATATCCAGTTCCTGAAAATGAATAAACAAACCGGGATCGTAAATATCAGTTAACAGTATGTCGATTTTAAACTAAATAAATCGTTGGGAAGGAAACATCATACATATACATGAAACACATAGAATTTGTATAATTTTCGTTGGACTATGTACTCAAATTTGTCATAAACGTTTATATTTGATTTTCATTCCTATAAATCAAAAATAACTGTTATTTTTATTTGAATTCTCTAAAGTGACTAATGGTTTTTAACTGTATGCCTGTCGTTAGATGCGTCTTCATTGGGGAAGTGTCATAGCGTATACTACTTTTTTAAGTTAAGTTACGTAAATTGGAATAAACCCGTCTTCCGTTATATTCGCAGGCGTTATAAACAAATATTATTCACTATTTCACTCCCGCAATCAAGACGAATCTAACGTTACCTCGTATGTTAAAGTCCATCAAGCCGTTTATACTACAGAGCATGTCATATAATATCTGTTCGAGTAAAGATTCGCTTCTGTCGGGCGTTCCATAATAACGCTAATAGTCAAATAATCACGTAAAAGATTATATCTGCAAAACATTAAACAATCTGCGACATAACTAAATTCGTCTATTGCCAAATATATCGTGCATAATGCCCTGCTTCAATCCAAACGTGACATCAAGGTAGGCTACTATTTCTCGGATGACTTTCGAGCAAAAAAAATCAAAGAGGTGAATAAACGCCCAGACAGGCAAATTAACCACACTACGGCCTGATTTGATCCGTACACTTTCCTTGAGACTTTGAAAGCTCTTGGCAATACACAATTTTAAACACAGCAACAACAAAAAAAACTTCGAAATTCGCAAATCGCACCAAATACAAACTTCTTTACCAAGTTATTTCGCACGAACAGTATGTCTGGCAGTTGTATCAACCACGAGAAAAGATTTATTTTACAATATCTCAACCGAAGTGTTTTTGATCGGATGGTATTATTACGCTTCGAACAGAGTGGGAATAATTGGCACTGAAACAAGCTGTTTTTCCACTTCCCGTTTTACGGCACTATGGTAACTATAAAACAAACTGTTTATATTAATATTAAACTACTCCGGAGTAGCTTATTTTTCAGCTGCCTGATATTTTTTTCTTTTTTCACCTTTTATATATATATATTTTTTTTTTTATTGAAGGTTGCAAACAGCTGATATAAACGGCTGAAAAATCAACAGTTTAATTTCTTTTCAACTGCTGAATGGACGCCCCTGTTAGTCTTAACTGTTACTGATCCCTACACACACAAACGAATACTTTGTATTGGATCCAACACTAATACGAGGAAAAGTGTTTGTAAACGCGTCTGTTAAGCGCTGCTGCTGCTGCTATAATGTATTGCGCAACACTGTTGCACACAAGAATACCGAAAAAATGCGTCAAGTGCAAAAAATTTCATTACCGAAAATTGGCTCGAAATAAATAATAAATCAATGTGAAGTTATTCAATGTGTGTGCATGATTAGAGCCTACGACGTGCGGTGCGAGTTACGCGTACGCGTGCGGAAATAGTGCAGTATTTAGTGTATGTAGCCGCATGCTTTCTGCAGACAGTGGAAGCTCAAAGAAAATATTGGAATTTTTGGGGAGTTGGAGCGTGAGCAATTTCTGAAAGCTTAAGGTAGGTTGAAAGTCAGGCGCATCAGAAAATTTGCACGGTGCGTGGGTCTTGTGTAAAGTGCAGCAGCAAAAAAACGGTGCATAATTGTAATTTTCTGCAAACTTCTGTTGCAGGCAGACAGCAGCAGCACTCGTCGCGGCCGCCGCCGCTGTTGTTGTTGGTGTGATAATAAAAAATGAGCAGCACACAGCTGGACTCGCCGCCGGTGGTTGCTGCAGCCAATGACAACGCAACCGCCGCCGCCAACACATTAGAGCAGAGCAATAATGCGGCGAGTACAGCAACGGCTGATAATAATTTAGATATCATACAGGATATGATTGATCTCTCCGCCAATCATTTGGAAGGACTGCGTACACAATGCGCGACAAGTGTATCACTGACACAGCAAGAGATACGCAGTTTGGAATCAAAATTGGTGCGCTACTTCTCGGAATTACTGCTGACAAAAGCGCGACTATACGAGCGTATACCTGCAAGCGGTTTGCCACACAAAACGGGCAGTGAATTAAGACAATGGCTACGTGTAGTGGGCCTAAGTCAAGAATCGTTGAATGTCTGCCTAACACGTTTGTCAACGCTGGAACAATTGCTCGATCAAAGCGATGATGAACTAAAACAAATGCTGTGCAACAATCCAAGTTATCGGGAGGAGGAAGTGCGACGTCTAACCAAAGCGATGCACAATCTACGCAAATGTAAGGAACTTTTGGGTAGTAGTGTTGGCAATGACAGTCGAGAGCAGTTGACTGAACAATGGTTTTGGGATTCATGGGATCGGCATCATCATGTACATCGTGGTAGTATCGGTAACATTGGCTTGACAACATCGTCGCCACGTACGCATCATCGGCAACATGCCAAGCAGTCGAAGAGCAATACAGCACCCATACCGTTGGTGTCGTCTTCAACAAAAACTGGGCGCCAATCACCTACAAACAGTGAGCAACAAACTAGCAACAGTAAACCAGATGATGTAAGCAGTGTGCAAGGTTCGACGCTAACACTGACCTTAACACCCTCACCGCCTAATTCGCCATTTACGCCCTCAAGCGGTGGTGGTGGCGGCGGCGGCGGTATTGGCAGTTTAAAGAGCACACCACAGCGGAATAAAACCGTTGGTACACCACCGCCTATACGGAAATTACAAACACAATTGAACAATACAACGCCTACACATGTTGCAAGCGTAGTGCAGGATGCCGCTGCTGCAGCAGCTATTGTCGACAAAATCGATTCGCCACATACAACTACTAACGCAACAGCGCAATCTGATATAATTACGCCGCAACCCATGCGTAGTCGACTACCTACAGATCCTAGTCCAGATAGCTATAGTTCTGCAAGTTCGGATATCTTTATCGAGCATAATAACAATTCAAACATGCTGCTTGTGCCATGTTCACCTGGCACCGGACACGTTGGTATGGGTCACGCTATATCGCATCGTTTCACCAAAGTATTGAAGATCATGTCCACATGCAATCTCTGTCAGAAGCCTATGTTTATTGGCTTAAAATGTAAGGATTGCAAATATCGCTGTCACAAAGATTGTGAACCGAATGTGCCGCCTTCGTGCGGTTTGCCACGCGAATATGTGGATGAGTTTAAGCAATCTTTTATAAAAGATCAGGTAGGCTTTCCGACTATGACACATGCAGCAGCTGGCGGTTCACCAAATTTAAAGAAGAATACATTAACAAAGCCACGCCATCATGGCGACAGCAGTTCGCCCAGCTCCAGCTGTACCAGTTCGACACCCAGTAGTCCAGCTTTATTTCATCTGCAACAACAACAGCATAATGTTGGTGGCTATATGACTGGCAGTAGTGTTATGTGCTCCTCAGCTGGCGGCAGCAGTTCGACAACTAGCTCAAATATGATACCGACACCATCTGCATTTCAAAAGCATCAAACGAGTCAATTTAACTTTCCTGATGTTACTATAACCACATCGAACTCGAATTCCGCAGCAATGGGCAGTGGCGGCAACAATACGCAAACATTACTCTATGCCTCGCAAATGCAAACAAGTGAATCGAGCAGCAGTACAACTGCATCCAGCGTCGAAGTAAGCGCACAGCAGCCGTGCAGCAGCACAGTGTCAAATATGACAACAACTACAACAGCCAGCGGCAATCAGAAATACAATGGTAACAGCAACGGCGGCGGCAATGGTAGCATTGTAAACTCATTGATAGGCACGGGCAGTCAGATATCAACACATTCATCTAATGTGTCCAGTTTTACAGCCAGCTTAGTAAGCACCGGCACCGGCACATTCTATCCGCGTAAGCTAAGCTCAGCAGGCGTTGACAAACGTATACCATTTACTACAGATTTATCGGATACACACAAGTCTAATGACAGCGACAAAACTGTTTCGCTCTCAGGCAGTACTTCAGCCAGCACTGATTCGGATCGTACGCCAGTACGTCTAGATTCGACGGAGGATGGCGACTCGGGCAATTGGCCACGACAGAATTCACTGTCACTAAAGGAATGGGATATACCCTATGGTGATCTACGACTACTCGAACAAATTGGCAAGGGACGTTTCGGTACAGTACATCGCGCACACTGGCATGGCGATGTTGCAGTTAAATTGCTTAAAGAAGACTATCTCGATGATGAGGATATGTTGGAGACATTCAAAAAAGAGGTGGCTAACTTCAAAAAGACACGTCACGAGAATTTGGTACTATTCATGGGTGCTTGCATGAATCCGCCGTATTTGGCGATTGTTACATCGCTCTGCAAGGGCAATACACTGTATACGTATATACATCAGCGACGCGAGAAATTCGCCATTAATCGTACGCTGCTCATTGCACAACAGATAGCACAGGGTATGGGTTACCTGCATGCGCGTGGCATTGTGCATAAAGATCTACGCACAAAGAATATTTTCATTGAGAATGGCAAAGTGATTATCACCGACTTTGGACTCTTCAGTTCGACAAAATTGTTCTACTGTGATATAGGTTTAGGTATACCGCATAGCTGGTTGTGCTATATGGCCCCGGAGCTTATGCGTGCATTAATGCCGCGTAAGCCAACGGATGAATGTTTGCCATTTTCGCCGGGCTCTGATGTCTATTCATTTGGTACTGTGTGGTATGAGCTAATATGCGGCGAATTTACGTTCAAGGATCAACCAGCTGAGTCCATTATCTGGCAGGTGGGACGCGGCATGAAACAAACGTTGGCTAATCTACAATCCGGACGTGATGTCAAAGATTTACTAATGCTGTGCTGGACTTATATGCCGGAGGATAGACCAGATTTTGCACGCTTACTACTTATGTTAGAGCATTTACCTAAAAAGCGTTTGGCACGCAGTCCATCGCATCCAGTTAATCTATCACGTTCTGCGGAATCGGTATTCTAAGTGCGAGACTTGTAAAAAAATGGTCAAACAAAAAATTGGTGCTTCTCAAGAAATTACAAAAACTCTCAATACAGGTAATTGAATGAATCGAAGATTGGCGTAAGACGTTTGGAAACAAACAGAGAAACAGTGGTGGTTTAGCAAGACTCTTAAGCTTATACAGATAATTAAATATATATATATATATATATATATATATATATATATATATATATATATATATATATATATATATTCATTCATTCATTGTACAATAGATCAGGAAACTATAAAAAGTTGTTAATGTGCACGATGAGGTGACCACAGCAGCAGCAGCAAAAGAACTAAACATAGAACTTCTAGTACAATTCTACATTTTGTTAAATAAGTTAAACAAAATATGTATGTATGTTATATTAAGTCTAATGTTAAATAATAAAAGCTTATCTGTAAATTATGTAAAAAAACAAAAACTGTATAAATTAAGTAAATATTCAGGCGGCATTCCTACGCTTGTAAAACTCAGACTACTCTAAAATAAAAAATATACATAAATAAAACAATAGAAACCAATGTTCTGCAAAGTTCCAATGAAATTTGTAAATATAGATTGCATTAAATAATAAATAAAAGATACAATTTTATGTAGATTTATGTACGTATTAAATGTTAACCTATAAAAGACACAAAAAAGATTGTAAATGTGGCAAATTCATGTAATTGTAAATCAGGTGAGCAATTTTGAAACTGTTAATTATGTAATAAGCAAAAAAGATATAATACAACAAAACATATGTATAAATTAATGTTTATTTCAAAAAACCTTCAATGTATACATTTTATATACTTATGTATACATAATTCAAATGTATATAAATACATATAAAAAACTAAAAACAAAAAAGCAACAGCTCAGTATAAATAAATATGAATATCAAGAATATGTTTAAATGATATAAGCGTTTTATTTTTACTAGTATATGTCCACTCAATGGACCACAATGTAGGATTAATTTTGTATATTATTGCGTTCAATACAACTACAAACAGAGAGACAGACAGTGCTAAAATATTAGCGAAGCGCATGTATAGTAAAACCAGTAAACTCTTATCTCTTTCGCGCTCACAGAGTCTTATTCACAGCTAACTGGCTGCGAGAAGTCTTATATGTGTGTGTTTGCGTTATTATTTCATGTGCTTCATTCGTTGTGTGAGTAACGATTATTTAAGCGCTTTTACTACCAAAATACTCAACCGAATTTGATGAAATATAGATTGTGCACATCTGCAAATGAATACTTTTCAAATGGCTTTTTTTTTGTCAAAATAGGTTGTATAGTACTGTGAACGAAGCAGCCGTCATCTATTGATATATTAATATATAGAGAGACCAGGTATGTTCTAAAAGTAACTCATCTCTTATTATTTTCTCGAAGTGTACTTATGTGGACGTTCTATAAGAAAATGGGGCCTTTAAATTAATATTGAACAGTCGAGTATGCTGGACCAATGCAGCATGTCTAAAGATCTAAAGAGCTAACACGCTTTAAAGAAGTTTTCGACAAAGTGCTGATTAAAATATGCGCAACTGTGGGTGAATTATGTATGTTAACTGTATTATGCACTCGGTTTTCGCAGATTTGAACGATTTACTTATTGAATTCTAGAGAGATAACTACTTGATTGTTGAAAATTTTTAATTCGAGAACACATTGTATGCAGCTTATGTGATTTATTCAGGTCAGGATTTAGGGGGAAGACAGCTAGGGACCCGGATCGCCACCAGCAACGTTGAAAAAAATTGCTGTAATATCAGTTGTAGTGGGAAAGTAATGAGTTTGAATAAATAGAAATAATTATTTGAAAACATGCTATATACCACTTAAAGGGCCATGACATCTCCTCTTTTTAGCGTTTATGATATGAATTCTTTGCTCACCATATAATAGATATTATCGCGGAATACTCGAATTAATTTCAGAGTATGATCCGTATCTTCCAAACCATTTCAAAGAACATGGAAACATGCGAAGCAATCATGTTAATTATTTGTCTTCAACAATTTACGAAGAACTCAATGAAATCATTGTCAAAATAGTATTGTTACAGATCTGTACTCCGATGAGAAAAGTAAAGAATTATTTAGTGAATGAAATTATTATTTTCCATTGTCTGAGATCCACATTGACGAAGAGCATTGAAGCCGAGTTGTGGACTCCATAAACAAGAGTAAGCTGAAGAGTGGCATGCAAAAGCAAAAAATCTCGTCGATTCTTATACAGAAATTTTGAAATCTACTCTTGGTAACAAATTGTTACAACTTACCAAATTATCGAATGTTTATGAACGGCTTGACGAATAACAAATTTCTTTACCGCATAATCATAGAAAACGATTTGCGCTCAACTTTCTCGACACAGAAATAGTACTTCATAATATGATGGTGAATAATTTCAGTGAAGAAAGAAAGATTATTCTCAAAAATGAAATTCACTAAAAACAGATTACGCACAAGATCAGCACATGCTTATCTTACCAATCTGATGATTTTGAGTATTGAAAGCGGTGTGCCTCGCGATATATATTTTGATGATATAATTGATGTGTTCGCTTCAAATTGTAGCTTAACGTTTGAAAAGGGGCCCACGCCATCATCCTTGGTCCCGGGCCCCCATATCTGTTTGTTCAGAACTGATTGGGCTCAAAAACGATTTTTTTTTTGTTTGTTTAGATTTCTGGTTGAAACATAAAGTTTTCCAACCAAAATGGGTTTGGCTTGTGGTTCAGTTTAAAACAAGCTTTTTGAACAAACTTTGTACATACTCGTATACACCCAACGAGACGTGGTAGTGACAATGCAATTTCCAAAAACCTTTCTTTCATTGAAATTAAACAAATGTTCTTTACTTACACCACACAGTTCCATATTGCGTAGGGTGCTGACCATAGCAAGTCCAATTAAATGTTGAATTAGCGGCAAACGTGCTCCTATTGCCGAATCCAATGAAATATGCAGTTGTATAGAAAACATGGCACAACCGAGAGGACTAAGCCACTGAAAAAAAAAAAAATAATTTGTTCAAATATAAACTTTGACAAAATTTTATCAAAATCTACCTGATTGTTGCTACGTCCAACGCCTTCGGTTTGCTGGCGCGGAAGCACAGCAATGCCATGTGTCAATTCGAGATCGTTAATAACATGCATAGAGCTACTGACCACTGGTGCATAAATGACCAAACGACCTATATCGGTTGTTTTGAGGTTCTAAAACAAACAAAAAACATAATCGACTATTAAATATTGTTAAAACTCTATACAATATTTAAAAAAAATACATACATCAAAGTATTCTACAGTTGAAAAATCATCTGGACAGGAATGTATTAGTATAGGAAGCACATTGCTGCCCACATTTGATTTATCGTCCTTGCCGCAAAACTTCATTATCAGATTTCGTGTGCTGATGGTGTTATCTGCACCACAGCGCGGTTTAAGTTTTTCAAGTAGTTCAAATTTAGACTGAATGGTAAGAAATTAATTAGTATGGCAATAAATTTAAGTAAGTGTTTCAATTATATACCTCATGTCGTCCCAGAAAATAGGCCTGCTTGTAGACGACACTCTTACCGTCAACAGCGCTGCTTGACTGTTGCACTTGTACATCCAAATACTTACGCAAGAGATCAGCAAAGATCTCCAGGCGTATTTGTTCATTTTGCTTTAGTACATTGAATTTGGATTCATCGAATTCAAATTCGCTTGGATTAGTCTCCAAGTGTACCTGCAACAGTTTACTTTAGTTAAAAAAAAAAAAAATATAAATTTAATCGAACAAACCTGCGAGAAAACCGCTTTGCCGCCACTTTGTATACTATTGGCCACCAATAAACTCGGTGTGTTCCAAGTTTCCTCAGTGCCAAGCACTTGAACATCCAGTTTATATGGCTGACCAGTCAGATCTTTCAGTTCAATGGACCTTGGACATAGCAGAGCTCTGAGCGCCGTTTGTTTTTCGATTTTTTTTTTGTTTTTGTTTTTTTTTTTATGGCAGGATAATTGTGAACACACATACAAACACACACACACACACACACGCAGAGAGAAAATTTAAAAAACAAAACAAAAACAAAAAAAAACCAAAAGAAATTCACACAAAACGAGCAATTACGAGAGAAGATCGTAAAAAAATAATAATAATAATATAATGGAGCCAAAATTAGGGAATTAACATAGAAATAGAGCAGTGTTGGAGTTGTTTTTTTTTGTTGTTTTTTTTTTTTTTTTTTGCAACATTAATAATTATGGAATTAGGATAAATAACAGGAATGCAGCGTATGAGAAACATAGTATATCAAAAATTGGAATTAGTAGTTTCATCAGAAAGTAAAGATCTTGTAACTTTTGAATACTAAATGTGCAGCACATGCATTGCGTTGAGATGAAATGAGCTGAGTAAATAGTTAACCAGCGTCAAACTTGGTTTATGAATGAAAAATGGATTAAAGCTTAAATGCAATTATTAAAGTTGAGCAAATATGGCGGAGAATGTGAAGTTAAACGTAATTATATAAAATATATATTTTTAGTTGAATTGTAGAAGAATCAAGTGAAAGCGTTTCACTTCGATTTAACCGAATTTTTAATAGTACTCTGCACACATTGAGATTGCTTTATTTTATTTAGGGAATGTAACCAATATGAGTTATATTTTTTAAGTTAAATTCAAAACTGCTTTTCAATCTTTTCTCTTGTACTAGTCATATTCTCTTCTCTTGAAATTCATCTCTCTTTAACATCCAGCAATAGTCAGAAATTATTATGACGTCCCACCTTTTTGTGATATCAATTATCCATAACCTTAATATCTTGATGAAATCACTCGCCCTGCTCTTCACTTATAGCACCAAGACTCCAATACAATATTCTCATATTACAAGCCTGCTTTCCGAAAGGAAGCAGGGGAATTTTTGTATATCCTCCTTGCTACCAAGAAGCATGGTAAATAGGTTTAGATTACCGCATATAGTCAAATCCTGGTTGGAGTAGTTTAATTTTTTAAGACGAAAACTAATTTTCCATAATATTCTTTCAAATGAACGGAATTTCCAACAGGCAAAACAGCAAATTTGGTAACATTATTCTATATAATATGGCTCTAAGACTCCGTTTCGAATTATATATAAAATTCTACAATCATTACTTTACATGATATGTTACCAATATGTACTAAATTTGATTCTTGACATCACTTGACAACTGCTACAGTCTCTTGGAAGAAACAAGAATTAGACCGTTGTGATATTTATACATATATAGACAAGCAAAACGTACATTAGGATATGATATCCTCTTTTTTACTTTTTAACACTTTTTATGTTTGAACTGCAAACGTAACAATCGAGTCGATATTATTTTGTCGTTCTTTCCAAATCTTTTGAGTCTCCTTTTGACCACTTGCGAAGTTTACGTGCACAAATCGAATACAATATATGAGGTACCCGTTTTATTTAAAAGACAAGAACGTCTTCCATTTTCATAGGGTAATTTGGGAGCGCTTTTAACGAAAAACGTTATATTTTTTCTTAACTGGGTCATTCACCTAAATTACGGCATAGTTCTATTTTTCGATTTATGATTTTACTTAAACCATCGAACAGAATGAAAGGCAAGCCCGACGATATATTGCTTCTACTAGAAAAAATGCTTCTTTCTTATATTTCCTTGGATCATTTGCGACCAATGCTCTCTAAATATTGACAGCCCAACACAACAGAACTCTCTCTCTTACAACAATCCATTACTGTTTCTTCTACTATAACTTTTGTTCTCATGAGTTGTAGTGGAGCTATGCCACTCACTTAGTTCTGGGAAGGACAAAGTGGGAAATACATGTTTCAATGGATTTTTGAAATCGGACTTTGCAATCAGCAATAGTTAGCTCGAAAATATATATGCAACTTTAATGACTATCTAAAATACAATCTCTCCGTTTCAATTTCTGTAATGATTAGCTACCTATTACTTGATCAGCATCGAAAGACGTGTCGATATAGACATGACTGTCTATCTGTCCGTCCATTTTATGAACGTGAAGATCTATAAAGATAGAGCCTTCAAGATTTGCTATTCAAAGTCTCCCTCTTTAACGTGTTTAAAAAGAGTGTACCAACCCCTCTATATGAGTTAGCTCCATACAAATTAGCTGTTTGTTTTGAGTTTCAGTATGAAAAAAACTTTGTTATTGTTGTAAATTAATCTAGAAACACAAAATTTGGTATATAACGGTACAATTCTAATATAATAATTTAACACATTGGGCCAGATATAACCATATAGAATAAAGTTTAATCAAGTTATCATCAAATCGATGGTTCAAATAGAGACCATTAGCGTTCTTTCTTGTTTAAAGTTACCATTAAATTTTATGTAAATTTCCAATATAATTTATGTATAAACCTAAAAAATGTTATAACATTTTATTTTGACCTCTAAGCTACAGTAATCAAATTTGTTTCCAATTATTATCTGTTTCAATGAGGTTTTGTACAAATACATAGTTACTATATTCATTGCCAGATCCAGGTATAGGGATGTGGAACTTTTTTTTAGTAGAGTCCCGCTCCCTTAAGAGCAGTAGAATCGCGCCCCTAAGAGAGCCTTCTAGATCCGCCCCTGCTATAACTAATTCGAAAAGCATTGTTTTCGTATGTTAATTTGCATTAAAATGTACATTTTTTCAGAATTTGGAATTTCTCACAAACACGCTGCTTACAAAAAGAGTTCATAGGCAGATCACGACATTTGAGCTCTCAGCTGGAAACTGATAGTTTTTCTGTGAGTCCGGTACGTAATGTTCTATGCTGCGGGAGCGCAGTGTGAGGTGCTCGTGAACGCTCAAGCTCAAAGTGCATTGATTAGCTTAGGTTTCGTAGCACAGCGTTTTTTTTTTCAACAGGTTAATGATTGCGACTATTGCCGATACTCCTCAATTGTTGTTTGAACTATGAACCAGAAAATATAACATTGAAAAGTGAATATGCGAACAACCCTTTGGGTATTTTTTTTTTTTTTTTTTTTTGAGGTTATCTTGGTTCCATCGAGTAATTTTAGGAAATGAATAGGTTTCTAAATGGAGGAGATTCACTGTCTAATGTATTATAGCTTAAAGGATTGATGAAACTTTCTATTGCGAAGTGTTCATAAAGGATGAGTCTTGGGTTGAAAAAGTCATGGAATGGTCTTGATATAAATTTGTAAATGTTAGTGCTTCGATCTTAACCGTCAGACAAATTGTTTACTAATTAGGAACGGATTGATTCAAATGTATGTAACATTTAGTGATTTTGATTAAATGTCACTGTACACACTATGTGTAAAGAGTACGTATTTCTGTATAACACTATATGTAATAAAAATTTTTAGTTATTATTGTTAAACGCAAAAAAAAAATCACAGTTAAAAAATTATATACAAGAAAATAAAATAAAAAATGGGGATTTACTTCCAAAGCCAATAAGGGTCGCATACTCGTAGTATATTGTGATAAATTATACTATTAAAATAACTTACGGTTTGCGTGAGTGTCCCGACTCTTCACTTTCTGTTGAAAAATGTTTCTTCACCGGTGATGGCTGATAACAGAAGATGTGATGCATCATTTTGACCTTACGCCAACGATCATAGGAGAACTGCACAAGTTCATGTTCGCGCACCTCTGCCGTGCGATAATTTGGCAAAATGAAGTGTAAAATATTCGAACACAACGATAGCACTTTACCGCCGTGTAAGAAGTAATCGACTAGAATTTCACCAATTGGTGAGGCAACTGCACCACAGACCACCAAAAGTGCGGTCTGTTCGAGCCAATATTTTTGCTCAACCTGTAGCGTTGTCATCGGATAAATGGTATAAGTATCACGTTCGAGCAGTTCACGTAACGTAGACACTGTCGATTCACGCGCACTAGGACTATCCGAGTAGACTAGCACATTAAGTGGTTTGCTCTGACGAGTATTATCTTTATAACGCTGCAAGCTAGGACGTTTAGCATTCGGCTGTGATGCTGAGACATCGGATTGCTTTGATGCCGCAGTTGAGCTGGCGATGGCAGTCGGTGTTGTGTCTACAGGAACAACTGCTTCAGGTGCTTCAGATGTAAGCGTAGTTATTGGCTTTGTTACCGTTTCAGTTGCCTTAGCTATTTCAGCAGTAACCGCAGCTTTTGGCTTTGATTCCGTTGACTTTTTAGCCGTTTCCACATTGATTTCAACTGGCGCTGTTAGCTTTTTGGTAGGTGTTGCCGTGGTTGCTTTGGACAAGCTAGAGGAAGGCGTCGATGATTCCAGTGACGAACTAGCTACACGCACTGGTGATATTTGCTTGCGTGCAACAGTAGCTGCAGCAAGCTTTTCAAGTTCACTGGTTTTGCTGGAAGTTTTCTGAGGTGATTTCGAGAGGTTGTTAGCGGCATTGCTAGTAGACGGTTCTGTTGGTAAGGTTTTAGTAGGTGACTCAAATACCTGAAATAAATATATAGGTTTTAGTGTATATTACATATATAAATGTATGCAGTTTATACCCTGGTTGTTCTAAATCTGCCATCGACCATAGTTACCTCGGTCGGTTTAGTCTTCAATTTACTGGGCATTGCAGTTTTGCTTGTACTGGCAACTTTGCTTTCAGCTTTTATTAAACGCTTCGAAGCATCCTCTTCCTCCTCTGCTGCCGCTGCTTTTGACTTTTCTGCAACCGATTTGCTTGCATCCTCATCAGCAGGCGTTTTCATTTCTTGTGGTATTAAATCTGGTTTAACCACGCCAGCTTTGCCCTCGGTGCGATTTTTATTATATTCAAACTCCGTTGCCTGGTGTGCAAGCACGCTAAGCGCGCGTAAATCCGATAAATGCTGTTGCCAGGCCTGTACACTTATATCTGCTGCGGTGCGTGTACTGCGACGCAGATGGCTTGATAGCAATTCAAAGGGTTGTGGTTTGCCCTCGTGTACCACAGCTAAGTTAGCACAAAAAAAAGGATATAATTACGTAATATAAGCAAGCACATGTTCAAAACAACTAATAAGACACAACACAATACAACACATCTTAGCTTACACTCAATCCTTAACAATGGCAACTTATCGTTTATATATAGATTATTTCGAAGAAAAGTTGAGATTAATAATTTCGTGAAATGTTCAATATCAGTTTCGATGAGCACAGCCAGGTGGGAGTCAATTTTCCATGCTATTAGCTTACCATATTCTTCAAGCTGTGCCGGTAAGAAAGTTTTCTCAGTGTTAGTGTTTGGTCAATAAAAATAAAAAAAATTCAGTTCGGTTCAACCGAAGCTCCAATACCATTCACACGAAATTTTAAATCGTATTGTAAAATACAAACATGGGTGATGGGAACTATAGGGTCTACTTCAAAAAGAGGGCGGGGCACGCCCACTACTATAAGTATATGAAGAGCTCATCTTTAAGAAGCTATCACAACGCATTTCTAGCTTATATTGACTTAACTAAAGTAGTTTTTAGTACAAAAGCACAAAAGTTAGCGATAGTTATGGGGCTACCCTAAAAACAAGGCGGAATATGCTCATTAGTACATGTATGTGAAGCGGCCGTCCATAAGACACCACATCGAATTTCAAGTTGGTATTGACTATAAAAAAATAGAATGTCTCCATACCCGATATCAGATCGATATCTTAACAAAAATGAAGCTGTAGCCGTAAGTTACTTACTTACTCATACTTACTTTTTTTAAATACAAAAATAAAAAAAACAACTTAAAAAACGTGTTTTTAAGAATATATAACATATTTTGGGCGTGGCATTCACTTTTTTATACATTTGTTCTGCATACATATCAGAAGAATCTAAAAGTCCAAGTTTGAAAATTCTCATTTTTCAAACATACAGAACGGACAAACGTACGAACGGACGGACATGGCTAGATCAAAAATATATATATATATATATATATACATATATTTCTGCCTGTTTATATACCCTGCCTCCAGGGCAGGGTATATAAATTGGAGGACTAGTTTTGATTTACACAGACATGGAATAGATAGTCAAACAGAGGGACGTGGTTTGATCGTCTCGTCTTGTCGCGCTGTTAACGAATATGTATATATGTCTCTGAAGCTTCCTGTCATGCGTTACAAACTTCGTGACAAAATTATAATACTACTCGCAATACGTGTGAATGTTATAAAAATGACGCCATCATTTTATCGATATATGCAATATATTGAAGAGAACTTTACGCATTACCCTAACTTCTTCCTCGTCCGTATCGCGCTCACGACTAGGCTCTATGTTTGCCTCCAGCAACAGATTTAGACGTTGCGCTTTGTCCGTTGCAAGTGTCACAGCAGGAGCAGCAGCTTCCGCTGTGCCGCCGGTGTACTGCATGGCATGAGCAAAAGGCAACCAACTTGGCTCATCTTGAAAGGCTATCCACGGTTTGATATGCAATGTTTGCAATGGGCGTAAACAGCAGCCGCGCTGGTTGCCATGCAGCCAAAGTATTTCAGTGACCTTGGCCGTATTTCGATTGATGCACAACTCCGACGTAGCATATGCGGTATCTATACGCGTAAACGATATTACTATTTACACATATGTGTACTATTTAAAAAAATATTATATACTTACCAAAGCCATCTTCATTGCCTGGCTGCAGCGCATAAAATGCGACACTCGATTTCTGTGCCAATTGTTCGGTGATTTTATTGCAAACTGACTGTATGCGCCACGATTGCAGGAACGTGGTACTCACGTAATAAAGCGTTAGCATTTTCTTGGATTTGGATTTAAGTGGTGTTGCCGTAGGTGGTGTCCGGTTGCTTACTCAGGTAGTGCTTCTATGAAGCTTATTATCAGCCGTTGTATTGTGCTTAATGCATTGCTTATATTTTTATTAAAATCATACGATTTTATAACTGCTCTCATATGCAACCGCGCTAATAAAATCAATTTGCAGTTTCGTAATTTTCGCAAATTTTCACACACAAACAAACCAGAAACTTTTCCCTTTTCTCACTGCATGGAAAATGCTTGTTCGCTGTTGCTCTGCACGTTTGTTTATCCGTTTGTATCGTGTCGTTGACTGCTGCCGCTGCTGAGCTGCTAACACAATCGGCAAGTTTCGCTTTTGACATAGTTTTGTTGCATTGACACATATATAGTATATAGATGGAAGCGCTATATTATATACTACACTCACTACACATGTTATCATCGCGTTATCTTGCCGTTTTGTTTATGTTTGTTAAATACATGCAGAATTTTATAGTGTTAAACAATGCGTGAAGTGAAGCTTTAAAGACAAACTTTGTTCGTAGATGTTTTTATTACAAAACATCAAGCTATGAAAAGCAGCATTTTTTGTACAGCGTTATAACTATTCTGAGTTCGGTAAAATGAAAAAATTAAAAAAAAAAAAATAAGTTTTTAAAGTTTTGCAAGGTGGTTGAAGTCAGCAGCCCTTTTTATTACTCCAGCCCTGTTTAGTGCTCCAGCCCTATTTAATCGAACAGCTGATTTTTAACTTGTAAAGTTTTGTTTGCTAGTGCCGCGTTAATAAATTTATCTATAATTTGCTATTCGTATTTAAATGATAATGCATTAAAATCAATACTGCATAAAATTACAATAACAGAGTGTCTTACTTGTCAACAGCTCGTATATATAATTTTTAATACAGCGGTATGCTCATAAGTGAATTGGATACGACGCGGCGTCTACTGTTTGTTGTTGGCGTGCTACTAATTATACTATTTGCAAAAAGTTTGCTATTCCAAGATATAGAAGAACAGCAGCATTTGGACTACGACTAACAATACAAGTAGTTAGCAAAAGTATGAGTATAACACCGACTGAAAGGCGCGTCTCGTATTTCTACAATGCGGATGTTGGCAATTTTCACTATGGCGCAGGACATCCCATGAAGCCGCAACGGCTGGCGGCAACACACAGTCTGGTTATGAACTATGGACTGCATAAAAAGATGAAAATCTATCGACCGTATAAGTATGTATGAGCTTATTTAATCGTAGCACTTTTTATAAATTTTCTTACATTAACTTTCAGAGCCAGTGCACATGACATGCTGCGTTTTCATAGTGAAGAGTACATCGAATTTCTGCAGCAAGTGACGCCACAGAACATACAATGCAATTGTAAGTTAATATTATGAAAAATTATTAATAAAAAAATATACTAACTTATTATATACTCACAGCGGTGGGCTATTCCAAGTTTCTCTCACACTTCAGCGTCGGCGAGGATTGTCCCGTCTTCGATGGACTCTTTGACTTCTGCGCCATGTATACGGGTGCATCGCTTGAAGGTGCACAGAAATTAAATCACAAACATAGCGATATATGTATTAATTGGTCTGGCGGTTTGCATCACGCAAAAAAATTTGAAGCATCCGGTTTTTGTTACGTTAATGATATTGTTATTGGCATTCTGGAGCTGCTTAAATATCATCCGCGCGTACTATACATAGACATCGATGTACACCATGGTGATGGCGTACAGGAGGCTTTCTATTTGACAGATCGCGTCATGACTGTTTCGTTTCATAAATACGGCAACTATTTCTTTCCCGGCACTGGCGATATGTATGAAGTTGGTGCCGAATCGGGTCGCTATTACAGTGTCAATGTGCCGCTTAAAGAAGGCATCGATGATCAAAGCTATTATCAGGTATTCAAACCGATTATATCGGCTGTAATGGACTTTTATCGACCGACAGCGATTGTGCTGCAATGCGGTGCTGATTCTTTGGCCGGTGATCGGCTTGGCTGTTTTTCGCTAAGCACACGTGGTCATGGTGAATGCGTAAAATTCGTCAAAGAACTTAATGTGCCTACACTGGTCGTTGGTGGCGGTGGCTATACGCTGCGTAATGTCGCACGTTGCTGGACGCACGAGACTTCGTTGCTGGTGGACCAAGATATTGCCAATGAGTTGCCAATGACCGAGTATCTAGAGTTCTTTGCACCAGATTTTACGTTACATCCGGAAATTAACTCACGTCAAGACAATGCTAACTCAAAGCAGTATTTGGAAATGATTGTAAAACATGTCTACGAAAATTTAAAGATGTGTCAGCATTCGCCCAGCGTACAAATGGTGCAGGTACCGCCTGATGCAATGGATATTGAAGACTTGCGCAGCGAGGATGAAACAGATCCAGATGTACGTATGTCACAAGCGGACGAGGATAAGTTGGTTGACGCAAAAAACGAATTCTATGATGGTGAACAGGATCAGGACAAACCAGACTCAGTGGAAAGTTGAGAGTTGCAATAGTTTATAAGTATGCGTGTTAGTATATAAGCGTAAGTTTAAGATTAAAACATAATACGAGTTCGCAATACGTTTATTAGGATTATGACGATGACATAAAGAGATGCTTATTTTTGTATATATATATATGAGAGAGACTTATTTATGTTGATAGTTGCTTGCTTGCTGCTGTACTTTTAAGTTGTATCTACCAGCCAGTGGTGGTATTAGCCAGGCGACGCATTCTACGCGTGTTACGATCCTGATCACGTATTTTCTTTTCCATTTCGGCATCAGTGAGCGTCTCGAGGAATGGTGCCCAAGCGTCTGCATCGCTAGGATTCCTGAACGGTACATCAATGGTAGATAATGGTGCTTCGCTGAAAGCGTAGGTGCGACAATGCCACGACAGTTGACCTCTTATGCTGTATGCAATGGCTGTAACAAATTCACCGCCCAATCCTAATTCGGCGCACAATTTAATTGCAAACTCTTCGGGATTATTATTCTTCTCGGACATATCCCATTCGACCTGATCGACAAGTGAAGTATTGCCCACGTGTATGTTTAGCTTAACAATTACACGCTGATCGCAGCTCTCCTCAAGTATGGGTGGATCGGCAGGAAATGCCTCAATTTGTTGACGTATAGCCTGAGCAATGGCAGGCACAAACGGCAACGGATTTAAATCCAAATCGTCACATAGTACTTCGGCAAACTGTTCCGGTGTAATCATGCTTTCTGCAAAGAAAAATGCAAATCAATTTTTATACATAAAATATCGTTATTCGATATTCTTATGCTCTAAAACGGTTTGACGGATTTTAATTAACTATTTTTTTTACTTATGGGGACAACCTGGATGGTTCTTAGCTACAGTTTGACACGGCAGGTGCCGCTGTTCTTTATAAAAATGATTTCATGTCGGTTAGCGGCAACATCACTGACGAACTACTGAACCAATTGAGCTCATATTTATACATGTTCGTTAAGGTCCCTTGAATGTTTCAGTTATAATAGTACCCAATAGAGGGCGGTGCCACGCCTCCTTTCTAGAAGACACCCCAAATTCGTCATCCTAGTAATTATTTGAGGTAGATAGATAAGATTTGGTACATATGTAAAGCGCACCGGGAGTAACAAGATCAATTGGAAAAGTGTTCTGTGCAACGGACTCCTATATAAGAGAAAGACCAAATTTCGTCATATCTCGTCGTATCTATTTGATGCAGATGGATGAGATTTGGTATATACGTAAAGTGCACCGGGAAAAAAAACAAAATAAGCTTAGCATCACAAACCGGGTACGCTAGGTATTGACCATTTGTTCGTCATGTTGTGAAAGTGTACGCATACAACATTGCTACTATACTATAAAATTCATATATACACATACCATTCTTATTCCATGTAAAGGTATCACGTAACTTTTGACCTTCTAGCTCCATATCCAAGCGTATGGGTACTAAACACTCTTTCTGTGCAGCATTCTCCAAATTTGCCGTAGGATCTGTGTCATCAAAACACATAGGAAATGTGCGCACCTTCTTGGTATGCACACGATTGCGATTAATTGGTGTAGCCTGTGGCACGGCATCCAAGTGACTGGAATTGGGCATTGTGGGCACATACTGTGGCTGTTTCTTTGATTTACTTTCACGCGGCGTGGGCGTATCAGAGGTGTTGACGGAAATTGCGCGATATCTGCATTAGAAATGGTTTTTTTTTTTATAAGTTTAAGTAGTATAAATGACACGCAGTCAGGCCCGTTGAGAGGGTATAAATAAACTCGAATTTTGCATGCGGAATCAATGGGATCCTATTTTACGCAAGTGCAAACCAGTTTCTACGGCATGTAAAAATGGGTCACTTAATTTTTAAGTCCCGCGTCCGGTTTTTCGCTCCATAGTCTTGCACGCAGTTACTTACTTTTCATCATTACCAGACATGATATCGTCTACTTCCACAGAACGCAGCAATGATACGGAACTGGCTAAGATGTGCGAGCTGAGTCCCGAGTCCGCCAGTCGCTTTCTTTCCTCGTTGGACAGCACCAGACGCGTCATGCCGGGATATTTTTTATAGAGTATGCCACGGAAAAGACGCATATAGTTGCCCACCTCTGAGCCGACATAATAATACTCCCCGCCTTCTTCCAATTGAAAGGCAATGGGCTTATCGCCGTATGTTTGTAGTGACATGTTTCTTTATTTTGTACAAATGTTTTATAAAGCGATTACACAAAACTTTCTGCTTTTTTTATTTTTTCAGTATTTGAGTATAGAACTCTGCAATGGCGTCTGCCGCACTGCTGCTTCTTCTTCGCTAAATTAGTGTTGTAAATGCACAAAAAGCTATGCCAGCCAAACAGCTGTTTTTGTAAATAACGAGTAACAAGAAGCAGACATTTAACACTGCATTTGTACCGTGCCGTATTTATAGCTCTTATTTAATTTAAAAAAAATGTCCTTTTTACGCAGTTCAAGGCATGCAATTTTACTTGCAAACAACTTAAATAGCTTAAATACAGGTAAGAATTTTTGCAATCCAAGCCCTTTCATTTATAATAATTCGATTCGATCGACTTTGCAGCACAGTCCCGGCGACATATAAAACGCTGGGTAGCACCAACATTACGTGAGTTGGCGCAACGAGTAAAGAAAATGGGTCCACAAAATCCGGCGCCACGTTCGGGTTTCATCGAGTGGAACTATCGCGCCGAATTGTTTGCTTTTGGTAAGCGTCTAAACGAAGACTTTCAACTGCCGCTTTTGCAGTCCGCATTCACAGAACGTGCCTACGTCAATCGTGAACACGCAAAGCAACGTGAATTGGGTGTTGAGGATGCCGATATGCAATTGCAAGACAATACAGCTTTAGCAGCCAAGGGCGCTCATATAGCCAAACAGTATATTGAAGCTTTCTTAAAGCACTCACTGCCCAAATTGCCGGAAACGGGTTTGCAGGCGTATAGTGCATATTTGCTGAGCACAGAAACATTAGCGCATATCGCAACTCACTTGGGCATGAAAGAACTTGTATTTGCAGCACAGTACCCGCCAGAGCCAGAAACCTTGGCAAATTCACTGCTGGCAGTAATTGGCGCTTTGGCAGATTCCAGCGGGGTTGAACGTGCTTTTCTATTTGTCAGAGATTTCGTCTGCACGCAGTTGAACCAAAAGGATCTCCTGGAGATTTGGCAGCCGGAGGAACCATTAAATTTACTTAAAGATATATGTTCACAGCGTAAATTGGGTGCGCCGGAACCGCGTTTATTGGGTGATTGCGGCAAAAATACAGTGCTTGCGGCGTACCATGTTGGTATATATGCAAACAAACAGCTGCTGGGTAAAGGCTTTGGTGAGAATACACAGACGGCGACGGAAACGGCAGCTATCGATGCGCTACAGACGCTCTTTGATATACACGACAATAGACAGCCATTCAATTTTCAGTTGCAAGTTGAAACGAAAAATGTAAAACTGGAGGCGCGTTGAATAGAATTGTGCACTCTCCAGTTTTTTGTTTCTTTGATTATATTATAAATAACTTTTTTGTTCAAATTGTCTTTAAATTTAAATTAGTTAATTTGCTCTAAAACACGTAGTTGTTGGAAACGTTCAAAATTGAATAAAATAGTTAACTAATAACTGCGGCAATTTATAGTTTAATCGCTATCGTCACGCTTTTTATCATCGAGACTAGCGTCGCTGCCGGATGCGCTTGCATTGGGCGGCGTTGTTGGTGTCAGTGTAGTTGGATTGGTATCCTCCGGTTTGCTTTCAAGTGAAAATGGCGGAATTTTACAATCGAACGAATACCCATCCTCACGCTCAAGCCTAAACGTACCCCACATATGGCCACTTGGCGCCTGTAGACTAACGTGGCTGCTGTACTGAAAAGCGGGCAGCCGCGGACTCAAGATCGGCTCCTGTCCCACAACGCCACGGCCGCGCACTGTTTCTAAGGTGCCCGATAGTGAGAAGATGCGCCAATGACGCTCGCGTAGTTGTACACTAAGTTCACCCAAATTCTCGAGACGTATGCAGTAGCGCCACTACGGAAATGTGAAAGCCGTAATTAAATAAGTAGTAATTCACTTTAAATACAAATAGTTACCCAATAAACGGAGGATGCGGGAGTCTCGCGACAGCCCATATAAAATGGTATCACTGTTATGCGCACATTTTCCGTAGTCTCCTTGTGCACATCACTCATATCCAACCAGGGATGATTCTTTTCATGCCAAGCTTTTAGTGTATCCTGCGGTATAAAGGGCGGATCCTGTTCCGGTGTATATGCAAGAAACTTGTCGAAAAGTTCATGCTGTAGTGGACACTTTTCGGCCGATGAATATGGTAGTACATCATCGTGCGCAACATAATCCAAACCAGGTATGGCATACAGACTACGATTCGAATCCTGATTTCCAAGAAAAGTTACAGCCTCTGTTTGGGCGCGCTGTAATTGTACGAAAACTAATAAAGCTTTCTGAGAATTGGTATGTACATATATGCGAACTTACAATATGCGGACAATCGCGTGTATCTATTAGCACTTGATAGAAAGTCTGTGCACGTCCCTTCACCTCTTTAGGTTCGCTTGACTCTAATTTAGCGGTGCCCAAATTTGGCGCATTAGATACGCTCGACCAGGTGTCTTCATCATCAGCATTGGGTTTGGCACTGGACGTGGCAGACGTCGATGCGGCTGCAGTTGGGGTTGCTGACGTTGTCTTACTTTTTAGCATACCATCTCGTGCACGTTGCGGTGGTGTTTTTGTTGTTGTTGCTTGCTTATTTGGATTATGCAAATCACGATCGTACACGCGTGCCGTCCAGGGGAATAGTATAACGCCGCGATAACCAAAAACGCGATGCAGGAACAGTTGTCCAGTATCATATTTACCATCCCGGGGCTCAAGTAATCTACCGACTTCCGCGAGCCTGTTGAAATTGAAAATTGTCGTTTAAAATTTTAACGATTATGCAACTTTTGTGCATTGCAGTGGGTTCTTAGCGGCAACTGCAACCACTAATGCGCATTCATTTATTCGTTGCGCCAAACTGGCTGCCGTTTCGCCTATACTCACTTTGGCGGATTGATTGCCTGCTTTTTGTACGCTCGCCTGACTACAATATCAATTTTCATAACATTCTGCCATTGTTTGTTCAACCGCAACACTTGCACCAGTAAACCACCCATTTACGTCTTATTATCTAGTGTATCGCAAAGTAATTGATGTGTATAATTTTTTTTGGTAGGGTCAAAAGACAAACTTGTCCTCAGATTCAAAGGCAGGCGAAACTTTGATTTATGCAACAACGATAACTGCCGGCAGCCGCTTTGGCTATTGCGTTGTTTACGGTTTGTATGTATTTGGTTACATATAATTTGGAAATTTTGCTAACTTTTTACTTAATTAGTAATTTGTTCTATTTTAATTAGTTATTTAATTTTTTGCATTTTTCAATGTTTTTGTCGAAAAGCGAACGAAAACAACTGTCATTAGTGATGAGCCGATACTAGATTTTTAAGTAAAGTACTCAAACAATAAAAATTAAAATAAATATACATATATATATATATATATATATATATATATATATATATATATATATATATATATATATATATATATATATATATATATATATATATATATATATATATATATATATATATATATATATATATATATATATATATATATATATAAATATATATATATATATATATATATATATATATATATATATATATATATATATATATATATATATATATTTTTTTTTTATATATTTAAATATATTGATTTGTTAAGCTCGAGTATACAGAAATTCACTACGTAGCTTTAGGGCCATTTTCACGACTTGCCCATATCTTTATAGTTAATTTTCTTCATACTATAACCTAGTTTTCAATGTCATATCTGTTACTGAACCTATTAACGCATTGCCTACATTGGCGAACCAATATATACGTGGCTCTCTCTCTCAGCTCTGTCGTGTTCACATTGTAGAGCATGTCGATCGAGCAGCTCCACTTTAGCACTAACCATAGCACTAACCATACTATTCTCTACTTAGTGACTTTAGGCTCGAAAAGGTTGTGGACGCACTTGCAAACATGTTGGCGAGCATCAGTTAAATTTGTTTTTAGTTGTTGGTAAAATTTTAAAAGAAGAGGAATCAAACAAATATTTAAAACAAAAAAGTAAATAATTGATACATCAACCAAAATTCTTTTATAACTGTGTATTAATTAATTACATATCTGCGCATTAATTATTGAAAATAAACTGGCCGCTCTCTTCCTGGACCCTAGAGGAGGAGAGCACCCAAAGTGCTAATTATTTCTGAGTTATAATTTGTACAGTGTGCCAAAATATAAAACCAATGCAACGCAACTTATTCAAATTTTGGTTTCTCTTCAATCTTCGATCGACTTCACTTCAATAAGCGTTCGTTCGTATGTGTGTGAAAACACAAAGGTGTTTGTCCCATGGGGCTATGGCTGGACAGCGTTGAATAATACAGGATTTTCCGTGACAATCCTGTATTATGAATATTTTTATTATTAGGCACTTTAAAGACAAATGTCCAGATAGTCTAAAACAAAATCAGCTTTCCAACGGATGAAAGATGCTAAAAAGCAAAAGTTTTGTAGCGAACAGCTTTTATGGATGCAAAATTAAAGATACTAGAAATGGATTGTTGGAAACATGACATTATGCTATCATAATTTTTGTTTTGTTTTATGCATTTCCTCACTTTTCAGGATTTTGGATTAAGCCTGGAATATTTTGAAATTATAGAGCAAATAATGGTGCTTTCGTAATTTTAGCCTGGAACCTCTCAATTATTTCTATATTAGATTTTTTTGCTGTACCCCAAAGTGAAATTGCTTAAGTCCAAATAGGCTTAATAAGAGCTTTATACAAAATAAACTTATGATTTAATTTTAGTTGGGATCTCTTTCGCAAAAGCCATCCCATTTAAAAAAAAAAATTAAATTGTATGAGACGTCGTTTAGAAGATTAGGCTTCCATGTGAGTCGTCGATCCATTATTAGTCCTAAATATTTGACTTCAGTTGCGTGAGGAATGGGCGAGTCGTATAAGATCACTTGAGGGCAGGTTCCATGTCTCGTTGCAAAAGTAACATGTGTAGATTTATCCGCGTTCACCTGTATATTCCATCTTTCCAGTAATGCTGAAGCTTCTTCTGCAGTATTAGACAAAGCCAGGAAAGCGGTAACATCTGCGTATGTTGCAGCTAGCGGCAAATAACGTATAAGACACTACCTTGGGGAACACAGGCATTGATGGGAGTAATATTATAGAGCTCATCCTCATAGCGGGCACGAAAAGACCTTTCAGAAAGGTATGACTTCAGAAATAAATAATAACACTGGTCTACAAATACCGGGGTCATGTCAGTTGTTGGAAAGCTGAGGGCCATTTCCGAAGTAATTTGATTTTGAGATATTTGAGGTTATGTACCCGAAAAAGCCATTTTTTCCTACTTTTGACGTTATGTAAAAGACATTTCGTGAAAATTGCAGCCAATAACTCGAACGCAGCGGATGGCAGGGCTTGGATTGTTGTGGCAAAAATGCGATCAAAGCCGGGAGACTTTGATTTTTTCGATTTCTGGAGTCTTCTTTGAATGGAATGCGATGATCTGATAGCAGGAGAAGCCTCTTCAGCTGCTGTACAAATTGTTTGGGTTAGTTGCTCAACAGTGTAATCGATTTCATCCTTTGTGTTTAAAGAAACAGTGGGATTAATTCTCTCTTCAATCCAGGGTCAGAAAGTTGAAAGACTAGTGTTCTTTCTAATTAGGTTAAGTGTTAGCTTTTAGTGCAGGAACATTTATTAGAATTTTAATCGCACTATGATCTGGGCTTAGGTCTAGACAGCTTGATGTGGTCACCAAATTTTGGTCAAAGCCATAAGAGATTTCAAAATCAAGGAGGTCTGGCAACCTTGAGGGATCCGTTGGCCAATAAGTCGGTTCACCAGAAGAGTGAGTTGTTAGTTAGGATGCACTCTAGTAATGAGCGACGTCTAGCGGTTATGATTCTCGAACCCCACAAAGTGTGTTTGGCATTGAAATCTTTAGATCCCAAGCAGCTGAGAAGGAAACTAATTTCTTGCTGCGATGGGGTATGCCTTGGGCCAAGTAAGCCGACGCAGTAATGCGATCACTAAGCAAACTTTTCATTTTTGCTCTAGAACATTGAATCCAAGGCAGCTGAATTGGTTCCACCTCTTCAAATTTTATGCCACTTCTGATGATTTGTGCAGCCTAGCTCCTCCATTTGGGTGATTCGCTGATAATGTGGTATAACTTTTAATATTAAAGTAATTACGGTGGATAAAATGAGTTTCAGAAACCATTAAAACATCGATGCCGTTTGTTTTAACAAACTGCTCGACCTCAGGTCTGCTTCTATGCAGGCCGTTAGCATTCCAGGATAGTGGAAAAATTTATATGAATAATTGTGTAATGAGCTGGATCATGCTCAACATCTGGGAGAGCAGCTTTTGTAATATATCTTTACGATTTTGTGACGAGCGTGTATAAGAATGATGAGCGTGTATAGAATCATTTTCATGACTAATGACCTGTATCATACTAGTCATCTGGTTCCGCAGCTTTCTGTGACTTGCCTCTTAGAGTATTGTCATTGGATAAATTTGGCTTAGTATACGAAGATACATTTATATGTTGTTGTGAGTGACCATGAGGACCAGATTTTGCTTTTGGTCGACGGAGTTATTTTGGCTTCTAAGTAAGATGGGCCGCCTTTGTATGAGGCCGTATGATTTCATTTTACAGCAGAGTAGCGCCGTTTTCTTAGTTTTTGTACACACAGAAGAGTCATGATCCTTATCACATTTTACGCAACTGTAAGTCAAATTACAGTATCGTTTTGTGTGGCCAAAGCGTTGGCAACGGTGACACTGAACTGCATCATTAAATTTCTTTGGTGCTTCAATCTGTACAACTGCATGACATAGCTGATTAATATTGTAAACATCTCGATTGTTAGGAGCTGGCTCCAAGTTAACAAAGAAAAGTGGTAAAGGTTTTTTTGTTACTCTGCTTTTAACAACTGTCACGTTTCGTGTTTTATGACCCTTGGCTTCTAAATGCTCGGAAATGTCAATGTTATCAGTGGAGAAATGAATTCCTCGAAATACTACACCGTAAGATCGCTCATCTTTGGAAAATAAATGTAAATAAATGTCCCACAAAATGTCCATATAACGGTCCAATAGCCGTAGAAAAAATAACAGACATTTCATCTGTGTATGGATAAAAAGAGTCAAAATATTTAAACTTGTTGGTTCTAACTCTAATATTCACAGAGATCCCGCTCTTCATATGACTCCATACTTTTCTACATTTCGTTTTACTACATACAATTTAATACTCCTATACTACAGCAGATATTTTGTATGAAAGTGATAATATCGCGGCCACGTCTTGTAATTTCTCCAAAAAACTAAGTTTCCAACCAATATCTCAAAAATTATGTTAGTTTTTTGTTTACATATACATTAATGCGTTAAAAACTCCGCGACAAAATTATAATACGTGTAAAGAGTATACAAATTTTTATGCCAATCACATAATTTTCAAGATCTAATTAATACTTTTACAAAATAACCGATTACTTAAGTATTCTAGTAACGATAAAAAGTATCGAGTAAATCGTATACGTGCATCACTAGTCATGCCTTCTCTCTTTCGCCATTTGACAAGTTTCCGGTACGTACGCAATTTTTATGAAAGCACAGAAAAATATATGAAAAATATATACAAAATAAAGTGAATTTATTAAAATGTTGCCTGCAACAACTAGTTGAATATGCGTAGCTAATGTGTAAATAGTTGTTGCATGATTTTGTGTTATTATTGCGCTGATGTCAGCGGCTGAAAAGTGCTCTATGTGAATTGGCCAAACAGAAACCAAAAAAAATAAAAAAAATAGTGCTCCAACTAAATGTGTACACATTGGCTACCCCAATATCACAAACATATACACATGTAATAACGTACATAAAACTAAATATGCAATTTTCCATTGTTTACAGTTGACAACAATGGCCGATACACAAGCTAAGCCCGCTGCTGCTCCCAAGGCTGCCGCTGTCAAGGCGCCAAAGGCACCCAAAGCTGCCAAGGCACCGAAGACAGAAAAGGCAACAGCTGATGTCAAGACATCGGCCAAGAAGTACAAGCGTCATGGACGTCTTTTTGCAAAGGCTGTGTTCACCGGCTACAAGCGTGGTCTGAGAAATCAGCACGAAAACCAGGCTATACTCAAGGTAAACAGACTGGAATCATGCAAATTACTTATTTATTTATTAATAATTCTTAAATTTTTCATTACAGATCGAGGGTGCACGTAGAAAGGAACATGGTCAGTTCTACATTGGCAAACGTTGCGTGTATGTCTACAAGGCTGAGACCAAGAAGTGCGTGCCACAGCATCCCGAACGTAAGACCCGTGTACGTGCCGTTTGGGGCAAGGTTACACGCATTCATGGCAACACAGGTTCCGTGCGTGCTCGCTTCAACAGGAATCTGCCTGGTCACGCCATGGGTCACCGTGTGCGCATCGTAAGTTGAACTGATCTAAACGAATCGACTTGAGTCAATTTATATTTACATATATTCTTTCTCGTTTGTACTTGCAGATGCTGTACCCATCAAGGATTTAAGTTAATTAAAAAACTTTCGTTTAACCTGCTAAACAAAAAATCCTCTTTTTAAATAATAAAACAAACAAAACTTAAATATAAATGGAGAATAAACTGTTATATAGTCTATAAGTGAAGTGTGGCGTGTATAAGTGCGATGTGCGTTGATTTAAAGTCGTAGAGAGGAAGTTAATGGTGTCCAGAGCGAAAAGTGTATTTTTCATTTAACTTAAAAAGCGAAAAGATGGGCAAAAATGGAAGCTTAAATTAGTAGAAGGCAGGAATCTAAAATTGTAGAAACTTGCATTGGTACTTTTCTTTCTAAAATTTGTTTTTCCACGCAAATTTACTTTGATATTTGCTCCCGAAATAAGTAACTTTTGAAACTGGTCGAAAAAATTTCAAGCATATGTTCAACAAAATGCTTGTCTTTTATGATATCTTCCGTTCCAAGCTTTAAGTTAATACGCAAAGTAGTAAACAAGATATTACCGAAAATACTTGAGGAGAATTTGTATAAGAGGTGCTGCTTAAACTGTGCGTGTCATAGGGATTTTAAGAATTTACAGACTAAACATGGTCCAAACTAAGTTATTTAATGTTAATTTGAGAGTCCTTAATAGTGCATTTATAAAAATGTTCAATAGATTACACCAAGGTACACAACAATAGTCGCGTTAACGAGGACGGCTGCTTTTACGCCAAGGACCGATATGTGCAAGGAGGATTGTGCAGCCAAAAATCTCCAAATCAGCCCAAAAAAAAAATTGTTACAACAAAAAAAACTTTTTTGTTCTGAAAATAGAAATAGATTTTGTTCTGAAAAAAGATCTTTCGGGACGGGAATTATCATCGAGCTAATGATTTTCAGAGTCACGGTGCTATGTTGTAGGAGTTCCTTTCCTTTTTTTATTGTCGCTATTTTGTAGTCTATTTATGGAGTATTTTTTTTTATTTATTTTTTTTTTTGACACGAAGCTTTAAGTGATAAAAATGCTTCCAAGTCCGCATAAAGTACATTGTATTGTATATACTGGGGTCTAACATAAATCCGCTGAGTTGCTTCGAATAAATTATTTTCATTTTGTTTTATATTCCAATAATAATAACAACCAATAATTTCAATATATTATTTTAGTCGGTAGATTCACCTATCAAAACATTCCTCTTGCTTTTCAATTATCTCCGTATTGCTGCACAAAACCTGTCCAATAAAATTTTTTTTTCATTTTTTAGAAATAAGACGTCAGATCTAGAAAAGATGATGGTGCTTGTCGAATTTTTCCGATGTTAGTTCTTTCAGGACTATGTCGTGATGTACAAGTAGCGTCGCAGTTTTTTTTTTCCCAACGTCGCATTTAATCCCAGTTCGTTAGCAATATTGTCTTGTGTCAATCGTCGATCTTCGTCAATTTTAGCATTAATTTCAAGGGCCACATATTTTCCGTCGGTCGAAGATTTTGGCAGACCCTCTCACGACTCCTGTCACGTTTGGAGTCTTCGGAACAACTTAAAAATAGTTTTAAGAGATGGTCCATATGTTTCATACGCAGTTTGGTGTTCATTCTCGATCGATGTACGATGAATTTTATAAAAACAACTAACTGAAATTATATTAGTCCCCCGTACGTTTCTGATAAGCTTGAGAAGACTGTAAGTTAGTAATTTTTTATCACATCGTTCTAAAAATCGGTATGGATGCTCTCATATGGCGACTTTCGTCTAGGGTACCAATATCGGTGTGCCTTACTCATTGAGCGGAATTAAGGTTATTTTTTTTAATTTTCTATTTTACCTCTCATAGCAGCGAGAATAGCATGTGTAAACATATTATGCTATGCATTGTAACTGCCATTTTAATTATTTATTTAAGTCTTTGCCAAACTTATGAGGATGTTCTAGAGGCCAGAGGTCCTTGCTCGTTCGCCGCTGTAACGCAATTGGAGCCAGTAGTCTATCAACGGATGCTCCAGTGATAATAATAGCTCTGGACGTCCATATTGGCACAACATTACTTCGAGATACATCCTTCAACATTGGCTCTTGATCTTGTGAAAAAAGGTTTTTATTAATTACACAAGCCATTGTGATTGTGATTCAAAATCCAATGTGATTGTGTTTTTTGTGGGACACCCATGTGAAACGTAGTTCCTTTCGCTATATATTATGTATTAAATAACAAGCGCAACGGAATATATTAATAACGTTTGAGAATAAATAAATAAACAAAGAATAAATCAAATTAAAATGTTTTTTTGTTTAAATGTGAAAATAAGCATTTTACAGCAATTTGCCCCTTCTGTCCCCTTATGCTCCTAACTGCTTATCCTCCGTTCCACTTATCCTTTGTCCCTTTCTCCCCTTATACTCCTTTCCCATTCTTCATTCTCCAAAGCGCATGGTTCAAAGTAGTTTATACGTGAAGATAAAAAAGTTATGAAAAACAACATTTACATCAATCCGATCCTAACCTTCTTTCCCTTTGCAACCCTTTTCTCTGTCACCTGTCTCCCCCCAAATATCAATCCAAATATCCCTACGAATGTCGTCCAAAATGTCCCCTTATCGACCCTCTGCCCAAATCAATGTACTTTATAAATGAAGATGGATGAAATTTACGAAGGTCAAATTCTTACACATTTTTGCATCAAAAATTTCTTACACTTTTTGTATAGAAAAATTTGTACACTTTTTTTCTAGCACTAATGCGCCAAGTGTTTAACGTGCGTTAAGGAGCTTCGTTCCAATAATTGCTCTGTTTGGACGATTATAGCAAATAGTACGATTTAAATCATAATCTCAAATAAAGACCTATGTAACTACTTATCTTAGAACAGGAACCCAGTATTGAATTTGGAAACTATTATACTGAAAATTAATTTTTCTCATTTCGGTTGTTGTATATTTCTGAAAAATTTTGTTGAGGATTGAATTCGGTTTTTGCAGCTAAGCTTTGTCGAATTTAAACTTTATCTCATATTTTGTTAAAAACATTTCATAATAAGTCAAAAACAATTTCGCTATAAACACTTTTTCATGGAATCTAAAGTGTTACGAAATCTTTTCATGAATTTCTTTGTTCTTCATGATATTTTTCGTCGTTGCCAACTTGTAATTTTTATGCTGTGAAATGAAATGCCAGTCTGTTAAAACCCATATTCGAATAACAGGAGGCTTGCCCTCGATTTTAGTTTCCAAATGCGGCAACAGCGAAATAGTTAAGCATTTTCCTTATTTTTGGCATTTTCTGCGTTTTAAATTAGTATTTAATATGCTTTTACATATTATTTTATACATTTTTGAAATGTACTTTTGCTGGTTGAGGTGTCAGCTTTCGGCTCATTTCGTGATTATGTAAATATCGCAAAAATTAGTAATTTCATGAAATGTCCTGGAAAATTAAATAGAGTACAAGCATCCTAATGAGATTATCTGTTTAAGTTATTGTTCTAAACCGTTTCAGACTAGTTTAAAGCTCACTGCTACAAAACTCGAATCGAGCACAAAAGAAAAATAAAACACTTGCTCGTTCGTTTGAACGATCTAACCGATCTCGACTAGTCTGGATCGTCTCATTTAACCGTTAAAAAAGTCAATAACGTTCGATTCATTTTTAAATATTTATTTAAATAATGCTTAGTAAAATATTTTCTAACGCAAGCAAGAAATAAGCTCGATACTGAATATACATTTCCGTATACAGTTATTAACAGCAGCGGTAGTAAATTTATGGAAAAAATTAGCTTATAAAATAATTATATGTAAAGGATAAATTTTATTTTAATTAATTAAATAAACATATTTATTTATTTAGGAACTAGTTATTGATGATAAATTATAAAATTCAAGTTAAATTTACAAGCGCCGATAAGAATTTACACAATATGAAAAAAAAAAATGCTAATTTGTTTTCGTGTGGAACACATTGTTTTGTTTTCGTGTGGAACATGTTGTGGAAAACGTTTTGCGTTGTTGTTGCTGCAGTTGCGCGGCTTTAACTTCGTCAGTCATATTTTAGCTGTTGTACGAATAGATAGTGTCGCGGAGTGTTGCTTTTATTTAAAGATTTTTTACAACTTTAAGAGTAGAAAAAAGCAGGTGCGCAAACTACAACAAATAAAAATAATAAAAAACAAAACCTTAAGTCGGTCGTGCGTGTGCGATAGAATTTTGTGTAAATAAAAAGCATTAAACTTAAGAAATATTAAATAAATAAATTATTAAAAACTAACCACAACAACAAAGAGAAAACGGAAGCGCATTGCTTGAAAAAAGGATAGACATAGGCACTGCACTACAAGTGCAAATGAGACAGACCGTCAACAAGTAGCAGCACAGCGACAACCTGTTCGCCTGCATTCCAACAAATAAACAAACGCAAACAAAAAAGGAGGAGCGCTCAAAAGGAAGTGCAGTGCTGTGTTTTATTAGAAAGAGCGAGAGAGAGAGGGAGAGAAAAAGTAAATAAATAATAAACGCAAAGGAAATAAAATCCATCAAAGTTCCTAAATAAACATAAAACTTTGTGTTGAATTATTTTCGTTTATTTAAGAAAAAAATTGTGTGCTTTTTTTTTTTTTTTGGAAAAGTTGCGTTACGCTCTGCTGCACAAAATAAAACTTTATTTTTACTAGTTACTTCGCTTTGTCTGCTTCTAAGCTATTTCTTCGTTTATTACTTCTTCATCAACTTCTTCTTCTCCTTCTTCTTCTGCAGTTAACCATTCTTTTGCTTTAATGTTGTTTGTTTGTTTGTTAGGCTATCTCCCCTCACTTGCCCCACAGCTGCCTTGGCTTAAATAAATGTAGAAAAACAAAAGAAACCGGTTTAGACGAAAGTGGTTGACAAAAAAAAAAAAAAAATAAATAATTTTCATTGTAAACGATTTGTTTATTATTTTTGTTTTTATATAGAACAACAACAAATACAAATAAAAAAAAAACAAAAACAAAAAATCAAAATCTAAAAACAAACAAATTAAAGTAATAAATTAGTGCAAAACGAAAGCAAAATATAAAAAAAATATTGCCGCGCAGAAAATTGTTTAATCCATTTTCAACGGAAATAGTGAAAAATAAAAATTTTATATAATATTTTTGTGTTTATTATTTTAACGGAAATCTTATAAAAAAAATATATATATGTACCGTTATCACACTGCACCGCCGGCCAATAATAATCAAAAAATTATTATTTTCCAATTTCGACATTTTTGATTACGAAAAAAAAAACATCGAATCGAAATTATATTATCTACTGTCTGCACTGCACTGTGCTGAGCTATTGCTGTATTATTATTAATATATATTATTATTGTTTAATCTCTTCGAATATTGTACCTATCGATATTTTAACAAGGTAAGTGAATTTATGTCGTAATGTATTTAAATTAGTCACACATTAACTAGCGCTTAAACTATGCGAGAGCATATTAAATTTGGTGTGCGTGTTCATTTATTATTGTGTTATACCCTACACACGTAAAAGAGTTTATTAACATTTTATGCGAAAGTTTGTTACGAGAACCCGTTAAGCTCAGCTGGCAGAAGGCAATTTTTTAAGCAGGACGTGGACGTGGTGAAATGCCCACTTAATGATCTAAAGTGGCCACGTAGTAATTAAAATCTGTCCACAAAAGATTTTTAAAAATGCATGATCAAAAATCTCTTCCTGAGTACAGAGTGAAATTTCTTCTTCTTGCGAAGTAACTCTACTACAGCTGACCTAGTAGGATAATAAATAGCTGTACATATTCCATTGAGTGTCACAAACATCCTCGAATTCATGGTCTCATCTGAATTTAACAAAAGATGGTTCGTTTTAATTTGATTATAATGAGAAATCACTTTTTATATAGTCGACAGGAGACCCCTCTTCACATTCTTGCTGAATGTGAAGCTGTAGCTAGAAGCAGACGGCATATGCTAGGCAATAACTTTTTTTATTAGAAAGGAGAAACTGAGAAGTTTGGATCCTAGGAAAGTTCTAAGATTAAGATGGTTCGTTTTAATTTGATTATAATAAGAATTCACGTTCTCTCGACAGGCATAGAATGAGGCGAAGGAATCAGTAATGAACACAGCAGCAAAGTGTCACATGTGACTGATATTTTCTTCTGGAACATCTATTTCTTGCATTGCGGGTATATTTTTACTTCGCCAAAAATAATTTCGACCAAGAATCGATCCTCTTAAATCATCTCTCGGGTAGAGGGTAGATTTGACCATTAAAAAGGAGATAAAATCATTTGATCAGTTCCTAAATTCGAACCCAAATGCAATCCATAAGCGCATGCCGTTGCGACAAGAGAATGTGATACTTTGCGCCAGTTTCAGTCGTGTTTTTCATTGTGTGTCTCGTCTCGTAAATATTTCTGATGTTATGAAAAGTTCTTCTCCTGTCCTGGATATGTATTCTGAAGCATGAGTTTCAACTTTCGGAGAGTATTTTCTTTCAATGTTAAAAATCAAACGTTCTTTTTGAAGATTCTTCTACAACTCTTGACCAGTAAAACATCTGCCATGAAGTATGTTTAGAGAAGTTGCTGAAAATCTGATTTCCTCCAAGTATTGAGCATTTATCGAGAGTCGACATTTTCGCTCTTTACAGTTCACTTAGTGAATACCATCCCTCTATGTTAGTCGCAGAATAATTGGTTATAGACTCATTAGGTTTCACTCTTCAAGGAAAACTATATAAACGACGAATTATACGATCGTTGGAGGAAAACTAAATCTTCTGCCTTCTATTCAAATTTCAAAAATTTATTTTTTCTTTTAGTAAGTGCTTCTTCCGTTTGGCCACCTAGTGAAAAATCGTTAAAAATTGCTTTTCTACTACGGGTTGATACGACTCTTTTATAATTCTTCAAAATAAGACGAAAAATAAGAATGCAATTTTTATTATATCTCGCTTAGTTTTCTAGATATCGCTACTCATATTCGACACACAGAGACATAAGTCATGCATTTATTGTTAAAAACTTACGTTAAAACCAAGTGTGGCACATAAGACCGAACGCCATTTAAAAAACTTTAACCAGTGTTGTAGAACCTTTGATAGAACATCTGGCTTGAAATCGAAGTTCATACATACATACCATAATACCTCTAAGTCCAGCTAAAGTCTGTTTCGATCGGACTTACTGTTAACGAGTTATTTTTATTCAACTTACGGACTGTACGACTCCCTAAAACAAGAATTTTTAAATTAATTATACCGAAAAAATCGTGCTAGAAAAAAAATGTGTTATGGAATTTGAATTTAACGACGCTCAATTCATCAGATAAAGTAAGTTTTAGCCATTCTGATACCGCATGTCGGTTACAAATTATAGTATAGAGTTGGATTTCCTTAGCTGAAGAGTCCAACAACACTTTCTTCAAAAATATCCTCAGTAATTAGTATTACATATCCAATTCTGTTTCCGCCCTATGATCCAAGATACTCTATGTAAAGGCATAACAAAAAAAAAAAATAAAAAAATTAAATAAAAAACACCGTGGATAATATCTTCTATCCGTATGACGAAAAGCTTTATGTAACCGAATGAAAAGCTGTCGGAATTTCTACTTTTGTCTAAAGTGGAAAAACCTTCACCTTCTATCGAGCCTTACCATGGATTATGACAAATGCCTGCCTTGAGAATGTGGAAAACTACGAGCAACGAAATAGTTCGATTAGGTGTGAAATATTCTTTTTTCAGTTTCTCATCTTAAAAATTTCATATTCAAAATGGAAAGGGGAAAACTGTTTCTCTCTTCATACTAGCAGCCCTGTTACATGTATTGAAATATATATCTACCAATTTATTCAACTATCTATGTCTGTTCGTTTTAACTTTATAAAGTTGCATTTTTGTTGTTCCTAGTTTGTATGTAAAAATGAGCGCTTCACATCTTCATGCAGGGTTATCTATTTTGCGGATTCAATACCTTTGTGGTGGCATTCATAATCTGGATGACCCTATACATTTCTATGAGAAACAGATTTTTATATGTTGATAAACTGTGACATACCAACTATGAAGTGTTTTTATTATAGAATATGTTCCTTAAATTGTATGCGTGAACGTACGATAGCCACCCTTTCTAATTTTTCGACTGCTAAGTATTAAGTAAAGAAATTCTGACACACAATCTGTTCTGGGCTTTGTAGATTAAGGCTTCATTATTTGGTGAGATGTTTCGTACCTTACAAGGTATGGAACTTCAAATCAAATTTGTTATTCTAAGCTTCTATGTTTCACAAATCAAGTACATTCTATAATATCTTCTATAAAACTACATACTCGTATATTTTGAGCACATAACCATTGCAACTTTTTAAACACTAGTGTAGGGTATTAAAGATTCAGTCTTGGCGATTATAATTTTTGTCGTATTATTATTTTTTTCATTTATTGGGCGCTGTTCAAGTAATTTACGATCGATCGATGCAGCAATCGAGCGGCATTAGCGAAAGTTTAGCGCGATTTAATGGTTTTCAGTTTAGACGCTACTCAAGTGGCATTAGATGTGGTTGTTCTTGGTGTTTTTGTTTTTGTTGCTGTTATTGGAATATCAGCTTAAACGATTTGTGTAATCAAATTGAATGTTATTGAAACAATGTGAATTTATGTAAGATACTACTTAAAGGCAGAATTATTGAATGTGAAGAGAGTGTTTTCAATGGGTATTTGAACAAGTGGAATAGGCGAGTTATAAGCGGAATTCTTTTCTGATGTTTTAGAGTAGTTTATTGATGTCATTGTCGTACAATGCGGTTTAGAAAATATTTGTTATCAATAGTTTACACTGTTTGTTGTTAGTAGTCAGTGGTTATTTTCCTTTAAAGCGATTGTCTCGAACTTCGACCATAAAATGGCGTTGCAGTAAGCATGACCTAAGCCTATGACCTTTATGCCAGACGCGATCAAAACTTTGCTGAACATCCAAAAAGACAGGAGAGCTGTACAGCTTTTTTTTCAAAACCATAGTGTTGCCTGAAGCCGGACTGATGGTCAGGAATGGTACTCAGCACAACTGGTTCTACCAAGAAAAAAATTTTCAAATATCTTGGAGAAAGTAGTATTTACTGGACTGTAAGATACAACAAGATTCTGCGGTATTTTAGGTTTTGAACCCATTACATTCTCAGCGTATTTGCATTGAGAGGGATAATGATAAACGCAAGCCATGTCATTGAAAGAATCACTAAGAATTTCACTCCAATTTGCGGATGAGCTTTAAGAACTTTACCGTTAATCCCGTTGTAACCAGCAACTTTGGTGGATTTTGATTTGAAAGCATGTTGGGAGAGATAGGTTGCATCTCAGTTAGTTCTGCTTCAAATAAGCGGGAGATGCTGAAGACTGATATTAAGAGCATCAGTTAAAGTTATGCGTTGAATTGTTTGAAATATATTCTTCGGTGTATTAATTTTTTTATAAGGGGTCATTCACCATATTACGACCTCAAACTGTAGTTATTAGCAATTTTTCTAATTCTTTTTTATGTCCAAATAAAATTAAAGTAATTATTATAAATTTTCTAAATCAGGAGTTTTTACTTGAAGTGTTCAATGTTAGATACTTTTGAATATTCGCTGTTTAGTTTTAATTTTTTTTTAATTCAAATGATTTCTAACACAGAATTGTGTCTTTTTACTTCCTCTTTCCAAAGTATGATTTTTTTTAGACGAGATAACATCAAAAAAGCTATGGGGTGGCAACCTGCAAATCCGCAAACCCCGCTATTGAAAAAATAAGTGCGGAAATCTTACGCAAATTACTTTCCGCTGATAGTTTGTACGAGTACAGTTGTAGTTAGTTGCTTTTAAGCATTTAAATATCTATACACTGAATTTTCTAATCTACATTTGGTTTGATCTTCTACCTTTTTTAGATAAGATTAGATAAGAGTGTACAAATATTTCGCCATATATCGTATATATACTGCACATACACGCATGGTTCATTACACTTTGTTCACAACAACCACAAAAGTATATACGCAATGTGAACGTTTCGTTACAGTGCAAAACTTTCACTGAACAACAACTAGAGTCACCGCCAAAAATATGGTAATAAATCAATGTGCAGACCAATTCATTCATTCAATAAAGTTACCAACCAAACAACCAACCAAGCAACCAACCAATGAACTGAACAAGTAACCAGTCCGACAAGCAACCATAAATCAACTTACCAAGCAACCGGACTAACTAAATAAATCGATAGTTAGATGAATACAGAGTCATGCTATGATTGTTGTTGCTATACGTAGTACTTACATTTAATGCATTTATGTAACCTCATTTCAACGTAATGCGCGCGTGAAACAAGTATTTCTTTAAACCAAACCAAAAATAAAAAATCAAGGCGTCAAAAAAGGAATAAGACATTTTTGGGAGAAAAAAAAAATACATAAATATTTCAGTTAATAAATTGTTTAGCAAAAATGTCTGCAAGAGAAAACATGTCTTAAAACAAGTTGCAGCGGAAAGTGATTAATACGGAGAGGTGGTTTTTTGTTTTGTGGCCTAAACTATTATTAAATACTTAAGCGCCAAACCAACCCACTTCCCAAATGGTTAAAACACGCAGAAACGCTTGACGGAGGATAAGAAATGTATATATATATACATATAAATATATATATATATATATATATATATATATATATATATATATATATATATATACATTTCTTATCCTCCGGCAAGCATTTCTGCGTGTTTTAACCATTATATATATATATATATATATATATATATATATATATATATATATATATATATATATATATATATATATATATATATATATATATATATATATATATATATATATATATATATATATATATATATATATGCTTATAGTGAGTGAATGGGCGATTGTGCATGAAGTTGCATGCAAAATGTGTAGCGTTGATTGTTGAATGAACTGCTTAGGCAAAAAGCTGCCAATAAGATACTTTTGTATGACTAAGATATTGTAACTATATAAAATATTTGCAGACAGCAACAAACAACTACAACAAAATTTTTAATACTATAAACTAAAAAAAATGCATTATATAAATTCACTTCTACTTACATAGATACATTTATATAGTTATACAGATACAAGCCATAGATACATCAAACGTACGCTCTTCTATTGTATATATATATACATAGCTTGTATACATAGCTATGTATGCAAGCCACGCTTCAATTGCGAATGCCGCAACAACAACAACAAAAATGTATCTCATATCGTTTGTATCTTTTGCGAATGCAACACAGAAAACTAAACAAAATGAAATGAAATATAAAAAATAACAAGTACGAGTATCTATGTACGTGTGTAGTTATGCCAAACTATACGCTATACGATTACTTTACCCAGTTGTTGTTGTTGTTGTTGCTGCTGTAATTGTAAATTCTACAGGTTTTTTTTTCTACATTAATGGCGCACCACAATCTGCAATTTTACGCCAGCAAAGTCGGCGCTCACAAATCGAAGCTTATCGAAGTTGTAGTAGTAGCTGCTGCAGCAATAAACCGGCCGCTATATGTATATGTAATCTGTATCTTTACTTCGCCGCTGTCGTTTATAATCGTAAGTAGGTTTTTTTTTTATGTTTCTACTCTTTTAAGCCAAAAGCGGTTCACTGGCGGCTTAAAATGCGCAACAAATCGAGTTGAGTACGTGAAGTTTGTTGCTGTGGTTGTTGTTGTTAGTGTTACTTTTGTATATTGCGTCGTAATTGTTTTATAAAACGCAAAGCCTCATACGAATTTTAGTTGCAACGCGGTAAAGATACAAACAACAACAATATCAACTACAACAAAAATTAAAGCGAATTATAAGTAACAGGTGCGCGCATGCGCAATTTTTGTTTTGCCAATTTAAAAACTTGACTAGCTTGATTCTTATGCTGCACTCAATTCAACTTTTGATGCTATAGATACATATGTACTACATACTTCTAAATATAAGTTGATACATATAAGTTGATATGTGATTTAATTATTGTTTATATGTTTCGAAAATAATAAAAAATAAAACAAGTTTTAGATTTAGTAGATACAGTTAACGATAGTGCAGATACTTTTGCTGTAGACCTTGAATTGTAGTTGTTTAAAGTAGTAGGCTTTATAAACTGTTCTGTGAGTTATGCTACAACAACAATACCATATCTGCGAATTTTTTTTTTTTTAAACTTGACTCACATAAACTCAAGATACTGACACAGTTGTAGATACTTTTGCACTTCAAATGTAACGCAACAGCGCCAGAACTTTGCAGGTACTTTAGTGTTGCAAGTGATTCATCGAGGTTTTCTTGATGTTTTCAACGCACATCATGAGATGTGATTCTCGGCCTTGGGAAATAATTCAATGTTTGCGCAACAAGGATAAGTACAACTACAGATAGCTTCCCTGACCTAGCTAGTGACTAGCTTGTTAAATACAATGAGTGGTCGATCGATATAGCTTCGAGGTCCTACCGTTTTCATATTGTACTCTGGAAGATTTAGTAGAATCGTACCGTCGACTGTTTGTTAATTACAGCTGTAACGAGCAATGCTCAGCGATCTCTTGCCTCTCAATGACGTTAGGATGAGTGAGTAACGAGTATGAAAAGAGGCAAATTGCTTCTGGAAGGTTTCCTAGTATTAGACCATGCTTTCCAACGAAAGCTGCACGAAATTTGGGATTCGTTGGCTCAAATTTCATCACGCAATGTCACTAAGCATGCAGCTTTCGCTGGTCTAGGGACTAGGAAACGTGTCAGCGGGACAACTGATTTTGCATCGGAACATAGGAACGCAAAAATACTATTAGAAACTTTCAGGTGTTTCAGGTCAATACATTTATGTGAACGCAAGTGGAATCGTCAAAGATGTGTGCCACCCTATTCTGCAGAAAGTTAGTTCAACACCAACGTATGTAAGGTAGCAAGGGTTGTACCTCTTTTGAAACTTGGCTGAATGAAGCTGAACTCGGGTCTTCTTATAGGCAGATATCGCTTCTTTTACCCATTGTGAACCAGCGGACAACCAGCATGGTAGAAATGTTGCTGTACGTCTGAACAAGCCGAGACCATGCAAGCGCACGGTGGTGGTGGCACTGATCCTCTTGTTTCAAGACCCGACCTTCAGCTCACTACCCGAAAAAAACAAGATTCTGACTATTAAACTATCTTAACGGAGCGGATACTACTCGTATATGTTGAGTTCAGGAGTGCGAAGTCGGGGTTGAGTTCTCTCCCCCTTGCTGTTCAACCTTCACTTGGCCAAGAATTATCTGCCTTCTTCCTGCATAAAATATGTTACGATGGAAGTAGACGTTTTTGCAGAGGGCTTGAGTATTCCAACACTTCACCACACTTTAGTTTCTAAAGATAATGAGACTATTATTACCACTTATAAAACTATTGAGCGATCTGTTCTAAATAATAGAGCTCCTATTTGGACTACTTGCTTCAGTAAGTCGTAATACCATTGTAATAATATTTCCGAATAGCGCTCTGAGTACTGCCACTGGTTACTTACAAATGACTCATGAAGATTATCTGCATGAAGAAGCGATGATGCACTCTGTTCACCAGTATATTGAATTACATTGGAAGTAAATGAGTAATCATCCCAAACATCCTACTCGTATCTGTGATGTCATCCGTCATTACAGAACGAGTATATATCGATTCGCAGCCATCTTATTGATGAGAGTGAAACTGTCTCCCTCGTAGCACCAACACGAAATTAGTACATTGCAATAACATGCTTGAGTTTCTTCCACTGGCCTTCCCCTCCGACGGAATTGAACCCTGTGGATATAAGGACGCGTTCAATCGTGCTAGCCTCGTTAATGAGACTTGGTTCGGTTTATCTTTCGCTAACATTACTTATCATTATGCACTATCTTTATATTATGATATATAATTAACAGTAACTCGGTATGGCCCACAAGCTGTTACAACAACAACAGATACTTTTGCAGAAGTGTTTGAAATGCGCTTAAAGTATATCTTAACAACGAAAATGTTTTATATGAAGTGCATCGATGTAATGTATAAATTGCGCAATGTCTCTGAAAAAAAAAATATAATAACAACAACACTTATCGCAGCAGATACTTTTATAAAGCTGTAATTTGTAGCTACAATATAAACCCAATAAAAAGGAAACAAACATATGCATATAGGTATAATTTCAGCTTTATATTTAGCTTACTATTTGCGCATCATTGCAATTTTGTTGCGTTGTGTGTTCAAAGCAAAAGTAGCGCCATAAGATACTTTCAAGATGTATGTACATATTTATACAACAAAAACCGTTAACTGTCACATGCATAGCAAAGTCACGCGTCAGCTTGTTGAATGAGTTGTAGTCGCCGTAGTAGTCGTTATTGTTGTTGCTGTAGGAACTACTGCAACTCAAAAGATACATAAATGTATCTGTATCTTTTTTTTGCGCATGGCGCGCTTACACGCACGCAGGCACGCACGTCACACAAAATTGCGTTGTTATCTGCTGCTGCTTCTAGCTTATTAATATTTATCAATGTGTTATTTAACATGTTTTTCTCAAAACTGTTAAAAAAAAGATACAGCCAAGAGAGAATAAGTTGAGAAAAAATACACATAAAATTTGCATAATTTCGTTTGTTTGTTTGAATTTTTTTTTTCGTTTGTTCAACAACAATAAAAGCCGCGTGGGTAAAAAGTATAAATTGATATTTAACATTTATATTGTTTTTAATGTTTATTGAAGAATTTTTTGTTGTTGTAGTTGTTGTTGTATCTTTTCTCTGCACTTTGAAATTATTTTTTATATTATTCGTGATATTTAATTCAAGGCGCTGCCGACCTTAATGTTTTAATTTTATTTATTTATATTTTTTTTTTGTGTATTGTATTTAATAAATGTTATTACAGTACTTTGTAAAAGAGTTAATTTATTATGCGCTGCACGCATTTATTGCTTTCGATTTGTGTGGAATGAGGCCTTTGGCCTAAAGTCATCAACATCATCGAAAAAAAAACCTGACTTAAAGACAGCAGTAAAAGGAGTATATGAAAAAAACGTGCAAACCTCAAATGTTTCAATTCATTCATTGAGACAGACAGACGGACAGACATAACTCTAATACTAAACTGCTTTTGGTTGGCAATACGTAATCTAACATTCGTCAAACGTTTCAAATCAAGACGTCGTCGTAGTCGTCGCGTCAAGTTAAGTCGCTTCGAAGTCGCATATATTATAGATACACTGCGACTTGACTTGGCCAAACCTTAAATCAATCAAAAGTTGAACGCCGTGCAAATAGTAAATGCTTGCGCAAAAATATTTTGTCTTTTTTTCGCTGTCTTAAGTCGCAAACTCGCATGCGCATCGTCGTCGCAATAGATCGATCCGATATACATATATTGAATAAATGTTCATGACGAGTAGTGTGCAAAAACAGGTTGAGATACTATTATTGAATAAAAATATTGTCTATACATAAATATATAGTGAAAAATAGACACAAAACATTTTGTAAATACCAAAAGTCTTTGTTGTTGATTGCTTGTTTAGTTGCTGTATCATTAAAATGGGTTTCGTTGTTATACCCTGTACATAAATATGTGGAACTGGATATTTTGTGTTTACTTATATCGCTCGAAAATTCTATGAAATTTTATAACTATCAACTTAGAGAATGTCGATCGTATACTTAGTTATTAAAGGAAAAAAAGCTTTCAACCAACTCCATCCATAGATTGATTCGTGACTCAATCATCGAAATTAAACTGTCATTTTCTCGAGAGATATTTCTGCGATAAATTAATACTTGTTTGAATCATCATCATTTTGTTTGAATCGTCATCATCATCCAAAAGGCTGGTTGAAGTATTTGTTGAGCTACTAAACAGTTCATTGTTTTCTCAAGCTGGCTGTGCGTTCTGGGTTCTCCCTAATCATCAGACATCAAATATGTTAAATATAGAAAATATCACTGACTCTCAAATTCTCTCAATTTCCAAAGTAAAAAAGCTTTACAATGCATTCATTAGCACAAGACACGTTTTACTATGTATTTCCAAATATTGACCACCAGATCCAATGATCTGACCACATAGACTTTGCCATAACAAAAAGGATTTCAAGTTGTCTTATGTCTGCAGAATCACATGCAGAGCTTTAATCGAACCGCTCGCTAAAAAATTTTAACATAATAAAGTACCCTGAAGTTTCCACAGCTTAGTCATAGTTGCTGCAGCTCAACACTCCACACTAGCACATCTCAGAAATGTGTTGCAGTCAAACACGACAACAAACGGAGTTGTGATTCCTCATCAACCTGTTACTAATCACAGTAAACCTCTCAAAGTCAACGCGAATGAATTAAAAAAAAACAACAACTAAATCCAAATCTAAATCGCTTATTCCGCAGTTATGTGCATCTCAAAATGCGATATTTGAATGCCGTCCAGCACAGTGGAAAAATCCATTCTAAGTAGTAAGGATACCGAAACCAATAGCTAATATCCAAACTCTTTGAATAGATTATTTTTCTCAAAATCGGCTCGTACACAAAAAAGGTAATACCCTCTCATCAAGCCAATCGTACGAGTATCACCTCTGAAATTCGGACTGCGTTTGAACAACGTGCATATGCTGAGTACAGCAATCTTCCTCGATGTTTCTTAAGCATTCGATCGGTAAATTTTAGCTAGTTTTTGGCTTATCGTAATTCTTAAGAACTATACAGCTTTCTGCAATTCGTTATGATGTGAATCACTTTATTGTTTTTGCTTTTACTTTATTTAATTGAACATATTATTTAGTCTGCTCTACATCCAGAAACCTCTTTAAAACATTGCTCAATGTATGTCTTATTTTGCTACCTTCATATAAATATATTCCCTCCCATTAAACTGTAGTATAATAGTAGTATATCACATAGTCCTCCATCTCGATTTACTATAAACTCTTACTCGTTTCTTTTTTCTTCTTTGGAATTTAACAATCTGCAAAAATACAAAAAAAGTGTTTTCAACTTGAATTAACCATGAAAAATTTATGCAAAGAAAATTAGCTAGAAAAGAAAACAACAAAATATTGGAAACACCACTACAAAAATAGACAATAAATATTCCTCAACTAACGCTTTACATATTCAGACATATTCCATATGATATTAAAGCAAATTTACAGCTATAACTCAGACATATAGACCATATAGACTGGCATAAAAATGCGCAAATGATCGTTAATTGCTAAACAACTATGCGAAATGGGTGATTGTTGTTGTTGTTCTTCTTCTACTTCTTCTGCGGTAGACTTATTAGCTCATAATTGGAAAATAACAAATTAATCGCCTTTGGGCGCCGATTGTCAAGTAAGAGATAAGAGTAAGAGTTACGAGGGCTGTATGATAATTTTGTAAAAAAAATGTTAATATAAGCTTTATAAAATATGTAGAGGTACTCACAACACAAAGAAGCAATGAAGAAAAAATGAAAGTGAGGAAGAAAGTTTATTTTTGTTTAACTACAATATATAAAATAAAATTAATTTTTATCCCTGCTCGTGCGCCAGCTGAGTACTGTTTAAATAAACTTTGTTAATGCTTCTATAACCAAAACAAAATTATTTTACTAAAATTGTATGTAGTTAAATATTAATTTGTTTCCTTTGAATTCGATACAATAAAACTTTAAAAATGTCAGACTTTATTAAAAACATTTCCACAACTTTTGTATAATGAACACTGATTTATCAAGCAACCCTCGTTTATTGAAAGAAATTTTAATAAACTTGAAAATGTGCTTTACTACAAATTTTTTGCACGCGTTTCCGGAGATTTATTATGCGAATTGAAATATTGAAACTTGAGTTATTTCAGTCACATGTTCAAAACAAAACCAAAAAAAAAAACTCCAAAAATTGTTTTATCTCGTGAGTAATTAAATAATAGAAATAAATCTTATCAGTTCATTTACAATCTTTTTCTAATTGTGATTTTTGTTGAATATTTACAAATTCCAACTTGAGTTCTCTAATTTGTGTATAAACTTTAAACGTGTATGATTTGTCGAGTTTTAATTGTAGCAGTATGGCTTAATTCATTATTCACTTTTTTAATGTTTAAAAATTATACAGTTGATCATTGCTTGTACTGTATAATTTGTAAAAAATCAATCTAAAACTCTAGATAAGTCAGATGATTAGGCATCCAGCGCACAAAACCTTTGCAGTCGATATTGTTTGCGAGAGTTACGAGAAATTTTTATGGGTAAAACTATCCAAAACGGACCCGAAAACGAACAGAAAATGAATCATCTGTTGCTCAGTTGGTGGCAGTAAAAGTTTCAATTACAAAAGTACGCAAAATGTATCGTTAGCGAGCCTTTATAATATTTGCTTTTTTGTATTTATAGTTTTTTTTTTTTATTTTTATTCGAATTTAATTTTGTTGTGTTTATGTCTATTTAGAACATATTTTTTTTTGTTGGTGGTAACTGGTTTTCGAACCACGACACTTTATCATCTTAGCCACTTCAGCTAACAGGCATTCAACTCAACGATTTGCTGAATTACGGGCATTTGGTTCTTCTCCTTTACTGTTGTCGCAAAAACAAAAACAATGTATGAATTTGAATGAATGGCAACACTGCACGAGCGCAATAACATTGCCAGACTATTGCAAGTTTCTTGCCATGTTTAAACTATATAACTTGATTTATTCATTTCACTAGCACCAGAGGCATCAGAAAATTGAAGCAGGGTTCCAAATTAACATATCGTGTATTTTTTTAAAACGTTTAAATAAAATTAAAATCAAATCAGCTGTTAAAAGCGTATTAACTATTAAATGTTTATTTAAGTTTTCTAATTGTTAATTGTTTGCATAAATTTTAAAAGTTTGAGTTCCCCCGTATTCGATAATTGTTTTTAAGTATAATTTATTACGCCTGGTTTATTAAACAGCTTTAATTATTTACATATATAGTAGCGGTGTCTGGATATTCCTGCATTGTAAAACTACGCCGAAACAATAAAAGTCTAATTAAATAGTTCTAAGATTGCCGCTTTGTTTGAAACAAGCGTGAGTAGTTTATTGCTAGGTCAATTAAACATTTAAATAAACAAATTGTAAACAAATTAAGCTCTACGTAAATATAATTGTAAGCTCTCATGTACAAAATACCGATTTGATTTTACAAATAATTTAATCTACATCTAAATTGAAAGCTCCAAATTCGCCGGTTCGAAAGAGTTCAATAAATTGCTTGGCTGCCGATTTCAGATCAAGTACCCTTTCAGTTTTATCCGCACTCTTGTGTTTCACACGATCCTTTAAAACTTTCATAATATCATCGCAAGGTCTGCGCAGTCCCATTTGTTGGACATATTCGAAACGTTTATGCTTATTCAGCCAATAGAGCAAATAATCGGCAATAGTTTCGTTATCCACTACATCATCGGGTAAACAACCAATCAGCGCTAGTTTCATGCCGGTCTCATCATTCGGAATTATCGGATGCAGTACTACGTCACGCTCATAAAGTAAAATCGTTGGTTTTTCTTGCAGTAGTATGCGATTGTTTAGCCGTACATTTCGCATCATTTTTTTGCAGTGCAATAGTCCCGCAATAATCGAACTTTTTCCTACTTTAGGCAAACCGATAACCATGAGATTATAATCCTTGGCCGGACCATTTTTCGATTCTGTTAGCAGTTGTATTGCGACAGATAATAATTGCTCGATACCGGCGCATCTTGGCTTGCTGGCATTCGTAAAGACTATATTACGATCAAGTCCACCACGTAGCTGTGCGCGTATTAGCCGATGATCAATTGTATCGGTCAGATCTTTCTTATTCAATACCAATATATGTGGTTTTGCACCTTTATGCGTTACAGCCTTCTGAAAATCAACATTACGACCTGAGATTGGTAAGCGTGCATCGGCCACCTCAATGATGCAATCAACGCTGCGCATTTGGTTCTGCAAGTGACGTAGTCCACTGACCTGATGCTGTGGCATCCAAATGATAGGCTTGTTGGCGGCCATACGGAAACATTGGCGAAATTTAGCCATTTTTGACTTAAAATTTTGTTACTTAAATAATTTTAATAATTTTCTGCAAGCACTAATAATTTATTAAATATTATTCAGATGTTTTTATGAAATGCTACTTGTATATTTTACGTCATCGCTAAACATTTATTTCTGAGATACAAAACAAATCATTTGTTTTTCTTATAAATCAAGTTCTACAATCAATCAATTAAGTTCTCGTACAACAAGTTTGTCGTTTGTAAATATTTTAATGTGTTTTGCTTTTTGCTGCCATGCTCGACTGCAAAATTGAAATTTTATTTATTTAGTTTTTATTTCAAGTTGTTGAAAGAATATGTAGAAAAATCTATATAAAAAAAAAAAAATTCAAAATATTCCACTTGAGCGCACCTTAGACTATAAAAGTAACAGCGCAAATAAGTGAGCACGATCATATTAATTGTATATTTCACCACACCATGTTGAAATTGTATACATTTTATTTATGTACGTACGAGTATATAAAATTCAGTACGTTTTTATACTTATCTGCTCATCGAATTCCAATACATATACACAGATTTCTTGTCAAAGCAATTCCTTCTTATTAATGCATATATAAATAAGAAAAAATGCATAATAAATAAGAAAACACGCATTGTAGGGACAGTGAACGTGTCATTTAAAATAAAATTTGATATGTTTGCTCTGCGTATGTACTTGTATAAAAAAAATCAATTTATCAAAATTGGTGTCTCTAGCTTTTATAGTTTTTGAGATCTGTTGTTTTATACTTTCAGACATGTACAGTATGTGTGTAGAAATCACATGCTGCATTTAAATTCTTAGAGAAGGTGCTGTCCTCTCAGTTAATTTTTTTAAATTGTTGAAAAAATACCCCGAAATTTGGAAAAATTCATCTGTTAAACTATTCATAAAATTCGAATAAATATTAAAATTGCTATCCGATTTCTCCGTTTTTTTTTTATAATAGTCTAAAATAACATTAAAATACGAAAACCTCTTTTGTATGGGGTTCTTAAGTATTTCTGGAATATCTCCCAGATTCAAATTCAACATATCCAAATAAATGAATATATAGTTGCCGAAACGGTTTTCATGATAACGTCTAATGCTAGCAAACACAAATAACTTTTCGAGTTTAAATGTGTTTTTCACAGTTATATACAAATACAGAAGATAGATCAATTCATTCGTCGGATTCGAAGTCAATATGAATTTGGCGTACATAACATTTATGCTGTGTCATTCTTACTTTTTAGAAACATCAAAATATATTTCACTAAGATTATACTAGAGCAGAGTGGGGTGGAGTGGTCTGTGTTTTAATTTTAAAATTGAATTAAATTTAAGTTTTGGTCAGTTGAATGCCTTCTATTTTTCTAATATACATGAAAAATACAGCCATGATTGGATTTTAACATTTGAAAAATCGGAGGGTGGAGTGGTTCACACGTAAAATTTGGCCAGAAAATTCATACATTTCTTTTCAAATTCTTTATATTGTTGATCAAGACTTATCAAAGTTGAATACACGAAAATGTAGAACTAAAACTATTTATAGATTCGTGTATATCTATAAATCTATTAGTATAATGACATAAATTTTTCAATTTACTTCAATTTATTGTGATGATGTATTTGCGAGAACATTAAAAATGAAGGCAATTAAATTAGCTGCTTATTTGTTTTTTCAATACTTCGAAAAACTTTTGGTATTTTATTTCTTTTTCTTGCTGGACTTGCGACTTAATGGACTTCTGATGAGTATTGAAAAGTCAGCTGACCTAATAATCAGCTGTTAACTGCATTTAACCTTTCCGTATCAGCGCACACAGGCTAGTAAACCACTGCTCCCAACATTTTAAGAAAATATACCATAACAAATTTAGCTATTTTTGATAATATGGATTCAGTAGATTTTAGATGGAATTTATGTAACTAATGTTTAAGTTTAATGCTTAATTTAAGTGATTCTAATTCGATTTGCCTCTGAGAATCAAGCGATCAATCTGACACGAATTCGTCGAATATATACGTCGATTACATATCTACTTTAAGTGCTTTCCAACGACTCGCCGCGCAAATACAGTAATACCGCGTCACACTTGTTACTGTGCAACTATTTATAACATATTGTTATAACATATTGTTATAACATATTGTTATAAGATATTGTTACAACTTTAAATTCCAGCTTAATGCTGTGTATATATATCGAATTATTTTAATACGCTGCAATTCAATTAATTCTATGTCTGTAGCTTAAGTATTTAAGTATTGTCTGTAAAAATTCTTAAGCAATTGCAATTTAATTGTATAGCGCAGATACTTATATTTATATAGAGAGATTCTATTATTGTAGACATTCTCGAATAGTTGTAGTAATTAAGTCGTCTCACATTGCTTTATACAACTGCTATTTCAAGAGCGCTGTATACATTTTGATCTAGAATTTTTTATATTGTTTTTTTTTTTAAATCGTTTAAAGTTTAAAATATTTGTTTCTTGCGAAATGTTTTGCAATGTAAACGCTCCATTTGTCGACTCACAGCGGTCGTATAAATTCGATACAAAAAACACCTGTGTGACATAAGATATCAAGCTATCAAATAACACACCGAATACAAAATACAAAATAAAAACTGAAAACCTGACTCCGAAGAACGATTTGTGTCAGTCTATTTAAATTTAACAATAACAATCAAATCATAAGAAAAACATTAACTGGCATAATTTCGTACATTAAATAAATAAATAAATAAAGCTAAGTAGCCACAAATCGGCATCGAAAGGCGAAAAATCTAAAACTGACAGCGCACGTCAAGGTCTCACATTGCTAACCTACAAAGATTTGATGAAAAAAAAAAAATCTAGAAACGAAACGGAAATGAACAAATTGAATTGAATCTATTTACAATTCGCTTTTTTACGACAAATTTTTTTGTATTTTTTTTTTTTTCATTTTATTTATTTATTTGTTTTTTCCACGAATATTTTGTTCTATTATTCGCGAAAAAATAAACTATAACAAATAAAGTAGAATAGTACCTACTAGAATAAAAACAAAGATAATTTGCAATTGTTTATTGCTCAGCACTCGATTCGTGTGAATATGGCGCGCGCATGAAATTCTAAATTTTATACGCTTAATATTTGTAGATACAAATGTATATTGTATCTACAGATGTTTACGTGCAGCAGTGCAGCTGAAAAGTCTCTGCAGTTTAAGTAAAATATTTACAAATTAGCTGGTAATTATGTTAATAATAAAGATTTATTGGAATTATTGTGCTACTAATTGCTATAAGTACTGTATCTGGTTTTTGTGCGAGCAACCTGTGCAATTGAGTTAACGTAGAACTACATTTGTTGTATTATGTACGAGTATTAATTAAAACATACTTAGCTCTACAGAATACGAGTATAGTATAAACTTTTTTTAAAGAAAGAATCTATTATTTACACATAAACCTGCCATCAATCTTGCTGCTGTATGCATTATTGAAGTATTCAAAGTTGCGTCGAGCGCAACATGCTCAACCGACATGCCACACATTCTTTAGCTTACCTTAAAGTGTTAAAATATGTACTCTCATTAACATTTGCATTCGTTGTCACTCTTTTTCTCTTTACATTGTCTCACAGCTAACCTAACGGGTGCACAGTTAAAATGCCAGAGAGTCTATTTATGTGCATTCTCTTTTTTTGAGCGTCTTCTCGTTGTTGATCACTTTGGCATTCGTTTCTTTCGGCACAATGTTTTTTTTTGCTCGAAAGCAGTAACAAAATGTTACTTGAAAAACTGCAAACTGCACCACAAAAATAAGCAAGAGTTTCCGAATTAGTTTAATATAGTCGCCTGTTCCGATTTTCGAATTCAAAGTAATTTCGTTAAAATGGTTCGTTTTTTAACTTTGAGAAGAAAATCGCGATTTGAATTGAAATGCAAAATATAAATTTCACGATGCCAAGACCATGTGAATTCAAATGGATATCTCATGCTGAAAGTGAGAATACGAAACATTTAGACGAAATCACTTCCACAGCAATTTTTTCGGTTTCGAACTTCAGGTATATACTCCAATTTCTTGATATATCTAATGGTAATTTTTTATTTTAATAAAATATTTATTATATTATTTATTTATTATTTTAAATATTTGTATGTGGTAAATTTATAAATCAATTATTCGACCCTGAGCAGCGCCGTACAATGTAAGATATTACACATCTAGCATCTATAAATTCAATATCTCAAAAGGATTGAAGTTTTTTTGCATGACGAAGTACAAGGATAGCTTTAGTTGTTGAATGGGGTGAGCGATGTAGTAGTTTTGCCACACCCATCTGTAATACAAGTAATATAGAAAATACAAATAAGTTTTACAATAATAGTGTATCTTGAAATTGGATATATAAAATGCTAGAATCAAACTATAAATTATACCCAGATAAGGTCCGAATCGAAGTAGATACTACCTATCCGTCTATCTGTCCATTCTTTTGTCAGTCTGTCTGTAAGCGTTTGTTAATAACGTTACGAGACTCTTCGTTCTTAACATATCGTATAGCACTGACAAAAGTTCCGAATTCTCAAATTGATATGATATTTTATTGATTTAGTATTCTCACATTTTTATGGTTTTATGAAGACTTGTTTATTATAACCAACTGAACTGTTATATTGTACTTCTTCATTCAATTTCAGAACATCCACTGATAAAGTTTTATGCTTTCTCTGAATAGTTTTTCGTAAAGTTACCATATACGAGTCAGATGGCATTAGCAACCGGTTTAATATATCTGTTCCTTTATATCTATATATATTGATGTATATCTCTCCTTTCTTCCTTGAAGTATTTTGCGTAAAATACTACCAATAATGCCGGAACTGTTCAGGAGGTGCATTTGAATGATTTAACTTCGATTAGAAAGCTACAGCTTAAGCTTTCTAATATAGTTGGAAAACGATTTAATAGCGTGACCTTTCTGCTTCCAGAGCCGAGCAACCACTTATTAGAATTTTTGTTTCTCACAAGCAGAGCGCAGCATACTAAGCAAAAACCGACTGTTGAGCAAATGATAGTTGTACGGCTTATGCGGGACCACATCTGGTACGAATTATTTTGTATGTTTTCGATGTGTTTGAATATGTTTTGGCTACAGGTTTAGCATTACATTCAGGCTTTTGCTGCTGAAAAGCAGGTCATTTTCCACAAGATTTTCTGCTGAACTAATTCTTTTTCATTGATGACAGTAAACCTGTACCACTTATATCCTGAGCTGAGTGAAATGCTCTAATAAAAACCAGACACAGAATCAAGCGAAGACTCATTGAGTGTGAAATGAATATAAACGTGCCAAATCATAAAGTATTCGTAATATTTATTTAAATATTATATGTAAATATCTTAGACATATTAAATGCGACTGCCAATTGAAAATAAGAAATTGCTATAGGCGTTAAAAGTCTTTAACCTTTCATTTCTTAGCTTAGCTTTTATGTATGTAAAGCGGAAATTGTAGAGCGTTTGAATGTTGCCAGGAAAACCGTAGAGCGATAGCAACAATTGCAGCTGCGACGACAACAAAAAAACGAGTAAAGCATCAATAGCGCATTTGTCGAAAAGTATCGCATTACAAGTTAAGACAGCGCATTTTAAGCACAACGTTCAGGTTTAGCAAGATTGTTGGTGTTGGTGCTGCTATTGCTGCCGCAGTTTGTTGGCAACTTTTCACTTCCGCAGGCGTTGCGTTACATTGAAAATGCACTGTAGCTCAAGTCAGCTACAGCTGTATCTAAACTTGACTCTTGAAATGAGTTCATAACGTTCATTTAACTCTCGACAGCGCGCGTACAAAACAACGGCAGCATAAACGGTTATTGTTGTCGTCGTCATCGTCATCATCGCTATCAGCAACGTAATAATTATCAGTGCTTGAAGTTGCAAAAAAAAAAAAAAAAATAGATAAATGCATTCATAAGTATAAACTCGCAACGCGCGCAAAATTTCACAATTGTTAGCGCAAACTTGCTTCAGCTCTGCGTCAACTTCATTATTTACTGTGCAGCATAAAACAGAAAAAACAAATGCTGCGCAGTAAATGTTGCTGACGTCTCTAATGCTGCAAATACTTCATGGCATGGCAGCAACGAGTTGAACACCAAAGTTATTTAATCAAAATCATTAAGTTTGCGCTTGATTATGTAGCTGTTATTAAACGTAATCGTCATCGCGCTGCTATGTATCTACGACATCGGCAACGTCTTTGCAACTGCGAGATACTTTAGCAGCATATTCAAAGTTGGCTAAACTTTTAGCCATGTTGACGTCGCTCTGTCTTGTCTTGTATTGGTTTGCATATACAAGTTATACTTGTTGGTTGGTTGGCAAGTCTGGGTAATTTGAAAATTTTAATTTGCTGTAATTAGCTAGTAACATGAACAGCAAACTGTACTGTGCAGCTAAAGTGAAATAAAGTAATTAAAATATACAAAGAAAATCTATAAAATGTAAATAACATTTAAAAAGAAAATTATCTGCTGATTGCTTTATTATACAAGGAATATGTGTAAATCAAATATTTTTACTGCATCAGTATGCAACTTCTATTAATATTAACTAGAAATATGTATGACCATCGGTTGACGCAATCGAACGTAATCTAAGAAACATTTTGTATATCGTTTATGCGTTTGTCGTTACTCCTATTGTACCGCGCGCCAATCACAACAACAACTACAACCAGAGACAGTCACCAAAAAATTAGCGAAGCGCATACAAAGTAAAACACGCAATATCCTATCCCTTTCGTGCTTAGAGAGTATTTTTTTGATGTTTTTCAATAACAGTTGATTGCTATTGTAAATTACTGTTATTTTATGTTAAAATCACTGCAACTTCTGTTAAAATTACAGCTATTTCTGTTTACTTTATCTGACTTATTTACGAGTACTTACTTTTTTTGCGTTAGAACCGTTTAATGGTTATGACCGCACTTAGAAAAATGAACTAGTACCAGTCTGGTGCCAGTTGCTATGAATACAAAGTTTGTGGAGGTCGTCCCAGCCTGTGTATGTCGAACGTAAGCTCTCTCAGGTGTTGGCCCTTTGGTCGTATTCCATTCTTCCTCTATGTCTTCACTGTTAAAAGTTTTGCAGTGGCGGGAAACAAACCCAGCGCACCAACATTTAATTAAGTTGGGTTGCCTTCTCAAAATTTGCTCACCTTGGATCTGCCAGATCTGTACGCATGTGGATTCCCATTGAGTGCTTCGTTCAACAAGTATTTGGCGCTGATATGCTTGTACACCATTTTCTCTAGAGTCTTCAGTATGAAGGAGGTGATGCTTATTGGATTTATTTATTGGTTTATAGAACTTAGTGTGGAAGAGATCTGTGGTGCACGCCTTCGAGAATAACGCTATTTAGCTTTCTCCAGCACATTAGTATAGAGGGGAGTGCCAAGCTACTTCTAAAGATATGTATCATAAGAGGTAGAGCTCGGAAAATTTCATCTACACTGGTGATTTAAACGGCTGGAATGTACTAAAACATTTTAATTTTAACCCTTCCAACGAGCAAATGTTAGCTAACTTTTAGTTCGCTCTTATGGAATTACACTGTTGAAGATAGTTCGGCATGTTTACGTCCGTTGTTGGAATACAGTTCGGAAAGTGAGTTTGAAGTTCTTCACCTCATTTTTTATGAACGTTTTTTTTTTCAGCCAGAGATCTGAGGTTGTTTAGTTTTGGAAAGAGCTCTATAAATACTTGTTGCAGGTCTATTATCAGCAATGTTGCTATAAAACTGACTGAGTGAAACCGTGTAGCGATGCCTTTGCTTCTTTTTTTTGTTTCGTCACTTTGTAAGAATTTTCATTATTAAAAATTTTTCAATATTCATTCAGATTAATATATTATTTGTTAAATATAATTATCATCAGATATTTCTAAATAAATGCCATTGGGTTCTACCGAGTTTTTATTGCTTTAACCGCTGAGATATACTAAATGAGCTAAAAGCTTTACAAATAAATCTTGATTAATGCACGTGATGCATATTTAACAACTAAATCAAAAAAAAAAACCTGTAGAAACTATTTCAAGATATTCCAACATGACACTCAAACCGCAATCAATACCATAACCGCCTTCAACATAAATTCCCGTTAAGCCCTAAGCTGACAACAAAAATCCCCCTTTATTTTTAGGCTGACTACCACTAAAGCAAAGATGCATAAGACAAACTAATAATAGTCATATATCTCATGGCACATATTCTCGATATAAACATACTTGCAGATACAATCAAAGCGTACTTTTGTAACGCAAGCAAATGCCAAACGAGAGCGTCATACCAATAATACTAATAATAATAGTTATAACAATGGAGCAACTGTGATTTATGCGCATTTTGTCAGCATATTTAATGTGAATAATAATCAAAAATAAAAAAAACACAGACTTACTCATACAGTATATGCAGAATAAAAACATGAATATAACAACGGAATTGTGTCAGAACAAATTCGAATTCAGCAAGAGAGAGATTTCAGTGCGCAACAATAACAATTACGCGGAAATTCTAGAATGTTCAACTGCAGCAAACATTTGTAGAAACAAGTTAAACTAAAAGATACATATGTGCATAGATACATATTGTCGGCAATAGATGTTATTTGCATATGTGCCGCCCACGCAAAAGCAAAAACGAAAAAAAAAACAACAACAATAAAAATAGGCGCGCCACGTTTTAAATCAAGCGCGCAATGCATTTCTCCATTCATGCATTCAATGTGTATCTTTTTAGCAACAACTACAATGTTTCTATAAATGCAGCTAACTTGTAATAATAGAAATTTTTAAAAAAAAAGACAAAAGAAATATAAAGAACCTGCGCTGAAAATCTACTTTTGTAATAAGCAATAAATGAAAATAAAGGTCAAGTTTAAATTGCTACAAATAAGTATCTAGAAAGAAAACAAAAAAAAAAAACAAAAAAAAAACAAAAAAAAAACAAATACAAATAAAAGAAGAATAACTGTGTAAGCTAAAAAAGTTATGAATGAACGCAACGACTTCATAGTAATATAGATACATCGCCCATATATGTAGATACAATTTTAAGTGGGTGTGTGAAATGTCTATGCTTATTGAGTGCAGTGGACCACCAGCAAAAAAAAAATAAAAAATAAAAAACCAAACAAACATACAAACTTTATATCTACATACTTATGCACTGACACACAGCTTGACAGTGGCAGAGGTTAAGACCTGTGCTGCGATGCACGCCAACAATTAGTAAGCAAGAGTATCTGTATATGTAGATACAAAAGTATCTGTGTATCTGTAGTGGCTGTGGCTGCGTGGGTGTTAATTAAAATTTAATTCAATTGACTTTTTCTGTGCTCTAACTTTTGTGTACTGCTAGTTTTGACTAGTCTATGCTGATTTTTTTTTTTTTTTTTTTTTTGAAATAGTATCTAAAAATATGCCAAAAAGGGTACAGCTAAAATTCTGCTAAAAATAAGTATATTTTGTGTGTGGGTTTTGTTAATTTAACGCTAAAGTTCTACTGTGTGTGTCTGTTTAATCAATCTTATCAGCATATACTGTGAACTAAAGATATAATTTATTATCAGTAATACAAGCTGAAAAGTACCTTGATATAATATTAGCTACTAATGAAACATGCTGTTTAATTAGTCTACATACGTTCTTTGTTTAAATTATCTCGCACATTTGTCAAGCATATTGTAAACTAAATATTTTAACTGAAGTAAGCAGTACTTCAGTTTTTTTTTTTCTATTTTAATTTACTCCACACAAACGAGCTTGACAAAGTTGTTTTGTTTTGTTTTGTTTTAAGATACTGTAATAACAACACACACAATGTATGATATTATTATGCATTGTTATTAACAACAATCTACAATCTAAAAGCAACAAAAACAAAAACAACATTGCAACAAACGCTGCACTTTGCAATTGAACTTTTTCATTTGCACAGCTTCGTCTAGAGTATCTCATATCGTATCGTATCACATCGCATTGTATCATATGCTACATTATAATATATCGCTTGCCATTGCAATAAGTAGGTTTCATAAATATAAAAAAAAAATGTCAAGATAATGAGTTGTTATGTTTTTATATTATCACTGGGTCCATCTACTATCTGACATTTGTCTGTTCACTTGTTGCGCAATGAAACTGTTTACGTACGGTACAAGTGCGGTAACACTTTGGTTAAGCTGTTAAATTAACTACATGTAGTATGAGTATACGAGTACTTGAAGCTCCATCAACACAATCAGTAGCTTTACCGATACTTAATTTATTTAGACAAAAGTGAAAAAAGTGTTAAAAATATAATTATTTTATAGGAACTTCTCCTATACGATAATATTTTGTTTTATGAGATTTGTCGGTATCATGTCTTTGTACAGTCCAGCAGTAATCTAATATCATATGACTGTCCCAGCGATCTTAATATCGTTCCGCCATTATTTTAAAATCCTGATGGAAGTGTACTTCCTGTTTCTCGCTGTTATCGCCTATCGGCAAATTTGTCAAAACCACTTTGTAAAAAGTGTAATTTTATACACATATTTGCTCCAAGGTCTGTAAAGCTTTTCAGCAGCCTCTCAACGATTTCTCTATAGTTTAGAGCTTTATAATTACCAAAAAAATTATCTACTACCGAAACAAAGCCACTCCACGCTTCAGCTTTCACAGCATTCAAAACTTTTATGAAGTTTTCATCTTTCATCAATGATCGAATTTGAGTTCCGTCGAGAATTCTAGCTTTTAATTTTTCCTTACTTAGTTTTGCAAATTTTCGACAAATGTAGATAAACCATTCTCCGACTTTGTCTAAAACTAACTTGATGTGTTGAAGTTTAATTTTATTTCTACTTATAGCTATTTATTTACGTTAGCTTCACCGACGGTTAATGATTTTCTCAACGGCCATATTTTTTGTTTCTAATGTTCTTTCTTTGGTCAACTACACAAGGTAAATAAAGCAAAGATATTTTGTGTATCCACTTTGCTGGCCGAGTAAAAAATTAACCATTTCAATTAAATCAACGCAAACCGGCCACCCAATTTCGTCATAATTAATTTTCTGTAGAACTAATTTATTGTAATTTTGTATTATTTTTTTGAGTATCAATAAGTGGGCAATCGGAATAGATGCATATCGATGCATATTGTGCAGTAAAACGCATTTTAAACTTCTCTTGGAGCTATCAATAAAGTGCCGCCCATCAGTAGATTTGTATTCAGATAAACCCATGTCGAGTAATAACTTCGTAACATCTTGAACTGTACATTGTAATTGTTATTCTGGGCGTAGTACATTTTTTTTCCCCTTAAGTCTTGACGATAATTCTAATGCCGTTTTGGATAAACTCAGATCACGTATTAAATCACTGAGTTCATATTGAGCGAATAACTGTGCCGTTGACGTTTCTCCTAGATATTCACTTCCACTTGTTCCTGAACTTGTCCTAGAATACTGTGGTTCCGAAGACATGGTTACACCTGACACGGAGCGTATGATGTCAGGTGTAACCGTGTCACCGTATGAGGCATGAATAAAGTGAGTTCTTAATCTCGTAATAGGGGAGATTTTGCAGACTCCAAATTAGAATAATCCCATTTTTGTAACTATTAAAGTTTTTGATGTCTAGAACGCAAAAGTAACAATCATCAAAATGATTTTTGCGATCTGTCCAGATCATAGGGATACTAAAATTTAAACCTGAACGTTCTCCGTTCTTCATTAGATGTAAAATTTCAACACACGATTTACAAACCCATGGTTTATCTTGTTTTACAATTTGTAACCCAAATTTGATATTTGCGAATGCGCATTAAAAAAGTGGCAGTGAGAGTTCTCATAAATACAACTTGTATTTTCGTTAGCACGAAAAGTCGCATTGTATTGTCAGTTTTTGTGAAATATGCCGATAAGAAATACCGAAAAGGGATTAATCAGTTCGCGACTTCCTTTTGAATGATTTGAATTGCAATGTGATGATTTTCTGAGCTCGATTGTAGCTGGAGATAAAACCTGCGTTACTCATTACATTACCAGTTTCCCATCTGCCAAAAAATTTGCAACTTCAATTTCGAGCAAAAAAATAATTTCCACCGAAATGGAAACATTTTGGGACCGAAAAGGAAACATTTTGAACGAATTTTTGCCTCAGAGGGAGACGATTAATGCAGCACGATGCAGAGTGACCCTAAAAAAGCTTACGAGAGCAATTCAAAACAAATGGAGGGGTATATTGATAAACACGGGTCTCCGTGTTGCACGTCAACGCACGCCCGCACAGCGCTTTTGGACTCATTTGGTTAGGACATTTTGAACAAACCAGCATGTTCTTCTGACTTAGCGCATTCAGACTTTTATACTTTAACTAGCTTAGAGTTTTATCATCGGTGAATGAAGTAGCTTAAGAGTAGTTTGACTAGCTGAAGGTGTATTTATACTTGTAAGTGCTTCGAAGGAATTTACTTCCACATAATTAAATTGCATTAATTTTAGCTTGAAAAAGTTCACATGGGGCCTGCCATTTGAGATTTTGCTTCAAAGATCCCGGGTTCTGTTTTTCCACTTTCCTGCTTTAGCCAATCAGTAAACTACACTTATGAGTTCTCCTCAAGATAACCGGGCTCGTTCTCAAGAATTGTTAGCCGTTTTTAGAGACTTTTTAATTTTTGAAAAATGCAAACCAGCTTTGGATGCTTCACATCTGTTAGGTGCATGATAAGATCATTTATATTTATTGGTTCTAAGCAAATCAAGCACGCACCAAAGCAAACAGATCTCTTGAACACTATACGCTGGGCTATGCATGTATGTACGTACATAAAGTTCATATCTGTATGTATTTCTCGCGGATCTCGGTTTCCGTTCGTTATATATATACCTCGGATCGTTGCGAGCCATGTACATAGAAAGAACGCTGCGAGAAGTTTTAGCATATCACACATATAACGTTGACGTCTTATTTTCACGACAAACCATTGTGAGCCAATCTGTTATACGCGTTGTCAAACTGCTGTTATACGTGTACATGTAGAATGTTTTCTGTGGTTTGCATTAGTCTCTCTCATACTCTCACTTACCCTCTCCTTGCCTCTCTCTATTCATTTAAATCTCTCCATCTCTCTCATTTTCATTTAAATCTTTCTAGCCACTATGTAAATTGGATCAATGTTTAATATGTAAAGTAACGAATAGCCCGAATTTGATGAAGCGTGTTTCCTAGAGGCGTGGCATACTTGCGGCAACGATAAGAAGCTTTTTTCTGTAATAACTTTTCGCTTTTTATATAAGTATTCAAGAGAATAAAAACAAAAAGCCATACGGATAGACATGGCTAATTCGATTCGTCTCAGCCAACTGATTAAGAATACTATACAAATATAAAGCGTCCCTTCTTTCCTTCATCCTATTACAAACTTCTCTGCGATACTTCAATGTGTAAAGTGTATAAAAAAATGTAATCATAAATGTATATTTTATATTTGTACATTCCAAGCTGTCGATATACAGAAATATTTTAAAATTCAATATAAATATACACACACATACCACAAGATCACTTCGAATTCTTACATAAATGAATAGTTTAACCTTTATATAGAATGTAGAGTTTGGCTACAGATCTCAATGATAGATCTCTGCAGGTGGTGCACGTTTCAGATACACTATAATATATATATATATATATATATATATATATATATATATATATATATATATATATATATATATATATATATATATATATATATATATATATATATATATATATATATGTATGGAGCTCAACGGAAATACGCCCAAAACAGAATGCGCAAGTTACAAATTCAGACTTAATTACATGCATATGTATGCAAACGCGCTGAAAGTATCTATAAGATACTAATACGCAAAGAATTTTGTTGTTTTATTTATCAATTCACCTTTTTTGTTTTGTCTTTTTTTTTTGAGCGCTTAGGCGCGTCTTGCTTGCATCAAACATGCAGCACCGCTTCTAAAATACATTTCTAAAACTCTGCTATACGTACGAGGGCAATTTGATAAGTCAGTGACTTTTTGCTCATGTCAACTAATATTTGTTATAGAGAATGTTCAAATTTTAAGCAATCTGCATCATTTAGTTTGTGTTTAACAGTCATTAAAAGCAGAAAGGTAGACAGACGAACAGAAATCAGAAGGTTGTCGCGCCAATCCGACCAAAGAAAAAACTTTTTCATCTACTGCTTGGTCGCTGATATGCTGCCATGGATTCAAAAACTTGACAATATTACTGTTAACCAACGTTTGATTTATTTACGTTTGAGATAAATTTCGGTACTGACCTGCTTTCTGTGCGTCTGTCTGCCTTTCATGTTTACTTTCAATGGCTGTCAACACATAAAGTTAATGTTGCAGATTGGGCAATTCATAGACTGACCTCAAATCTTTATAATTCGACAATTCAATAAGTCACTGACTTATCAAATTTGCCTCGTACATGCAGCTGCTAGTGTATTTAATTGATTAAAATGTTGCTGTTTATCATGTCAAAGATGCAGCAGCTTACGTTGCTGTATTAATCTTTGCATTTGATTGAATTTTGTATCTGTATGTCTGTTTGCATTGCATGCAGGCGAGATTATCTCTCAGTGCAACATTGAAGATTCCCAGCGGCACAAAATGAAGAACAATGAACAAAATGACAGCGTAAGATCGAACAACAGACGTCATAGACGTCATGATTAACATGAAATCAAAAATCAAGATGCACATACTATATAGAGTCATGCAACTTTATATAATTGTATGCGCAGTGGTTCGGTACTATGATGTAGGCAGGGCAGGTCAGAGCAACAATTGTGCATAGTATAGATACATGAACAGCAGCATTCAGTTTGTCAAGAGCAGCTATAGATACAGTGACAACCAACGTCATTGCATTGCAACAATAGCATTGCAGTCGTTTTGATGTAAAAGTAAATCAGTCATTCACCGCCACCACAACAGTAGTCGTCGTCGTAGAGTCACTCTCAGTTAGTCACTTTATGGTTATGGCCAAAGGTTACTGACAGTCATTGATATTGTCAATTGCATGAGCGTGTCAGGTGCAGCTTTTTCTGTTACAGATACATTGCATTGCAGATATTAATGCTGTCATACTTGGTATTTTTCAATATTGTATATATTGCGTATTGAAGTTACTTCTTATGCATTATTTGATGAGTTGGTTTGATAATTAAATGATTAAATTAGCTCACATCTTGTGGTGTCTGCTACTACTGCTACCAGCGCCGCTCTTTGTATTTTTCCTGTCAACTTTTATGACTAATTGTCAACTACTTATAGGCTGTAATTGTTATATGTATATTTTAATTGCATGTCGAGACGTCGATGACGATGTTCCGTAGGCGACGAGACGCACTAGTTAGGTTTCCTCAGTTCACTGGCAGTCATATGTGGAAAGGTCAGATACATACTTCGAGCTACATACTACTTATATGTAATTCTAGTGCATGGGAAATCATGAAACTGGTAGTCTACCATGCTTTATTTTATTTTTTTTTTTTACTAGAAGTAGTACCCGGCTTTGTACGAGAAGTTCGTTGTAAAAATGATTACTCCACATATTTTATTATAGAATCTCTTCGGATCGTTTTCATTAAGTTCTAATTTTGTTGATGACACATGAAATACATGAAAGGAACAAAAAAACAGATAATTTAGTGTGTTCGACTACGAGATACGTTACGTCCAGTTTATATTAAACGAAATAATGTAAATTTAGCGAAGTACATTATGAATTTTAGCTGGCTCAAGATCATTCTTACATTGAGACATATTTACATATTTTTAAATAAGAAGAGAGAACAATAAAAGTAACTGTTTTGTTTCACAAAGAATGTTAAGCCACGGAAATAATTGTTTCGAGCCATTAGAGAGGGCCTCTATTATGGCTTGTCCTTCTACTAACGGTTTGAGCTTCTAACCTTCTGAGAAGTTCTTGGCGTCCATCTTATGCTATTGAACGAATATATTTGCTTGCGCTAGAAACAATACTTTTAGTAGAGTAGATTTGCGTTTGCTAGAAATTTTTTAGTGAATAGTTTATGTTAAAGCAAATAATTACAAAACAAAAAGAACAAATGAGTTTCTGTCAGTATTGATATAGCTGAATATGTTAGACTGCTTTTAAAGATTCACATCTAGGGTGTGTTTATAAGGTTGAGTTTTGCTTACATGAGATTAGGTTAGACAAATCTGACAACTGACTTTTTTTCCTCTTAGGTCAGCTGATTTCAATTGTCATCCAAGTGCAAAGACTCATTAAGTCGCTCTCCTGAAACAGGTTTCACAAAAAAAAAATTTCTTAAGTATTTAGAAGAGTTGATATAAAGCTAAGTTGTATATTTCGTATTTTTTTTTAAGTTTATTGAGCTAATTTTAAAAGATATTGCTGTCTACCTTACTATTATCGTAACTTAAATACTTTGGAAATGGCGTTAGTCGGTCATTTTCCAGGTGAACGACTCCATCCCACAATTTTTTTTAAAGTCCAAAAAACAATCATGTTTGAATAATGGCTATATTTATCTTGTAAATTAGCATTTTGAACATCTGCAGTAATAGAAAGTTATGGTTATTACAGCCACTAGCGCTTAATAAAGAAAGAGTTCGAATTTTATTCTCCTTATTTACTCACTTTATAAAAAAAATTTAAACCATAATAAACCACGACCAACGATGCTGCATCTTAGCTACCTTAACTAACATGCACTCAATATGTCGACGTGTTGAATTGCAGGCAGTTACATTTTTTATATATACATTATGGATAGCTACCGCATGAAAATGATCTATCCCTCAACTAGTGCCTTAAGAACTAGTGAATTAACTAGTACAAAGGGGAAAATTGATTACACTGCGGAGTTACGTACAAAAGTGCAGACAGCATTTTATTATTCTTTTCAATTTATAGTTATAAAATTATTAGCTTTTTTCTCTTTTAACGTTTGTTTTAAACTATCTTTTAGTGTTTTTTTTTTACGGCTATATTGTCCACTTGTAGATAATATGCTCTGTGCTCCTTTATATGTATCTTACAAGCGTTGTATAATAAAATGAAATCATTAAAAATAATGAACGCACTTCCGCCGCAGAAGAAGCAAAAGGAGCAGAACCTTTGCACAGAATTATTACACTCTAGAACTGAGCTACAAGTCAGGCGGCAACTCATTAGATGGTAATGTATTGTAGATACTCGTATACTACATTTATAAAATGCCGCACAAATTAAAAGCTGCGTACATGAACAGCAATAACATGAATATATCTACTACATACATAGGCATGTAAGTGGGTATCTGAAAGATTCTGCTGGCAACTTTTAAATACAATTACGTACCACAACAACTACCAACCGCAACAGCAAGAACGGATGCAACAAACCTGAACCGCCACAGCGAACGGAAATAAGGCATGCATGAACAGAAAACAGTGAGAGAAAAAACTGAATTACAAAAAAAAAAAAAACAAAAACAGAAAAATTATTATGTGGGGGCTGGTCGTCTACATATAAATTAAGTCAATACAACTACTACGCAGATAGATACATGTGCTAAGCGCGGCCTACAAGTCGTCATAAAATCATAACAACTTCGATGAGGAAGTGCGGGGTTAGTTAGTTTATAGTTTCATACTTATCTTTCATTTTACACAGTCGGTTTGTTTGATTCGCTTTAAAGCGTTTGAGCTGCTTTTCTTCTGCAGTACTTTAACTTAATTGTTTGTACTATAAGCGGGAAAGTTTTAGTTTGTTAGTTTAGCACAGCTGTGTATCTAGATCTTTTAGTCTACTAGTTGCACAATTTTGGCTAAAAACGCGCAAAAAAAATTCGTTATTTACACATCTCTGCGCAGCACTTGAATCAACTCTTTTGCTAGCTTAAATATCTTTTCTTTTAAAAATATTCAACCTGCTTTATTTACACGCTTAAATTGCGTCTTGTATGAAGATGAAAGTCTGATTTAAGGTCACTGAAACTAACGTATGAAAGATACAAAAGTATCTTTGATATACATGGTACAACTAAGTTATATTAACACTTATTAATTAAGTAAATAAACAACAAATGCTATAAACGTTAGAAATGTTTAAACTTCAAAATTTTAAACAAGCACATAAAGAACAACAAGATTGCATGATAAAGTAAATGCGTATCTTCAAAGCTACTTGAAGCATTCAACAAATTTCTATCTATGTGCTTGAGTATTTCAATAAACTATTGACACTTCCTCAACACTTTCATGCTAGAGTTTTAAATTTTTTTTTTATTTATTTTAAAGATACAAGATGAAGTTTGATACGACAAAGAATGGTACCTGTGTATAAGCTACGCAGCTGGCCGCTGTAAGAATGAAATGCCGAATACCAACTAACCTGTTTCAAGGCAATTACCAAACCCACTTTTTCCAAAGCACAACATAAATATTTGTTTAGATGTATGGAGCGCATATCTATATCTATGTATCTAACTCTTTTACACTCGCTGTCTGTTGTCCCGCTCAGTAATAAACGTATCGAGTGAACAATTGCTTGATTCATTCTGGTTTTCACATACAGATCGAAAGATCGACCAACCAAGAAAATAAATACAGAAAAAAGAATTTATACGCTGTGACTCAAGCTACAAATTCAAACGTAGATTCCTCACGTTTCTCATGGCATTTATTTATCTGAGATACTTTTTTTTTGTTATTCTCGCGTCTTCAACTTGTGTGCATCTTATGAACGTTGAATGCTTGAGTTTGATTTTTGTTATGCTACTTGACCGACTCACCAGCTGACAGACTGACTGACTCGTCTTTATATCTACATAAGCACTTATGTATCGACAATAACGATGCATCTTAGAGTTACTTCTGCTACAATTGAGTTATAGAGCACAAGCTTATACATAGATACTTTTTGTATTTTTTATTTTGTATGCAACAACTGCTGTGTGTTTGTTTGTTATACGACGAGCGTTGTAGTTGATTATTGTTGAGTTGATTACTTTTGATTGAGTTTTATTGTAATAATGATTTTGATTTTAATTTTCTATTTTTGTTTGTCACATTTATTGCTGTTGTAGATACTTAGTATCTATAGGTAACTATCTGTGCGCTGCACAATTTTGTTTTCATTTTTTAATTTTTGTTTATTTGTTTTTTTTTTTTTTAAAGTATTTTCTTTCGACTTAGGCGGGATTATTGGCTATAGTCAGATCTTGAAAACTCTCACTCTTTTTTAGCGCACAGAAAAATTTAAGCACTTTAACTTGTAAACTTAAGCAGCGTGCGAAGTTATTTTGTGTGATTTTGAATAAATAAATGTGTAAAAAAGCTTAGATATATAGCTGAGCACTCGGTCAGTTAGTATTGTCAAGAAAATGTACTTTTATTTTTCATGAATAAAAAAGGTGTTATTTGAAGGTCAAAATAATGCCATAAAGAGACATCACCATGAAATAGTATCCACAAAACCTCTGCCAGTATGCTTACCAAGCCAGGAGGGAAGGGTTCTTAATTTAATTTTGTACTGATATCTTTAAAATATATGTTTTACACGAATTTTATAGCTTTAGTTTCCTCACAAACTTAAAACTATAAGAATGCAATTGTTGTATAGCACTCACACAGAGTTTCAAATGGTATTATCAGTTTGTCTAAGAGTTTTTAAAGTATTAAAGGAAACATCGTAGATCCAATAAAGTATATATATTCTTGATCAGCTCGACGAGACGAATAGATTGGATAGATATCCAACAGAAACCCGGCACAAAGACTTGTTTTCATTGCAGACAAATAGAGTATCCATATTGACAATGACAAATTTGACATTTTTGTCCGATAAAATTTGTAAGTGAGGTTAAAACGAGAGAATTTAATTTATAAGTGCATGAAATTGTATTGCCTAGTCTATTTGCTACATTTGTTATGACTGAGAAATGAATATAGTATTCGGCACAGGTTTCTTGAATATAATAATTTTCAATATATCGTATTAAGATAAAATCATATTTATGTACTTGAGGCGAATTGCGGCATTTTGGAGATTGTAGATGGGTGCTGGGTTATGCATAATTTTGTTCCGTATGAAATAATTAGAAAGAATAAGTAATTAATGAAAGAAAATTTCGAATGAGTGACCGTTCAGATGGCACACTAGACCTTTGAACAAAAAAAAAATTTTTTTTGTTCTACACTTTTCTGCTTTTTTCGAGTCAAATCTGCTTAGGTAAACAATTTCATTTCTACTCTTTTCTAAATTTAACCAAAAAAGTCTTTAGTCTCTGATTACAATATATGATTTTCTAATTCAAATATTTTCTTTCTTTTATTACAGTGTGGGAAATTTTAGCATGTTTGCTTGAAAGCTATACACAAGGTAATTATTAGAAAAAAAAAAGCTGTAGATACTTTTTATTAGTTTAAGCAACGTTTTGCATACATTCAGCAGTTTGGTGTTTGTATGCTAGGCTACATTCTATGCGTACCATTTACAAGTTATTTACAAGTTATTTATTTATTTATCTTTTTTGTTTAATACAAACTAGTTTAGTCAGTGTTCAAACTACTTAATATAGGTCAGTTCGATATAAAATAGCGGCAATTTAAACATTATTAGACTGCAAAAAAGTTACACTGAGCTGAATACTAGGGAAGAGCGGTGACAGCTATATTTAATGTAGATATCTAAAAGCGATGAAGGCCTTACGGGCATTTATACTAACGCTACTATGAGCTCAATTTGATTTTAATTGAAAATTGCTAGAGAACAAAAAAAAAAACCGCCAGAATAATCAAATAGTTTTACATAGTTAGATAGTATAAAGTATACGTACGTCAAGAAAAGGCAATTTAACATGACATGACATGACAGCAACGCTGAGAGGTGTTTAGAATAAAACTGAATTCGATGCTGTATTTGATGACAGCAAAAATAAATAGTTTAGTAGTACAATATAGTTATTATAAAGGGTTTTCCACTAAGCGTGTCCTGAGACAATAAGTAAATTTGACAGTAATTGTTAAATTGAATGGCGTGATTAGCTATTCTCCAGTGAAAAAGCTAATATAACCTTAAATTTGAATAATAAGAGTTGTATATGATATATGAGGAAACCTTTGTTGAAGGGCTTAATCCGAGAGGTCGAATTTTCATGAGTCTATTGCAGAAATCGGGCTGGATCTCACCACGTTCTGGCAGCTTTTCATGCAACACATGAAATGTATCGCTGGATGTGTCTCACATCTAGGTCCATGACATTCAATTGAGTCCATAAAAAGTCAGTTATCATGATAACGAAACCATGTAGCCATTCTATTGTCGGAAGAACATGCCGCCTATGATGCCGTCTGACCAAAATCCAGAACAAATAGTAAGTTTCTCCTGATGCAAAGTAGATTCTTTAAAGTGCTGTGAAGTACGCTCTCCCAAAATGCGCCAATTTTGCATGTGCACAAAGTCGTTAAACAAAAATGTGCTTAATCACTGTAGATGATTTTTTCTCCAAAACTTGGATCCGTTTTCAATTGCTCCAGAGGCCAATCGGCGAACGTATGACGTGCTTGGTGGTTTGGGTGCTTTAGTTCGTGGGTCAACTGGATCGACAAGTTGAGGTCGCAGAAAGGTTTACATCTTGTGCAGGACGAGAAATTGAGATTAAGATTTGCAACATCAGCCACACTTTCTGCAAGAGTATCAATTTTCTCACTTGACCATGTCTGCCAGCAACGTACAGACACTGCTCAATAAGCAACTGAACCGCTTTCCTATAATTTGCTTTAATGCTCGGTTGTGCGAATATTTCGTAGCTCGCGAAAAGTTTGGGGAACAGAACACGTAATAAATTTTGACAATTGCGGCGCTTTGTTGATTGCATTGGTGAAATGATCCATGGTGAAATGATGATAGTCACCACAATCACAACCACAGAACACAAACGTCAAAGCATGACAGCGTTGCCACTTGTAACGACAGTTCAATAAGCTATCAAAGTTTGGACATAACTATTGAAAAACCCTTTAAATATACAAACGAACAAAAAAATGCAATGCCCTTGAGATTTTGATGTATGTATTTTACATTAAATAGTAGATACATTTTTTTTGCGCTAAATCATTTCGATCGTTTTGCTATAAAAAATTTAAATGATGCTGCTTGGCTCTGGTTTAAGCTAAACCTTAACAGGTTTACAGGTTTATTTCAGTTAATATTGCCTGCGGCCATGGTTATAAAACAAAACTGTAATTCGCATGCGAAATGAGGTCACGACCCATACAATGCGGTGCTAGCAAGTCTTGCAGTTTTGTATCTGTATCTGTATCTTTACTCTTCGCTTTTTTGTTTTATGCAAATTTATAGCTATAATTAGGCTTCAATACTTTATTTAATAATTTTTTTTTTATTTTTTATATATCTTGCTGCTTTTCTTTTCCTTTTAATGGTTTGCATCATTAACTTGAGTTAATTTTACAATATAGTTTTTTTTTCTTGTGATTTTTTTGGGTGAATGTTTTTTAACAAATATTTGTAATACTTTTCTTTGTTGTTGTTATTGGCATAAAACGATTTGAAATATCTCTTTTTTGGGTTGATTTTTTTGTCTTTTTTTTTTTTGCATTTTGTTTCGCTTGAGCGCCTGTTTAAAATGTTGATTATATAAAATTGCATGTTTTAAACTGTTGTAAACAAACTCTCTATAAATAGTTGAAACTACAAATGACAAAAAATCCCAATACGTAATTGCATAATATCTAAAAATGTTTTACAATTTTGTATATAACTGCAATAGCAGCTTAAAAAAATTGTCAACAATTTCTGAACGGAAATGTGCGCATATCTTTTAAAGTGTTATAGTATGTTGATTTTAAAAACTATTTGAACTAATGACTTTAGAAAATGGCATTAATCCTCTATATATAGATAGCTAATACCATCTACTAGTATTAGTTGTTGTATCTAGTTTTTCTAACGTAGCGTTAAGCTTAAAATTTCAAATTGTATCTTAATACTTAATACAGGAAATCTGTAAACGAACTGGAACTCAACAACTTTTTAAGTAAATTCTGCTAGCTTTTTTGACTTTTAATTTATTAAGATCTTTATGCCACAAAGCATCGCTTAGTTTTCTCTTTGAAATTCTTTATCTTCCTTTATTAATCTTTCTTATTTTCCAAAATTTCATTATCATTTCTACAGCACATCAATCATATACAAAACTAAAAAAAGTTAGTTACAGCTTTATTTGAAGGTCAATTGAGCAAAAAACTATCTACAACTTAGTTTAAACCCAATTCTGCGCAAGTTTTCACAAATAATTAATCTTCTGTTTTTTTTTGTTTTGTTTTTTGTATTCTGAAACCTTTACAATCGAGTTAAAAGTATGCAGATATATATTTAAGTAAATCTTTTGCATAAATCAAAGTGTCAGTCAGCATCTGATTAAATATGCCGAAAAAATTCTAATTTGCTAGAATTCCTGAATACAAGAAATTCTTGTTATTTCATCATTTATTTTTATATACATTCTCACAGGCACAAAATGTTTAAATATTTATATTTCTTTAACTTGAAAATAACAAATAAAAACTGGGAGAAAAAAATATAATTTACTTTGGAGTAGCCGAAGCTTTTATGCTCTTTACACGCAATTTAGTTAGTCCGTATGGCATACTATATATCTTTATGTATCTGAACGATCGCTAGACTCTCAAAACTGTTTTCATACAATTCACATGCCTGAAGGGAAACATCGGAGTCACCATAAAGTAAATATATTCAGGGTTCTCGCATTTTTTTTTTTTTTTTTTTTTGGTGAATTCAAAGGCTCATTTATTAATAATAGATTTTAATCAACACTACAGTCGACGGCATAAGTATTTTGACAAAGAAATTACCATGAGTTTTCGTTAATAAGTTTTTAAATAGGCATTGGAAAAATTTAGAATAAATATGGTGTAAAGATATGTTTATTTATTTTGAAAATATATGAAAACATATTACATAAGTATATTAATAACAATATCAAAAATAATTTTTTAGAAATGTAAGGTGACATAAGTATTTTGACATATTATTTAAGATTGAAAAATTAAACAAAAGCATATGCTGTAAATGTATTGGCTGCTTGGGAGAAAATCGCAGCTTAGTTTGGAGAACAAAGTTCGGCTTTACAAGGTTATTTTAAAGCCTGTGTGGACATATGCTATCCAATTATGGGGAACTGCAAGCCAATCAAATATTGAAATTCTTCAACGATATCAGTCCAAAACGCTTAGACTTATTGTTGACGCCCCCTGGTTTGTGGCTAATGACCAAATTCACAAAGATTTAAATATTCCATACATTAAAGATGAAATACGTAAAATAAACACAAGGTATGTTGAGAGACTACATGATCATTTAAATGTTTTGGCAATAGGCCTACTAGATAATAGCGATACAACTCGAAGACTTAAAAGAAATCATGTGTTAGATTTACCTTTTAGAGATTAAATTTTGTATATATTGTAAATAAACTCTTTATTATAGAATTTTGAATATAATAGCTGTTCTCACTGGAGTACAGCTATTTCTGTTATATTATGATCTTTCAACTAACTTACTTATTGTCTTATTGATAGATTGTAAATTAATAATAATAATAATAAAAAAAAAAACATGTTATTTAATCAAATGTTTTAACTATGTGACCAAATTTGTTGTATAGGTGTTTTGTAATTAACTGACACTTAAACCATGAATGAAACATAAATATGTACTTCGATTTAATATTTGAAAGCGCTTACAATTCGCAACTGCTTTTATCATGCAGTATTATTACAATGTATATAGTTTTACTTTAAGTGAGTGAATTTGGAATTCTTAAATTATTTCGTGTTCTTAAAATATTTATTTAAGCAGCAAAAGGTTCAGTTCAGTTTGTGTCAAAAGAAGACATTCAATATACCCACACCGAAATTTCAATGTCACAAATTAGTAACATGCATTTTTGACTGTGCAATCTGTTTACATATATTAGCGAATGGGGTCGACGGTTTTGATGAAATAATAATTTGCATAAAAAAGTCGCATGATTTACATGAAGCCAGTCCGCTTAATTTTGGAGCAGACTATGAAGCCTCCCTTAATGAGTTGCAGAATTTCCAACAAAGTAATAAAACTTATTTGTATAAATAAAGCAGTAAAACTATAGGAAAAACAAATATACATAAATAATTCATTAGGTGCGAAAACATGTACTAAATCATGTGTTACAGGTTTCATGTGGTTCTAGTGAAACACAGCTGGACTTTAAACAACAAATTAGACAAATGTTGTTCAAAGTTTTATCAATTTGTATCATTACTACATAGAAGATTGCCTATTGTTTCGTTCAGGTTTTACGCACGCTTCTAAAAGTAAGAAGAGAAGATTCTGCTGACGTATTTATTGACGTACAATACGCAGAAATCATTAGAAAAAATGTATATTTATTTAAACTAATATCTCGAAAAGCTACAAAGAAGCCAAACATGAACTTAACAAAATTTTAATTATTCTTTGTGAGATATTTTTTGTTGCTTTTTTGGTTCATGTGGTCAGCTAAAAAAGCCAGACAAGTCTGGTAAGCACGCACCAGGAGTGCTATTTTTAATGCTTATTGTTTGGCTTCTTAAAACATGCAAATCAAATTGGCAGCTGGCGCCATTCTTCTTGATATATTTGCATAAATAAATTGTATCTATTACTTTCCCTTTGTTGGTCATGAACAAGAATTTAATTTTGAGATGTATACACGTATATGGCTTTTTTTCTTCAACTTTCGAAGCAGAGACATGTGTTTTTGAGATTTAACTTACGGTTAAGTTTTACTTTTGAGAAATTTTAATTACAATTGAAAGTAAAAGCATGAACAATTTATATCATGCAGAAAGACTAGAGCGTTTTTTAGGTATATTCGTATAAAAACGCATTTCATGTGACATGTTACGCTTGAGTATTTCAACAATTTAATTAACTGCAACTTTAGCAACTTATATGTAGTAAGACAATAGGTAAGAGTGACACAAATAAGGAAATTAAATGCAATACAAACTACTAACCAAAATACTTACTTTATAAAATAACTACGATGCATGTGCAACAAAGTAATTGTCGCAATATTTGTAAGATACAAAACCTATAATGTTTATAAGAAAAGACATGTCATGTTCAACCATTAAATTGTTTAATGTTAGGAACCGCACAGAAGAAAATAAAAAAAAAATATAATAATTACAAATAATAAATAAAACGTGTAGGAACATTATAGTCGGGAAGTTTGTACGACAATGTAATACGCTACTATGTTGAAATAATTATGAAAAGAGAATGACAGAAATATACCCAACCTAAAAAGAATTTTATTAGAGCACTACATGATTGCGGACAAAATTGCAAAAATGAAACATTCACAATAAAATGAATGTAAATGAAAGCGCGCATTCATATAATGGATGGATAGAATGAATTAATGCGATACATTTGAATGCACTGAATGCAATTCATTTTAGTGTGTCCTCTCTCTCTCTCTCATTTGGTTTTCCATTTACATTTTTCATATATGTATTCCGATCGACAGCTGAATTGATTCGAATGAATAAATGAATGTTTTGAATATTCATTCAAAGTGCATTGAATGAAACCAATGTTCACATTTTAGAATATGAAGAAATGTATATTCTTAAAGCAGCTGGAAAGAATTAATTCATGCAGTATCTATCCTAAATATCTAAATAAAAATAAATAAAACAATACAAACATGATGGTCCTGATTGTTATGATCTCTGTAAAAGTAAACTGTTCACACAACCGAACAGTTTACTTTCTCCTTTAGTCGATTTTGTAATTTACAGAAATCTTATGAAAACTTCAAAAACATAATGTACTGTAAACTAGTACACACACATACACGTATATGTGTAGTGTATATCTATTGAGTTTTTTTAAATTAAATAACAAATTACTCGTAGCTAAATTTAACTACGCACGCTTTTATTAAAATTGGGGAAGCACTTTGAAAGCATCTTACCTATATAGCTATTTTTAGTATAATTAAAATTGTTTCTATTGTACTTTCCATATTATGGTTGCGTGTTGTCGCAAATTAATTTTGAGAATCATTTTAGTGTACGCTTTAATCGGTCGTGTAAAATTATATTATATTATATTTTGTTTTGTTTTGTTTTTTTTGCGAATTTAAAAATATAAGACTACCTTACGTATAACACAGTAATTGTACACGTATTGTAAGAAATAAAAAAATACATTTAATTCATGCATGTTTTACTGCGTCGCGTCACCTTAAATAGGAATAACAACAACAACAACTAACGATTTAGCTAACTACTGATCGTTAGTCTAGTTAGGTTTGTAGCGTCTTTCCATCTAAAATGATACTATTACGCAAGTGACAGCAGGTAGCCTGTTTAAAAATAAAAAAATTAAAAAATCAAATATTTTTCCCATTACGACGACATTCAATGAGAAATACCAATTGCTTGTGTTTTGGCCAATCGATGTGTTGGCTGCATGTTAGCTGAAGTAGCTTAGGTAATGCGACTTTGCATAACAGTTTTCTTCAACTGTGTTTTATAAATGTTAAAATTTTAATATTTACTGAACTGAAAAAAAATTACATACCACCTGAACTTTTGGAAGGGTAGCCCCATACAAACTCACCGTACTGTTTTGGATTTTTGTATGGAAACCTTATTACAAAAAAATATCAGCTTGAAATTTGATTGATATTCTTATTGATGGATACTTGGCATACACTGCAAATTTCGCCCACTTTTGGCGATAGCCCTACACAAATGCACCACCCACTTTTATGTTTTTATATAATTATATTTAATTACTAGCTGGTACCCGGCGCGTTGCTGCCCTTCCCCTTGCGTCTCCTTCTCCCTGTCCCACCTTCCCCCAAAGCCTATGTCACCCGTTGATAGTATAGCATCCCAACAGTGAACGAATTTTTCAAATCGGTCCAGTATTTTCGGAGCCTATTTGTTTCAAACAAACAATCAAATCTTTCCTCTTTATAATACGAGTATTAGTTTAATATTATATTTTTTTCCATGGTTGAAATATATATATATATATATATATATATATATATATATATATATATATATATATATATATATATATATATATATATATATATATATATATATATATATATATATATATATATATATATATATATATATATATATATATATATATATATATATATATATATATATATATATATATATATATTTATATATATATGTAACTGCTATTCGATTTGAAATTTCAAGTGAAGATTAGTAAAGCTTCAATTCTCCTGAAATTAAAGTTTTGTGTCGTCTTCTTATTTTCTATAGAAAATACTTAGAAAACAATTTTTCGAAATAATATTTTATTTAAAAAATATTACTGTTTCTTCATTTTTGCTGACTGTGTATGTAATTAAGTCTTGTACAAATGTATTTGTTTTAAAATTCGAATAAGATCTTGTGCGTCATATCATAATTTGAAATGATTCGTGCAAGGCTCTAATATCTAAAGCAGATTGTTACTGACGCATTTTTTTCAGCAAGCGCCACATATAGTAATGTCGATGTCCGTTTTCAAGTAAGCGCAAGAGCACAAAAAATATTTTAATTGCTTAAGCATATGAGCATACTTTCTTAGGCTATATACCTCACCTCTTCTTTAGGCTTTACTCTCATTACATTCATTCTTGTTGATATTACTGGCTTCACAATCCGTGAATGTTTGTTTTCGCTCCTCAAATCATTCGATTTCATGACTAAACTTGATGAACTCAGTTATATTTAATTTATTTGACCTTCACACAACACTTTGTTGAAACCAATAGAAAATAGTGTTCCAAAAAGAAGTTCTGGAAATTTGTTCTGTTTTTTTACAGAATCTAAAGGTAACGTACAATACTTTGTACCATTTTACTACACGCTTGGCGTATTACTAGAAACTATTATTATTGTTAAGTATTACACTAAAACTAATGACATTGAAAACGCCACATACAAAATTTTATCTACTTAATATGCATAATTATCAATTTTTGTCGTTATTTTAGACATGCCATTTTAAATGAGCTATGTGTTTAAAGAAATATTGTATTTTTAACGGTATTATGTGAAATACAAAATTTTTGCTCAATCGAATTTGTGTAAGTGAGGCATACAAAGTCGTAAATACACAATAGAAGTTATTGTACAAAAGATCGAAAATACAGATTAGCCTTAGATTTAATAGTGACAATTACGCTGTGAACGTAGCGTACCTATGAAAAGTGTTGTAGATCTTCGTTTAGATTAAAGTAAGTAATTTAATAGCTATTTTCGCTTTTCGAACTTAATTTTAAATTCAAAACTCGCACACGCAAATAATTCGATGATCAGAGCAGCACAGTAATAGATATTGTACGAGTACAATACTCGTTCGAGAGAATAATGAAGAAAAGTCATGTCACTTTGCATGGTGAATGTTGCTTTTAGAGAATCAATAGTTAGGAACATTACCTTTTGATCGTGCACTTAATTTGTTGTTAATGTAATTTCATTGGTTTTTTTATTATATTTTATTTTTATATTTTGGCTTTATTTATTACGACATGACATGCATGACGCCCATTTGTTTTCTGACTTTTCTGTTCTGTACTGCTCTCTTCACTTCTCCGCTGGATCAACCATTATGTATATACTTTATAGCAGGGATTCAGCGGGTTCAGCCATTTGTCATTTTGTGATTAATAGCGCTGACATAAGACTGCTTCGTACTTAATTTGTGATTGGACATTAGAATGGGCGATGATCGTTAGATGTTATTTTGTTACAAAATCGTTTATGAATGGGTTTTTTTTTATTTTTTTTTGAAGATAAAGAAAGAGAATCTGACTGATCGTCTGTAACAATATATCTTTTTGTTATTATTATGTGAATATACATACACATATATTATTAAATTGCCATTCACCCTTCACGCTCTATCTGTTCTTCTAACTTTCATAATTCAGAAATATACCTTATTTTTCTCATGTTTTACCTTTAGTAATCAATAATTTTATTATTGTACAATAGTTTTTTTTAAGTAGTCATTAACTTTAATCATTTTTGAATAGCGCAATTTATTATTTTTTCTATTTATTGGCATAATTTGTACCATATTACGTATTCGCTCGTTTTGTATTAGTAGCTCATTTGATGTTCTGTTGTATTACGATATTTAAGTACCTAATAATTTTTAATTTTTTATTTGTTGTGCTTAAAATTTTAATTAGCATTTTTGCGCCTAATTTCTACAGGTAAATTGCACGTTTTTCCCTTTATATTTACAATAATAATAGCTGTTCTCACTGGAGTACAGCTATTTCTGTTATATTATGAACTTTCAACTAACTTACTTATTGTCCTATTGATAGATTGTAAATTAAAAATAAAAAAAAATAAAAAAATATTTGCAATGATAAAATTTTTTTTTGCTAGATGCTACAATAAAATTAAATTAAAGTGATATACCTCAAATATTTTTATGTATCTTAAATATTAGCTAGTTTTATTTTTTACAAATAGTATGCTGTCAGTTTTGATAAAAATTTTGATTTTAGCAACTATGTGTTAAATACTAATTGAATAAATATTCCATTAGAGGGGTAGAGAGATAGGCGAAGAATTCAGACAGTTTCGTGAAATTTATGTAAATTATATTGGATTAAGGAAATAAACGATATTAAATAGATAAGATCGTGTGTTGGAAATCTATAATAATACAGTGTTATCTAAAATTTAATGAGCAAAATTTTGGCACAAATATATGAACCGAAACTATTGCAGTAAACTATTATTTAAAAATTATAACTGCAACTGTAGATCAATAACAGAGTTCTGCATGAATTAATTCATTCAAGCTGATTTATGAATATTCATTCATGCACATTCAGTTGTATAATATAACACATTATAAAATGTTGATATTCATTTCATTCAATGCAGAATGAATTGTACTTCACTTGCACTCACTTTGAATGAATGAGCAAATTTCATTTCATAATGAATGCACGAACAATCGAAACATTCATTCATTCGTTCGAATGTTCTGGAGGTTCGACATCAACACGAAGACTTTTTGCAGCCGAACTAATATTGACTTCAGTGATAAAAAGATGAAAAAATGCACTGATATAAGGTAAGAGATAACTATGCGTACATGGGGTACTATTTATATTTCGAGAATAGCAAATAATAACAACCATTTTTAAATGAAAATGGCTTTATTGTTTTTCAAAATATTCCCCTTGATGATCAATACACTTTTGCATTCGTTCAAACCATTTGTCATAGCAGTTTTTCCATTCCTCTTGAGACACCTCCAAAATATGGTTTTTGAACGCTTCAACTGCTTCTTCGGCGCTCGTAAATCGTTGACCACGCAGTTTACCTTTGATACTCGGGAAGAAGAAGAAGTCATTGGCTGCCAAATCAGGACTGTACGGAGGATGAGTCATTAATTCGATGTTTTGACTGCTCAAAAATGCACTTGTTTGACGTGATGTGTGAGAGCTCGCATTGCCATGATGGAGAATGATTCGTCTTTGGCGGTTGGTTTTACGAATTTCTCCGAAGGCTTCCGGCAGACAAATGGTCGTGTACCACTCATAATTGACCGTCCTACTTTTCTCAAGCGGAACAGTGACCATATGATCCATTCGGCCGAAGAAACAGGCGATCATTTGCATCGCTGTGCTTCTTCCACGAACAACTTTTGTTGGATTTGGCTCGTCTTCGCATACCCACACGGTCGATTGCTGTTTTGTTTCCGGCTCATACGCATATATCCATGATTCGTCACCTGTCACGATTTTATACACGTCTTTTAAAGCACCACGGTCGAACTTTTTAATAATTTCCTTACACCAATCTATGCGAGCCTTTTTTTGAGCGATTGTAAATTATGGGGTATCCAACGAGAGTAAATTTTTTTTACAGCTAAGTGTTCATGTAAAATGTGCTAAGTGAAACTAATGTGCAAGGATGCCTCTATCTCACGATATGTCACATGACGATCTTGCATTATCAGTTCACGCACTGCATCGATGTTTTTGGGCACAACAACCCATTTTTGACGACCTTTACGGAATTCGTCGGCAACCGAACTACGACCACGATTGAATTCACTATACCAGCGATATACTGTGGTTTTTGATGGTGCTTTATCGCCATACAAAGAACTGAGTTCATTGACACATTCTTGTTGAGATAATCCACGTCGAAAGTAGTGAAAAATAATCCAACGAAAACCTTTTCTTGAAATTTCCATTTATTGCTTTTCTTAACTCATTGTAAACAAAACAAGTAGCAACTGTACATCAAAACTTTGTGAGTACGTTTATGCCAAAAAATGTCAAACTTTATTATGGTGTTGCCAGATTTTAGCTTTTGACATTAGTGTTGCCAATTCCCTAAACTTCATAAAAATTCGAACAATAAAAATTCACAAGCTTCGAATGAATTAGAATGAATATGCATTTCTCAAAATCATTAATTCAATTCACATTCATTAAAGGAATGCGCACTTTCTAAGAATAATCGGGCTTTATTCCCAAAATGTTCCTATGAATTTTTGCATATACAACTCAAAGTAGTAAAAAAAGCGTGTGTGTGGAATTCGCACACGGCAGAAGTGAAACTTCAGAAAAGTAAAATCCTACAAGAGAATGAGATAAATATAGAGTACCGGGAGTATTAGGATAATTAAAATGTTTATTATTTTCATAATAATTTTACCAAGCTTAAAAATTATTTTAAATTTTAATGCACATTTAATACATCCACTTTTTAATCACCTGAAAAGAGAATAACACATAAAGTTATACACGTAATGTATGGAGATTAGGCATGTGATCTGTGAGTAGTAAGAATTGAGGACGAAATTTGTTTTTACTATTTTGTACAGTGGACGTATTATTTTGCGCAATATAAATATTATGTTGCCCATTAAATATTACATTTCTTCTTGCATGAAATTCACGAATTGGAAAATATTTTATTAAATATTCATAAAAATATTCACACTGTCATAATCGAATTTTCAAATCACAACGGGTAGAGCATCTAATTCGCAATATCTAGAAATTTTCTTATTCTGTGCTCACCTCGCACTTTACTATGTACTCACCTCTGTTCTCCGCCATCTATCGTCATTCTCCAACCTACAACATTTTTTTATGGTCATAAGTTAAAAAATTTTTCCGATTTTTGGAATGGAAATTTCGACTTTTTTCGATTAACCATGCCAAAGACCTTCGAGCTATTTGTCTCTTTTAGTTTCGCTTTTTCGTTTCGTCAAATTTTCAAATGACAACGATGTTAAAAAACGTTTCACTTCAATAGAGAAAAGATCAGTTCTGCGTACATTAGGGCACTATAACATTAGCACACTGCCGCATTAGCTCACTCTTGTTTTAGCATACTTTTACATCATAATCTTACATCAGTACCTTATCTCACTGGCACATTATAACATTAGAAACGGATTTGTAAAAAAGAGAATATTCAGCACCTTGAGCAGCAAGAGGTGATCAAAGTTGAAGCAAGAAAAGAGTGGTATATACGCAATATTAAAAATCATAGATGCTAATTGTTTATATGATTTTTATTAAAGCCGTTTGGATATGTTGTGCGTAAAAAGAGTTAACAATTTTCACTCACAAAACAAGAAAAAAAAACACACACACTCACACGCTATACATGCAATTCATACAAACATATATTTTGTTCTACTGTTTCTCTCTTTTATACAATGGCGTCTTTGTCGCAACGTACGGAGGAGCACAACAAACAACTTTAGAGAACCATAAGGAATATAGTTATGAGCTAGTTTAGCTGCTCTGCGGTGTGATCTATTTGTATTGGTGCGTGCTGATTTGCTGACGCTCAACAAGTACATTTCATGGTGCGAAACTCTAAGTTTTATAAACAAAAAATACAATCTTTCTGTCGAATGTTTCGACCAATGAGCTTTCTAATTGTTTATTTAACCTGAACCAATTATTTTAAGTTTTCTTTTTTTAACGTGAATAGCTCTATTTTGCATTATTCTTTCTGCATGTATCAGCTGTTACATTCCACGCTGAAGTACAGTCAATCAGTATTCTAATATCTCTACGGAATGCTTCTAATAACTCACATTCTGTTTTACTTAAAAACTAATTTACTACGCTTGTCTTTTGGCACTTTAAGCAAGTGCCACAATAAAATTTATTGGTTTTGGATTTTATTTTTCGCACATTACTTAATTTGTTTATTTCTATTTGTTTACTTAAAATTGTTTTCTCTTGCTGCTTTTATAATTTGACTAAAATATGTATCTTTTTTTTTGTAAATATCTTTACCAAATACAACAAATACTATTCACACATTTGCTACGCGATTTATTGGTTGATTTTTCTTCAATTTTTTTTCTTGAAATTTTCATCAATACTGAACCGTAAAAGCTTTTGTGCGCTTTGCAAATTATTTACTTAATAGTAAATATAATTTATTTGTGTTGGTATATATTTGAAGTAAATATATACGCCAAAAATGTTTCCTTCAAAATAATTTCATGCGAAATTATTTCATTGATTTTTGTTTTTTATATACGACGACAATTGAATTTCGAATTTGAAAAGCAATGAATTCGTATATAAATATGGTAAGAAAATACTAATTGAAATTCAATAACAGTTTCGAAATGAAATCGCTCGTGTAGAGATCGCATTAAAATATTTAAAACAAAAAAAAAAATGGTGCTTTTTTTTGTTTTTGTATCTTGTTATTTAGTTAAACAAATTGCATTGCTTTCGCAATACAAAAACATTTGCGCGTGCAAAAGATTTTGCAGCGTGCCTGGCTGACTTGTTTGTGTCAGCTCTAGGTGCGACAATTTGAGTTATGACTTTTCGGCTAACAATTGTTGAGGTTAAATGCATTCCATTGATAGATTTTTAATTTGAGTTTAACTAATTTAAATATTATGTTCAGTAAATTATTTTTGGATGACATCATTGTTAGGATTTTTGTTTACTTAAAGTTTAGTTTTGTTTGTAAAACTGTGTTAACTAAATCTAAATATACTAGATACTTCCGTTTTTACATCAATTTCTGCTCTAATTAACACCAAATTTATTTCTCCCTTGCCAAGTTAAAAATATTGTTTGATTGAATGAATGTCTTTTTGCTTGACAAGTTGTGGTTTTCCAAGTGAATACCTTTGCCAATCAAAATTACAATGGTTTGAAGTCATCTTGGTGTCTTAAACAAACAATCTCCTTCACAGCTTAAATTGACCACAGACAAATAACAAAAGCATGAAACAAAGAAGCAGCACTAAGGAGATTATCATAGATGCATATAGATGCATAATTCAATATTTACTACAATGTTAATTTAGTAGATTCTAGAGAATTTACACGTAGTGATAAAGTAAATATACATCTTAAGTTTTAGGCATGGGCACAGTAAAAATGAAGCATATGCAGGTCATGTAATAGTTCTAAGAACTAACTTTGTAGAATGACAAATGGTGAAACTACACAAAAGTAATTACCCAATTCAATAAATTCAGAATTAAATTTTAAGTGCAACCGAATCAAAATGCTGTTGACTATGAAATATCCTGCACCCAGTGTAAAACGAGTTGGACGAGACAAGTAATATTTAAAAGTAAGTGAATTGTAAGACTTTGCACTGTTTGTTTTGCTCGTTTGCCTTGTATTTTCATTCGGCTTGTACGGTTGTTGCATCGAACCAAGTTCAACACAACTTTCTACTTGTTCGAACATGTTTGGTTCGTTTGCATTATTTCTTCGGTACCTCGTAAAATGAAGAAAATAAGAATCCGAACCGCTTCCAAATGTTGAAGAAGTTTTTGTACTGCTCTACTAAAAACTAAAATAAGTATCTAAGGTTAAAATAAACAAATGATTTCAAATGTAATAAGATGCTTGCTTACATTTTATTAACTACTTATACTCGTATGTACCTGTACTTTTAGACATATATTACTTGTTAACTAACAAATCCAATGCGCTTGCATGATAAGATATAAAACCTTAAAATAGTAAAATATTTAAAACAGGTAGGTAATCAGCGACACGTGCTGACATTGAGTTGCAAATTACGATACGTCATCAAATTGTTGTGAATGTGAATATAAGTTGAACTATAGGTGAACTAAATAGAAAACGAGTTACTACCAATAAAAATCATTAATAATACAAATACAAATTTATTACAAAATTTAATGTGTAAAAATAAAACTTAAGAATTAAAGCGAAGCATAATTATAATTAAAGCTAATAGAAAATTACAAACAAAACTGGAACAAAATAAGTAGATAGATTAGTTCGTCTTTTGCCAAATACTAAACTCAAAAAGTGATTGGCAGATAGCTGCAAAATTCGTCAGTTGCGTTAAATATTTGCGTTATTTTTTAATTTTGTATTTCAAATTCGATTTGTTGTACTTAACAATTAACGCAATTTCGTATTGTACAAAAAAATTTTTGATTGGCACAAAAATTTCAACACTTCCAAGTCGGTAAAAAAAAAAAAAAAAAAAAAAAAGTTTACACTGTGCAACAAAATTGAAAATATATCTGAAATCGACATGCTACGAGAATCGCAAAAAAGTTTTTTCTATAAAAAGGATTTTGGAGATACGAATTAAAAAAATTTACATATCTCGACTTATAGTTAACTGATTTAGTTAAACAAAAATCAGTTCAAAGAAAATAAAATTAGCTAAAAATTATGTTAAAAAACTTGAATAATTGGCTCGGTAGTTATGGAGCAATAGAAAGAAATATGGCGAAATGTAAATTAAAAATCTTTAAATCGACAAGAAAAATTCGAGAATGTTAAAAAATTACCAGCTTTTATTTTAACAGTTGTAATTCCCAGCATCGACTCGATGGTATTAACATACAAGCTGTGATCTAAAAATAACCGAATTTTTAATTTAAATAGAACATTTTACATTTTTCTTCTTTCAAAAGCAGCTAAGTTCATGCTAAACGTTTGAGAGGTTACAAAATGACACACGTTTTAATAATAGCTACACGTTTTAATAATACTTAATAATACTTTGTTAAAAAATGATGATGATTATGATGATGATTGTATGAGTCGTACTCAAGTTTACACGTGGTTTGCACGATTTAAAAACGGTCGTGATGATTTAAATGATGATCCAAGACCTGGACAACCCGAAGCATCTAATCGTGCTGAGTTAGTAAAAAAAGTAAGTGAAATAATCACTATCGATGTAAATTGCACTGTTAGAATGCTGGCAGAAGTATAAAATTCATCTTAAAAGAAAGAAGTGTGCACGTTTTGTTCCACATCAGTTAAATGATTATCAAAAAAGCGCACGTGTAGTCAATGAATTTTTGATGAAAAACACAGATTTGTCTCATCGACCACCCTCTGTATTTGCCTGATCTATCAACGTGCGATTATTTTCTCTTTCCAAAAATGAAAACGGCAATGAAAGGCATTTTTTTGCGATGACATCCCAGCCATACAAGCAGCCGTGACACAGGTGCTAAAGAACATTCCAAAAAGTGAGTTTAGAAAAGTCTATGGATAAATTGGTTGAGCGTTACAAATTTTGTATTGACTTAAATGGATCGTATTTTGTATAAATATTAGCTTTGAAACATAATACCATGCTTGTTTCATTTTATAATTAAAAAGTTCGGTTATTTTTAGATCAATCGTGTAGTTAACATAGTTTTCATTTGGTCGGTTGTCCATTTTATTTCATTTACCATTTCAATTTGTTTACATTTATTGACCGAAACCTTGTGAAATGGATTAGAGTGCGCGAGAGTTTTCATTTTTGTCAGCCGATGAGAATGTAGCCGGAAAATCGTTTCGGTTTTCTTTTTTTTTTTTTTGGTTTTTAACACCAAATACCAAGAAATTATTCGGTTTTGGTTCAAAAATTGGTTTACAATACTCAACTAATTTCATTTTAGTATCTTTTTATATTTGTCATTCTTAAAACATTAGCAAATATGTTTTTTAAAATTAATTTCTTGCATACCTAACTGGATTTCCGGATCCGACGGATTTTTCGATGGATATTTTCAATCTGACGTCAGTGACTAAGGTGAAAGTTTTCACCAACAAATTAAATGCATAACAGATTTTCATAAAAGAAACAAATCCTTTAAACTGCAAAAAAAAAAAACAATCCTTTATCAAAATGTTTTTAAAAAAATTAGCTTCAGATGAACTAAACTTCAAGTAAACGGAATAAAATGGAAAAAGGCAAAAAATACTATAAACTCGCTTTTTGATATCTTCGCTCCATAACTTTGTTATCTTTCGATGGATTTCCTTCAAAAGTAGTTTGTTTGCTTCGTTAGGGTTCTTCTTTAAGTAAAAAGTTATAGACTATTCTAATGAATTCTCGATATAAAATTTAACCGGAGAAAATTACTTTTTCACAATATTTTTCGCTATTACTCCGTAACTACCCAGCCGAGATCAAGTTCTTGAACAAATTTTATTGGTAATTTAATTATCTTTGTTTAAATTTTTTACCTTACTAAATCGGTTAATCCTAAGTCGAGATATGTTAAAATATATAAGGTTAGCTAAAAAAAAATCATATCTCCTAATGCTATCCATAGAAAAAAAATTTATTCCTATGTTCTTATGCAGCATGTCAACATCTATAAGATAAATATAGTGGTATGTCGATCTCAAAAATGGTGTTGCATAGTGTTATTTGTATCTTTGAGTGTCTTCAGACAGGCATTTAGGTAAGTGGGCATGCAAAGAACGCGTACTAAATATACTTAAATTAAAAAAATAAAGTCAAAAGTCAAATTTTTCATTTGTTGTCGCAAGTATACCAGCAGCAATTGCATCGAAACACTTGGAGTGTGTTGGGCCACACTCATTCAATTCAGTGAGTTGTTTTGTGTGTTAGCCAAAATCAAGCGATTATCGTTAATATTCACATGAAGTTAACTGCAGGCTATAGCTTAGCTAAACGCGATGGTTGGTCTATTGCCAATGTAACTATGAAGTTTTTTTTTTTTTTTGTTTGAATTTTTGCGCAAAGTAAGCGGTATACAAAATACCTAAGACGTGTGTGTAACCATTTTGCCAACGCAATCATTAGACGCTATTAAGCTATTGGCAAGAACTCGCGGTGTGAGCAAATATCTGATACATGTACATATATAGGCTGTGGAAATATTGCCAGCCATGAGCTTTGAACACAATCCAGTGGCATGTCATGCATGACTCGACTCGAATCGACTCGGCTTGAGTTGCATGTCGTTGTATGCAACACATGCCTTTAAGCGTCAAAGTACAACTTGGTCAAAATGTTATTGTATCTATTGCTCTAGCGTTAAAAATCGTCTACATAGTATCAATTTTTAAACTAAAAACTTTGTTCAACCGATCTAACGTTCGAACGACCGATTTGACCAAAACTTCAGTAGACCACAAAACATCGAAGTATGTAGACAAAAATAGAAAAAAAAAATAAAAAAAAAATCGCTGACTGGCCATTAGCCAAGGTTGATTACCAACAAAACGTCAGATACAATGTTGTTGTTGTTGTTGCTATTATTGGTAGCAATCCATTGCCTTCTCTTCTGGCTGCTGTAGCTACTCGTAATTGCTAAGAATTTGGTTAGAAAAAAAATACAATGTTTTTTTTCTTCATGCCAGGCATTAAAAATTGGCTACGAAAAAAAAATTCATACAAAACCTAAATTGGTTTTCTTGACTCTAGATACTTTTTTTTGTATCTGTGGTTGTTGTTTTTGATTTTACTGTGTGTACTTAATACGTGAGAAAATTTTTGAAAAAGTCTGCTTTGAAGTACTATGTCTACAAAGAAATACTACTAAAGTTTAAATTGACATTTCGAATTTTATACTATGCAAAGGAATTGTGTGCAGTTTGGACATAGTTTAGTTTTACTGACAACATTTTTGGCTAGCTGCTTGCGTGTGGGAGTTTTGATAAAACGTTTGAAAACTAATATCATTTGCTCAGAAAAAATGAGTTCATTGAAGAATAAAAAAAAGAATCAAATATAATTTTTACCACCGTTTAAAAACATTAGGAAGAGAAAAAAATATACCCTTAGAACCTTTGACAACCAACGGACAAAAGCTCGTACGTTGGAGGCGGCACCCATAAAACTTGATCTGCGTATGGATAAGGACAATCAAAATATACATATTTGGTAGATCTATCTCTGCCGCTATATCTCTGAAATTGTACTTCTCTCTTTTTTATTTTGTTTTGCTCTACTTCGTTGTTTCTTATCCTGGTACAATAATAAGGAACTGAATTGAGCGCTGACTCAGACCAATCCATATGAACGCGTAAGATAGAAGAGAAGCAGGAAGCAAGTGCGCACAAGAAGAACAAGCAAAAGGTGATAAAACAATGGCAGACGCACTGCAACCGTTCAACACAAGCATTCAAAGAGTTAGAGCTGGAAAACTATCGATAGTACTATCGATAGTATCGATAGTTTTTTTTTTGGGCCGTACTATCGATAGTTTTTTTCGAAAATGCAAACCATTTCGAGTCATTGAGAACAAAGGCTTCCAGAATTTCGTGCACTTTTTAAAAAACTCTGTATACTCTTCCCAGAAAACCCACTTTAAAGAATGTGCTACTGCGACGGATGGAATCCCGATCAAATGATTATTACTTGATTGTAACATGTTATTTTATCACAAGCGACTTCAAATTACGGTCAGCTGTCAACCAACAAACTAGTGGACGATACTGACCACTTGTCACAAAATATAGCAGATTCACTGCATGGTGTACTCTGGGAGTCGTATGTTCTTTACAAAGTAACTTTGGTTTTATCAGACAACGCAGCATCTATGATAAAATTTTGAAAATTACTTAACCACACGTTAAATCTCAGAATAGACGTAAAAATATTAATGCCGCCATGCCAAAATGTAAGATCATAGTCACGTACTTTAAAAGAAGCCCAATCGCATATTTAAAATTGAGAGCTGCGCAAAGTATTGATTGAAAGGCCATACAGCTTAAGTCAAGAAGTACCAACACGATGGAATAGCGCATATAAAATGATTCAACGTATATTGCTTACAAACGGCGCCATTTCTAGTGCGCAATTTCAAATGTACCTCAGCCACTTACAGTAGATGATATAGAAGCATTTAAAAGTCTAGTTGAACTTATCTTTCAGTAGTTTGTAGTAGTAATTACTACTGCTACTTCTCAGGTATCAGGGAGTAACTTTGTCACGATTTCGCTAATGATTCCAATTTCGTACGATCTTTAGCAACGTTTAAATGCTATGAAAACTAATATGAAAACTTTGGATGCCTCAGAGATGTGTACATATCAGATTGATCGCCTAAATTATCGGCGTTTTCCTTACGAGAGCCGAAAAGTGCCCAGTCTAAAAATACTATTGGATGATCCATTCAAGAAAGTAGGTATATTCGAAGCAGCCACAATGCGGCAAAGGCGGAAAAATTTCTAGAAACTTAATTTCTCCTAGTTTCCAACACCCAACTCACAAAGCTATTCATAAGTGCAGCCTTTTTCAGCTTTATGCAAGAAAAAAATTAAAAGAAAGCAAGAACAAGTCGAGTAGATGCAATAATATTTCAAAAAGTCTCACGCATCGCAAGATAATAGTCCACTCGAGTATTGAAACGTAAACTTTTTCAATAATGGCTCTTTATAGTTAATTATATCATTTACACCCTTAAATTTCAGAACAATGCAAATAAAAATATTAAACCTTTTTTTTTTTAGTAAAAAAATAGTACTAGTCACTTTCGACGATAGTTTCGACTATCGTTAAGAAAACTATCGATAGTGTGACTATCGATAGTTTTCCAGCTCTACAAAGCGTACTAACGTTTGGTCTGTGAAAGACGAAGGCTCTCGCTCTAAATACACTACCTTATTATTGTAGCATGGTTTCTTATTGCTTCAAATTTGGTTTTACCACTTTTAGCCTCTCGATTTTCTTTCTCAAAACAATTGCTTCTCTTAATTTTAGCTTGCTTTCATTTTCTATCATGCGCCAATCATATCATAGTTTTACATCAGAACTTAAAGACAGTTTTGGTTTCTTAATTTTCAATATTTGTCATGAGTAGATAAAAAATATATGAAACGTAAAATAATTATTATATTTTTTATACAAAAATTTCCATTGAAAAGTAAGTAATCAGAAATTTATAAAACCAGTTGAGAGAAACAAAAACTAGTAAGTATAATTAAAATTTTCTATATGTAAAATAGACACCTGATCTTCTCTGCAATTAGCCAGAGAGCAAAAGACAAGTCAGACGCCGTACTTGTAAATTTTACGCTGAACTATATAAAGAATATACGTATAATGAATTCCCTGGTTTGTTTTTTTAACCTGGCTAGAGGTTAACGATGTTAATAGTGAAAGATTAACTTCAATTTAACTTAGTTATCAGCGTGTACAATAAATAAAAAACAACATTTAGCAACCAAGTGCAAAAGAGCTATTAAAAAATACAATGGAAAAGTTAACATCGAATGTTGCTAAGTTTTAATGCACTTCTTTAGATTTATTTATTTTTTACTGGAATACCTCTAAATTTAACTGAATTGTTTCGGCGTCCGCTACGTGCGCTCATCAGTCCACCACGCTGCTTATGATGTTGCAAATTTTGATACTTGCTACTCTTCAAACTGTTGCAAACTTTATAGCAAGCTTATTATACTATTCATACTAAGTATGAAGAATGTATTGTAATATAGACAGACGAGTGGTCTGGATTGCTATGCATATAAAAGCTCATAAACCTTTTTGAAAGTGAATGCCTTGACATCATTCTTTCGTTTTTTTATTATATTTATTTTGCTGTTGTTGACGTGCAACAATTTGAAGTAAAAATAAAAACTTAAGAAACATCATTATGCCATATTATAGAAATAATATTGCAATAAAAAAAACGATAATTAAATTAAATAAAGTAAATTCAATTAAAAACTCAGCAACGATGAAACCGCTGCCGTATTTGTCGTCATCGAATGATACAATATCTTGACTGACAGTTTGTTGGTCGGTACGGGTATCCAATGAGTTTCATTATAAATGGTAACACTGAGCAAATAAACCAATATGCTCACAACAATTGTATGCATAGCTATAATTATATTATTGTTGAGAATGATTATAATGACGTTTGTACGTTTAAATATTTATTTAATTAATTAATAATACAATAATGCCATAAAAGTTCCAGGCAAATAATGTGCTGTAAGGTATAGAACCAGTGGATTGCGAACAAATAATAGTTTTGGACAGTTAATAAATTAAAATTATACTTAATATTAGCTATATGTTAAATTTTTTTCATTTTATCAAAGTGCAATATAGAAAATTGTGTTGAACTCTTGGAACTTTTGTCACGTAGCACATATGAAGGTGAAATGCATTTATTCTGTATACACGTATGTAGTACATAAAATACATAAGTAGAAAAAATTTAAAAATTTGGTCAGCGAACTGATGAGAATTCGTAGCTGGATTCGAAACACATAGTATATCCGTGGCTAAAACATTCTTTGTAACACAGAGTGATTCTTGTATTGTTCTCTCTTTAGATTGAGAAAATGAACTATTTTTAACACGCTTTTATTAGCTTGACTTGTATCTATGTAACGGAATCTTTCAACATAATTTTCACCAACTTCCTAACGTCGAAATAATTTGAAATTTTGCACATGTATTAAGCACCGATTGCAATACAATAATTTCACAATTTTGACCTAATATCCTGACCAGGATCATCAGGATATTTGATTTGTTTGTGGATCATGTTCTATTCCGTTTCGTTTCGTTGTGCTTCCCACAAAACGAGTCAACAACTTAATACACATGTTGATGAGAACGGCTTATGTTATTTTTAAAGAAATTATAGTTTAAAAACACGCTTCAATAGTAATGTGAACTAAAAATTATAAAATAAAATTATAGTTTAAAAAAACTAAAAAACACGCTTTAATAGTAATGTGAATTTAAAAGTAAAAAAAAAATGTTGAATAAGTTTAAAATGAGTATTAAATGATTGACAGAGAATTAACTTTAACATGAAAAATTAGCCAGAAACAGAGTAAAATACATACATAAATGCATACAGAGTAAAATATGAATTTTTATAGTAGTTAGAGGTTCATATGTCACTAATGAGCTTTTGATATAAAAAAAAAAATAAAAATTATATAAACATTAAAACATTCATGGCACTAGCTATATTTTCGAAGACCTTTTTCAAAATTTAAACACTTACAAATAAAAATTTAACTGCGATGCCTCTTTGGCCGGTTTTTAGCTCTATAGCACTGGCATAAGGTCGTACAGTCAGGTTTTTAAAGACTTTGAGAATAACAAACTTTTATGATAAATGCATTAGTGGAATGTTCTGAACTATCTAGAAATAGTACTAGTAATAGTACAGCTTATTCAAACGAAAAGCACGTTGTTTTGCACTATATGTATATCAATTTATTTGTGGTGATTTGTAAGTTTCAAAGTAAAAAACTTTTGTTGAACAATTTGTATTGGAATCTAATATCTGTGGTAGAGCTTGGATGAAGAAATTTAACGGGTTGTGTGAAAAATTAATTAAGAGCAGTACTTTTTCTCTCCAAAAATAATTTTGTTAAGAAACCACATCTTTGGGTAGGATACAAACTTTTTTTTAGCATTTAACATTAGTCATGATACATTGGGCACTTCATAGATCCAATAATTAAACGCACATTACTGTGCTATACAGAGCTTAATTAATGCAGAAAATGCGACATTAATCAATCTATAAGAAGGTGGTGATCTCCGGACGTCGAAACAGTGGCCAATTAATTCGGCTAATTACTTTGGAAGAATAAATATGATGAATCGTCGGAAATCACAAAAATACAAAATACAGACAAATTGTAGAATGCACTGTTTTTCCAGTTGGCTATTTTAGAGAAGCTGCTGCGAACTTGAAAACAAGCAAAATGTAGTTTGTGTAATGGACCTAACTAATATCAATACACCCCCGTCTTGTTTTTCGTTACAGGTGAACATTTCTAAAAGTTACATATAAAAACCAATAACTAAAAAAATTGTTTTTAAAAGGGGTGGCTTTTGTGTGTATGTGCCACACCCATTTTGTCCAAAACACTCCTTACCGGCATTTAGATCATTAACATCAAAACTACATTGAAAAAAACTCACTTAATCTTTAAGTTATTAATGTATGCCACAAAAAGTGTCAAATTTCCCAAAAATATTCATTTCACCACTCGAGTCTGGCTTGTGTTCTACTAAATTTTTTTTAACAATTGCGATTTTTGATGCGTAATAATTATAAATTAGTTTTTGTGCAATATTACTAACAACAATATTGTGAGCAAATTTTTGCAAAAAAGCTTTAAAAAAACCATCCAAAAGATGGTAAAAAGTTGACAAGAGTTTCACCAAAACCAAAATGTTGTTTATTTTTTCTTTGTCTTTTGTTTATTGCCATTAAAATTTGCAACAACAACCATAAAAAAAAACATTAAAAAGTGGAGTGTTACACACAAATTTTTGTTGCAGTCTTAACAGATACTCATAGTGAGCAAGATATAGCGAAAAAACAATTATTAACGAGGTGAAAAAGAAGCAGCAGATATGGAGAAATGCAGCAGGTTAATTTAGCAATAAAAATGCAAACACAAAAAAAAAAAAAATAAAAACAAACAAAGATTCACAAAGATACAATATAGTATGTACTCGTAAAGACAACATCAACAATACACCAGGAACAAATCTCTAAGTTTTTAGGCGTCGCCAGTTTTATTTGTTTTTGTATTTTCATTAATTGTTCAGTGTAGCTGAAGTATGTATGTACGAGGTTTGTCGATAAAGTAATGCCTCCAAAATGTTGAAGAAGCAGCGAACATTTTTTTGGCATGATCTGGCAACACTCCAGTGCCCTCAGTCGCTCAGTCTTGGCTTTGTAGTCGTTTACGTTGAAACGCAATCCTCATCCATTTAATTTCACTAGCTAGCCCTAGGTTTGGTTTTGTTCTTTATTTTTTTATACTTGTGTTGTTAAGATACCATTTTTGCATTGTATGGATTCAACGCTTAATTAATTAAAAATAAAAAAAAATAAAAAAATAAAAAAAACTAGCTAGCCCACCGGTTGACACAGTCCACCTCAATCTAGGGTTCTTTGATTGTTTTTTTTTTTTTTGACATGATAACGTCTATTAAAACGATTTACGCGAAAATGCCATGCCCATTTCTGCCGTTCCGCCTGAACAAGCGATAGACAGGCAGGACCGCCCTAGTCGTTCTGCTTGCATTGGCTTGTGAAAGCTATAGAATATATGCAAATAACATTGTAAGCGTATAGTAAGTTTGATTCAATAAAATCTTTTTTCTGAGTTCATCCGAGGTTTGAACTCGCAACTTAGAAAATTAATTACTGCTATACGAATTAACGCAGCCGCACTTTAGCAAGCAACGCCAAAAACATATTACAGAGTTAAAGAACTAGGAACCAATATAAGCAACACAAAGCAGAAATTAAAAATACGTGCTGCGCACACAAACACAAAAACGAACATTAAGAGCGTGAGAGCGAGAGAGTGTTTGAGTTGGAGCTCACTAATGTAAATGCAAGCGTGAGGAGGCGAGCTACAGCAATTAAATATGCACCAGTTATATTTATTTGTAGTTGTATTTAATTGAAATATTTAAAAATTACATTTTTTGTGTTTGATGGCGGCAACGCCAAACTTTATAGAAACGCGTTTTATCTCTTCCTCTCGCAGCATACATTTATAGCAGTAGGGATAGGGGGAAGGAGTGGCAGGGATGGAGTGGCCAGGGGAAGGGCAGAACGATGTCTGCCAGGGTACAAATGTGACACAGACACAATAACTCCTTCTTTGTATTATACAAAATAATGATAATTCAGTGATAATAATTCAATTATGACGTTGTCACGTAATATTATCGTCCGTAAACCGACTTTACAGACAATCAATTTTTTGTTTAATTAATTTATTCATTTAAGAGTTCCAATTTCTTACTGAATAGTACGATTTTACTGACAAGCTGATGTCGTGTTGGACGGAATAAAATAATTTTAATAATTTTTTTGTTTATAAAAACTTTTGCACTATGACATGCGTTAAGGTGAACGTTCATAGCTTCACACATCAAAACACCGTTAAGCTATGAATGTTCACTAAGCTCATCTATTTCGTGAGGTATTCTCTTGTATATGTGTTTGTTTGCTGATCTGTCTGATAAGCCCTATATTTCCCTTTCTCTCTTCTGAATCATTCTTGCTGATCTGACGTTTTGATAACGATTTTCTACATACACTATTCAAGCAACCCATAAACAGATTTCGCTCTAAAAATGTTATGTACGTACAAACCCTACGAATTGGTGTGTGGAATACTCGTACATCGTCTCCATATAGTGGGCGGTACGGGTCCCTTACGATGTACGTCGTTTTAGTATTAGGTTGATAAGTCGTCATGAAATATAAAAAGTTTTCATACAACAACCAACATGTTCGGTATGTATGGGGGCTATAACTTCTGCTGAGCGATACACGGTAATTTTTATATATGACCAGTATAGGACTATGGAAAGTCCCTATATCCATATTTCAACATTTCAAAAACTGTGGGACTAGTTTGCATCGGCACGGATAATAAAATCATTGCTAACCCCTTATAGTGTAATTGAGCATAACGCTTATATAATAATTTCTTGTATTAACCTCAGGGCTGTCGAATACTTTCATTTTGATGATTGTAACGAGCTTTTAATTGCAAAACTCGCGAGTTTTGATTTTATTGTTCACATTAAAAAATGATAAGATAATTTCTCTTTTTTAATTAACCTCGTATATTATTGCAAAACGTTCCTTTGACTTTACTAACACGCTATGACTCATTTATTTTAGCAGTCAGATAAATAATTTATCTGTAAAAAGATTGAACACTCATATAATGCTGAAAACAACTGTACCTATACAGATAATGTTTTCAAGAACTTTCCTTAAGCAAATCATCTTAGTTCATCTTTGGATGTTTATTTAGTGCATTAAAACACTTTTTACTTATGATTTTAGACTAGAGCATCTCTCTATACATATGGCAGCGATTTTCAGGTCCAGCTGATAGAAAAAGAAATAGATTGTAAGAAACTAAATATGGTTACTACGGAGAGTGATTTTTTTAATATCTGGTTAAAATTTAACTGTCAGTTATAGCACAAAAAAGAAAGATTTCGCGATTTGAGTTCACTTGGCATTGGTTAAGTTCATATTACGCCAAATGAACTTGAAAAATGTATCATTTTATTGAATTCATTTTCTCAAAATATCTCGGAAAGTGAGAACCGGAACAGACCTGATTACCTTTCTTGAGTTTATTTAACGATTCTGACCATTGATTTCTTCTTTGTTTCAGAAATCCAATAAGGATTTTATCACTACTTGCTTTCCATTAAGAATTTTATTGCATTTCTTCATGATTTTTCTGAATGATGAAATCGAACGTTTCTGATAATCATTTATAATATTCTTTAGTGTATACCGCCAAGATCATACTGCTGACTTCCATTTTTTGTTGTGCAATATTAATTTCAAGCTTTTGAGTGTAGATAGTTAGTAGACTACAGTGATTCTAGATGTATCTTTGTCGTAGTAGACTGCAATTCAATTTCACATTTCACTGCAATTCAACTAAAACTGCATTCGATTACATTTTAAATGAAATACAATTTTTTTATTTGTATTTTTATTTTAATTCATTACATAGGAACAACAGCAACAATGTATTTTCAATTAAATTTCCATAAATTCCAAACAGTATTCATACTGGGTGTATTCATCCTATTCACACCAATTGGTCGTTTAGTAAACTGGCTGGATGGCCGGCTGGCCGGCCACACAGTCTGTCAGCGGAGTATAGCTGTCGCAACATGCCCAAAACTAAATTGTGAAATTTTGTGCCATTTATTTATTTTAAAGTCTCGGCTTGTTGCTGTTGTCTGTCCGTTTGGCGTTCTTGTTTGGTATGTCTGTGCATATTTAATTTTTTTTATTATTTTGCACTGCGCCTAAGTTGATTGCTTAAGCCGTCTCGACGCTCAGTTTTATTTTAGTTTAATACACTACGTACACAGATAAATTGAATTTGCCATTTTTTTTTTTTTTTTGGTTTTGTACATAGATACTATTTGTTTGCTACTCAGATACGAATTCAACTTTTCAATTTGTTTTTTATTTTAGTTATTTATTTTTTTGTGTATTTGGCATAGTTTGCGCTCAGGTGCAATATCTGAAGAATAAATTTTATAAATAAATTTGTTCCCATGGTGTTATTTCTATACTACTTGGACTTAGGTTGATTTGCGCTTTGAGTTAAGTGGTTTACGATATTTTTTTTTTGGTTATAATTTTTTTTGTATTATGTATTTTTATTTAACTTGACATTTTTCGTTCGAATTTTTTGCACTGAAATTGTAGAATAAACAAATTGTTTATTTTTGACATTTTTGGATTATTAATATTTTTTTTTTTTTTGCACAATACTCTTCGGAATTGCTATGTCAGCAATGCTAATATTAAAGTATTTATTTATGAATAGGGTGTGCAATAAGTGTGTGTATAAAGTTTAAGTATTAAATAAAGTAAACTAAAAAAAATGAATTTGCCTAAAGACGACTTTAGTAATTTAATTTCGTATGTGAATGTAGCCAATCGGTGGGGCATGTTTTGTTGGAGTTTAGTAATAAAAATGTTTGAGAGGAATTCTATGGATTTAAATATCGTCGGTTCCATATCTAAATATCTCAGCGTCCATATCTAAATATCTCAGGTAGCTATGCAGTTATATTGGCGCACTTCAAATGAACCGGATTTCAGCATATCGGAACAAATTATTGCGATTTAATTTGGGAGTTTGTAGTTGACTGCTTTAGAGTTGTTTTTTTCGGATATTTGGTTGGTGATTTCGGTAGTTTCGTTGGTCAGTACTTTTTTTCTCACATGTTTTTCGGGCGATGCTAAAGAAACTATTGGAAGTTTGATTTCTGACGAACCTGATCAAAGTAGATCGTACCAAAAAAAAAAAAAAATTTGGATACTATCCCGGTTAATCGACTCCAACTGGCTGAATTAAGACAAGTGACCAGATCAATTTGGTATCACATTAGGCGTCTGTAGACCTAAATGTCCTGGATTGCTTGGTGCCACTCCAACACTGTGACCTTTGCACAACAATTGTGACCTGGCCGTAGCCTCTATCTACAACACTTTATCATGTTATGCCGCTTTAAAGAATATAACTCTAAAACTTGGCTACTGCCAAGATGTTTGAACCTGTTCATGACCAAGGCTGGACAAACTTCTAGGATATGTTGCTCTGTTCTCTTCACCTTCTTAACAGATTCTACAGCTATTGTCACTTTCGATACCAATTTTACATAAGTATCTTTTCAGTCTTCAATATCCAGTTAGAAATTTTCCATTCCGACACTTGAGTCCACTGCAGATATCAGATCTTTTGCTGCTATAGTGGCCCAGCAGTAGCTTTCCCTGACTTATGCACTTTTCGCACTTTTTCCAAAACTTATCTCCGACTTTGTACTCTTCCCCCCTTTACTAGCATACTAAGTAATTCTGCTTCGTGTCCTCAAAAGATCTCTGACCATTAAACCTAATGGCTGCTCCCAGGAATACCCGCGTTAACAGGTATCCAGTACAGAGTTACCTTATTAAGTCTCCCTAGTGGGTTGCATTTTTCGTGGCAGTTCAAGACTAGCCTTAGACTTGATTATATTTGAATTTAATGTTTTGGTAGCTGCCTGACTGTCAGTTAGTATCGCAATGTTTTAGTTTTTCTTTTATTTCACAGATGGTAAATGAGAGAATATAAATTCGAATTACAACATTAAAACAGGAGTAATAAGTTGGTCTACAAATGGCTTCTTAAGTGAGAAAGGAACTAGTGCGGATATCTTCGAACGTCGCTTAAGCTACGTCGAGTCGACGACGACGTTCGAAGACATCCGCACTAGTTCCTTTCTTTTTTAAGAAGCCATCTGTAGACCAACTTATTACTCCTGTTTTAATGTTGTAATTCGAATTTATATTCTCCCATTTACCTTTCACACTGAGCTCTATTTTAAACACTTTCATGAAGTTTTGCTTCATTCCAAGGTTCTCAGTGTATAGTAGTAGCAGAAGATTTCTTTCTCTATATCTGACAAAGCCCGTCTGTCGAAGTTATGACTTTCTTACTCTTTCTGGCTCTGCCTGCCTGTTGTTGGATATAAAGTTGCAGTGGATTTAGAAATACATTTAATTCGCTAGAACAGGTTCGCATGGCTCCTTTTATAGTTATGCATGCTAACCACTGAATCTTATTTATTAGTTTTCTGGCTACAGTTACTTTAGTCCTATCTTCCCAAACAATGACGCCATACGTTGCCACGGATTTGGCCATTGTAAAATACATCTATCTTAGTATTTTGCACTGGTGAAGTAGCTAGTCCGTCAGGACTAGTGAAGGGGCTTATGAATGGTAATTCGAAGGTTGGCAATTGAACCCTTGCAATAACATTGCCGTATTAAATTCACCAGTTGAACACATGTAAAAGAGAATCAATGGTTGAAACTAATGCTGATTACGAAAGGACTGGTGATTCGTCAGTCTTGAAATGATTTCGTGTACTGTAGGGTAGTATGAATTAATACACTGTCTTATACACAAATAAACTTGACTAGATCGAGTCGACTACTACTCGAGTGCATATCATCGTCATTACTTTGCAAACTTCGTGACAAAATTAGTAAACTATACACACTAAGTGTGAAAAGAATTTGTTCATTTTTGTGTGCGTGTTGAGCTTCATTATGTATGTTGTGTGGGGAACTTCCTCGTTACGCCTTTTGCATTTAATTCCTGATGAAAGGAATACAATGAATGCACTAATGCACTAATACACTAATACACTATACAATTTAATTTAAGCTGGATGAGTTTGTTAAAAAAGAGTATTGAAGAGGGTAATAGCAAGCGGAAGTTTACTTATTATTTTCAACGCGTAGACACGTACAAAAACGATTAATTGTATAATACACCCGTACTATTTATAAAATAAAAAGTAAAGAAAAAATGTATATATATATACGAGTATAATCCTCAAAGACAAGCAAAGACAATTATTGTGCTGATTTTTAGCAAATTTATTTATTTTTTTTTTATACAATATTTATCTGTTGTCACACAGTGAAAACTACCAAGTCTAACCATCAACACTAACCAGCAATAATAACAAAATGTCATTGGCCCTTGCCCGGGGGCTTTTCTTGGCGTTGCCTGTAATAGTTGGTAGCCACCGGTGGCTAGCTTTGTTAAAAACGCGCTTTCAAGTGGCATAAAACTTGGCGTCTGAGTCTGAGCCCAGCAGCACCAGCAGCCGAAAATGGCAGTTGACATTTACATACTACTTTGAAAATAATAATATTTTTGTTTTTTTTTCTTCTTCAAAATTTCTCGTCTTGTCGTCTACGAGTAGTAGATACTTACACTTTGTTGTTTTCCATTTGTTTTTGGCGCTCTGGGTGGGTAACTAAGGTTGACAGATACACACTTTAGACATAAAGTTTAGTTTTAGGTTTGTAGATACAAAGTGAAAGTGAATGCAGATATGTAAATGCTTTCTTTATTTCAGCTTTCGTTTGGAACTTGTCTGATGGCAGAACGTGTGAATTTGCAGCAGTAGCAGCTGCAATTTGAATACTATATAGTATAGAGTGTATCTACAAATATAGAAGTCTCATAAGAATGCCACGTGTTACTGATAGTTTGAAGTACGCCAATAGCACACGCTAAAAGTTTTGCGCAGCTGTAATATCGACTTCTATATATGACATTCTTTACACACTGAGAGCAAGATTTTTTAAATGCAAATATTTAGCTATGTATATGTATAATCCGGTATCGGAATAGTATTCTATACAAATAGCGTGACCAGTTGATTTAATATGCATAAATGAACCTAACTAAATACATTTATATGCCCTTCACACGTAATTTGAAAAATGTTACTGTAGGTATATCGAAATGTTTGTAACACACATCAGACTACAATGTAGACATGCAACTAGCTACGTGGGGAGAGGCTTGTACGTTATTTTACTTAGCCATTTTGCCAATAATTTGAACAATAGACTGAAGCTATTTTAGTTCTACGAATTTCAGTCGAAAGAAAACCTAAAAGTCTTCGAGCCAAGAAACTTTTCCGTAGGCATGTTAAAATATTGTGTTTTGCTTACTTCGAAAGGTATAACAACTTTAGTTCCAAAAAATAGGCTTGTAGGTTGAACACTCCCTGTAAAATCATTAAGTAAAAAACACTTAAGTTTTAAATTTTATTTAATTTTATTCAAACTGTAACAAAACAGAAAAAAAACAGTGTTCAACCTACAAACTCAAAAAGTGTTCAACCTACAGTTTTGTTAACAATTTGCAATGCGGTGAAAAAATTGTATCATGCTAAAATATGCATGCAATGTTTGTGAATTATGAAAATAAGTACACAAAAAAAAGTACAGCTTTCAAATTGTCACAAATTTGATCACTTTTTAAGCAGACGAAATTTTCTAAACCGAAAATAATATTAAATCTGATGCTCTTCTTAATGACGATGTTAGTTGGAATGTTAATGTTTTGCTGTCACAACTTCAAAAATTTTTGGCAGTGTTCAACCTATAAGTCTCTCCTCTACTTTCGTTTATATGTTAGTTACTAAGCGTTGTAATTGGCCCGGTTTGTTTTGAAGGTGTCACAAAATCGAAGTTTTTGGCAATGTTCAACATAAATGCATGTTCAACCTACAAGCCTCTTGTCTACATTCGTTTATATGTATGTTAGTTACTAAGCATTGAAATTGGTCAGTTTTTTAAATATTTAGTTGAAACTTAACTTTTTTGCTCTAAAGCATGATAAAGCTGCATATTCATGGTTCCAATGGTTCCAAGCTCATGCTCTGTATTTGTGGGATTAGCTTCTTGTATTACACTATGAACTTTTTAAACCAAACGAAACAATCACGACGAACCGCTACCAACAACAATTGCTGCGTTTGAGCCAAGTCGTGATTTTGCTCAGGATGATTCTCGGCAAAGTTGATATACTGGTTAAAATAAACGTAGAAATGCTCAATTACGAAGAATTACGAAGATGGTCGACTAAAAAACGAAAAAAGAATTTCTTTGTCACCAGAAAGCTGGGAAAAAGTGGTTGGCGGCGATGTACAATACTTTGAACATATAATTTAGGGTTCATTAAAGGGGTAAGGGGTGGCTGATTCGTATGTGTGCTACCCCAAAAAGTGGGCGTGGCATATTACTGCTGAATTTGAGATTTAAAAAATTGCTAAAAACTAACAAATGGACGAAAGAAATATCTAGATCGACGCGTCTCATCGAGTTGATTTATATACTTTATATAGTAATAATATAGTGTAGATGATCTGTAAAGCGTGTTTGTATGTCTCCAATATGAACTCTACTTATTGTGAAGAGTATGAAATGTTCAGTTTACGCGAACTTAATTTGTTTTCGTTTTATTTTTTTTTTTATAGTATTGTAGTTTAAATATTGTTATAGTATAACTGGAACTGGTAGATTTACTTAAAAAATGTGTTTGCATATATTTACTTTGTCTGGTTTTTCTATAACTAACAAAAAAATATTTTAAGAAGATCTCGTCGCATAGTTTGTGTTTATTTTTTTTACTTCTTTCATAATTATTGTTATTTTTTTTTTTTTGCATAAGTTACTCATAATTATTTGTTCATTTGTATAGCACTTTTGCTTCTTCGTAAAACTAGCCGAGCTAAAGAACATATAAAACGATCATAAATTCCAAGAAATCACAGCGTACGAGTATCACATGATCGTTTAGAACAATATAATCTACTATTGAAAGATAGTATAATCTGGCAATGGTTTTATAGTATTTTTGTTCGAAATTGTAATTTGAAATAATTGAGCGAATAAAATATTTCACGGATTAAATGGTATTAATAACAAATTTAAATACCTTTGTACAAGGATTGTATAAGAAGTGCGGTAAAATTAAATTTAATTTAATTAAATTTTAAATAAAATCTGATATTAAAAAAAACTTTTAGTTATAAGAGACATAATTTTTAAAGAAAAACCAGTATTTTCAAGACCCCAGTATTTTTCGTAAATGTGTCTTTTGAAGTGCTTTCATTCTATGAAAGTTATTTTTAATGAAAAATGTTGTGTTTTTAGCACATTTTATCTTAAAAGAAAAATACCGGTTTTTGTTTTGTTTTGTTTTTTTTTTTGCGATTGTTTTCACAATTTGTTTGTGGTACGTCCTAATCACAGCTACAGCCCTCGTATCTAACGCGTACAACCTAAACAATTTTCAGTATAAGCAACAGTCTTAAATTATACGAATTAAATCACGTTGATTGCTGATTTTTGCAAATACATACTTCACAAAGATAACAAGGCGACAATTTGTTTTTTAAAGTCATTTAATTTTAATTGCAATCGACGCTAGTATAAAAACGTGCGATTGATAAAACTAAATATACAATACAATATATGGTAGACGTATAGGTAGGTACTTATATTATATAAAATAAGAGCGTCACTATTCAAAACTCGTTTGATTGACAGCTGCCATTGCAAATAAATTGACAAGTTGCACACAACTCTGCGCCAAGTTGATTGATCTATTCTATAGATACGAAAATGCAATGAACATTCAAACACTTAATTGCATTGAACTCTCAAATTTACACATAGCAACTCTACAAAAAATGGAGAAAAAGTTTTCGCTCACGTCTAGATTTTTTTTCATCTGATTTTCGTTTGCTCACTTTAAGTGGTTCTATAAAATTTTGACACATGTTTCGACAGTTCAGAAACTTCAAGCCCAGTCACGTTGTCGTCATCATCGTCCGTCGAGACAATTAAGTTTATATTCAGTTTAAATGAAAGCAACATTTTGTTGTCTAGGAAAGTAGTCAGCTGCAGCATAGCACGAATTTTCTGATAGTATCTGCGCGATTTACTTATGAGATTTTTGCGCGCAATTAGCGATTAGCGCTTTTGGTTAAAAGAGGCTTTTGGCGTATGGTGTTAATTAAACCAAGGGGTGTGTGTGTGTGTGTTTGTGTGTGACTTAACAAAAAGATCTATAGTAGAAAGCCATGAAAACCTCGTAACTATAATCGATTGCAACTATTACTTCCTACTTCCTGCTAGTTCCGATACAAGTTACAAGTTACATGTTTAAAATTACAAAACTCAATCGATTAGTATATTGCAACAAGAATATTGGGTGTCATTTTCCTATTGTTCGGTTGAAATTTATGCTAACTATAATTGTCTCAAGTTATATTGTAATTAACAGCTTGATAAATGTAGCCGGTGCTTTTCTACGGTTTAAATTGAACTGTGTTAATTTTCATTTATTAAATTTAAACGCTAAAGCACTATGCTACCTACAATCCCACGAGATTTATCTGGCCCCATAAATTTCGTATTAACAATCTTGCATTCCAGTAAATAATTACAAACATCTCTACCCTTGTAACTAGTACCATTAGTTAAACGAACTGCTTAAGTGCAGCACATGAGTGTCAACTATTTGGTCTGCTAACTTAACATAAAGTTAGCAGAGCGACATTTAAATGTAAAGTAAGTCATACATTTTAGTTCGCACACAGCATCGTTATTTTCACTACAAGCGATTTTGTGCGACCTTTACGAAATTCATTCACAATTATAATTTCCAACCACCGATATAGGTACATTGTCTTGAGAGGGTGTTTCAGTCCCATATATAACGAGTTATATTAATTTTTCGTTCAAAATAAATTATTCAAGTTTCTGAAATCAACATAAAACGCGTATGTCAAAATGTTCTGCGTAGAAATATCATAGAAAAACTTCAAACTTCATGATGGAGATTTCAAATTTGACCATGGTTGTCCATTTTTATATATATATATATATATATATATATATATATATATATATATATATATATTATATTTTTAACAGCATCGAAAGCGAATGCTATGTATATATCTTGGGAACTATAAATTGTATATTTAGACATTCCAAAATTTTTTTTTTGATATATCATGTGAGTGCCAAACCGATTAAAAGAGTTAGACCTGTTCGACGCCCACTTTACTTTACCCGTAAAGGCGAAACTATTATTTGCAAATTATTCGGGTAGAATGAACATGTTAGTTTACCTATTAAGGCGCAAATACATTTATTGTATAATTATCCGTCTTGAATGAACATGGTTATTTACCTGTATATAATAATAATTGTCCGGTTCAAAGGACCATATTATAGGCCTAAAAATATGAACCATATAAAACCATATCTTATTACAGTCCTAAATTTATATGCTGTTCTGTAGACTGTGAAGGACCATGTTACTTTACCTGTTAGTTCGCAGATATATTACTTGTATAATTATCCGGCTCGAAGGAACATGTTATAATCCTAAATTCATATGCCGTTCCATATGTTGCGAATGAGCATGTTATTATAACGGTTAGGGCGTAAACATATTCAAATTTTTTTTAATTGTCCTGTTCAAAGAACCATATTATAGACCTAAAACCATATGATGTTCCGTAGGCTGGGAAATATCTTGTTACAGTCCTAAATTTATAAACTGTTCTGTAGACTGTGAAGGACCATGATACTTTATCTGGTAAAATATATTATTTGTATAATTATCCGGCTCGAAGGACCATGTTATATTCCTAAATTTATATGCTGTTCCGTATGCTGCGAACGACCATGTTATTCTACCTGTTATGACGCAAATATATTACAAACTTTTATAATTATCCGGCTCGAAGGTCTATGTTAGTATAACTGCTAAGCTGCCAATATATTATTTAGCTTTAAATAAGTTCCACTTTTGATTTTAATTAACTGTTAGTTTAACAGCTGAATCAAATAGTGAAATTATTTACCTGACACTTTATTTTACTGCACTCCGTTAACTAACTGACAGCTTAACTGGACATGCAGAAAACGTTTAAATTTACGAAGTCAGCGCAAGCCCTTCTCATATTTTAAATATTTATATCGCTTATACACACACCTATTAACAAATGCTAATGCAAAAAAAAAAATAAAAGAAAAATAAAAAATAAACTGACGTTTCAATTTGTGTTTTTATTAGTAATTAGCTCTGACAATTTGCACAACCCTGCCCAACGTTGCAATGCGACGACAATCGAACCGAGCCCAATGAAACTTTCTCGCCATAAAAGATATTTTGTTGTGCTGGGGCTATATTTAGCTACCAATAATAAGCTTATTTTTAAACACTATTCAAACAGATAGCCGCCGACAATACATGTTCTTTAAATATTTGCATATTGGTACTAATTTCAGTAAAAACAAATTATTTGCGGTTTGTACTGCAATCATTTCACAGCTGCTAAAAGTGTTAATTGCGCGTAATTAGAACAAGATTAGGGGAGGAGAGTAGCCATGAAGATGGGTATAATAGGAGTAGTTCGCAAGCCTATATATATAGGCTACTGGAATAATAAATTCCTACAGTGGGAACGCGAAAGTTGCTGTGGAGGTACAGTGGTGGAAAATTTAATTAAGTAACGCACTTGGAATTGGATTGATTAATTATTTAAATGTTGGTACTAATTCACAATTAATTTTCAGTTAGTTTCTGTTAAAAATAAATCAGCTGCGTGATTGAAAGAAATTAATGAGAAATGGTTTTGTTTTGTTTTGGGATGCAAATCAGCTGTGTTTACAGGTGGCAATGTAAAATTTGGAAGAAATCTATTCTGTGAAAAAATGCCGAATGTGCCAAAGAGCAAATAACTTCATACGCTGCACAGCGCAGTGGACATAATGATCAATCTTACGCGGATAAAGACCAATTTTGAAGTTTTAATATCGATTAATTTTTTTTTTTCACCAATACTTTCGATGATTTTTGTTTTATTTAAATAAAAATATATGTGTGTTACGTGTGTTTAGTGGCTAATTGCAGTAGAAGTTATCATTTGTAATAGGGCATTTTTACTTATAAGTGGAGAAGTAGAAAATGTGCCGTAGTATCTTGGTTTATTTTGATGTGCGCGAAAAAATATGTTTGGTTGGCTACCTCGTGCTAGATAACCCAACGATCAGTGCTAAGGCTGGACGTACAGATTGCAAAAAGGATACACAATTAATAAAACTCCGTATGATGATGGTAAGCCGTGTCGGTCTTTATAACGCTGGGAAAAGAAGTGCTTAACAAGTAATATCAATTTAAAAATCAGAGCCAGAAATTGCTACCAAAATTATGGAAAGTATGGATTCAGAAGTGGAAATTCCTACTCTTTACACACCTGACCAAATTTTGGCAATCTTTTTATTGTAGATGGATCCATACCAATTGATGCAATACGGTCGAAAAGCGCTAAATGCTACGATGATGTGAGGAAATGTTATCCTAATAGAATATATATAGAAGTATGTTCAGCTAAAGTAAATAATAGAAGCAGCTGAATTTGACTTCTTAACTAATTGGCGTACAAGTGGAGATTATAAAAAGGTTTTGTGTATTGTAATTTAACGTACAATGTCGTGCGGATATCAGTAAATGCGGAGGTATTTTCAAATATTTCTATTCATGGCAGACAGCAACCAAATTTGTTAATGGTTTTACATGCCTGGCTTCATTCACAAAATTTTAATATATGTTGCGGATATCATTGAAAATATTTCGCTTCAATTGATGTGGGAGGAAGCTCTTGAATCACAAATAAAAGAATTTCACATTTTCAACTGCACCACACTCGATAAAAACTCGCTGCTGAATATAATGCAAGATTTGATACACGCTCTTTTGGTTTCATCGGAGCCTTTCATATTCTCCATATTCAGAGGTACCTCAAAGTATCAAACAAAAAAAAAAAAAAAACAAGAAATATTGTATATAAAATTAGATGAATTGCTCATACAGCTTCTTTCAGATATAAATGAACCGTCTGACAGTTCCACTAATATATTTACTGGCGTTCACTCTGCGGTCGAAATTCGACCACACGTACCAAATGCTTTCAAAATACAGTTTCATGAGACTCACTTTATTTGTTGCAGTACATGTTGCTTTTCTTAACTTTGTAACTGCATAAACTGCTTGCAAATTATAACATGCGCTTTGCTTTTAATCATAAGGCGACAACTGCGTACATGCAGTAAAAAAGAAAGTATTTTTGTTTCTTTTTTGCTTTATATATGTAGTCGTCTGTGGATTGTGCAGTTTCCCGCGAGTCATTAGCGACGAATGGTTGCAAGAGAGAGATGAGCAAAACATGCATATGTCTGTAGGTGTTGGTATGTATTTTGTTTCGTTGTGTGTGTGAAGATTGTTAAAGACCTTTGCGCTCAAAATATAGATAAAATATAGATTGTGCACTGCTCCTCTTCACAACCGTTCCAACAAAAGAAAATGTCAAGCGATTATGTTGTCGTTAAGGCAGATAAAATTGTACTGAAGTATTTTGCCTTCCCATAGTTATATATAGATTAGTAAAACACTAATTTAATAGAAAGTGTTAAAATGTTTTGTTTAATTTTTATACTTAAATAAATATATATTTTTTTAATCAGCACAATTAATAAGTTATACCATTTTTTTTTCGTTTTCTTTGCAGTTTATTCAACTTCAGCGATTATGTCGTTTATGCCAAATATAAGTCAACTAAATTTAATAATTATAAACGTATATTAAATTTAAATATATTAAAACAAGTGAGCCAAAAATCTAAAAACAAAACAAGAAAAAAACAAAATGGCAGCCAATGCAATAACAAAATCCAATGCGAAACAAAATCAATTAGAATTTGAACGTGATGAAGTGGATTTTATAGCAGCTAAACAACATCAAAACAATAATAATAATGATTTTAATATTGTCGTCAATGAAATATTGGCAACAACAAAAACAAATACGAATTGTGCAAATGTGCCAAAAAAGCAATTAGTGCCAAAAAGTTCAACTGGAAATGCTACAACAATAACAACAACAACACCAACAAAAACAAAAAAAGATACCGAAAAGCATAAATTTTTCTCCTTTGGTCGAAAACCATTAAGTAGTCACAAAACGGAGAAGTCTGAGAAACCTGTACCGCTACTGTCATCCAAGTCAAGTCCGCTTTTATTGCCACCTACGCCGCCAGTGCCAATTGGTACACCGCCGCGTCAGCATAAATTTGTTAAGAGCTCCTCGATAGCTCGACTGCTGGGCAATACCTATAATGCAAAGAAGTTTGAGAAGGATGAACAGAAGCGTTTGGCACAAATCGAAGGCAAATTTCACACTTATGGCGGACGCAAACGTCACGGACCGTATTTGGAGCGTTTTAAACGAGTCTCCAAGGAGGATGGTGATATTGCTGGCACTAATGAACCGGTTACGGTTACGGGTGTCTTAACCATGACACACGAAACGCATGATATTTGCGGCAGTGACAATATGCTAGGCAGTGAAATGCCTGGCTTGGCTAAGCATACGCATACGCATGCAGAACAGGATCTAGGCGCAAAGGCTATGCGCACTTTGTCACGTGGACTGGGCAAACTCTGGTGGAAGCGTACACACAGCGTTGATATCAGCACGCCGGATCCGGAGTTTAAGGTCTCGTATTTGGGTAACGTGCTGACTGGCTGGGCAAAAGGTAAGTGTACCGTACAAAAGGTTTATTTTAGCAATTTAATAAATTTCTCCATTTTTTTTTTTTAACCATTAAAGGTGAAGGTTGCGTTGAGAAGCAGCTAAATACATTGTGGCGCAACTATACTCAGAACAATAAACCCGATGTCATTATGCGCATTAAAGTTTGTGCATCCGGACTGAAGGCCACTACACGTCAGCATGGACTCACTGAATATTGGGCCAATCGCATAACATATTGCTGTGCGCCAAAAAATTATCCGCGCGTTATATGCTGGATTTATAGACATGAAGGACGCAAATTGAAGCATGAGCTACGCTGTCATGCAGTGCTCTGCAGCAAGGAGAAGATTGCGCTAGACATTTGCGAAACGTTGAAGGTAAGTTTTCAACATTTCAACAGGGCAGAAAATCATGTAATTCACTGCTGCTTTTATTTTTTTTAGGAAAATCTGGAGAGCGCCCTGCGTGAATTTAAACGTGAGAAAATTCTAAAGCAGAACGCGCGTCTTAGTCTCGCTAATGCTGTCTACGATAATCCAAGTTTGCCACGTCGCAAGATTATGCTCAGCGTGGGCGGTAACAATTATCGCCCGCCGCTAGAGCGCTCTAAATCGGCACCAAAGCTAATGGCTATCGAGGAGGCCATTGGCGAGGAGGAGGGCGATGAAATTGAAGAAACTAATGAACCTGAAATGAAGGCATGCTGTCAGAAGGATTCACTTTATCCAGCCATGACACTTGGACGCAGGCGCTGCCGTCGCGGACACTCTATACGGCGTACAGGCAAAGCATGCGCCATGAGCTATGTCAAGGCCGCGTGCCTGGCGGAGAGTAAATGCTGCGCTGGTAAACAGTTTCCTGCAGCGCTACAAGAAACCAAAGCATGCAGTGAAGCAATATCCGCCAAGCCACAGTCTGCCGAAACAAATGATGGCTCCGATTCGGATGATTTTGAAAAGTTGCTTAAATACAATAATTACGATGCTAATACTTCGCTTAGCACCGAATTGTTGCCCTATTTCGATATGCAGCTGCATAAGAATACCAGTCAGAGTCTGAGCAGTTTGAGTGAATTGCAGCACTTGGATGATAGTGATGAACCACTCAGTTTATTGCCCACAATTAATAGTGATCCCAGCGCTGATCCGTGTGCAGAATTTGCTACAATTGTTGTTGAGCAGCCAGATGCACAAGACGCTGATGATGCTACGCCGAATATTGTTAATCTGCGTCGTACTGGCGTCTGCAGCGATGGCGAAGAAGATTATCTTGATGATACGGATGACATGTATTTCCGTCAAGCAGCCATACTTAATATGCTGCATCGTAACTCCATGCGCAAAATGGCTAATCTATCGTTGAGCAGTGATGAGAATAGCAGCATCGAGACAAATGCTTCGGCACAATACAGACATCAGCAACAGTCCTCAATTTCGTCGAATACATCCTCCAATGCATCAGCAACATGTGCTACGCTTACGGCAGCGCAGGCAGCAAGTGTCAGTGTGACACAACGCAGCAAGCAGCTAAATGCGGACAGCGATGAAGGCTCCATTTCAAGCGGTTGCGAAACTGCAAGCACTGTCACCGCAAATCAGGATGATGTCTCACTTAAATATAGACAATTGCAGCAACAGCTAACTGCGGCGGAATGTGGCGAAATGTCGCACGAGGATGAGCAAGAGCAGCAGCAGCATGTACTGTATGGTATGCTCGATGAAGCGTCGGACAGACCATTGAGCGCTGAAGCAGAACTACAGGATATGTACCAAAGACTTGAAACACGTATGCAGCAACGTCACAACAGTGATGCCAATAGCAACACCACCTACAGCAGCTCTAGCTCGATTACGCTAAAGTTAAGCACATCGCCGGCTAGCTCTCTAACAGGTTTAGCAGATGTTGGCGCCAGCAATGTTACGCCAAATGCATCTACGGTAAACTCCACTGCAGCCGTAACACGTACCAAACGAACACGCAAGCATTCCAATAATCGTGAACAACATGACGATGATTCGGATTCCGATTGCAGTGACGAATCCGGCTATGTCGAATTTCAGGAACAACGTAAATCGTTGAGCGGCGTTAGTGTTACGGCAAGTAAACCGCATCCGCCACCGAAGCCTATGCCACGTCGTTCGCTTAACAATGCGGGCACCAATGCCCCGGGCACGGCTGTTTAAACGCTATTAAATGTGTAGATCGATCGATCGTTCAATCGATCACAATAAACTCCAAAAATGTACTTGTTGTTTCAAAGTTATATAGTTTATTATACGTATTACCTACCTATACATAGTCGATAGCAAATTGAACTTGAATCATTTGCAGCTAAATAATTATGTACAATACTTTGTTGTTGGTTCTTTCATTTAGCATATTAGTATATCGCCAAAATTTTTATATAGCTGTATACGTATGAAGAATTTTTTGTTCATCATTTTAACTTCAAATAAGCTATTACCTACATATTTCATTATCTATATAATTGTTATGTATTGTATGTATATTATTATTTCTTATTGTATGTTGATGAATTTAACTGTTTCCAGCTTTAGTTTAAGTTGTATATTTAAATGGATTTACTATATATAAAAATATTTATTAGAATAAAGCATATATCAACTGAAAGTGTTTCTTTTACAACTGTAGTGTATTACATAGTCGGATACAATATTGAGATAACCAAACATTCAGCAATAGAGACATATGGACAACTGATTTCAACCAGTGGTGGATCCAGAACTTTACTACATACTTACTTATTATACCATCCTCCAAAGGGGGATGGTATAATGTGAAGGAGTAGTCAGTCTAGCTGCTCTCCTGTTTCGTATTTGCATCATATCAAGTCGACTCATAGCTGTTGCCTCCGAATGAAGACGGTACCCCTTCTCAGGTGAGAGGGCCGCCAAGTGCTGTTCTCCGGTAACGTATTCATATAATACGGCTAATTTGAGCGGTGTGTATCTCCCACGACCAATTTTTTACATGTTCTTTTCACTCCAAAGTACCCCATCACATCCTAGACCAGGGGAAGTCTGTAAACTACCTACAGGGCCGGATCAAGATGTCAGATGTCATGCCTACCGTGTCAATGATCAGGCTGGCTGAGGGCCCTGTATAACAACTCAGTCACTAACGGTGCCTCTCCGATAACTGGTCGCCACGTAGAGTAACTGTGACCTTATCTTTGTATGGCGGATTTCTGCACAGATGGACATTTCTTTTCCGCAAATCGTGGGTCTATATATGAGCCAATCAAACAACAAAAGCACAAAAATACCGCGGGACTGCACCACGACACAAGCTGCAGCGGTTGGACGTTCAAACAGAACGTTGGACGGACGGACAGACGATCATGTTTACATCGATTCGTCTTCCGATTCTGATCAAGAACATATTTACTTTATAGTGTCTGGTACGCCTGCGTCTTGCGACTTAGTCACTTCCCTGCTTAATGGAAATAAGCCGTTTTCATCGATTGTCAAACCTGAGCAAAATCCATGCTCCAAACGGTCGATTTGCTTGTAGACAATACTATCCAAGATAATCAAAAGAATATTTCTGGATCACATGATTCCAGATCATCAGTTCGAGTTCAAAAAATGCTACAGGAGGACAGAAGAACAATGTCATCGATATTTACAGCATATATCTGTTCTGTTCAGCTGCCTTTCTGTATCTTCGTCACGGGTTTGACCAAGTGTGGCATCTTAGAATTTTACTCAAGCACAATTCTCTATTAAAGTCCTACCTGAACAAAATGAATTTTTACGTAAGCTGCTGAACTCCCGTTAGTGAGGGATGATAGCCACGTACATCAATAACACCACTCTCTTTCAGAATTTCTCAACGATGATGTCATCACATAAAGCTAAAGAGAGCAATTAGATCTCAAACTGATTTTGAGGAGCAAAGTCTTACTGTACAAGACCATAATAAAGCCTGGACCATAATAAAGTATGGAGCTATACAGCTCGGGGCACGGCTTTCAATTCTAATATGAACATCGTGCAAATATTTGACTCGAACTTCCTGCGTAGGCTCGTTGTTGCAAGATAATCAAAAGAATATTTCTGGATCACATGATTCCAGATCATCAGTTCGAGTTCAAAAAACGCTACAGGAGGACAGAAGAACAATGTCATCGATATTTACAGCATATATCTGTTCTGTTCAGCTGCCTTTCTGTATCTTCGTCACGGGTTTGACCGAGTGTGGCATCTTAGAATTTTACTCAAGCTCAATTCTCTATTAAAGTCCTACCTGAACAAAATGAATTTTTACGTAAGCTGCTGAACTCCCGTTAGTGAGGGATGATAGCCACGTACATCAATAACACCACTCTCTTTCAGAATTTCTCAACGATGATGTCATCACATAAAGCTAAAGAGAGCAATTAGATCTCAAACTGATTTTGAGGAGCAAAGTCTTACTGTACAAGACCATAATAAAGCCTGGACCATAATAAAGTATGGAGCTATACAGCTCGGGGCACGGCTTTCAATTCTAATATGAACATCGTGCAAATATTTGACTCGAACTTCCTGCGTAGGCTCGAAGAAGAAGAACTGAGTTACCTATCGTAACTTACTGATCCGAACTGTTAGAAAGGAAGTTTTAAGGTTCAGTAAAGGGTAATGTACAGGACTAGAATCTCAGGAAGAAGACATAAGCGTCTTCATTCTATGAATCTCGCCTTTACTTTCACTGTTCGGAATTTTTTTTTTTTTTTAATTTGATTTTCAAATAATTTGTGTGTGAATAAAAAATCACTTATGGAGAGCTTTCCCATTTTCCACCGTAGATCCGCTTCTATTCCAACCGAAGCATACTCTGCGCGTACCAGTCACCAGTTTAGATTCGCAGGAAACCACCAATTTAATAGTACATATTCAAAGCCCTTGTGAAGCCCTGTACATAATATGTACTACATATGTAAGGCCATGACAATACTCTCCTATCAGATATCAAACTATTTCTTATTATTCCACGGCATTTTATATATTTCAGTTCTGCCGTTAGACAATATCTAAAATTATCTGCACTTTACAACCAGTACTATACTCCCGTTATTATTCATTTTGTTCCAAAAACGTATTGCTCAACTTCCGCTGTATCTCCCACTGTAACAATAACACAATGACACTCTTAATGATTTTTTAATGCTGCTAATGTATTATTTAATCAAAAATTTACAACCAAGAGTTATTATGTATTATGTACAAAAAATTGTTTTTTGATATGTTTCCTTATCTGCGAAGAACATTTCTATCGCAACCCAGAAGCGAACAAATTGTGGCACGGAAATTGGATATGGATCGATCCTGTAACTGCTGATTGAAGACCTGGAAATAAAACAAAATAAAAATATTTGCTGCATATAAAAATGTTTGTTATAAACCAGTTAATGAAAAATTAACAACAACAACAACAAATTGCAGTAACAACAACAACAACAGCAGCAGCAACAACATACATATATGTGTACTATGTTGCAACAACTACGAGTGACTCTTGCGCAATTCCAATAAATATTTTGCAGTCTGTTTAATGTTGAATGTCGTTGCATGTGCAGAAAAAAAGAAGAAACAAACAAAACGTTAACTTCGGTTGAACCGAAGCTCTAATACCATTCACAAGAAAATTTTAAATAGTGTTGTAAATCATAAAAGTGGGGGTTTAAATTGCCCCAATTACCCCAAAAAGTGGGCGGAACATGCGCAATAGTAGATGTGTATGAAGCGATGTATTAGATGTGTAAGATGCCGCCATATAGAATTTCAAGTTGATATTTACGTTTTCCGTACAAATGCATAAATGTTAGCTCTGGGTTTATATGGGACTACCTCAAAAAGTGGGTGGGACACGCCCATTTGTATATGTATATGAAGCGGTTGTCAACTAAAATCCACCAAATCAAATTTTAAGCTAATATTGATTTAAATGACGAATTTTTTTCATAAAAAACACAAAAATGAGCAGTAGGTTTGTATGGTGGCTACAGTGGGCGGGTCCCACCCCACCCAATAATGTATATGTCAAGCATCCGTCCACTATCAATTATTACCATATCAATTATTAAGTGGATATTGACTACAATAAAAAAGTTTTTCATACAAAAAGTCAAAAGTGGGCAGTAGGTTTGTATGGGGCCTACCCCAAAAAGTGGGTGTGTCGGGTTAATCTTGGTACTCTATTAAACTGCAATAAAAAGAAGTGTATGTACAAAATATCAACTGGTTACCATAAAAATTGGTCCCCAAAAAATGCGCAACAACATACAGACGGACAGACAGACAGACAGACGGACATGGATAGTTCGACTCGTCTCGTCGAGCTGATCTAGAATATATATACTTTATGGGGTCTACGATGAATACTTTAATGCGTTACAAACTTTCAGACAAACTGATAATACCATTTCACACTATGTGTGAATTGTATAAAAACCATTTTAATTTCGGTCGCACCGCGAATTAAATGCTCTTCACAAGCACTTCAAAATGTATGATTTGAGTAGAAGATTTATGTTAATCATCTTTATCCTTGTCTTAGGATCTTTACTTGAAGCATAGAAATGATGATAAGGAGTCTATATCCGATCTCGTCCTCTATGGAATTTTTTATTAGGATTGGTGTAAGAAATACCGAATTTGGTGTTTTTTAGCTTAATTTTATAAAAAAAAAAAATAATGGAAAAGGGAGGAGCAGGTTTATTTGAGCTACCCTTACTAAAATTTAATACACTTTATCTGAAGAGTGAATAGTAGATACTAAATATCTAAATTTTAGGTATCTATTTCTTACAGTCTTCAAGATCACGACGTTCATACGGAAGGTTAGACAGAACGATAGGTCGATATCGTTCCTGATCATGAATATATATACCAACTTTATGGAGTCTGCCACGCCTTATATTGGGTTTTACATAAATTCACATAAATGTACAAGGTTTAATAAAAACTGTTTGCGTATTTATAAGAAAAGTCTACATACGAAGTTTGGTGACTCGGACATCTTTTTGGTTATACACACAGCTAGATCTAGAGCCACCAACGAGAGAAAAGCATGTTGTAAAACACATGTGCCTAATTACATAAATTTGTTATTTCGCTAGACGCTGCCTCTCATTACTGTCCTAACAGCACAAAACAGGCTAAAATGTAAAATTATCGCATCGCAACAGCATTTACTACAAGAAATACAAAAATAAACTAGAAAAGACAGATCTTGTACACTGAAAAATAATAGAGAAAATTTGATAATAGAGATAATTCGAATAAACGTGATTTCGATTTTCACAAACTTAATGTATCCTTTTACCCTATTGATGAAGGGTATAATAATGGCATTACGGCTATTGTGGGTCACTTTTTTATATATACAATTTATTATATTATGAGAGGATTGTATTGTGCAAAGCGATTTGAATGCGAGAGAAGGATAGAACGAAGTGTAACCCTAGGTGTCAAGTCCCAGGCAAGAAGGAACAACTACTGGTCGTAACCAGAGTTCTAAAGGACTCCATTGAGTCAGATGGGACGGGCAATTAAACAAATGTATTGTGTCGTGCGGTGACTGACCGCATTCGGGGCAGCAATTATTATTGCTTAGCCCAATCCGTTCCGTGTAGCACTCGAGAATATTGCTCCCTCCATCCGGATCTCAACTGTGCAAGTTTGGCAATGGTGCTATGAGAGAAACGTTTTTCGCTCTTATTAATAGGTGGTGTTCTTGCACCTTATATACTCGTAAGAGCTTCTAGATTTTTTAATTGCATCTTTATGCAATTGAGCCCTCCGTGAAGTATATACTCATACTCTCTCATATATGCTACTGTCATGTATAAAACGATCAATACTCGTTTTGAAACTTACGTCATTATAGATAATTGTCGGAACAAAAGTTGGTGCATATTTTTTGGTAATACGCTCAGCTTCCAGTTGCAATGCGGTACCAAGAGATGTACTCATGCATTCATCGATGTCATCGGAAACGTCAGCTTCTTCGGCGCACTTAAATATATTAGATAGAAGAATAAAATCATTAAATGAATTTAATAAATGCGAATCATATGGCTTACATTATCCGCGCTGGCAGGATTCGAGGTGTGCATTTGACAATTAACAAATTTTATTTGTGCCGCTTGATCTGTTGTGCTATTGAGTACACAACTTTGCAGACGATTACCATAACATTCTTGAGGTCCATGTTGACAGGTGAAACGTGCGCCATTGTGGCTAGACTGAACGAAAAGTTGATCATCGAATATAGTACCAGATGTTAGCATATCAACTTACTTGCGATTTACCAAAGGGTACCAATTGTACATCCATATAATTGCCATACATGCTGTATACACGATTCAGATGTGTTACAAATTCTTGACTATCCGGACAAAGCGATTCATAGAGCACAGTCACCTTGAGCTGTGACAAAGATACGACAAGGTGGTAAGGTATTAAATATATTAAATAATAGCCTGCTACATGCTACATGCTACATGCTATGTGCAGCCTCGGGTAGGTAGCTACTAGTACGAGAGTACAATGGCCTCACTGACCTTTTGTGCCGGACTACGGCGACGTTTTTGCTTCCGTTGCTCCGTGAGCGTCACACAGACCAAAAGCAAGAAAATTAGCACCAATGTCGATTTCAATTTGAACATTTTTAACACTTTTCGCTTTAGCTTTTTTTTATTTATTTCTTTTTTTTAGTTTTGTTTTTTCTTCTTTTTTTTTACTGGAAAGATTTCGCTGGATTTCGCTTGGATTTTTACTGCTGACTCAGTATTGCCGCGTATCGCACTTGAACAACTTTCTCGTCGCGGTTTTACTATAACGTCGGGAAAACCAATTTTGCATATAGTTCACGCTTGATTCTGACGTTTAATTTCAATTTATTACATTACTTTTGTTTTTACGTAAATGTGTTTGCGTATTTCTTTTTATCGACACTCGGTTCTGTATCATTGGTATATACTCGAGACGTTAAGAATACATTCTTATTGATGGACAGACCTCGTATTAACGAATGCAAACCAATTCGGCCGAGTTTCGAAAGTGTACTAAAATGTTTATTTCGTTCGATTGGCCGAAATAAAATGAAATCGGCACAACTCAAACATTTTCATAGAAATACTTAGTAGTGCGGAGGAGACATTGTCGTTGTGTATGAATTTGTTGCTGCTTGCAGTGCCTTATACCTAAGCCGGTTTTTGAGATATTTTTGAAACAGTCAATATTAACGAACGATGCGACACGACACGACAGACGACGACATATGTATATGTTTATACCTAATTGTATTGTATATAGCTACAGCATAAGTGCGAGCAAGAGACCATCGTAGAGTAGTTGGTATTTAACACTTTATGCTACTGACATTTTTTTGCAGTTTTCATGTGCATTGAACTAATGAACGCGTCGGTGGTAATTGTACCCTACACACATATACAATATGAGTAAAAGAACACAAAGACAAATAATATCAACCCAAAACTAGGTATACCCGATTTGGAGTGTGGGTTTAGATAGTTAGATAATAGGATTTGTTGGTCTAATAGAAGTGAAAACTGTTTCAAGCACTCAATATAAAGTACACATTGTGCTTGTCGATAGAGTAAGAGAGTAAATATATGGGCAGATCCTAAGGTTCATACGAATACGAATCTGAACAATATTCGTTGAGTCACTCGTTCTGTCACTTTTAGTTGAAATTTGTAGATATTTGAAACTATTTCCAATGTGTCAGATATAGAAAGGGTACCGGGGACGGATGAGAGAAATATTAAAGTATTATTCGAATATATTGAAACCATTTTAGACCACTATTTTAGGTACGCTATTTTAGTTATTTAAATTTAATGCACGACTTAAATCTAGCGTTCACTTAAATCCAAAAAAGCAAGTTTCAATATAATTTATGGATTTTTAATTTTTCGTCCATCATTTTGAATCCACCATCTTTAATTTTGGAATTTTTAAGTACTTAAGAAGTACGTATAATTAGTATGAAATTCTTGAAATAAGTATAAAAATCTAATTCTAAGAACAATTCAAGTACAAAAGTTTAAGAATGTCAAATAAATCCTTTTTGACTTGAAGTAAGTAGAAAATTCTTAAATCAATCTCTGAGAGGAGACAATTTACTCTCTCATCTATTCCAATTTCTTCGCACTGACAGTAAATGCGAAAAAAATGGGTTGTGATCAGCAACTCCATATATCGGGTTCCCGTTAGACGAGGTAGTTAAGACGATTAAGCTCCTCAGCGCCGTTCACATATGTCATGGTTCGATGCCAGGTTCCTCCAGCAAAGAACATTTTTTAAACCAAAATTAAATTAGAATTTTTAAAAACAAAACGAAAATACAAAAAAAAAAAACAAATAACAAACATTTTTTAGCCTTTTTATACTCAAATGAATCAAATTTTTATCTTAAATCCAGCTCAGTAGAGCTAAATTTAAGATTTTGGATTTGAAAAAAATGTTCTTAAACCATGAATTTTGTACTTTGCTTTATATGGAGTTTCTGAGTATAACAATACTAAACACTGATTAAGTTTAGGAACATACTTCGAAACATCAACTCAATTTTAAAAACAGCACTTTTAGGTTACTCCAACATATGCTAGATTTCAATTCAGTGACCTCTTAAATGTGTCAGATATACAATATATGACTATCTGTACAGAGATATAAAAAATAAATCCGTGCTGGTGAAAATCTGAACTACCTATTTTTACCTATTAAGAGGTGCTCGAATCCAAAAAAAGCTGACCAAAAATCGAAAAATTGAAGTTGTCCAATGGTATTTTTTTGAATAAGAAGTGTTTCTATAAATCTGTATAGGCCCAGAAACTTATGCTAAAAGCGCACATTTCTATAAATAATTTAAAACCTGTAAAGTATTTTCCATTAAGCTTTATTTTATTAAAAATAAAATTCTCAAAAAAATTCTTAGTACATAATTTCAAAGAGATTTAATGCCCTTTTCTAAAATTTCTCCACCCTTTTATTATGTTCAGAAGTTTTAATATTATATTTGTAATCAACGGTCTCAAAAATCCTGCGTACTGAATTTCTTTCGGTTGAATGAATTTTTAAAAAACAAGCCCGCCATTTTCTTTCCTAATTAACTTCCTTTTTCAAAACGCATAGAACCCATTTTATGAATGAGATATTTTTTTTTTAATGTAGGTTCATTATCTAAAGTTTGGTTTCAGACATTTTTGAAAACTGTATCAGGTAGTTGATGCCCCCGTTGTCCATAGGTTCCTTGAGAGGTTGACATAAACGCGTGATTTCAAAACAAATTTCGCACAATCGGGGTACTGTGCTGGCCACTCCAAATCGCATCTTATTGAGATGAGGCGCTCCGGGAAATTATTCCTCAAAACAACCATCGATGTTCTTAAAGTGTAAGCCATTGCACAGTCCTGTTGGTACCAAACGTGTGCTAAGTTCAATCCATCAAGTACAGTTCACGATCTATTAATCCCAGCTGAGGGAATTGCACACCACACTGTTACTTTAGGTGATTGCAAAAGCCTTTTAGGTAATTCTCGGGGATTGGTGTCAGCCCAGTGGCGCATGTTCTGTTAGTTAAAGCATCCATTCAAAACAATTGTGAGCTCTGTAATGTTTTTGAGAAGCGTCTCAGAAGCGTTCCTCCGAGAATTAAAGTCGCGTTCGGAGAGTTCCTATACAATCGCTAACTTGTATAGATAGTAATAAAGGTCTTTGTGAAGAATTCGCCTCACTGAACGGTCGGAAAGTCCAAGGGCAGGCGCATGTTTCAGGTGATCTGATGGCCCGAGGGACCCCAGTTCTTCGTCTTGTCCCACTCGCGGTTTGCCTTAAGGTAGTGACCAATGCTACAATTAATTTCCGGTCCGGGCCAGTTTTTTTGGATTTTGAACCACTGGCCGACAGCCACTGAGAAAAGTAATTGCTTGCCAGAGAAGATTCGTCTAAATCAGCGAAATTCAACAAAATAAAATTCAATTAAAATTTTATAAGGGGAAGGAATTATTAAAACAACAAAAAACCTCGACTGCAAAAAAAGGGTATCGGGGACGGAGGAGAGAAATATTAAAGTATTATTCGAATATATTGAAACTATTTTAGACCACTAGTTTAGATATTTAAATTTAATTCAAGACTTAAATCTAGCGATCACTTAAATAAAAAAAAACAAAATTTTCAATGTAATTTATAGATTTTTAATTTTACGTCCATCATTTTGAATCCGCCATCTTGTGACCTCTTAAAATTTAGAATAACAATTTGCAATTAAACCTGAAGACTTTTTTTTACTTTTGAACGATAAAGTAGTTCACTGCACGGATACATGCTGGAGTTGCCTCTTGTACACGTAGTCGATTAATGCATTATTATAACTATAATTTCCTAATTGGAACAGCTTCTAACTTATATTTAATTTAAAATCATTATAAAATGGTGCACTTTAAATTCAAAAGAATTTGAAAGATGTACGCCTCAATTCTGATTAAAACTCTTACACTTTAAGAACTTATCAAGAGTTCATTTCAAAGCATGACATTTATTCCAATTTGAAATTAACGGCTCTGTTTCTTACAGACAACCGGAAACTGATATGCAGCAGCACCAACTGATTTCTGCGCATTCAAAACAGATTGGCAGCACCAAAACACAACATCAGCTGGGCAAAGAAGCAGCTCTTTGTTTTTTTTCTGGGTGTGTTTTTTATTGCAACTCGAATGCAAATCGAATATTAAGCAACAATAATTAAAAACAAAACAAATCAAAACAGCAACAACATGAAGAAAAAGGTGAGCTTTGCATATAACAAATAAATAGATTAAAATTAGACTAATACTCGGCTACTTTTACAGGTGCTACTTATGGGCAAGAGTGGCTCCGGCAAGACCAGCATGCGTTCCATTATCTTTGCCAACTACATAGCGCGCGATACAACACGTCTGGGCGCAACAAGTGTGTAATTTAGAATAATATTCATTACAATACTCTACTAATACATTCAATATACACTTACAGTCGATGTGGAGCACTCGCATGTACGCTTTCTAGGCAATCTGGTGCTGAATCTGTGGGATTGCGGTGGCCAGGAAGGTTTCATGAAACAATACTTTGTGCAGCAGCGTGACAATATATTTCGCAATGTTGAGGTGCTTATCTATGTTTTTGATGTGGAGAGCCAGGAGCTGGAACGTGATGTACACTATTATCAGTCATCGCTGGAGGCGTTATTACAGGTGCCGCATTGTAAAGTGATATAATGATAAAAAGATATATGACCTTTATTGCTTTGCAGAACTCGCCGGATGCCAAAATCTTTTGTCTGGTACACAAAATGGATCTAATACCCGAAGATCATCGTGAGACTGTATTTAAAGAACGTGAAACTGATCTCATACGTCTATCGAAACCGGGCAATGTAACATGTTTTCGCACAAGCATTTGGGATGAGACACTTTACAGGTAAATACGTATATTTGTAACAGGGTATATTGGGTTTATAGAGCTGTCAAAATGTATGTAACATAGTACGAGTATTAGTGATCAGCGGGTAAAACGAGTCGATATTGATATGTCCGTCCTTCCGTAAGTCTGTCTGAGACAAAAATTTCTACGTATAGAGAAGACTTAGACAAACTAAACTCACGGTATAGGGTCTCTAGGTACTGCACTGCTGCAAGAGTAACTAGAAATTTCATAACTCGAAACCATTTTGCTGCAGCGTTAAAAAGAAAAACATTCAATTGTCATTTTTTCGAAATATTTGTTATAATATTGTTATATGTTATATATTTTATAGTAAACCTTGATTTAAATATGGCTATCCTCTGAAATAGATAAGCTAAGCTGTCTACTTGTTAGATGTTTTATAATTGTATAGTTGGTTTATAAGAATTTATTGCAAGAATTTTCAATTCGTAATTTTTAGATACCGAATTTTGCGTAGCCTAAATCCCAGTACGTAATCCTTTTAGTCATTTGATGATACAATTAAAATACATTTGCAATTATTTCGGACATGACAGCCAACAAAGTCTGCCCTAATGCTTCTGACCCGTTCGGATAGCGCTATCTTATTGAATTTGGGACAAATTTTTGAACACGCCCACATTACGTCTATAAACTTAAAATTCACATTTTTCACGGCTAAAAAAAAATGTATGGCTACGAAAAAAGATATGGCGTGTACAGGGTATAATATAGTAGGTTACCTCGACTATAGCTCTTTCTTGTTCTAGATAGTTTTTTCTGCTATAAATAAACTAACAATATAACTCCTTACAGAGCCTGGTCTTCCATTGTTACCATGTTAATACCAAATGTTGCAGCACTGGAAAATTCACTAACGCACTTTTCCAACGTCATCGAAGCGGATGAGGTATTGCTCTTCGAGAAGGCAACCTTTCTGGTTATCTCACACTGTCAGAGCAAGAAAAATCGTGATTCACATCGTTTCGAAAAAGTTTCGAATATTATAAAACAATTTAAGCTCAGCTGTTCCAAGTTGGGCGCCAAATTTCAATCGATGGAGGTGCGCAACAGCGCTTTTGCTGCTTTCATAGACACCTTTACGAGCAACACATACGTTATGGTAGTCATGTCCGATCCAACGATACCATCAGAAGCAACACTGGTTAATATACGTAATGCGCGCAAATATTTTGAAGAACTTGAGAATCCAAATGTAAATGCAGTGAATCACTATCAGCATCACTGAGTGGCTTGATTGAGTGCAGTCAAACAGCTTAAAAAAAAAAAAAAATTAAAAATTGATTTAAGTCAGCTAAGTTTATTCTTTGTATACATATATTTTTTTTTACAAACAATTTGTTATTGCACATAAAGTGTGTGAATTAAGTTAAAATTTTTGTAATTTGTTCATCATTCTTCACTGCTATGTTAAATTTGTTTTCATTTTTTTTTTTATATATATATATATATAAATATGTTTAACAAAATGCTTTAATTTTTAGCATCTAAGTGAAAAAAAATCTATCTATATACTAATAATGTAGTTTAAAAAAAAGACACATTTATAAATATACATATATATAACAGCTAATGTAAATGCATTTGCAAAATATTTTCGCTATAAATGCCAATTGTGCAGCATATATTGCAACCGACTTGACAGATAGAAGTTATCACAGACAGAAGAAACACTTTGGACCTTTTTTTTATATAAATTTTAGAGAATATGTTCCAGCATATTACATCATGAGTAGAAACGACGCACCTCCTCGGACAATTGTTCAACGCTGCTCTCATCAACGGCCATGAAACGTTTCGCACCACGACTGAAGTAATAAATGTCACCCGTATAGATGTCGAACCACAGCGCATGTATATGTAAATCATGTGATTCCAAACGTCCCTTTAGGAAGCCATACGAAGCAATATTGGACATCTGTTCGAGTGTATTGATTTGTGAAAGTTTATCCTCAATAGCGAATTTTTGTTCTGGATCAATATAGGCTACAAAGCGGCGCAGTGGCGTTTCGGAGGAGAAAAGCAATGGATCCTTCATGCCGTTGGCTTCCCAATCGAGAAACTTTTCAAGCGATGTATTGGCATGTGTGCACAGCCATGCACGCAGTGGCGACAAGCGTCGATTACGCTGCAAAGTAAGAGAATTTATATTTTAATAAGCCTTGCGTTATTATACATTAGCTGCCAACTAACCTTTGATGCAAAATCCGGATCTCTTAATTCGTAAAGTAAATTCATTGCCTTGCAATCGCTGTGTCCGCAAACTATAATATGTCGTATGTCATTGACCACACAGCCCAGCTCCAGCGCTGCCGGTTCACAGCTAAAGTATTCATCCTGAAAATGTTGCGCGTGCGGTATCAGATTTCCGGCATTACGTACTGAGAAACGAAACACATGTTAAATGTAATATTGTTGTTATGAATTTAATATTTTTTTATGTTTTATAAATACTACTCTCATACACACCCACAAACATATCGCCCACATGCGTATCAGTATATCTGGTCGGTATCATACGACTGTCCATGCAGGTAAAAAACACCGCCTTCGGCTATAGTTTGATAAGCAGCCAGCCAACGTAATGTAAAAAAAAGTGTACTGATTAGTATACATAAATCATAGTAGAGGAGCAAATTCTATGTATTTTGGAATACATATTAATAATTTTATGTTATCTCGAAAGCGTACATAAATATTTTGGACTTGCGCCAAATGAAATGTACGAAGGCCAAGCAAGGGCTAAAGCAGCACTTTGGGGTGTTCCTTAATTTTAAATTGATTGTTCCAATTTTTAAATTGAAACATTTGAAATGTAAATTTTCTGCATTTGAATATTTGTTTTTAAGCGTGTGTTAACGAAAAGAAAGAATACTTAACAGACAGCATGTACTTTGAACTTTTCCAAAAACAAATTTCAAAACAAATTTTGTCCAAATCTGAACAAAAAATCGTAAACCGGTTGCAACAATAAAAGTTTACAATTAAACTGTGAGCGCAATTGTAGGCTAACAGCGTGGAATAAGCGAGGGGAGCACAAGAGAAAAATACTAAAAGAGAGCGTGGAAGGTGTCCCAAAACCATTAACCAGGGCATTGATACTTTATTAGTAATAAAATAAGAAATAAGCCTACAGTTGAGTGTCTTCGATTTCAATATACGCTGTACCTAGACTAAGGGTCTCTATGCGAACCATAGATATGTACGAATACTACAACCTATAATAGTCTGGTCTAGGCGTATGTTGCATATTAAGTTTGAAGTTAGACACAAACAATAGAGGATTCTAGGTTGAATTAAAACATTTAACAAAAAGTAATAATGTCTTTATTTGTTATACATATATTATATTTGAGATAATGATAATGCAAAATAAGAATACATCAATAAGATCATCAAAATATAAAACACGGAGAATATCGCTTTCAACACTAAAAGCCATCAGACCGTTTCCGCATGATCTGTTTTTGATGAGTTTAATTTTTAAGAACGAATTTTCTCCATTGCAATTAGTCACCACATGGACAAGTAAAAGCGAAGTACTATTTTTATATTAACAAAACCTAAACGCTAATCGTTTTCTATATTTGTGTTAAAAGTATTTTCCATTGGTTCTTCGTCAGGCTGTTTACAGAGCTTCAAAAATTCGACAAGTTGCAACATTTTGTTACCATAAGACGATTTAAAATATTCTTGGCAAGAATCTACGGATTTTTCGCTTTTACAAAGAACTCTTTAGGTGCAATTGTCATTTACAATGTGGTTGGCTTCTTTAGTCTATATATTTGCTTTGTCTAAAGGGAAAAATGAGCGTCATAATATATAAATTTAATGACGAGATCTCGAAAACTATAAAAAATAGAGCCAAAAACCTAGAATTTAGACGTTTCTATTTCTCTTTAAAAAAAAATGTTAAAATATTAAAGCTAGCTCTATACAAACTTATACACCATTTTCAAATTTTTGTATCAAAAGGTTTTTGTTATTTAAGCAAGAAACTCTAGATCCCAAATATGTATAAATCGGACCATTACAAGTCTACCATATAAATAGAAGTCGAGCACACTCGATTTTTATGCGTCATTTCTAAATTTACTTTACTTAAAAAAACACTTAAGGCCGTTCTCACGACTTAGAAATACATTAGAGAATACGAATTGCTAAGATATGCTATTGGCGGAATAATATTGAGTAGTGCATGTCATGACTTCACAATTGTAATAAATCCATTTCAAGTAGGCCTGTAGTGTAATACGATTTTTGTTCTGTTATCGTTAAAAAATTGGTCACTTTTTTTCTGTTATTTTTAAAAATTCTATTATTTTGGTATTATTTATTTTGGTTTATATTTATATTATTTGGTATTATTTTCAGGTTATGCTGAAGATGTTGACAGTCCATTCATTTGCACAAATGTAAACGCATAAAAACTATAAATTAGAAAAACCTGTATGGCGTTATTATGGGCCAAATAATTCTCTCAACTTTCTATTGTTTTTTTTTTAGAAAGTTAAGGAGTAACTTAAACTAACAAAAAAAAAAAAAAAAAGAATTAGAAAAAAAAAATTGGATGAGAGTGATTGGAATATGCACGTTTGTATTCCAAATTTTAATAAAAAATTTTAATTTTGTTTGTTTTCATTTTGCTTTGGTTTTTGATCGATCAAGTTGGAAATAAATTTTTTGGTTAACCGAACTCGGCAATACGATTATAAGCTTAATAACAGTCGTGACATTGAAAACTACGATATAGCGTGAAAAAAATGAGCTATAAAGATATAGGCAAGTCATGAGATTGGCCCTTAGTGTGTTACTTGATGTTATCCATCGACGGACCTTCCCTAGTTTCTACATTTTTCGTTCGATGGTTCACGTCGAACATGAACTTATTTGGTAAGTGGGAAAGGTACGAGTATGTGTGAACGTTTCTATTTGCAGATTAACTAGAATACTCTTTCTAAATATGAATGTATAAATATTGATTAAAAAAATGGATTGAATGTGACTCGAAGTGTTAAAAATTTGTTATGATTGTTAAAAGTAAGTTTTATTAAAATTAAAAGTACATAATACAATAATATCAAAATTTTGAAAATTTTTTTTAGTTTTTTCATTTACTGAGATAGGGGAGGAAATTTAAGGGAATTGAACCAAAAAGGTTTTCTTACCAATAACTTGCAATTTTTAAAAAATGCAAAAGTGTTGTACTCGATTAGACCTACAACCTACATAAGTTTGCTTTAAAAGTTCGAAATCTCATTAACTCCGTGAAATTTTCAATTGTTTGTGAAGCCTATTTCTTTTTTTTTTTTTTGGTCCGGAGTATGTAAAGGTGGGAGACGCTGAGTAATGTTCCGTCGCAGATTCAAAAGCCGTTGTTACAGTACTGAACCATTGCATTTTCATTTGAGTTCGTAGCGCATACAATTTTAAATTCTTTTGTACATTGTACGATAAATATTGTGTTATCTGACACTCAGGCTCGTTGAGGGGGAAAGGGTTTGGTGGGGAGCATTTCGGATCCTATATTTTTAGGAAACCTGATTTGTGTTACAATAGAACCCTTTTTAAGTTCACTGACAGATAAAAAAAGAAACAAAAACTTTTATAAAATTATTGCAGCTTATAAATTATACATTTTATACTTAGTCTTGGGACACCTCATTTATGACGCACCTAACAATAATTAACGCGAGAAACGACAGCGTGACATATCAAACTACAGCAACAAAACACGTGAATTCACGAAACGCTGAGACGCAAACGGAGTAAACGAGACGCGACAGCGATAAGCAAAGAGGGGCCAAAAACGAGATAGAGATACTATGTACTAGTAAATATTTATTTATTTATTTGCTGTCTATTGGAATTATGCGCGATAATAACAAAAAAAAAAAAAAAAAAGTATTGCATTCCATTTATAATATATAAAAAAAAAAGTACATATTTGTAAAAATCAGACATTCAATGTTAGAACTTTCGAAACTCAATGTTATAGTATTAAGTTTTTTGCTTTGAAGTCCATACAACACTTAGCCTTACCTCTGGATTGTCTCGAACTTTTTTGAACTCTTTAACCATTTGTTCGCGTGTCGTATTCCGATAACGCATAATTCCACGTAAAATACGCTCCATATTTATGTAATTTAAAACAAATTAGTTACAATGATTCGAGTTAGCTACCTTAAGCTAAGCTTTTTTAAATTTTTATTGGCACTAAATTGATTTTTTTTTTTTTTTTGTTAGTAAAATTTAATCTCGCCTCGATTTGCGAATGAACGATTTGAACGCGTGAACGCAACGCACTGCCCCAACAAAAAGTAAAGAGCAGAGAATATTTTGGCGTCCCATTTGGCGCCGCGTCGTCAGCTGAGTGGATTTGTGCTTTGCTCTGTTTAGCTTTTAACGAGAGAGGGAGAGCGTTAATTTAAGTTTAATTTGATGAGAGCGAGCGTGTTGACCTCCCTTTGCTCCACATTTGGCGCATTTATTTACATATTTAATATTAATGCCCTTTTTTAAAGCCGTTATAAATTTTATAATATAGTACCATATAATGTAATTTGTACAGTTTTTGTTTATGCCAATTATTTTAATGGCTTTGCGTATGTCTCTCTACTCTCCTCTAAGCTTATTCTATACTTGCACGTGTTCACTGAATTTACTGATTGCTCTCTTGTTTGCTATTGGTCACCAGGCTTTGTTGTGTCTATGCGGTTTGTTGTTGTATTTTAAAGTAACGCAACAGCTGATGTTGTTTACATTGAATTATTTAAGCAACAGAATACATTAAAAATAATTATGTATGTACACATTTATATAAATATTAGTTTTTGAATCACGCGATATTAATACATACATATGTACATACATATGCACATACATATGTACATATGTATGTATGCATAAAGGTAAAAATAAGAGTGTGCAAAGCGTTAAAAGTTTTTAAGTAGAATCAATTATTGTATACACATATAGGCAGATGTAACTAATTGAATTTAGTTGAAGTATAAATGTTATACAAGGTGCGTTCCAAGCTAAACACGAATTTTGGAATACATAGTTAATTTTCTGGTAGCGCCACCTACATATATGTGACTTAGAGCCATTCTCATGACTTACCTATATCTTTATAGCTCATAGTTTTCACGCTATATCCTAGTTTTCAATGTCACGACTGTTATTAAGCCCATAATCGTATTGTCTAGTTCGGCGAACCAATAAATTTATTTCAAAGATACCTGCCAACTTGTTCTCACAATTTCGATCAAAAACAGCGGTCTCATCCAATTTTTTCTTCTAATTTACAGTTTTTATGCCTTTACATTTGTGCAATTGAATGGACTGTCCACCTCTTCAGCATTTTGCAGCTGACCGATAAATAAGACCAAAGCAATCGACTTTTAAAAATAACAGACAAAAAGTGTGCAATAGCAGAACAAAAATCTAATTATATTGCTAGGGCTACTTGAAATGTATTTATTACAATTGTGAAGTCGTGACATGCACTACTCAATATTATTCCGCCAAAAGCATATATTGGCAAAGTTAGAAAAATGCACGCATTGCCAACTTAAAGTTCAAAATTTCATGACATCTGGACTAGAGATGTCCCGATCCCGAAAAAAAAATGTTTTTCCAATTCTCAGATATTGATGTGGATGTTTTGAGTTATATGCTTCCGTCTTTTTGAATTATTTTATTTTCAATTTCACTCTTTTCTCCCTGCACCATTATTACTTTTAACTTTGATCGGATTTCAAGATCGTTGAAAAAGTGTTGCTTGTAAAATGCATAAAGAACAATTTTTTTCAACAAGAAATCCCGAAAATTCCCTCAAATTTTAAAAGTTTCTAGATCCCGCCCAATCCTCAAAAAAGGTCGGGTGGTGGTGCCCATCTCTAATCTAGACCACTGGTCGGAGTAATTGTCTTCATCCTTTTGGATGGTTTCAGCTTCCACTCAACGCTATACTTTCATGGGCAAAGAATTTTTTTTAAAAAGGGAAAAGTGGTTAATGGTTAAATTCAGTTTTTTATTCTAAAAGCTAGTAATAAATAAATAAATGAGATGAATAAGTCCAGTTTACTTTGGAATTCATCAGAACAAACCATGAACACATCTTTCTGTTGCCCAAATGTTTGGTTAAAATGGAATAAATTGAAAATTTGTAAATGTTTAATTTCACAGTGATGTATCAAGGTGTATCTCTACGGGCTCCGCCTTAGATGGTCTCCACAATCGTGTTTATCAAATATTTGATCAAAATGAGATAAATTGATGCTTTGTACTGCTCAATGTGTAATTGTTGGACGCATGTGACTTTTTTTTGCTCCTTCCTTTGGCCTTAATGCTGCTAGACTTATGTTTTTGTTTTATTTCAATTTTGTTGCCTTTTTTTCTCTTTTGCTGCTCAATATGTAGTACGAATGTAATCGTTGTTTTGTAAACAAAGATATCAAGTTATAGAAAAAATAAAATCAATATGTAACGGTTGAAGAACCCGAGAAAGAATTCACCCCAACCTCAAAACGTGTTACAACGCCACTGCAATTCAAATTCCATGTTTTTCAATGAAGATTTTGGCAGATCTTTGATGGAATCTGGGGTGATTTCGGTTGGCCAATATGTTGATCAGCATTTGTCCATACGAGCGTTTTAAACCGCGTATACCACTCAATAACTCTGTCATGTCACCATAAACTTATTGCATCAAACGTTTCGGTAAATATTTTACAAAGTTTAAAACAAAACTTTATAAATGGCAAAAAAATTGCGTTACGTAATATTTGAACAGACCTTAACAAAATTATATGTATTAGACAGTGGCTTTTCGTCATAAGTTTTCATTGTACAAGAAAAAAAAACAGCATTTATGTGTACGTATTTTAATGCTTAACGATTTAGAGCCGTTTCTGTGGGAACACAAATTCGAAAGATTCTGATTGATAAAGGCTGTTTGAAAAAAGTTAATCAAAAAATAAGCGCATGACTGAGTTTCATTTTTTGGGAAGCAAGAGAAATGTTATGGAAAATTGGTATGTAACATGTCTATAAAAATCTATTTTCTGCTTTGTCAACAGAGAAGCGAACATGTTGAACGATTACACCATGAAATATCAGCAATAGAAAAGCGCTTCGAAGAAAAGAGACAAGTCAGAATGCTAAGTGCGACAATGACAACGCCGCCTATAAACTTAAAAGGGTGAAGAAAACATTTTTAAAAGTTGTAAACATGTTACTGTTCAGCAAATCAAGGTTTTTGTTAAGTATGTCAGACTAAAAATAAAAAGCTTAACTAAAATTTTAATATAATAATTTTACCAATTTTTATTTGATTTTAGGAGATTTAAATGTTTATTCTAAATAGTATGGCGAAAACAAAAATTAACTGATGCTCGAAATATAAAAAAAGTAAAAATTTCGGAATATTTTCATTTTAACACCAAAACATTGTTTTGAAATAAAAAAATTTTTTTTCTTTCTAAAACTGCTGTGAAGTCTATAATCGGTTGAAAATGTACTGATTTGTTGGATGATAATGAAGTGCCTCAAAAATAGTTTTTACCTATAACTTTAACATTTGCAAATGTTCAAAATTATTTTTACAATGCAGGCCACTTTAAAGCTACATCGATTCTTCCGTACTACTAGATATAGTAGAACCAAGTGTTAAAATCTTTTGTAAATTGATTTCACTAGGAAGCCTCGTTGCACCTTTTTGTATGTTAAGTTATTTACGAATTCTTTTGCTTTGTCTTTTGCATGCCTAAAAGCATGCTACATACAATTTTAATTAAAAAGCATTTTGCAAATTACACGTTAAATTTTTATTTTTTGAAATTCTAAGCATAACTTGAGGGGCTTGCTGCCATTCGCTATTTTGCACTCAAAGCGAACAGTCAAACAAAACACTCAAGCGAAAAAAACAACGATAAAGCACCTTATGGCAATATGGCATCTCTTCAAACCACTGCATTTTACAGATAGTTCAAGGCTTTCGAACTCCCCCGAAATTCCGACAGGTCAAGTTAAGGAACGCGCTTGGCTTTGTCCAATCATGAGCCCATGATCCATCCTATAGTATACGTTATTACACAGCATATTATCGTAAAATTTCCATGATTAGAGTGTAGAGTAGTTGCCATCCGTTTTAAAAACCCATCAGCTTCAGCAAAATTAAAGGTAAAGTCTTGTAGTGCCAGAATTAAAGCGAATTTCTCATTGCAATGTTTGGTTTTCGTTGAGTTTGTGCTCTAACATCTATTTTCATTGAAAGATTCCTGGAATTATTGGTTTTGCATTACATAAGTATGATACAATAGGACAGTAGTTTTACCTCACAAATGCCAATTAACGGCTCTATGCACATTAGCATTTGTGTGTCTGCCGGTTCTTTGATCAAATTCAAGCGGGTGCAAGGTGATGTCGCAAGCTAGTGGTTCTGCGTTCCTTGATTTGGATCACGTGGCGGATCTTGAACACTTCACTGATTAGAAATGCTCATGTCCAGAAAAACTACATGTATAAAAAAGTTGTCCATAAAAGATAAAATGATTTCAACATTTTTCGTTGAGTATAAACGAAGTTTTTCTATACATGAGCATTTCATGTCAGCTTCATACTGGATCTTATTTTTCATTAATACTTTTTTTTAATTTCAATCGAAAGACAAAAACGCGTACGTCCGCCACCATCACTGCCACCATCTCCACCTCGGCCGCCATCTTCTAAGGTTTTTTGATAATTTTTGAGGCTAGCGGTTTCTGCAGGGCAACAGCATTTTCGCGTGTAGGGCTTGAGCAATGCGCTAAGTTTGCTCCGCAAATCCTTACCATATCGTCGTTTCGCTTCAGATATAGGTGATGGCAACTGTCTATCGTTTTTGGATGGCATTCGCTTATTTTTTGGTTTTGTGATTAAAATGCGAATTAGACGAATGGACATTTTCAGCTGTGCAGTGTTATTTGTTTATCTTTTTTTGTTGTATTTTCGATAATTACAAATTCGTCAGAATATTGCAACAGATAAGAACGGATTCGAACTGCGATAATTTAAATTTATCCATGTAACGAAACATTTTTTGTGAGTACTCTCAAAATTAATAATAATCGAAATTATTATATATTTGCAGACGTTTGAGTATGTAAATCTGTCGGCCTACTTAATGCATACATGATTCAAAATTAAAAAAAAACAAAAACAAACTTCTTTGGGAATTTCCGTTTTTCCCTGGAATTAGGTCAAACCTGTACTCCACAGTTTTGGCTTCGTACAAGTGTCAATATTACGAAATTCATTATTCAAACACGTCATCGCGCCCAGACCACAAACAGCTAAGCAGAAGATGCAAAGAACTGAAAAGAAGCAGAAGAAGGCTTACAATAATTTTACAAAAATGCCGAACGTCTGAGCTGCGCTGAGATTCAGATTCAGATACAGATTCACTCTTCATTTTTATATTGTTTGCTTTCTTTTTATTATTGAAAAGTAAAATATTGGTTAAGCAAACAGGAGAAGAAAGATAGAATGGGGTACAAGCGGGGCAAGCAGCATGAAAACCGCAACGTGATGCTTTGATCATCAACGGGCGGTACTGTGGTAAATGTTTCGTCTCGCCACACCTCGACCGCAGTAAATAATGGCCAAAAACAATGAGCCCGCATAATGAAAATGAATAACTTTTCTGGTGACTATGTTTTATTCATCTTCTTTGGCATCATTATATTGTATATGTATGTATACATACGTATACATTTAGTATAAACACAGCAAGATGTAAACTTCAGCAAGAATTTGGGACAAACTCCGCAGAACAAATAAAACGGTTACTTAACCATGCTAACAAGCAAACCAAAGCAAAAAAAGGCCTAAGGAAGGGCAAAATATTATGCGAATTTGCGTTGGCTTCATAAAAACGTAGTAAAATTGAAGATTTTACTTTTTATAGGTGAACGCAACGCAAGAATGCGAGGGTCATTCTAAACGTTTTTGCATATTTTATTTAAAAATTTATTAATTAAAATGAAGCAGGAATAGGCAGGAATAGACGCTGAAAGAAATGGTGAGTGGGAGAAAGAGGTCAAATAAAAGACGTGGATAGCATAGCGAATAAGATGGTGAGACAAATAAAAGAAGAAATGGATAACAAGAGAAGAAGAGATTGAGAGTGCATTGCAGGATATAGTGTTAGTGAATTGGAGAGTACTAGTTAAAGACGATGAAGGGATGAACAATGAAAAAAAGAGTAATAGGGAGCAGTGGATAAACAGATAGGTGGAGATAGAAACTTAGACGGATCATGTACCCAGAAAACAAAAAAAGTAATAAAAAATATGCGACATACGGCATTCGCCCATCATTTCACTTTGTTGCATTTCGTCACAAATTGAACACCCAAAAATAAAAAAAAAACTTTTACTTTGTTAAACTTGAAGATAGTATTAAAATTTTTTTCTTTGTACGGTATAAAATGATAATGTCTTTAGAAGTCCACTATTTTTTTTTTTAGTGTACCATGAATTAGAAGCCATCAATCCGGTTAAGTGAAAAATACACAACTGGACTGGAAGTTTGACGATTTCCATATTGCCCAAAATTTTCTTTTCTAAAATTTTTTTACTTTTGTAAACAAAGCGATCTATTTTAACTTACTTTTGTTAGAAAGGTATAAGTCCAATCTTACCAACAGTAATTACTTCAAGGTCATGTATTTTCACACGAAGAAGTTCTAGGTGTAAACTTTTGGATTTTATCCTAAAATTTTGAAACGTAAATATCTCGAAACTTTGAAAAACGGTGAACGCCATTAAATTCAGTGTCCACACCCCTATGGTCCCCTCGCTGTTCATTTTTAGACTAGTACTGTGTTTTTAAATACGCACAGCCTAAAAATGTGCTACGATTTTATTTTTTACGCATAAGGTTTGTAGCATACTTTCATATAGCCCGCTTGAAAGCATTTTGGTTAAAATACTTTTTGTGATTTCGTTTGCAAACACTGTTTGATGATTTCTTGTCATCGAGAGCTAATTGGAACGAGAACCTCAATTTCGACATATGGGACCATCACATCTACACAGACGATTACAAGATAGAGTGCAGTATCGTTACAGTGTCTCAGATAACAGCATAATGCTTAAGTTGTTAAGTTAAGTTAAGTTTACATTTATTAGAAAGGAGGTACCTTAAAAATAGTCACATATAAATTTTTTGAAGATCTAATGTTGGGATCAATAAGAAAATCATCAAATTGTAAATTTTTATAAGCATGTGCATGATAAATGGACGATTTTGGAGCCAGTTTTTTTTTTTTGTTATTTTCTGTGAAAGTAAAAAAAAAAAATTAAAAAGTTGTGTGATGTACTCATGTTATACTATTTTATTACACTATATACCATTTTCGTATACTAGTGTTTGCCCTGTGGTTGAAATTCAACCATTATAGCGACAATACAAAACAGTTCAGTGCCATTGTTGCAATCAATGTGTTGCGACAACAGAATCGAAAATAATTTCTTTCTCTTCTTTTAAAATTTTCCCAACAACTCTTAACTGATGCTTGCCAACATGTTGGCAAGTCCGACTGTTGCTTATTTCTATGGTGTCACTCATTTAGACTTTTTTGTTGTAAATTGTTAACAAATTGAGAGAACTAAAAGAGGGAGAGAGCCGCAGGTCTTTGTGATTGGCCGAGAGGGTTACCTGGTTTCCACATACCTTAGACGCAGAACTTTAGAGCCTATTCATGTACATTTGTATATGTATATAACGGAGTTAGTAGACGTATTGATTGTTTAGAGTTACCCTCGTAAGCAAAAAGAATCGTTACTAGGCACATACTACATATGTACATATGTATGCAGGAAACGTGAGGCTTTGCATGATTTCTTCATTCTTTATTTCATATTCTCTTGTTTAATGTACTTAAATCTGGAACTCTTTCATTTGCCCTGTGTGGGTGTGTGTCTTTGGAGTTACAAAAGGAAGAAAATAGCGGCCACAAGAGAGCGCAGCGGTGCATAAATGATGTCATTTCGGTAATAGTGTATGTCTTAGATCTTTCGCCAGTGATCATTCTCAATGTTGCTCCCGCTCGCACTCTATCTGTCTATGTGTGTACATACTCGTATTTATGCTTCCCTCTAACTCTTTTCGTTTCACGTTCACCATTTTGCAAATGAGTTGTTGTTTCTGCGTCTGCGGCTAATTAGTAAGTAGCATGCTATTTCGCTCAATCGTATTCACTTGCTCTTGCTTTCTTCTTATATTGTGCTGTCTCTCTTTTGCACACGCTTAACGGTAAATGTAGGTCAGCGTTGTCGTTTGTATACAAAGTAAATTTTTTTTTTCTTTCCCGCAAATTAAATATTCACAACGGTTAAGCAAATAAAATCTCAAGCTTAAAGCTCAGCGTAGTCGTAGATTTTGCTTTCTTCTCTTCTCTTCTGTAATTGTTGTTGTTGTTTTTGTTGCATTTCTGTTATTGTTGTTGCTGGCAACATAATCGAGATCGCGTTGCGCATGAAAGTGAATCAGAATGTAGCTAAAATTTTGTATTTTCTGCTACTTTTTTTTTATTTATTATTTTTTTAACTCATTTTCTTCTTGGTTTTTTTCCATTTCGTTTTGTTGCCTCATTTAAAAGTCGCCATTGTTGTTTTTGTCTTTCGCTGGAAATCAAATGAGATCAAAAGTGGGCTTTAGTCGCATCTCTTTAACCTTAATATGTCTTTGGTATATTTATTTATACATATACTCGTACATACATATGTATATATCTTTTAGCCGATTCATACTTTATTTCCTCTTTCTTAGCTGTTTTGTAAAAGATACAAAATCTTAATATTGTACTTTGCGCGTATTTACATTTTTAATACGATTGTTGTCACATTTATTTTTTATTATCATTTTTGCATCTTTTTTTTCTTTTCTTGGTTTTTAGAATCGATTTGTGAAAAGTTACCGAAGCATTACGTACAAAGAAAGAAATGCAGATGTGTTGAGAACTGCTGGTAGTTAAATAAATGTAGGCGTAGCTTGGAACCTGATCTATGTTATGTATGTATGTATGAAAATGTATAGTTTGGTGTGGTAGGAGGAGTGGTGCCCTGACCTACATAGCTTTGTATTATGTATACAAAGTGCCAATTTAGTTAGGTAGAACAGAAACGTGGTATTTTTTTTTTTGCTTGCATACATACGAATACGGTGGATCTTAACTGTGATATAAATTATTTTTTGTTAATTGGTCTCCTGTTGAAAGAACTATTTTCTGGAAAATTAAATTAAAAAAAAAATATATTAGAATCGATATTTTTAAAGAAACCAGTAAATTTAGGTTCTAACCTATAGTTTTAGATGAAAAACCAGACTTTTCAAGAAAAAATGTAGCAAATATCAATTGACTTCAGTGTTGCTTCACAAGATCTTGTATTCTCGTCATCTTTCATGGAAATTAATTCAACAACGAGAAGCCAGAACAATACTCAACGTGTTCCCCAAGGTAGTCATCTAGGTTCAATATTGTTCAACACTGTTATTAATGATCTTCCTTTCACTATTAATCCTGCCCATACACTAATGTATGCAGATGATGTTAAATTATGCTTGTCATATTCTGATGTTTCGCAGCACAGTTTATTGCAGACTGATTTAGACTCACTGCATACATGGTGTCGTCTAAATTTTCTTAATCTAAATTTCTAAAAATGCAAATGTATGACGTTTCACCACAGAAAACCATTGATTGTAACATATTTTTTATAACATTAACATTATAATAATAACATTACCTTCGGTAGAGAGTTTTGATTAAATGATCTAGGTATCCTTATGGAACCTAAACTTATTTATAATAATCACATTTGTTCAATAGTGAATAAAGCAAAAGGGGTTTCTTGTTAAGCGTTGGTCTACAGCAATTAATAAGCATAATACGAGGTAATGGGAGGTAATGGGAGGTATGAAACTGTTTTTTATTTTTCAAGGGTTCCGCGGAACACGACTTTAGAATTTGGCTCCTGTCTCAGTTTAAAAACAGTTTCTTCTCTTTGCTCTTAGGAGTCTCAATTGGGTTCCCGAAATAAATCTTCCACCCTATCATGACAGTTAAAAATTAATTGATCTTCCATCCCTCTTCCATCACGCCGCTCTCTATTGCTTTTCTTCATAAAGTTCTTATTGGTGAGATTGATTCTCCCTACATCTTTCAGTCCATATCACTAAATGTCCCCATTCGGCTAACTCGTCACTTCGTGCCTATAAAGTTGCCCTTTTGCACGACAAATTACGCGCTAAATAACTCACTTCGAAAAAAATTGTCACATTATTTTTCTTTTAATCACTATTCAATAAATTTGTAAATTTAATTTGGCAACTTTTATTTTCTCTATTTTTGTAATTGCAGCCGCTTAGCCCACTGCCCATGCTGTGAGTAGAGGCGCAGTTGGTCAATCTGGCGGCCAAACAAAACAATTCCTCCAACGGGTCTGAGTGTCCGCAACTTCCTTCTTCTATTTTTAAGTTAGTTTAGTTCAAATTCAAAGACCAAGTTATGATGGAGCGTCCAATATCTGTGTGAGTCTCTCTGACTCACAGTAGCGTATATAGCAGGTGTGTCGCAAAAGAAACAGGACTGTTCGACAAAAAAAAAACAACAAAAATTTAATATTTTGCAAGTGATTTTTTTTTTATTCAAAATAGTTTCCTTGTGCTTCGATACAGCGTTTTGCATGGTCAATAAACATTTCGAATGAGTGTTTTAGGTCATTTTTCGGAATGTCCTTGAGAATGCCGGCCGACGACTTTTGGATGGCTTCTATGTCCTCAGAGCGGTGTCCTTTCATCGGCAAATGAGGTGTTTCGAATAGCGAGCCAAACCAGGCGAGTACGGTGAAGGATGTACCTTTCCAACGCATGTACCTACCAGAGACAGCTATTTTTAAAAAGACCTGTTTCTTTTGCGACAGACCTTGTAGACCCAATTTCAAAATGCGATGAATCGAATCTTTGGGAATATTTAATACCATTTTCATATTACGCAACGAAGATTTCGGCTCATTTTGTAAGAATTCACTCACTTTTTCAATGCTCTCGATCTCGATCACCACTGATTTTGGAAGGCCCGACTTTTTATCGTCACAGAAGTCGTCACGACCTTTTGGAAAACGTTTAACCATAAACTTGTTTCATCATTTGGAACGTTTCGGTGAATGTGTTACCAAGTTTAAAACAGAACTTAATATGTGCTCTTTGTTCGAGATTCATTTTTCGACCGATGCCCAAAAGATACTGTCACTTTTAGCGCGATAGCTTCGCTTGTAGTGGTCCGATTGTCATAAAATTATTACAAGATGTCAGTGAATGATGTCTTCAACGCATGTACCTACCAATAGGTGGCGCCACCAAAAACAGCTATTTTCAAAAAGTTCTGTTTATTTTGCGACACACCTGGTAAGTAGAAGAACCTCGGGGTCTTTTTGTATATCGTACTGCACAAATTCTCAATATAGTAGTCCAAGACGGCATTGAAATAGTCATGACAGTGATGATGGATAAAACGCATCGCACGAGATGTACCTGGGCTATTCAAATGAAATCTTTAAAACTATTGCTACCATTGGTATAGAATTTCTCAACAAAGACCTCCACCATTCTGAGCTTTGTTGCATTGATTCATATTGGAAAGTAAATTTGTTTCGGACATTATGGATGATTCTTGAGATTCAAAATTTTAAAAAACTTGGAAAAATTGTGTTGATATGGCTGAAAAATTTGAAACGGGGAGATTCTTTTGCCCGATGTGTTGAGTCGCTGAATCCATAGCTGACAGCAGATGTTTTTTTTTTTTTCAGCACTATTTTTGCGGTATTGCCAATTCACGTCTTCGTGCGCCGTGATAGCGCATCGTTGTGACTCATTGGAACTCGTTAGATTGTTTCGTTTCAAACATTTTAAGAGCAAAATCGGTTGGAGAATGAAAAAGCTAGTAAATATCAATAATTCTATTAACTTTTAATTCAATGTTCGCAAAGTATCAGTCTAACGAATTGTGAGTTATACGCGATTTGTTAAGTTAAGTTGGATTTTTTTTGCTCTTAAATATGAAATTGTCGATTTATCGATATAGGTACCTTCAGGGGGTACATAATTTCTCAGGGGGTACAACCTCAAGTTTGACAACATTCGCAACCTCCTTAATGTCCACTTTTTTAACAATAGGGCAGATTGGTTTTAACTTACGTTTCTGTATCTCCAAAGATTTATGTAGGAATCTGCACTAAAGTGCAAATTTCACAGCGATTAGATCTGCTTCTGTTGTAACCTAATCAATTTTAAAACAAAATTTTATTGACTTAGAAAGTTATTTTAACACAGGAAAAAGTCCATAGGGGTTAAACGGGACTTCGTGGAGGCCCATTTATGTCACCTCTCCTGGAGATCAATGTGGCAGGAAAAATTTCATGAGGCTTCATACTGAGGATTTAATTCTTGCACCAACTGAATTTTGTAGGGATGCAGCTTTAAATCTTTGTGTAAAATGCAGAACAATGATGATCTATGCACGTTTAAAGCAACAGCACGCTTCCGAATCGAAAGGTCCGGGTTGTCACGAACAGACTGAGTAACACTGTCTACCAGATCTTGGACGCCTGGATCTTCATTTTTCCAGCGTTGAACCGGTCTCTTCAAGCTTCTCGACCCATTTTCCAATGAGTCGAGGGCTTGGCGCATCATTTAAATGACGAACATGTCGAATACTGCAGAATTTTCTACGCGCTACAGTCGCTGAATTACCGTTTTTGTAAAACTCACGTACGCACAACGCACGGTCCGCTACCGCGAAATGCTCTATAGCGACTAAATTTCCAAAAGCTAGGATACCGATTGACATACCCCCGCTCCACTCGGAATAGTTGCGTTCACGCAATCTTGCTGAAATGTTGCTACTTCGAATACCTGATTTCTTATATGGAGCATCCAATAGTGTTGTTAGTCTGGCACTTTTTGGCTCTCATAAGGAAATCGTCGACAATTTATCTCTGAGGCATCCAAAGTTTTCATAATAGTTTTCATAGCATTTAAGCTTTGCTAAAGACCGTACGAAATCATTAGCGAAATCGTGGCAAAGTTATTCCCTGATACCTGAAAATCAGCAGTAGTAATGAGGTAAATAAGTTCACCTAGTCTTTTAATACTTCTATATCCTTCACTATAAGTGGCTGAGGTGCCTTTGGAGTAATGAAAAGCACACTAGAAATTGCGCCGTTTGTTAGCAATATACGTTGAATTTTATATGCGCTATTCCATCGTGTTGGTACTTCTTGACTTGTTGGTACTTAGAGTCTAAAAAGTGCACAAAATTCTGTTAGCCTTTGTCCTCAACGATTCGAAATGGTTTCCATTTTCGATAGCGATAGTGCGGCCAAAATCGATAGTTTTCCAGCTCTATAGCGCAGGTACTATAAAGCATATTCACGTAGAAACTTTTTACCCAAATTTAAGTTTTAATTTAAACTTGTCTATTATTAAGTCAGCTCATTCAAATATAATGAGTATATCCATTATATTTAAACACAAAAATAAATGAATAGAATTCAATTTCCTGCAAATGGTTTTTAAATTGTTAAAACATTTCGCATAATTTTGTTGCACATTTATTTCAATGATATATATACGTCATTTCATCAACATCGTAATCGTCGTCATGTTCAAAGTAAATGCATCGCAGATTGGTAATGAAAATTATGTTATTATACGCTTACGAACGTACGAGCAAAACAGATACAGTCAGTACCGCCGCCAATCAATTAACCACATGCATATGTACATGAAGGATGTATAAATCGTCTACAGCACCTTCTGCGGTTCATACAGCTTAAACGCAATGAAAAAACAAAATGAATATCATGATTAACTTCAACGCTCGTCATCTTTCTTTCACTGCTGCTGCAAAAATTTACGCCTGTCATAGTTGTTATAAACCAAAGAAAAAATTAACCCAATTATGTCCTCTGAATATAATCAAAGTGGACAGCCCGGGTAGACTGGGCGGATGAATAACAAACACAAACAGGCAACACACTGTCGGATACACTTCCTTCATAGCCATGAAGCTGCCAGTGAATGAGTGAATGGCAAAGCAAAGATATTGCACATAAAAAAAAGCAAAAAAAAGTAAAAATAAAAAAATAAAAATAAAAATTAGGTCACGTGCTTGAAGTTGAAGCCAGCTAAGCGCTTGCTGCATGCTGCAGCTTGGCGTGCTGTTCCAAAGCGTTTTGCGTTCAAACAGAAAAAACAAAATATACCTACAATTTATATATGTAGATACATGTATGTAGCTACGTATACCATATGAAGTGCGTAGCTAAATTTGTTGCAAAGTGAACAATCTGAGCGAGAAACGTTGCAGAAGATTCGCACCAAAAATGTGGCAAGTTCAGTATGTGTGGATGCTGCGCTCTGCACTGTCATGCTTTCTTTGTTGTTGTTGTCTTATGACAAGTGCAATGCGTTTGTTGTTGTTTGTTTGTTTGTTTTTTTTTTTTGTTTTGTCGCGCCCATAAATTAAATGCAACAGGTTTTTAAGTAAATGTCTGTATGTGTGTGTATCTGTGTTTTGTATCTTTAGCTGGGATTGACAACGAAGAAGCAGCAACAACAACAATTTCGTTTTTTTTCTTTCTGTTTTTTGTTGTTGTTGTTGTTTTTGTCGCGGACATCGCATATAATTCAGCTCTGGGCTACATAATTAATTCCGCCAGTTGACTTGAAACCTCGTCGATTTCGTTGTCGCCCGATTTTGGCCCAACTTGCCTTGCCACCTTTTCTACTCAATCGTTTTTCTTGTTGTTGTTGTTGTTGTTGTTGTTGTTGTTTTGTATGCTTAAAGCCTGTGTAAAATAAAATAACAAAAAAACAATGAGTGTTCAAGCTGAAGTTTTAATACGCTTCACACAAGTTCTCATTTAATTATTTTTATCCCACATTATTTTTTTTTTTTGGCTTATACTAAACTTCAGAACAGTTCTGTTTTCTATTGAGATCAAACAAGTAAGAACTCTGAAGTCATGAGTATATGGCTACAAAATGCCATGCCCACTTTCTTATATCTATATATAAATATATAAATATAAATCATTCACACCCTATTTAACCTTCTTAAACACAACATCTTCGCTTAATTTTTTGTTGGTAAGAATAAGAACGGATGAATGTATTTTTTCTAAGGTGGGTAAAATCACAAAAGACTCTCTCTCACAGAGCGCTTTCTCTCTACCTCTCTCTCTCTCTCTCTCTCTCTCTCTCTCTTCTCAGCTCTCTCAATTTGCTATAGCTGCTACCTTTTTTGTATCTTACGGTTCCTTTGGTTACAGTTGGAAGTATAGAGAAAAAATATTCTCCATCTCTGTTGTGCTTTAAAGGACGATTCACATTGTAGAGCATCGAGTCGATCGAGTAGCTCGATGTTAGGCACGAAACAGTTGTCGGCGCACTTGCAAACATATTGACGAGCATCAGTTCTTGATAGTATTTTAGTTGGTAAAATTTTAAAAGAAGAATAGAAAAAATATTTAAAACAAAAAAAGAGAAAGAATTGATACACTAACAAAACTCTTTTATAATTGCGAAATTATTATTGCAAAAAAAATTGCTAACTTAATGCCGTTCTCTTTCTGGGCGGCCTTTAGAGCAGGACTGCAACGTAACTAACTAATCAAACAGACGCCTCTTCTTCAGCTTTTTAATTAATGAGTTGCACTCTTTATAGACCCGTGGCTCTACAACTGTTAGTACTAGAAACTAGGTACTAGAAATACTTTTTTCTCGGCGGTGTTGTTCCATTCATCGCAGATTAGAGAAGTGACTTCTCCATAATCTTTGTGATTGCTGTGAATCTGACATCCATTTTTGTCATTGCAAAACAAAACTCCGGGCTTAAAATATTCATTCAGACCAGGGATCTGTAACGGAAAACGGAACACAGTACACTGGAGCAGGCAAGTTTTGCTGGATCACGGAGTAGAGCGCTTCCAAATTTATTACTGCTGCTGCATTCAATTCAATTCAATCGATTAATTTGTCAATTAGTATTAATCTTGATGACATATTGAAGACGACGGCAAACACAACAACATGAGAATAGGACGATTTTGAGAAACTACTCGATATGCAAGGTAAACGAGAGAAGCTTTCTAAAATATGTGATAAAAACGCAAATAGTTTTCAAGTTAAGTTTTTTAAGCATTATTCAGATTTAGAAAACATTCCTAGAATTAAATTTAAACAGTGTTTTTGATGCTATTAAACTGTATCCGGAAGACATGCAAATGGCTTGCAACATAGCGTCCGCTAAGCCTACGTCTCGACCAAGTGTTGCAAGGCTTCCTCCTTAAAATTAATTTTAAGCGAACTGACGATATCTATGGAGTTCGATTTACTGCCAAACACCGGAGTAAAAAGTACAGTGTAAAATTATTTAGTTTTCTATAAACGAAAAAGTATTTTCATTACAAAATATAATTTTAAACGATTTAGGAACGTAAATCAATATTATTTATCTGAGCGGAGCACATACTATTTAAGGAAGGACGTTTGACCTTGTGAAAAATTTTCGAGCTTCATTTCCATCACACAGAACTTTCAAGCTTTCGTGCTCTTTTTTGTTTTTTTTTGTGTCTGAAAATACGTTTTTCCTCTCTCCATTTCACTCGAAATTGCTCTATAAGAGCTTGCGTTGCGACGGAATGTGTGTGTAGAATTCCTTCATAGGCGACGTCTTTCTCTGCGTTACAAACTTTCCGATAAAATTATAATACCCTCACAATATGTAAAGGGTATAAAAATAAAAATCGAGAACGTGATATGGGCCAACAGGTTCTCAGCGAAAACACTTGTACCGCCGAAAAATGCGTTCCCCCTCTGCACTTTGCCACATTGCTCTCCCACTCTTTCTGTCCAACTACCTTAGTCTATCTTGCTCTATCTTATAGTATTTTGGTCACTCTGTCGATATATAAAATTCATACGCCGTGTTGTATGCCAACCTTACCTTATTACAGCAATTTCGAAGACTTATGCGGTGGCGTAGTGGGGTGGGGAGTTGTAACTGTACTGCCTTCCACTTGATTTGATTTCGGTATTTAATGCACCGTTATTCAAAATATTCGAAAAGCATTTTTGATTTTTGTCGGCAGACGCGTCGACTTCGATTTTTTTCGGCGCTTTTAATGCCGATTTTCAATTTTTTTTATAAGTATTTTTTTTTATTTTGGCTCTGTACTCTTTTATTCATCCGTTGGTTTAAGTATTTTGGACAGCGCCAATTTGAGTGGTTTCAGTGAACAGCCGTCGGCGTTTTATGTGATTTTCTGCGTTTTTTTTTGGTTTGTAGGGCTTTTTGCTTATTTATCGTTGAAGTCGAATTCGTGTTCATATATTTGTATGTCAGGTCAGTGTAAAGAATGCGCTCAATAATTTTAATTTGCCATGTAATTGTTATATCGTAGACGTGTGTGTGTGTGTGTGATAAGTGTGGATTGAGTTTGTGAAATGTTTTCAACACTCAAACGGGACGATGAATACCTTAAAAAAGTATATATTGTCTTGATCAGCAAGCAATTTAAACATGTTCATTCGTCGGACTGCACCTGCTGTCTATTTTGTCAGACAAAAAATGGAGATTTACCATTCTAAGGGCTTAGACTCTCTATAAGTCCCGTTAGAATAAATATATAAAGGATTTTTCAATAGGAATTCCCGAACTTTCATAGGTTATTACTCTGTCGTTTCAGATGGCAACACTGGCATTCTTCGATGATGTGTTTTGTTATAGTCACCATTTTACCAGTTTCAAATATCTTAAGTGACGAAGCACATTTTAATTGAACGGTTTCGTGAACAAGCAATATTTCCACATTTGAGAATAGAGTCAATAGCAAGAGTCGCCATTGCATCCGAAGGTACATACTTTCTGGTATGGATACACTTCTTCCGGACAGATGGTCACTGTCAATGGCAAACTGACTTAATTGACTTTTTTCTTTTTTGCCTCAATTGAATGATATGTACCTGGACAACATGTGATTCTAACAAGATGGCGTAACGTGTCACACATCCTGCGTTAGATTGGAGTTATTGCAAAAAAAGTGCCCAGAACCCAACGTGGAATGCCCTTTAAATCCCTTAGACTTTTTCTCTGGGGCTACTTTATGTGGCTGGCTAATGACAGAAACCAACAACAATTGACCAACTGGAGAACAACATCATTGAAACCATTGGTGAGATCCAGCGCAACTTCTACAACAGAATCTTAGAAAGTTCAACCTCTCGTATCGAGTACTGTAAACGAGAAATATTGCAATGATAACATTTTAATCCCCAATGAAGATTTCCGTCATATATTACACACAATTCTTTGTTTCATCGAATTTTTATTCTCATCAGCGTTTTACCACAGAAGAAAATGATTGAAACCTTCCACAAAATTCGGTTGTTTTAATTACTAAGAACAAGGCCAGGTCATCCACTAATGCGATCTACTATGAATGCTGTAGTATGTTTTCCTGCTTAAATTTGTTAATGAAATCACTTAAGAGAAACCTTTCATTTCACATTTGCCATACAGACCATATTATACAATATTAAGAACTCCATATATTATCTTATAATTGAAAATTTCGTCTATAAAACTCTTACTTAAGTACCTACTTCTTTTTATCAATCAAACTCTTTCATTCTTTCACACTCAGAACGACCGCATTCTCAACTGCAGAAAAATGGGAAATATGCAATTAGCTGGTAGACAAAAACCGCTTTAAGCTTAGTCATTCACAACATCTGCCATTCATTGTCGCTGGGCGGTCGATCAGTCGCGCGCGAGCTGAATAGACTAGGTCGCGTGTGGAAATGAGTTGTCGATGCGACTTATAATTGCTGGCATTATGCTAATCAAACATAATAAACAAGACAAACGCAAAATTCTGTAAATCCGAAGCTTTAATACACTTCACTCACAACATAATGGAGCAGAAGTTTTAACACAAGAGCCTTGCCAGGAATACTAATTTCCTCAGCAATCAGTAATGATTTAACTAATATTAGAACACCTGCAGCAGAATGATTAGAACGAACTTTCCTAAATTTAACAAAATGGTTCCAGAATAATACAGTTAGAACCTAATATTCTTGTGTTAAGACCATGGAGCGGAGTATAGGTGAACATAGACACAATAATAGACGCCAACTTTTCTCTTTGAAGGGCTACAAAAAGGCTCAAACGTCAACCGATTCCACAAGTCCCCATCACCAACGCCTGCGGTAGATGGCGCCGTATCAATAAAGAGCAGACTGACAACACAGCTACCCTAGATGAAGTTTTGGCTACAGAAAGGTCTTTCGATTATCCAGCTCAAATGGCCTTTTTCGCACCGATGTGGAGATCTGCTCAAGGTCGATCTGAAACTGGTTTCAGATATTACAGAACGAAACATACTCCCTAAGACTGCATGTGACTGGTACGTTCGCGATTCGATACTGCACAGGGTCCTCAATATATCCACCGTTGTGGAGCAGATCTCTTTCTTTTTAAGTAAATACAATGATCAGCTATCGGCGCAGAAAAACCAGACTAGCTAGACAATTTTTGTTTTGAATTGGTGTCTCACATAGTGCAATTCTTGGCCTACATTTAGCATTCAGCATATTTAGTTGAAGCCATGTTTCTTTCAGTGAAGATTTAAAAATGAAAAACAGTAAATTCTATTAATATTGATAACTAATTGACAAACTAATCAGTATTTTTGGAATGTTTTTTGGTGGCAAAATTGGTGAGCTGAGTACTCTGTTCGAATTGTAAGTCGGTACTTTTACGGCGGTTGATTTGGTACATTTATAAAGGTATTGCAACGACTAGATCCATTTGATAAAAGGGCTTACGACGCCATATAAGAGAAAACTAGTAACCTATAATCATGACGTATATATTTCATATTCTTATTAGTACGAACCAATTATAAACAGATATTACGTATAGCCATCATCGTATCTGTTTTTTTAATGTTCGCTTCGTATCTCGTTTTTTAATAATGGTTATTTTTTCCGTGAGTTTCAAATTATTTCAGGGGCGGATCCACAAAGCTCTCTTGCGGAAGAGGGAGAACTATACTAGTCTTGGGGAACTCTACTAAAAACAAGAAAAGCGTTAACTTCGGTTTAACATAAGCTCTAATACTATTCACCCGAAATTTTAAATCGTATTGTAAAACATAAACGTGGGGGGTTTAAATAGGGGCTACCCCAAAAAGTGGGTATTACACGCCCACTAGTAGATGTGTATGAAGCGACCATCTATAAGATGCCAACATATCGATTTTCAAGTTGATGTTGACGTTTTTTATACAAAAGTAGGCGGAAAACGCCCATTTCTATATGTATATGAAAGAGCTGTCCACTAAATCGCATTTAAACCTAATATTGACTTTAATAAAGATGTTTTTCATACAAAAACACAAAAGTGGGCAGTGGGTTTGTATGGGGGTCAACCCAAAAAGTTGCCGTGGCGGGTCAATCTTGATACTCTATTAAACTGCAATAATAAGAAGTGTATGTGCAAAATATCAACTGGGGATAGCAAAAAATTGGTCCAAAAAATTCTCAACATCATACAGACAGACAAACAGACGGCCATGGCTAGATCAACTCGTCTCGTCGAGCTGATCAAGAGTAATGCGCTACAAACTTTCAGACAAACTGATAATACTATTCAAGCTCTGTGTGAAAAGTATAAAATTGAAAATGAAAATGAAGTGAAGTGAAAAAACAATTTTTTGTACTGTACAAAAATGCTGTTGGGGGAGGGAAAACGTTCCCCAGTTCCCCTTTGGATCCACCAATGTTTTAATTCTGTAGTTTTGTCAAAGGTGGGACATTTTATATGGTTTTTTTAAATGATGACACGGGGATAGGTAAGGAAAGAATAGAAAATATTCCCATAAAAAGGGACGTCTGGTCACCCTAAAGAAGTATGTGGCGAAGTACCGGGCAATTCAACAGCATTTGAAGTACGTTTACATAGTAGGGTATAGAAAAATATATACAACAACTGCAGTGCTACCTCTGAGTAATGATGAATGATTATGTATTTGTGCTGGCTTTGAATGCAAATCAAGAAAAAAAGTAAGTACTTCAAATACTCTGCAAGATAGAAAGAGATAGTGGAGAGTTTGTATAAGTAAAAGTGCTGTATCTAAGTATGTATCGTACGTGTGTATAAGAAATATCTACTTAAAAGTAGAACATGTGTCTGTTAGTTCGAAGTTCGACACTATGCTGTACACACTGAAAGTAGAGCATGAATCAGGTGTCTATGTATGTGCCAGAAAAATCATGTAAATAAAGTTATAATTATAAATTTAATAATTATACCTCAGTTGTGTGTGTGTAACAATAGGCTCTAGAGTTAATAAATTCTGCTGCAGCATTTGCTGCAATATTTTACTTACCCCACATACATTTTTTGCGTTTTTAAAACTCTAACAATTCATCAAACAATATTATATGACATGCATGCATAAATTGTTTCGATAAACAATTTATAACCTTTCACTCACTATTAATCTTGAACTAATTTAACTCGTATGCATCATGCTGCCAACTCATGCGCTTCATTGCACTGTGGGGAAAATGTTCAATTTTAAAAGAAGGTTTTATTCTCACAAAACCAAATTTTGTGAAGAAGCGTCATCTTTTTGTGAGTGGATACAAAACTTCGTTAGTATTTGACTATAAGACTTAAGGCACTTCGTAGAGTTAACTATTTCGATTTCGGGGCAGTTAAGATCATTGTCCACTTTTTCACACATACTGCGAAATTTTATTTTATTCCAGACTAGTAGGTCCCCGCGACGTTGTACGCGGCCCTACCCTTACCCCTGCCACTCCTTCCCCCTTCCCCACCTTCCACATGCTCCTTTATTCTACCTCCAATTCTATTAAAATTAGAAAAATCTAAAAGTCTGTTTATCCAATCGCCACGAAACTTCACAGGATTACCCACGGGACTATTTTGAATATTGACACAAAATTTGATCAAAATCGGCTGAGCGGTTTCGACGTCTATAGGGAACATACATACATACATACTTTCATTTTTATATATATAGATAACCTAACTTTTAGCAATGCCAACATATTTGAAATGTAATCAAAATAGAAGATGCAAACGGTTTAAAAAAATTTTTATTTGTGATTATTTTAATCCGCGTGTGTATCGAAATCTTTTAGGCACATTTTTTTGAAGGAAACAAAAAATACCATAAATCTTAGAATTGAAAACAACACAAACTAGATAAACTTTCGACACAGAAATGCCGAATAATTTTATATGTCTAGGAATATTAGATAATGTGCGCTTATTGGTTCAAACCACTGGACGTAAATGGTTGAAGTTGCTTCTGGAAAATGCAAAGACTATCAAAAAAATATTGTCACAACCATTTATGAATCCTCTTTTTTAGTGCAGGTGCTCAGTTTTGCCGTCTTGCAATAATATGTAACTATTTTCACGGCAAAAAATTTGACCCATTTGACCCAACCTTGCTAAATCTTTAAGTTACTATTTTATGACACAAAAAGTGTCTATTGTCCCCATAGTTCATTGTATTTCAGCCAATAAGCTCTCTTATTCCAGCAGCAGTAAAAGCAGCAAAGAAACTTGAGCATTTCCTTTTGACATTACATAAAACACGCGAAAAACAATAAGAACGATTACGAAAGTTTATAACATTACATGATGGAACTGATTGCTGCTGGTAGGGTATCAATGAATGAGTGAATGAATGGCTTGGTCTGGAGGTAAATGTTCCTATTGTACATTTCTCCACTCAGTTTTGCTTCAGTTTACAACTTCCTTTTGGCAGCAAGACATAAGCGGGTACATTAGATCTGAGCCACCTCATATTTTTGTACATACATACATACATATGTATATACCCCCTGCTAGACTACTTTAGAGTCTTGGTGTAAAAATACTCCATCCGTCTAAACATAAATATACGTAAACGCTTATTCACTCACAAATCCAGAGTTCCACCGCATGTTGCGCGCATGGTGCGGTGCAGCGATGTGTTAGTTTTGCCAATTATGATGGCCTCCTTATTTGCGTTCGACCGACACACTAACTCACTAACTAACTGACTGAATGGCTCTCTTTGCTTGTTGTTTCGTCTTGCCATTCATGTGTCTATATCATTTTGCTCTTTCACTCTTTCTCCGCTTCTGCTGACTAACTTCTTACTGCTTACCTTACGGCTACATACTCAGCACGTTCGATGTTCCATCTTATTTCTGTAAGCTTCAATCTAAGTGTGTATGGTATACTAATTTTGTAGCAAAGTTTGCAACATATTAATTAGAACGTCGAAAGCGGCGGTACGAATATCTGGTTTTTAGCTTTGCCTGTTTTGATTGCAAACGTTTCCATTATTCACGATTTGAGTTCACGGTATTGAGTATGTGTAATTTACTTTGTTCAATAAAAAAAATATTTCCAAACGTGAACAGTCGAACATTTTAACGAAATCATCAATTTAACGTTGATACACAGATTAAAAACTTTAAAATTTGACCTGGCTTAAGTTGAAAACCATGTCGAGTACAACCTTTTTGCATTTAACTTCGATTAAAATTTCAAACATCCGCAAATTTTCTAGTTTTTGTTCAAAAAAAAATGTTTTTGGGGAACTTCACGCAACTATCATACAATAACACTGAAAAGTTTCTACCGATTTTGAAATTGAAATCAACGGTTTTGGAAAGAAGAAGAATGTTTCATTTCTGTACATCCTATTACAAAATTTTGATGTTGGAAAAAAATAAGTTGGGATTTTGAACGGAATAGTCTGAAATTGTTTCTTTTAATACACATTTTTACACTTTGAGCTCCATTCAATGCAAATTTTTCGAAAAATTCTTTCATCATTTCTTACGATTATAGGCAGAATCGTCAGTATCTCTCTTCAGGATTTGACGAATTTATCCATCACCTTTCCGTCTTTTGTTTCCCAAAAACCTTTCGCAGAGAAATAAAACTAATCTATGCTATCTTTACCCCTTGGTAAGTACTACTTACGCATCATTTAAATGACGAACATGTCGAATACTGCAGAATTTTCTACGCGCTACAGTCGCTGAATTACCGTTTTTGTAAAACTCACGTACGCACAACGCACGGTCCGCTCGCGAGAAACGCGCTATAGCGACTAAATTCCCAAAAGCTAGGCTATCGACTGACATACCCCCCGCGCCCCTCGGAATAGTTGCGTTCACGCAATCAGCAAATCAAATGTGAACTTTCTTTTGAGACACCCTGTATTACAGCACAAAAATTTGCATTGAACGAAGCTCAGAGTGTGAAAAATATAAATTTAAGATTTCAGACTATTTCGAACTATTCAAAACATTACTTCTGACATTTTAACTTTAATTGCGAATATCTCAGCTAATGTTTTACGCATTGAATCAAACTTTATTTTGTCATATAATTTATTAATTTCTCTTCACTAATAATATTTTTACACAATTTAAATGCTTTAAAGTTTAAACTATAGTTTTAATTCATTTTATGCTACAACATGTCAGAAAAGCATAACCGCAAAAATCTGCGTACAGGCTTGTTTTTTCGAGGAAAAAGATGTGTTAATAACCCATTCTCGCCAGACATCTTGGCATGGCCTCCACAAATTTTTTTGTATCTTCAGTTGTAATTTTATCCCATTCCTCCATTATTATGTCATATTTTTGGAGCTAATGGTGTGTTGACGGATTCTGCGTTCAACTAAGTCCCACAAATGCTCTATAGAAATCAGGTCCGGACTTTGAAGACGTGTCCTCAACTGATTTTTTATATTATAAAGGAGCCAGAGCTTTACTTTATGCGCATTGTGCCTGGAGTCGTTGTCTTGCTGAAACCAAAACTCTTCTTGCAGCCCCAACTTCTGGGAACTTTACAGCAAATTATCCTTCAAAACTTGCATATAACTAGTTTGGACCTTTATTGATTCAAAAAATGATAGTTTCCCTACACCATTGGCTGCCATACACCCCAAACCACAACTCCTTCTCCAACAGGTTTTACGGTTGGCAACAAATTTTCCTTTTCAAAGGCCGCACGGCTCTTTCTTCATACCAGCTTTCTCCTTTTGTCCCGAAAATACAAAATTTACTCTCATCTGAAAAAATAACTTTGTTCCAAAACTCTGGCGGCATGGAAACGTACTTGTTTGTAAACTCCTTGCGCTTCTGCTTATTCACAGCTGAGATATGGGCTTCTTATGGGCAACTCGACCATGATACCCAGCTTTTTTTTTATTTTATTAAATTTCAGGGCTGTATCATCAGAAATTATTTTTGAATACCTTTCTTCAAGTTCGTGTGCAGTCAACCTTGGATTCTGTCGCGCTAACTGAATGTCGCGTTTTTTCTTTCGACTTTTGCGGTAGTGCTTCCCTGACATGTAGCATAAAATAAACTAAAACTATAATTTTAAGTACTAAAATGCAGCAAACATATTATTAGTTAAGAGAAGTTAATAAACTATTTAATGAAATAAAGTTCGATGCAATACATAAAACATTATCTGTGATATTTGCGGTTAAAGTTAAAACTTAAAATTTGTAGCCCCCTTGAAGCGGGGCCGGGATGACCGATCTTCACATCTCACCTATACTGCATTGCAACTATTTGTTGCTATGGAACTTAATTAGTGACTAGTGATGCTTTTGCTAAAATCTAATGTACATATATGAAGTTCCGACAGAGCAAAATCTTATTGGTTAGAGTACTTCGCCGCCATTTTTTTCTTTTACTACGCCATGCTAGATAAATATGGCGCCGATGAGCACTGGGGAAGAGTATTAAGATTTCGTTTCCATTGAAATTAATATTATTTCTAGTTAGGATTGTAATACTCGTCTACATATATATACTCGTATACTTATGTATATATGTAAGTAGTTGTTGTTGCTGGTTCGTGTCTTGACTTCGCATTGCGGCACGAATGCGCAAAAGCTAAGCATTGTCTTTGTTGTTGTTGTTCTGTTGTATTTTTGTTGTTATTGGCAGTAGCCAAAGAAACAGCAACTACAACAACAACAACTAGTAAGACAGCAACAACAACAACAACAACAACAACAACAACAATAAAAATAATAACAACAACAAAAACAACATTAGAATGCATTAAAGTGGGTCACTTGCGATTTCATGACCGACTTTTGGTTTTTAATATTTTTTCTTTCTTTGTCGTTTCGTGCTTTTCAACTTTTTATATGAGATTTTTTCTTTCTTTGCTTCTTTCTTTCTTTCTTTCTTGGCAACGAAGAAAGACCTAAAGTATAAAAGAAGTTATACATAGTTAGACAAATCGTAAAGCAAATGAAAGAAAGATTGTAAAGCGGTAAAGGAAAAAAAAAGAGAATAGAGCTAGAAAGAAAGAAATGCTTTTATTGTCTGCTACGCTTTGACTAACTATTCTTTGCTTTTGCACAATTTGCTATTTGTTCTCCTTCTGTCTGCGCTTTTTATACGCTGTGTCCATAGGATAGGATAAGAGGGTATATTAAGTTTGTGCAAATGTATGTAACCGGCAGAATGAGGCGTGGCATACATAATGCCTGGCATAATTCACGTGGTTGAATGTAGGCTACAAGTGGAACACGTAGGTGACACTGTTGTTGAGTTTTTTTTTTTTTTTTTTTTATAATTCACAAACAGTTTATGCTTATTGCTATTGTTGTATTTCTCTTATCATTTATTAATAACTGTGTAAGTATATTCTAAAAATGAAAACTATGAAGCAAATTATATTCGTTTTTCATATTTATTCATTTTGTGATTTTTCCGGTGATTAAAGTGGAAATTTCAGTGATTCCGGTGAGTTTATTCAATAAATTCAACGTTTCAAATGTTTGCAAATCGGATAAGATTGCTTCGCGGATGATAATTCTAATTCTTTGACGTTGCATTTTCAGTGTTCGAGAGATATTATGCCGCCGATCAGAAGATTAGGTCACTTAGTTGAAATCATACCACTGACACTTCGAGCACATGAGACGCGAATTCGGGCATTAAGATTGCTAAAGTTTCATTCGCAGACACCAGGATTGCGTTACACAGGTGCCAAATTACCACCGTTGTCTTAGCCACAAGAACCATTGCACTGACATGTGATTTGCTCAATCTCTTTACATTCCGTGTAAATTAAGCATATTGAATTCAATCGAATTCGTAAAGTGTTTCATTCAATCAATAGTTGAAATTTGAGAAATTATTTCAATCAAAAAATCAATTTTAGGCGGAACGAAGTTCGTCAAATCCGTTAGTAAAGTATTTACATATATTCTTCATCAGCATCGAAAGACGAGTCGATATAGACATGTCCGTCTGCCGGTCTGTCCCTCCAACCATTTGTTTGAACGAAAAGATTTCGGAGACAATTAGACTCTGCTTCTACCTGTTTATTCCTTTATAGGGAACAGCTACACACATAAATCTGCACCAATTTTTAGGTTTTTGTATGTATATTTTTTGGTTTTGCAGTTAATTACGCTAGAAACATCAAATTTAGTGTATCTTACGTAAATTCCAGATTGCACCACTTTAAGCTGTAGCCTTTTGCAAACCTGTTCTGCATTTTTGAGTTTCTGTACGAAAATTTGTTGTTTTTATTTTTAATCAATTCTAATAAAATCTGCCGCATATTTCCAGATCGGATCACTGAAGAATAATAACTTTGGTTCACATAAGTAGGCTTAAACAAGGTACAGAGTATCTCGAAGTCGTCCATCGTTCTTTCTTGATTTTTTCTTTCTTTCTTTGTGTGTGTATGAACGATATTTGTGTTATTTATGCATTGTCTGCATTGGCCAATGTTATTGTTATTGCTTTCGGCTATTATAATTTTCATTTCTAATGCGCATAAATAATTGTTAATTAATTTTTTTTATTTATTTATAACTATGTCATTCACATGCGTTGTCTCTTTCTAACTAGCACTCTTTTATTATATATTGTATATATGTATTTATTAAGTTGGTCAACTGTTGAATTGATATAAATTAGGTTTCTAAATGCTTTTATTTATAAATTATCATTGACATTTGTACATACATATATATTTCGCATTTATATTAGCTTTATTTGTTCTGTAGGTTCTTTTTTTCACTTCATTTTTGAAAGTGATAGTTCTCCGTGCGTTATTGTTGTCATTGTTATTGCGCCATAACTTAGACGTCTAATATTTTAAGCAAATAAATGCGCCACAGACAAGTTTTTTTTTTTTTTTTTTGTTTGACTTCTTTGATTTTTTTCTCTGTAGTACTTTAGTTTACTACCTTTTCTACCTTTTGTTTGAAATTGTTGCCAACCTATAATTTTCTGCTTTATTTACAACTCTTTTTTTTACTCTGGTTTCAAGCATGGCGTCTTGCTTCAATTGCTACATTAAAAAAAATATATGTATTTGTATATAATAATAAAATATGAAGAACAAGCAGCAAAATCAAGTACCGCAGCTTGTTGGTTAATATATTATTACATTTAAGCTCATTTCTCTTATTCTTTCACTGCACTACCTTTCTCTTTCCTTTGCTATCTTTTTACTTTTGTTGCTGTTTATTTATTTTTTTTTTATAGCTTTCTGGTGTAATTACTTATTATCAAAGTATGAATTTATGACTACAAAATACCATATATAGTTAATTGCACGAGTGTTATTATAGCTATATTGTTTGAGGTACATATCACTGTGGACGGTAGTCCACGCAAGTGACGAAAGCCCACCACAGTGTGGCTGCTGCACGAACACTAAATTATCCGCGCAATATCGAAGTTTTTACTGGTAAGTGCGCTCGAAACGTGTTACCTACCATTAAAAAGGTCTTGAAATATACTTTCAGAAAATGTTAATATCGGATCACCCTAGTCCGAAATATAGGGGTTTGAAAAATACCCATCCTTATCGGAACTCGTGGGGGAGGCTATAACTACAAACTTATTTTTTATTTATTCTTGACGAGCCCAAGATCACCAAAATCGGTCCACCAACTCAAAAGTTATGAATTTTTGAAATTTGTGACGAGTTAATGAAATTGTTTGTTTGTTTGCTTGAATCCTTTAGAAAACCAAAATTTTATTGATACAGGATTTTAGTACACAAAAAATTAAGAAACTTTTGTTCTACAACTTTTTTCAAAATGGCGGATTTTGGTGGAAAAAGCTAAAAAAAAAAATCTTAACTTCTTGGTTACTGTGACCAAACGGCTTTATATTTTTCAACGTATAATAGCTCGTTGGAGAGGTCTTTTGAGTACCTTCAAATGAATGCTAGCATGGTGCTGCACAATATCGACTTAAAAAAATATAGGTCAAAATAAATTTTGAAAAGCACATTTTGCGATTTTGCCGAAAAATTAAACCAAATTTTCGTGCTCATATTTGGAGAGATAAAACTTCGCGAGATTGCGCAAATTTTGATATATTACTATTCTGTGAAAATTCCGTGAGCCGAGATATAACATAGCAAATATCAGAGTGTGCAAAATTAGTTATTTTTCGTAATGCGTCATACTAATGGCTGTTACTGTTAAGCTGCTGTTACTATTAAGCTGCTATTACTGTGAAGCTGCTGTTACTGTTACGCAGCGTTAACATAAACCTGTTCCACTCTTATACACTCTTATTATACCATTCACACATAGTGTGAAATGGTATTATCAGTTCGTCTGAAAGTTTGTTACGCATTAAAGGAGCCATCGTAAACCCCATAAAGTATATATATTCTTGATCAGCTCGCCGAGACGAATTGATCCAGCCATGTCCGTCTGTCTGTATGTTGTTGCGCATTTTTTGGGGACTAATTTTTATGCTATCCAGTTGAAATTTTGCACGTATACTTCTTTTTATTCCAGTTTAATAGAGTGTCAAGATTGACCCGCCATGCCCACTTTTTGGGGTAGCCCCACTTTTGACTTTTTGTATGAAAATATATCAACTTAATAATTGATATAGTAACTTAAAGTAGACGGATGCTTGACATATACATTAGTCAATATTAGGTTGAAATGCAATGTGGTGCCTTTTTATGGTCAGCCGCTTAACATACATAGACTAACGGGCGTGACCCGCCCACTATTTGGGGTAGCTCCCATACAAACCTATGGTCCACTTTTGACTTTTTGTAAGAACAACTTTTTTATTAAAGTCAATATTAGGTTGAAATGCGATATAGTGCCTTTTATGAGACAGCCGTTTAATATACATAGACAATTGGGCGTGGCCCGCCCACTTTTTGAGGTAGCCCCCATACCCCAACGTGCAATTTTGTGTTTTTTAAGAAGAAATACTTCATTTAGAACAATATTAGCTTGAAATTTGATTTTGTGGATTTTTATGAACAACCGCTTCATATACATATACAAATGGGCGTGTCCCGCCCACTTTTTGAGGTAATCCCATATAAACCAACAGTTTAATTTTATGCATTTGTATGTAAAACGTCAATATCAACTTGAAATTCAATATAGCGGCATCTTACACATCAACTACATCGCTTCATACACATATACTAGTGGACGTGTACCGCCCACTTTTTAGGGTAGCCCCAATTTAAACCCACACTTTTATGCTTCATAATACTATTTAAAGTTTCATGTGAATGGTATTAGAGCTTCGGTTCAACCGAAGTTAACGATTTTTCTTGTTTTTTGATTCTTTTTGTATGTATTCATATGAAGAAATAACATATATATGTATGTATAAGTACAAATCGCCAATAAAAAAAATGGTTATTTAATCTCGCACATTTATTGCCGTAAATTGATATGTAAACAAAAACAAAATGTCTATTTGGAAATCTATTTAACAGGCAGAATGAGAAGTGGTAGATCCCATTATGTATATATATTCTTCATCAGTATATATAGTCCTGCATCGTCTGTCTGATATGTAATTGAGCGGTCGTCAAGTTGCTAAACATTTTAGACTATAAAATACAGCTCTTTTACTAGGACATAAATTTATTTCTCTACGCAAGAATATTCTTGAAAATTCACCACTACTTCGCAACATGACGTACGCTTAATTACATATTACAATCGATTCCAACCATACAAATCAAAAAAAAAAAAATATAAATACATCATCACAAAATTTATATCAGTAGTTTTGTGTGTTCCAAGTATGCTTTTGTCACTCGATTTTTACCTCGTCAAGAGGTTTTTTTATTTGATACATACACGTATGTTGCGCAGAAGTTTCCAAACAATAATAAGCTCATTAAACAGAAACCATGACTGATTCCGAAACAGACATGTCCAGTTGTCTGTTTTGTATTTAATTTGTCTTGTAAATTCTTAAAATAGTGATTCAAAACAAATGTATCAGAGATTTGCAAAACAAAAATTATAGAAATCAAAGCGGACGCTCAGAATTCTTAAATATTTTGTTTTTGGGCTGCGGTTTTTAAAATCAACATTTTGCAAGTAAAACATCTTCATATTACAATGCTTTATAAACTTTGCATTCATTAATTGTTTTACAAAGGTCAATTTTGAATCAGTAAACACAAGCATAAAATTAAAAAAAAAAAATAATAATAAGTAAATTTCGAGTTTGGCCCAATTTTACGGTTTAAATTTTTGTTGTACATTTCGAAAACAAAATTTTTTTTGTTACGATCCGGTTTTTTTCGCTTAGATTTACCAATTTGAGTTTTAGGGTTTCTCAACTCAAGTACACTCAAAAAAAATCCAGGAATTCCGTACTTGAATTGATCCATAGCTGTATCAAGAGTATGTTAAGTACGGATTTTATTAAACGTAGTACAAAATTATTGGTTGAAGAAGTTTTTTTTTTTAAAACCCGAATTTCTTAAATTTAGACATCTTCAAGCTCTATAGAGTTTGATTTAAGAAAAAATTGGATTTATTTGAGTACAAAAGGGCTACAAAAATATAACATTTCTTTTGTACTTACATGATTTATAAATATATTCATTGGTGGAGAAATCTGGCATCGAACCATGACACATGCGAACGGAGCCGCGTAGTGCCATCGTCTTAACTATATCGGCTAACGCGCTCCCGTTAAATGGAGTTGCCGAATCACAAGAAATTGGGAAATACTTAAGTCGTCTCAGAGATTGATTTAAGAATTTTCCACTTACTTCAAGTCAAAAAGAACTTATTTGACTTTCTGAGACTTTTGTACTTGACTTGATTACAGATTTGTTCTTAGAATTAGATATTTTTTTAACTTATTTAAAGAATTTTATACTGTTTCTAAGTATTTCCGCGCTTGATTTATAAATTGATCCCGCTTAGTACTTGATTTAAGAAAAGTTAGTACGAATCGTACTAAAAATTTGTAAGTACGCCTTCGGATTAAAACAAAAGTATCTAAACCTATTTTTAGAATGGCTTTTTTCTGTGTATAGATAACAAATATATGAAGCAATTAGACTGCAACTTATTACTCCGAGGTTTCTGTGCTGATAATTACAAATCTTGAATCTGTTTGGTGAACAATCTAGTTATTTAAGGCAGCATTTGTGAAGTTTTTAAACAGGAAACGGAAGATGAGTCAACAATCTGCAGGTATTAGATCCACATTATACGTGCGACTGGCAGATGTTGGTTTCTGCTCGTTCCACTTTATTAACAAATTGTTCACATTGATAGCATCGGTTTTTGAAACAGAATCGGATTTTCAATGCACGCCCATCTTCTTCGCTATCATCGAATACGCCGGTATTCTAATTTTCTGCTTTATCAATGCAAGGTTTTGGTAAGAACCGGGTTGCTTCAGTTGAAAGAAAAAGTACTGTCAGAACCACTGCTGAACTAACTTGCAACTTGCTAACAGATAATAATAAAAATTGTTGCATAAAAAGTTTCAAAACGCTCAAGTCAACTCCAGAAAGCTGGTCTCACACTTATCTTCTATGAGAACATTTTCTCACGGTTGCAAATTATCTTTATCCTCAATCAGCTTATCTTAAAGACACATAGGAGTAAATAGGAGTAAATAAACAGAAACTACCCTCCATTCGATTCGTCTCACTATAGAAAAATATCAGAAAAATGAAGAATTCGTTTTGGTAGCTTTTCTTGACATTGGGGAAGCCTTTAACAACTTTGTAGCAGAAGCCACCACTGAATCATTGACGGTTTAGAAAGTTGATAGCCGGACTGTGTGCCTGATCAATCAGTTGCTTCATTGCCGGATTGTTAAGTTCTCACTTAGCGAATCAATGCTTTTTAGATTCGTCACAGCACTTCGCGCAACTTTAATTGATGCACTTGACACGATTCTGCAGCTACTCCATGGAAACATAATTTGTAACATCCTTCAAGAGAAGCTAGTATTTACGGCTCTCCGGCCCCAAATTACTCCATGATATATCGAAGTCGACGTTTTTTAACTTTCAATCCAGCGTCATAATTCGTTTGAACCTTTGAGAAGTCTTTGGCCCATCCAAACCTATTTAATGTGTTTATCTCATGATGTCAAATGTTGGTTTTTATGTTTGGCTACGAATTTTTCCAAATTCGCAAATACATCTGTTTACAAAATCCCGCACAGTCGTTATAATAACTTTCTAAGCAGACTTCCACATTTCATGAATTAAATGGGTATCCGAAGGACTAAGTAACATCTTTATCATAGCCTACAAAACATATGATTAACATTATTATTGTATAAACATTGTATATTCCAATAAAAACGAAACAATCTTATGCATACAATAAACGCATTTCACCTCTTGTAAGCTTGTTGCTTAAGTCTTTTGTTTAAATCGATTATATATACAAGTATGTTTCATTCGTCGTCAGCTTCCTTTAAAACAAATATTTATATATTGTACGTAATTATCTTGCTCCAAAAGCATTTTTCTGCAGGAAATTTAACATTGAAAGCTACAGGCAATCGCATCAAACACAACAACAACAACAACTGCGATCAATAAAATAATTAAGCTGCAAAGAAGCGAATGCGCATAATTATGGTCAAACGTTTAGCAGCAACAATAATAATAGCAACAATTCAACAACGACGGCAATTTTGTTAATAATAACAATTACAGAAAAAAACAAGAAAAATTTACTTTGGTTAAGCCGACTCTTAAATACTCTTTATTGGCATTGCTATTAGTTTGAATGCATATTATGAAAATTTCTTTTCAAAATTTTCGAAAATTTACTTCAAACTGAAATTACTCTTGTTTCACTTCTTGAATACGTTAAAATTGTTCGAGTTTCATAGAGAAGCCTTACTTTACACTTCGGATGGCCGGCGAAAACTGAGTGACAGAGTGTACGTAAGCTGACAACAGGACGTTTCACAAAAAATCGTGTTCATCAATTTTTGGAAAAAACCCTGAACCCTGAAAAAGATTGTTCAGATAGATATAGAATAGACTGTTTAGTAGTCTGCCCCATTGATTTATAGCGGTCCAAGTTACACAAATATCAGTTAATATAGAGCAATAAATATTAAACTGTTTTTTACTTCTGAGGATAGAACTGTGATAGGATTTTCTCTAACCGTCAATTTCGCAACTTTTTCGGTTAGACTATGTTCAGTTAGCGTGGCAGTTGGCAAGCCAATTAAAACTATTGAAACCCATAGCACTACCACCTAGATATGGTTGTTAATCTCTTCTTATTTAGCCAGTTTGTGGCTTCGATAAATCTGAACAGCTCCCGAGTCTATATGGTAACCGTAGCTAATCCAGCTGATCTGCTTTTTCCTCTATATTATGGTGTCCAGGCAAGCCTATGAGGTGGATTACGTATTGTTAGGTTAAAACTACAATAGATCGGTTAGTCTGAATGGTTGTCCGTTCCAGCGACGGAGAGAAGGTACCACTTCCGACTCTCGCATTAAGTTTTGAGCCGGTAGTAAATATATTGATGGTGTGCTCTTTATGATGTGCTAAAGTGAGCAATTGTGACCTAGTATGGATTGAGACATCACATTTTTTATCAAAGGTCTTAATCAGTGTACAGTAATCCATACTTAATGGGAAGTACTCTTGCCTTAAGCCGTGCGGTTGTGTTTATACTACTATCTCTCTATCTCTCTCTTTCTCTCTCTCTCTCTCTCTCTCTCTCTCTCTTTTGCAATGAAACCAAGAGGGAGCATGTGAAATACTACGTTTACCACTTCCGTCGGTGTGATGTGTAATGATCCACTGATGCAAAGTTCTGCACTTCTTTGTGCCTTATGTAGTTGCTTCAGGGCAGAAAACATGTCTAGTGCTGGCCACAATACACGTACTCCGTAGAGTAGAATTGGGCTAACAACGGCTATGCACTTGTATACCCAATGAACAATTCATGGGCAGAATCCCTCATGACTTTTTGACATGAGAAGAGTACTGTGTTGGTCTTTTCTATCCTGCTTTTTGTTTAGAATCGCAACCAGATACTGATGATACTGATAGGATGAGTCATTAATTCGATGTTTTGACTGCTCAAAAATGCACTTGTTTGACGAGATGTGTGAGAGCTCGCATTGTCATTCGACTTTGGCGGTTGGTTTTACGAATTTCTCCGAAGACTTCCGGCAAACAAATGGTCGTGCACCACTCAGAATTGACCGTCCTACGTTGCTCAAGCGGAACAGTGGCCACATGACCCATTCGGCCGAAGAAACAGGCGATCATTTGCTTCGATGTGCTTCTTCCACGAACAATTTTTGTTGGATTTGGCTCGTCTTGGAATACCAACACTTGGTTGATTGCTGTTTTGTTTCCGGCTCATACGCATATATCCATGATTCTTCACCTGTCACGATTTTATGCACGTCTTTTGAAGCACCACGGTCGAACTTTTTAATCATTTCCTTACACCAATCGACGCGAGCCTTTTTTTGACCGATTGATAAATTATGGGGTATCCAGCGAGAGCAAATTTTGTTAACAGCTAAGTTCATGCAAAATCGAATTTATTGAAGTGGAACTAATGTGCAAGGATGCCTCTATCTCACGATATGCCACATGACGATCTTGCATTATCAGTTCACGCACTGCATCGATGTTTTTGGGCACAACAACCGATTTTTGAGGAACTTCACGGAATTCGTCGGCGACCGAACTGCGACCACGATTGAATTCACTATACCAGCGATATACTGTGGTTTTTGATGCTGCTTTATCGCCATACAAAGAACTTAGTTCACTGGCACATTCTTGTTGAGATAATTCACTTCGAAAGTTGTGAAAAATAATCCAACGAAAACCATCTCTTCAAATTTCCATTTTTTGGCAAAATTGTTTTTCTTAGCTCACTGTAAACAAAACAAATAGCAATTGTACATCAAAGCTTTGTGAGTACGTTTATGCCAAACAATGTCAAACTTTATTATGGTGTTGCCAGATTTTAGCTTTTGACATTAATGTTGCCAGTTCCCGAAATATCAATAGCAGCCCTCGTATGATTTTTGGTAAGTTTAGTGCTGAATTTTTTTGTTCAAATTAAATCGAGTACAGTGTTAGATAAGGTCTCCTTCAACATAATTCAGCCAACTGAATAATATTCTTTGTCATCCTACGAGTAAAGGGTATTTAAAACCAACAAAACTCTTCAAACATCGCAGGCAATAACAATAAAACTCATCAAGATGATCAAAGCAATAATTAAAACACGAGCGTTTAAAACGCTTAAGAAATAAACTGACATACATAACAAGCGACAGTAGCTCCTACCTTACGCTGACGCCTCTTGTGAAGTTTGTCGACCAAACCGTCCGTACTGAGTGACGGAACAAGTTAAGCGATCTCAACTGACTCCTGCGTGACACACTTCCTGACAGATGTGTGTCAACTTGGTTAAGAACAAGTCGTACAACAACAATAACAACAACAACAACAAGATACTTAAATGAAAGAGAAATAAAACAACAACAACAACAACAACTTCAGTCATGTCGAACACTTACAAAGTGATATTTCAAAGTTGTTAAATGTGGTTTAGAAAAATATGAAAAAAAAAAATAAAAATAAAACACTTACTATAATAAAATCAAGTAAAAAAAAGTTTATATATTTTATTTTATTTTAATTTTTATGTTATTAAAGTCAAATAAGCCAACAACTACAACAACATGTGCAACAAGTTAAACAACTGCCACTAGCTGCAACATAAGTAGCAACAACAACTACAACTGTTGCGTGCCACAAATAGAAAAAAGATAATAAAACGAAAAGGAAAAAAACATTGCAACTATGCACTCCGGTTTAGCAGAATTAAATCCGGGTTGCCAAATGCAGACGTAGCCGGACAGTTGCCAACAAGATACAGATACTCGTACAGATACATATGTACGTACATAGACAGACGCTAAACATTAATCAACGCACAATCTGGGCATGTCGTATCTTGTCTTGCCCCCAAACGTATCCTCTCACATATATCTAGGATGGCATTTTATTTGCTTTTGGATTTTTTTGCCATTTTGAACGCATATTTCTTATATCTGCTTTGCAGACGCCATCTCTGAACTTGTTTCTATCTATCTATGTATCTATCTTTCTTCATTTCTTTGTGTCTATCTTTTTTTATTTTTTTTTTCTTGTATAAATTCTGCTCCAATTTAAGCTCGCTCGCTCGTTTGTGAACCGGCTACGGCAACAACATGCAACATACTACATACAATATTTATAACAATGTCACTCCAGTTGCCACAGTTGCTGTATGCCATCAGACTTAACACGAACTCATTTAATTGGCCTACAAATAAAAAATTAAAAAACAAGAAAACAAAAAATATGACACCCAAAAATTTTTTGGAACAGAACCGTACTTAATAAGCCTGACGTTCCAGCAACGCCCTCCGCTTGTAGCAAGAGTTCTCTGGCCCTCAGTATGTATCTAGTAGATACTTAAATGCAAATAATTTTATACTTGTAAATTATGTAAAGCAGTAAAGCACATAGGTATACGAGTATATATCTACCTACGTACATGTCTATCCCATCAGACCGAAACTTCTTTTATTTGTCACGCGTTGCTCGTCATCTAACTACGATATGTGAGTACAGTAAAATCTAATAAGCAATACAAATTTACTATTCTCATTGTTGTAATGATAGTAAAACTACTTTCATTAAAGTAGTTACAAAGTAGAAAGCAAAATCCCACAAAATATGGAATATAAGATAGAAATATGTGTAAGTACAATAAAAAAAAACGCTACGATGTATAATTAATAAGTTCATTCGTACAAGATGCGATCAGAAACTGAATAAATATATTGAAAAGCATCTAAAAATTTTAAAGGAAGCAAAACCATTTAGAAAATCATACTTATAAACAGAAGTTCAATTATGTACGAATAAAAAGTGGGTATAATCGTAAATAGATATTAAAATTCAAATTAAAATAAAATAAAGAAGTACAAAGCTCACAGAAGTTAATTTTACAAAAGATAAGCGACCTATATATATTATGAAAATTAGATATTTTTAACTGACTCTCATGCGGACGACATCGTCATAATAGAAGAAGACTCAAAATCACACAAGATTGGTGCGTTACGGTAGGACTTAACGTCAACCCTGCCAAAACAACCATTGTACCATTCACTAGGAAGCAAAAGCTTCCTAGATTAAAAGAGATCAGGCTCGGAGGGGTTCCAGTAGAGCTTAGCAATAAGGTTAAATATCCTGGGGTAACGCTAGACAGTAAGCTCCTATGGAAAGCACACATGGAAGAAATCATAAGAAAATGCACAAAGTCAATACTTTTGGCAGCCAAGGTACGCACCAGGCTCAGCATGGTGCATTCTGCACGTCCCAACACTCAACGAAAGCTAGACGTCGGTAAGCTGCAATCACAACAGAACACCGAAGCCTTTTCAGCCAGACTCTGCCAACTGTTCCGGGAGTCCTCTCCGGCTTCTGAAGATATAGGTGAGCAGTAGAGCCATATCTTCCACTCCATGAATACGGCTGCCAAGGAGGTCATTGGGTACACCAGACCTATGACGAACCCTTGGTATGACGTGGAGTGTCGCCAAGCTACTGCAGAGACAGACGCCACTTACAAACGAACTCTGCAGCCGGGAGCAACGCTTGCTGTTAGAGAGCGATATCGTGCGAAACGGAGAGAGGAGAAACTCCTTTTCAGACGCAAAAAAAAGGAACAAGAAAGGCGTGAGCTTGAGGATGTTGAGGTGTTAAATAAATGCCTTTGATACCAAGAGAGGTTTCAGGCAGGGTGACGCTTTATCGTGCGACTTTTTCAATCTCTTGATGGAGTACATCCTACGCCAATGCTCATACGTAGAACGATCGGGCACGATCTTCCATAAGGTAGTGATGCTACTAGCATATGCTGATGATATAGACATCATAGGCACTAACGAACGGCGAGTAAGCAGGCCGTTCTCGGAGATTGAGAAACACTGATAATCCTGGTCCTGCTGTATGGCGCAGAAGCATGGACACTGACATCAACGAATATAGCGTATTTAGGAGTGTTCGAGAGAAAGATTCCTCTTAGGATTTTTGGTCCCCTTAGAGTTAGCGTCGAGTTTAGGACCCGTATGAACCACGAGCTTTATGAGCTGTATGATGAGGTTGACATAGTCCATAGTTTGACATAGAGGCATTAAATTCTAGCGGCTGCACTGGGCTGGTCACCTCATCCGGATGAACCCCGAAGCTCCAGCACTAAAGGTTTACGACGGAAACCTGAACTTGATTGGTGGACGGCGTCAGAGAGGACGTCCGAGCTTAAGATGGCAAGATCAGGACCGAATAGTGCACTTTCCTACGTGCGGCCTTGACCGATAAACGGTTGTAGAGCCACCTAAGTAAGTAAGTAATACTTTTGTACAGGAAACTGTGCTCTGGCTCTACAACATGGTAGTGGAGCCAATGCTACAATATGGTATAGTCGTCTGTGGAGAATGAGCGAGCCAAGTGACAGGCACTAGGGCGCTCAACTCCCTACAAAGACTAGCGTGTGTCTGCATCACAGGGGCAATGCGCACGTGTCCAAAGTTGCAAATTGAACACAGAATAAAAGAAACTCTCCTAAGAAACACGTCTCCATACATGGACGAAGGGTGCATCCCTAATGTCCATGCCAAGAGACGAAATGACACAGAGAAAATGATCGGAGTTTTATCATCAAATGATCGTCGTAATCAGCAAGAAGAAGGTTATGGGAAAATAACAACACTGGGCTACAAGCCAAAGACTAAGATAAGCAAACTTACTTCTAGGGGTTTACAACCCGAGCAGATCGAAAACTATGCTCCAACTTGGTAGGAAGTAATTAAGAATGCTAACAGGACTGCTAACAGGCCACTATAGACTAAAGAAACATTTATATGTTTTGGGGATACATAACTCAACAGATGCAGATTCTGTGACCGCGAAGAGGAGACCTCTCTTCACATTCTTGCTGAATGTGAGGCTGTAGCTAGAAGCAGACTGCAGATGATAGGTAATCACTTTATTAGAAAGGAGCATCTGCGAAGTTTGGATCCTAGAAAAGTACTAAGATTCTTTCAACATAGGCTTAGGACAGGTCATCTAACTCATTAGGACAAACAATAGACTCTTTAGGTCGCAGTTTTTATATGTCCCCATCATGAATAATAAAACTGACACTCATGTTCGTATATTCGTTCGCGTATCATCCAATAACGTACACTGAGACTCAAATTTGCGGATGGAATTGGCAATAGTGGGGACGGAAGGTCAATGGTGCATACCATATGTTGCGCGAAATGTACGAAAAACATTTTTCACAGAAAGCTGATTTTCGTAATGCAGCTGAATAATTGGTAGACGTTTTTGCGGTGTGAGTTTTTTCAAACAATACTGAATAAAAAAAAGATGACAGTATGACACCATCACGCGTGATCTGTGAAAAAATAAACAAATGAAAAAAAACCTCTAAATGAATCACTCGTTACAAAGTGTATAGGCACTAAAGCCTTGCAAAAATGTATTAAATAGGGCAGACGACCCATTTATAGACAGAATTGCATTTGCATCAATCGCATATTTCAATGAACAAGATGCTTGCTCAGATTTGAAGTTCTGTTGAGTACAAATGAGAGTAAATGAGCAATATGCGTAAGTATAGTATTAATTACAGTCGACTACTCGAAATTTTATATAAAATTTATATAAATAGGTACAAAAATATAGTCTCAATGGTGATTTCTTACGGATAGAAGCTTCACAACTATATATTAATGGGCGCATTTCACCCAGTTTAGGTTGTTCTGTTTTAAAAATGTTTTGTTCTTTAAAACTGTTAATTACACAATTTAAAAGTGCATGTGAATGGTATTAAAGCTTCGGTTCCATCGAAATTAACGTTTTAACTTGTTTATTTTTCAGACACTAAAGACAAATCATCATGCCAATTTACAACATATCCAAATGGGTATTCTTTTGTGGCAACGATTTACGTGGTGAACCTTCCAAACGACTATTGAACGTTTAGCAGTCAGATTCGTGCAGACCGGTTCAGTGAACAAACTTTCTGCCGAAAGCATCGCCACAATCCGTAAGAGTGTACAGAAACCGAGGCAGTCAATTCCACGCGGCACACTAGAACTCGGTCATTCGAGTCAACAGCTTGAGGAATTTTACGTCGGGACTCGGGCCTACATACGTAAAAAATTCAACTGACCCTGAAGGAAAATGACCATAGACAACGTAGCATATTCCCCGACTTCAGCAAGAAATAAAACATCTTCAGCGACGAGGCTTATTTCTGGCTCAATGACTTAGTGAAAAATATCAAACAATACTAAGTCACACGAGGTCTTCCAAGTGGCAATGCATCCGCAGAAACTCACTGTTTGGTGTGGATTGTGGGCCGACTGTGAATAACCGATCCGTACTTCTTCGAAAACGACAATGACATTGCCATCACCATCAACGGAGAGCGTTATCGATCGATGATTACTAATTTCTTGTGACCCAAATTGGACGATATGGATGTAAACGACATGTGATTCGAACACGACGGCGCTAAGTTACACACAGCTGATGCCACAATCGACAATCACGAGCGATTTGAAGACATGATTTATTCAATTTTAACATATACATATATCGTCCCTATTGGAAATCCCTTTATTTCATAAATACTATTATCAAAAATATTCTAAGTAATAGTTTGCCTAAGAGCATATTCTTTTGTCAAGGACACACACAGTACTAATATATTTCTAGCTGGTTTTAAAGTCTATGACTATTTTATAATTACCGATAAATTTAACATCATATGTGACACAAATGCCACGAGTCTGAAATAGGCAAACGCGTGTCTCGTAATGTTACGCAATGTTATGTCTTCTTATACAAGGAGCTGCATCAAATGACCTTCGACTGAGAATAACTAGCTCATTTTTGGTGTCATCTAAGCACAGCATGACTTTCATATGTAACCTTTAAAGTAAATAAAGGGTTCCCTAAAATTTTTGCATGACTAAAGATTTTCAGCAGTGTAACGAGAATATTAAGCTATAAGACTTTTCATACATAACTATCTACATAATTCATTTGAATAGCTGCGAAATATTTGTATCTAAGTACTACTTTTCTTCCATTTCACTAAAATTGGTACGCCTAGCTCTATTTGCTGGTTTAAGTTCATTGTTGGCTTACGTTTTACAACCGCTGACAAACATAAATGCATATAGCTACATGCACATAGCTACATGCACACACACACACACACATACACACTCATACACAGATACGCAGATACAAATTCATAAATATTTTGTTTGCTATTTTACTGTTTCGTTTGTTTAGCTTTGTATGATGGCAATAAAATGTCAATTTAGGCGTGTAGCAAACGCATCACTGACCTGACTGATACCTCTGCGGGACTTCGAGACAATGAACCTATCTATCTACCTGCTAAAAACTGTTAATATTGTCACAGCACATTTTCATGTTTAACGTCACACAATAATATGCAAACAATCGAACTGAAGTAGTTTCAAATATTTACTATCATCAAGTATCCTTTTTGGTTGTATACGCCTATTCTTCCGTTTTCTACGCACGTTACCTGCCGCGCCTTTTCCGGAATTATGCAAAAGTATATCCGCGGTCAATTTGTTCCATTGAAAGGGTTTCAACAGACATTGAACGGGTTGAAACGTGCATTCTTCGTGGGCGTTTTGTTTGTATTTAGTTGAGAATTTTATAATTGCTTGCAGACTAACTGGGTATGCTCCTTCGTCTTTTGTTTTTGATGGCTCTTTTGTATTCATGTGTTTTCTATTTACATATTACCTATTTATTTTTGGTCATAATTTGTGCTTGCACAAAGTAAAATTCAATGTCAAAGTAAATGACATGCATGAGAAAATTATGCTTTTGTCTTTGAATAATATTCGTGTGAGGTGTGAATCTGTTGCTTTGCATGTGGCAATTGATTGAATGCGTGTATCTTACGTGGCTAATTTTATGACTTAATGCAGTTACTAAAAATAATTATTCAGCATTTAGCATTAAAAAAAAAAAAAACAACTAAGCTGCACATTTTTTCACCACAAAATTCGAAAGACTTAAGCAACGAACTTGAATCTATAGTCACATAATAAACATCTTAAGATACAATATACAACAGCACAATTACATATGTATCTTTAACAACTTCTTGGCTTTGCTGTTATTGATATAGAAATTCAGATAGTGCCACAATAGTAGATAGATAGAAGGTATGCACTAAGTACAAACAAACTATTTGCTGCTTCTGATATGTGTACCTACATATCTTAGATACCTAAAAGTATCTATAAATCGTTGTATTACTTAACTGTAACAAGAAGTGTAAAATTAATGTGGAGGCCGATGCATGTATGCGGGTTTTAAAGTGTGAATTGTAGGTGCAGTTCTGTGTATAACTCAAGCGCAGGCTTCCTACGCATTTATCTACTGCCTTAGGTTTGACTCAACTTGCAAATGAAAGCAGAGCGATGTAGAATATGTTTTCCTATGCAGCTGTCATTTCTAAAGCACTATTTATATTACTTAAAGTATATAGTATTATTAATAGACTTCGGATTTTGAGTATTTCTTTTTAAATTAAATCTGTCTCTTCGAAAGATCTACTTTTTATTTATCTACTAACTAGATGGTCACCGCGACGTTGTACGAGGCCCTACTCTTTCCCCTGCCACTTCTTCCCCCTGCCACTCCTACCACCTGACATTCTCCTTTACTCTACCTCCAATTCTATTAAAATTAGAAAAATCTAAAATCGCCACGAATTTTCACAGGACTATTTTAAATATTGCCACAAAATTTTAACAAAATCGGTTGAGCGGTTTCGGAGTCTATAGGGAACATATATATGCACATACTTCCATTTATATATATATATATATATATATATATATATATATATATATATATATATATATATATATATATATATATATATATATATATATATATATATATATATATATATATATATATATATATATATATATATATATATAGAAGATAAATTTAAAATACATATAATAGTAATAAAATTTTAAAAACACCAACTCATGATCATTGACCTCTTTAGCTCATGACCAGCTGGTGCGACATCTAGCGTTGAGTTGAACAACATCTAGTTCGTTTGCTACCTCTTATGTGAAATTGTGTGGTCCTCCCCACCTTTCACATACAACGAATAGTATAAATGATCGGGTTTCTCATACAAAAAGTCACATTTATTTACGAAATGTGCTATTGTGAAATTGTTCCCCTTCGAGGCAACCAAATATGAATTTGATGCCTCAAGTTCATCCAATTTTCCAAACAAAACATCCCGATTTATCAACGGGTTTATCAATTGAAAGCAATATACTATTCTATTCGAATAGCTTTCATTCTTTTGTATCGAGCTATCGAGGGATTCTTCAGCTATCGAGGCCTCAAGTCTTTATTATAAGTGTAATATATATTTATGCAATGCCAGCTATTATTAAAGAAACTTAATGTCAAACTTAGAGTCACATTATTTATGCAGTTGACCCATTTCAAAGTAATTTTTATTTTAAAAATAATTGCTTGAATATTTTCAAAATAATAAAATAAATGCAGTGTTTCTCTATAATAGAGCTACACTTTCCAGTGGCCTCAACAGTTTCTTTTTTTTTCAAGATTATTTTCGCTTTTTTTTGGATTGATATGATACAATTTAGTTTCCTATTTTTATACACCTTAACTTTAAATAACTCTATAAAAAATAAAGTTTGTAGACGGCAAATCATGTCAGTCATAATCCGCACTTCTTGTGAGCTGTGAATTTAGAGGTGTAAGATGTGCTGACGTCTTGTTAACGCCAGAACTGCTTCTCATTGTTTCCATAAACAATGCGTTATCATAGCCCAATAGTCATCTGTGAAAGGAACCGAAAATTTTTCATGTTCGCACAAATTCTATGATTATGATTCTATTTCATCTGGAACTTTTGTAGATGCGGATACGATCAGCAGCTGCTTTCAAGTTGCAATATCGAAGCTTAAAATAAAAAAGAGTTTTTAGTTATGTTTGATTTTTTTCTTTGCAGAGACACACTTAAGCTTATGCATTAGCGCTGAAAGATGCGTCTTTAAATGCAATTAAACAATTAAGCCGCTTAAACTGTACATCTACCGTTATTGAAGTTACAATGCAGCCCTACGAAGAGACCACCGCCACTGTAATCTGGCTTTGATCGGACTTCGACACACACACACACACACACACACACACACACACACACACAGTGCCATGGTATCGAGACTGTAATGCTACATTAGACATTTTTGGTTTTATTATTTTTTTTTTGCTGCAATGGCGCAGCAATGGCTAGATAAACTTTAATTAACGCAGCAGCAGCGCAAATGCAGCAAAGAAGCAGTCAAATTCACCGAATCCAAAGCGATCAAAAATTTGTTGCACTGTTCTCTATAAAAAAGTTTAAGAAAAAAAAAAAAACTGCAAGTCATTGCTAACTAAGCGCGCTCGCTCTCATTTGATGCGCTGCAGGTGCGGCACGGCACCAAAATCGAACGAATGCGCTTTGGTCTGCAGATACAAAACTTCAGCTTCAATTACATATGCGTCTGCGTGCGCTTATCTAAAAAATGCGTCCGTGTGTAACGCATATTCTTCGAAATACGAGGTGTGTTGCATAAATATGTGTTCTTTAGTCATAGTCAAAAATTTTACTCCATAAAAATTTTTCTTCCACAAACTTCTTCGAGTCAAAAAAGCTGAACAAAAGTTAAAATAATATGCCTTTAGATTTGAATTAAATTAACTCAAATGCCACTCCAATTTTGATTTGCAATTTAGTTTGATAGCAACCTCAAGAACTTCGTAATACTGTACAAAATGACTTGCCATCTAAATAACTTTCAGCAAAAGAATTCTTCAATTTCATACCAGATTCGTAAATAGCAAAGAGCAAAATTCAATTTTTGGATCAGATCTGTAATCAATATACTTAAAAACAGTTTTTGGGTATCCCTCTCCACTGTGCAATAGTTCGTCTAATAGCTGCCATGCTAGAGCGCCTCTTTTCACATGACGGTAAATAAAAATTACTTTGAAATGGGTCAAATGCATAAAAAATGTGACTAAGTTTGACATTAAGTGTCTTTAACAATAGCTGGCATTGTATAAATATATATTACACTTATATTAATAAAGACTTGAGGCCTCGACAGCTCAAGAATGCCTCGATAGCTCTATACAAAAGAATGGAAGATATTCGTATATAGTAGTATATTGCTTTCAGTTGATAAACCCATTGATAAATCGGGATGTTTTGTAAGAAATTAGAAAATTGGATAAACTTGAGCCATCAAATTCTTATTTGGTTGCCTAGAAGGTGAACAATTTCACAGTAGTACATTTCGTAATAAAATGTGACCTTTTGGATGTGAAAACCGAGCATTTATACTATTCACGGATGCGGGAGAATACATGTTGAAAGCGGGAAATAATATAAAAATATAACATCCAAAATTGGAATTAACTGAGTAGCAGAAACAATACGAAATTCATTACCAATTGTAAACTTGATTATGTCTTTGGTGTAGAATGTGTTTTTCTTATATAGTGAAAAATTAATATTGAACTCCCTTTTGAAACCACAATTATGTTGGGGAAATGGTGCAACTTTTTTCGAAGCCACTTTGACGGTATTCTCTAAAGTAAAAAACATGTTCAGCTTGTGAAAAAGCCACAAGATATATATATTGAGCTATGATCACTGAGTTGTGGAAGTTGAGGTTACTTTTTATACTCTTCGTACATATAGTGAGTTTATGCGAGGGAGTTCATTTCCAGCGTTTCTGTAATTGTTTTATATAAGAGAGATATGGATAATTATGGAAACATTATATATACAGAAATTTCATTCAATGTCAATCGGTGGTCTTCAGGTACATTCTCCTCAATTTTTTCAATTCGTCATAAATAATCGTTCTTCCTTCAATAAACTCACGACACCACTTAAACATGTTCGTTCGGCTCATAACACCTTCGCCATAAACAGTTTTGATCCGTGACGAGCAGTGGTGTAACAAGAGGCAATTGTGGAGGGTGTGGTTTTGTTTTCTTCATCTCTTTTAATTAGCATTTTTGTTCTTCACACTTTAGCCTCCAGGTGCCCACAAAATTATCTATTTTCTCTGAAGTTGTTATATTTTTTTTTGTCTTACTTTGAACTTAGGGTTCCCCGAGAAACACGTTCTTAATTCCTTAAAAAAAGTTTTTTGTGCTCCTCAATGTGGGCTTCAGAATCATATTCTTCCTTACTTTCAAATTGTTTTATTTTGTTTTCTCCGCCCCAGAATAATGTGCATTTTTCCTTAAAATTGTTAACTTTTTCTCTTCACTGTAAACTTAGGGGTCCCCAGAACCACGTTCTTGATTTCTTTAGAATATCACCCAGTAACCATGCGCTCTTTTCTCCTCATTTTAGTCTGAGGAACTTCCATAACCATGTACTTCTTTTCTATCAAATAGTTTTTTTTTTTTGCTTGTATATAAAAATATATAAGGCCCAGAGAAAAAGTTAACCTCAGGTGTTGCTCTACCACTGGAGGCGGAATTACTTTTTGAAATATTTGACATTAACCGATACAACAAGGCAAGAGCTAGCGTACTGACGAAGGTCATTGGTGCTCATTGAAGAACACTCACACCCACACCCAGAGTTGCCAACAGTGAACTAAAATGCTCACAGCACGAACAGAATGGACTACTTACGTTACAAGTATGAAGAGTATGTACACTTTAGTAATACCCAAAGTTCTATATTGTTGTAATCTCTACCGTGTTCTTCACGAACAGCAAATAAAGTTTATTTCGCCCAATCATCCACAGATTGGTTACAAACTTTGCTCATATTCTTTTCAAACGTGAATCTTCAGTCAAACAGAATAACAGATTCAAAGCTAATGATCCACTCATCTAAAACTTCTCTGATTGTGATACAATTATTCAGCAGGACAACACTAGGGTTTCAAATTTGCTCTATGACAATTTCATTTTACATTATTGATGGTCTAACAGAAAGTTCTTCGTGGTATTAACTGTTTTGCTTGCGAATGCAGTTCAACCTTTCTGTGCAAGTTTCCATTGTTATTCAATTTTTTGTTAACAAACCTCGCACATACCGACATTTGAGTAGATTCGGCCTTAATGGTTACGCTCAACTTGTAGGCTGAAAGCAATGCTAAACCTCTTCTGGGCATGGGGCTACTAAAAGCTTCTCCAATAAAAGTGAAATAGCTGCTGCCTCCATTGCTTCTTGCTTGACTTCTTCTTCATCGATCGATCGATCGATCGATGGAACTCCACTGAGGTTGTGTTTTGTTGTTGCAGTTGCTGCGTCTTCTTTTGCACCGTTATAAAACGTTTCGTTACAATTTCTTTAAAGCGTTTTTAATGCGCTTCCTTTTATGCTTCGTTCTACACCTTCTTCTCCTTCTACTTCTCAATTTTCGACTGCTCGTAAAAAGTTTTTTTTTTTTTTTTTTTTTTTTTTGGCTTTTTAAGCATCCAAAGCAGCATTTAAAATTGCGTTGGCCGTAAGTTCTTGATTTTGTTGTTGTTGTAATTGCTATTTTACTCTGATTGTTGTTGTTACTGTTGTCTGTTGCTGTTGCTGCGTACCGTTATTGTTGTTGCTGTCATTACACTGCTTTGCTTTGCTTTGCTGCGCTTGGCTGCTCATGACGTGCTCTTCTCTTTGTGGCGCTTTCTGTTTGTATTGCTGTCTGTACTTGGGTCTCGACGCGCCTGTTTGACTGAGCAACACCTTTAAGTACTTGACTTGACTCCATAAAAAATATATATGTATATACATATATACGATTTATATACACATATTCTTGAATTGCACCAAACCAGACAATTGCACAGATGCAGGCAAAGAGCGTAAGAAATAGTGAAAATAAGAAACACATCTTCCAACGCAAAGTGCTTAAAGAGAGTGGAAGATCATCCATTCAAATAAAGATTCATTTTTGCTAATTTGACTTGGCCTTTAAGTATTTTTAAGGCTTTTATTAATAAAGCGAAAAGCTTCCGCTTATTCCAGTTCGAAGAGCAGCCGACTTGTGTTCATTGACTCTGATACATATCAAGACAACAGGTTGATAATTATGAAAGTGATTAGGAATACTATTCATATATACTGTTCATATACAAAAGCAAGAACAAACGTTAACTTCGGTTGAACCGAAGCTCTAATAATATTCACATGAAATTTTAAATCGTATTGTAAAACATAAACGTGAGGTCTTTAAATATGGGCTAGCCCAAAAAGTGGGCGGTATACACTCACTAGTAGATGTGTATGAAGCGACCATCTAAAAGATGCCACCATATCGAATTTCAAGTTGACGTTGACGTTTTTCATACAAATGCATAAAACGGAGCTGTGGATTTGTATGGGACACGCTCATTAGTCTATGTATGTTAAGCGGCTGTCTATAAAAAGGCACCACATCGCATTTAAACCTAATATTGAAGAAGAAGAAGAAGAAGAAGAAGTTTTTCATACAAAAACATAAAAGTAAGCAGTAGAAGTAGTAGAAGTACTAATTTTCAACTGAATAGGATAAAAATTGGTAAAAAAAAATGCGCTACAACATACAGTCGGACAGACAGACGGACATTGCTAGATCAACTCGTCTCATCGAGCTGATCAAGAATATATATATACTTTATGGGGTCTACGATGCCTCCTTTAATGCGTTACAATCTTTTAGACAAACTGATAATACCATTTTACACTATGTGTGAATGCTATAAAAATAAGTGACTTTTCGAGTCTACTCTGAGCAATCGAAATGTTAATAAGTGATACAAGCTGTTCACAGAAGGCCGAGAAGTGTTAATGACGATGCACGCCATGGACGCACCAGCACGTCAACTACCGATGAAAACGTTAAAGCACTGAATAAAATTGTTATGGAGAATCGTCAAATCACTATTAGAGAAGTTATTAAGGATGTCGGCACATTGATTGGCTCATACTATGAAATTTTTTCGAATGTTTTGGGCATGAAACTCGTGGCAACGAAATTTGTTCCGAAATTGCTAAATTATGACCTTGCGTATTCGCGATTTTAATCATGCCTCCGGTACCGTATTCACCGGACTTGGCCCCTGCGACTTTTTCCTGTTCGAAAAATCATTTTGCCACGATTGAGGAGTTAAAGACAGGATTTCTGGAAGAGCTCAAGGTCATAGTAAAAAGCAGCGAATTTTGCAAAATGATCAGCTCGATGGCTATGAAAAATCCAAGATTGAACGTCTAATAACTTTGATAAAATCATAAGCTGCGTCAAAGCTTGTTATTTTAAGTACAAAAATGAAGCTGTTATTCACCAGAATGCTAGTCAGACAGTAATTGCAAAATCGTACTGAAGACTGCTTATCAAAAGTTTTCGAAAATTTCTTGGAAAACAAGAAAGGTGTGAGCTTGAGGATGTTAAGGTGTTATGTGATAGAAGTGAAATTAGAAAGTTTTATCAAAAGGTCAAGCGTCTAACCGAAGGTTTTAAGCCCAGAGTTTCTTTCTGAGGACATTAATGGAAGTTTGGTTGCAGATGCACAGGAATCACTGAGACTATCGAAAAGTGTAACTTCTCTAAACTACTTGGGGGCGATGAAGAGAACAATACCGCCGATAGGGAAGCATTTAAATCATAACACGTTCGTTTTTTATTACATTTTCAAACTACTTATAAAGTTGCAGATGAAAACCGTTTGTACGAAATTCCCGCTGCCTTACACATAATGTTACCCATAGTCAATAGACAGTAGCATAAATTTTGGAGCTACTAATATATGTTAAAAAGTTGATTTTGTCGAAATATCGACTCTAAATTTAATAGCGACCAAAGCCGCCTCTAAAGTTAGAATCGACTCTTACTCAATTCGACTTTTATCTTTAAGTAAAGCTGATTATATACAGTCGCATACGCATATATACTCATAGATGTGTGTAGGTTATAGAAGCCACACTAAATATGCAAGAAAACGCACATGCGGCTCAAGGGCATGCAATGCCAATCAGTCGCCAGACCAAACTAAATCAATGGCAGCACATCAAATACTGCTAACTTCATTTGTTGCAGCATGCTGCCAACGGATATACTACTAAGTACACTGAGAAAAAAAGCGCTTGAAAATTTTAAAATTTATAACTATTTATAGTTAGTCATATAAAATTAGCTGCTATAAGATGACGAAGTTTAAATATCGTATTTTTATGACTTTTAGAGGGATAAGCATTTTGTTAATAATATTCGCTGATTGCACACAAAGTGCTGTGATGTGTGTGGCGGTGTTGAGGTTAGCCAAATGCGCCACATAGTTGCATCCAAGCAAACAAAAATGCAAACGAATGAACGATTATACTCGTATATATGTATCTGACGCGTCTAACTATGCAACATGCTGCAGTTGCCACAACTAACTCTACCAGCTTCCTACACTCTCTCCCGCATATCGCCCTCTCTACTGTATACCGCCAACGCGCTCTTTGGGGGCCATGGCAATGTTAATGGCAAACATTATTTTAATGTTTATTTATGTTGCTGGCAATTGACTGCGTTGTCGTTTGTTGCCTGACTGGCTGTCTGGCTGGCTGGCTGACTGACATACAGGCGGCAGACAGACAGACGGACGGACAACTGCATTGGCAACAATTGTTGCCAACTATTTGGTTAACACACACACACACATACACAGTGACACACAAAAAAAAACTGCAGCCGCAAATGCGAGTGTGCAGAAAATAAAGTTTTTTTGCATCTCTATCGCTTTTCAGACTTTTTTTTCATTTCGATGGCGCTTTTTTTATTTACTAGCCAATATACCTGACATTGCTCGGGTAATATAATTTTATTTTCAATTTATATTTAAATATGTGTGGAAGTAGATCGGTTCAATATTTTTCCACTCAAAAATGCATTTATTTCAGAACAAAATGAATCAAAAGATTAATGAAAGAATTTTCCATATTAGGGAATTTTCGAAAAAATGTCTCGCCTTTAGAGGCAATCCAAGTAAGGAGCCAATTTTCGATTTCTGCGAAAAAAACTGAATCGATGACCTGTCAAGCATGTCCGATGAATACGGCGGGCTCAGTAAAGTATGCCTTTTGCGACATGCTTTTGCTAGTATTCCGTATGGACGTTTTTCTTATAATGGTGCTTTATCTGTTCCTGTAATGATGTCTTGAGGACGATGGCAACGATTGATCGGGCATAGCGTAGTAGTTTTTCTTCTAGGTTAAAGAATAGAAATGCCAATTCGATGTAAAAACCCTGTCTTTGGTGCTTTTGAATCAGCTGCTCGCAAATGAAAAATCTCCTTTCAACGTCTCTCGGATTCAGTTCATAAGTCACCCAATTGCCTTGCTTTTGTGTCACTCCTATTGATTTAAATCGTACAGAAACTGCTTGTTGAAATGTTTATTGCAAAAGACGAGAAACAAAGCCATTGGTGAACGGCTCCAGAATATTAATCTGCAATGGACAATTCAGTAGTTTGAAAGCGACGAATTAGCTCAAAAGACCAATAAGTTCCTTTGTAAATTGTTGACAGTACTGGACTCAACACCGTTCCAGATCATCAGTTTTAGGCATTAGCATTGAACTTCAGAACAGTTTCACCTTATAGTCTCCAAGAACATTGACGCTCGTAACCTAGGGAAAGGTAGTTTACTATTGTCGTTAATGATAAAGTCTGCACGATACGTTCAATAGGAGCAGTCATTTCACAGGGCATTATATTAGGACCAGTGCTATATACCATCTTCACAGCAGACATAAAAATCACTAAAAATCACTTCACAGCCGACTAAAAAATCACTGTTATCAGTTGCTACTCGATATTGTAAATAAATATCAGTGAAGAGTATCATTTGTTTCTTACTAGTGCAACTGTGATTCACGGTAATATACCATCCAACGACTTGATATGTTGATACTTTTTGTGCTGCTAACACTACATGCATGATATATTACTGATACGCCGTGAATTACAAAATCGAGTAGCAACTGATATCAGTGATTTATCAGTCGCCGTGATTGAATCACAGGTACATAGTTAAATATCGCTCTACTCTTAAGTCTATGATTTGCAAAACAATTATGTACGCAATTATGTAGTCGGCGCGATTGAATCACTATCGCTCAACTGATATATTATATCATATATAATGAAGCTATTTATTGTTTTTATTTAACCTTTATGCTTCGTTGGCTTCTATCTCTGCTAGCATCTGGTTTTTTCACTTTCGTATTTTTCTCGAAGTATTGCCTTAATCCTTGCAAGTTGTAGGGAAGACTTGATCAATCCTGAGAAGAACTATATGAAAAATATATGATCCAGTCAATTTTTGGTATCGGAAATGAAATTAGAAATTAGTTGGCACTAAAATAAACCGATGATTTCTTGAAGTACCATCTTCACACCTCAATTCCCAAGATTTTGTAATGGAATACTTCCTCCGTTACGGGAGCCCAATGGTTAAGACTATATTCAACTCTCTCCTCTTGATTTTTAAGACATTTTAAACCAATCCTTTCCAGAAAATGGCACAAAAAAGAAGATACTCCAGTAACTGATTGCGGTTTCTGTAGTTTGGAATTAGTCCTGAATTCTGAGAAGGATAATTTGGGATATACATATTCCAATGGGCTTTTGGAATGGTCGCTGCAATAAACAATAGTTGGCACTAAAATATATACATATAAAATATATATAAACCTTTTTTTTATTCATTGCTAAACATAAAGTTATATTAAAGTAATATTTGATGAAAAATTATAGTTCCGTATTAATATAATAAATAGATAAAATAAATAGATAGAGATGAGCTACTCAGTGATATTTGTGTAGCAGCGATTATCGTAACTACTACTTTGAAATCACCGTGATTTTCAACTGCTACTGCGATCATTGTTAAAATGAAAAGCAAAAAAAAAAAACGTATTTTATCTTCGAGCGATTTCAGTGATTGGATGCTGAAACGATTGAAAGTTGATTCAATTTTTTACTTTTTTTAATTTTGCTCAGCAATGAGGCACATTTCTGATTCAATCTAATTCAAAATAGTCGCATTTAGTGCGAGAAAAATTCAATGGTTATCCATCAGCCATCGTCACACCCCGAAAAATGCACGGTTTGGTGCGGGTTATGGGCTGGTGGCCCATACTTCTTCAAAAAATAAGAAAATACAACCATCAACTTATTGCGGCAAGAGTTGGACGACTAAATCTCCATTATCTGGCAGCAATTCCGTGTGATCTGACACCTCTGGAACACTTTCTGTGGGGATACTTGCGATCGTTGGTCTATGCGGACAAGCAACCATCGATTTGAGCCATGGACGCCAATATCGAGCGTACTATTCTTGAGACATTGTCTCAAATGATTGAAAAAGTGTTGGAAAATTGGAACTCCAGAATGCAGTACATCAGACATTGCCGTGGCGGCCCAAATCATTTTACACCATTAATGCAATAATTGACTCCTTCTATTCATTTGCACGTGTTTTATTTATATTTAAAGGTCTATACCTCTTAAGAACCACTCAGTATTACTGCGAAATATGGCGTAGTGACAAAAACACCTTTGGGAAATAATTAGATACAGAAGTTTATAAACAAAAAAAAAAAAAAACTTCCCTGACCATCGTGTCATAAACGAAACATACAGTCTCACTATTCCGAACATGCTCCTCGGACCTAGTTCTAAAATAATGTTCTTAAAGAGTCCTGTCAGTTCAATCTTAAGTGTAAGTGCGTACAAACGTACAAAATTTCAAATTTATATATATGAATGGATACCATTTTTTTTTTTTGCTACTGCCTCAGCTGCGTTTTGCATTTATTTGCTGATGTTGCTGTTGTTGTTGTTGTTAGCTGATTGGGATCCGGTTTTCGTTGACCTACTTCCGGTTGCTGCTAGCCGACTTGACTTTGTCGTTGTTGATGTTGTTGTTGTTGTTGTCGGTGATGTTGTTTTGTTGTTGTTGTTGTTGTTGTTGTTGTTACTGCCGTGCGCTATCATTGCATTTTTGTATGCCAAACGAGTGTCGGGTCGGTGTCGTTTTCGCTGTGACGTTGACGCGTCTCGTAGTCATTTTATTTGTTTGTTTGATTGTTTTTTTGTATTTTGTTATTGTCATTTGCAGTTTTTGTTCAATTTGTTGTTGTAATTTTTTGTTTTTTTTTTTTTTGTAGCCTTAGCTAAGAAATTCTCTCGTTTGCAAACACACTTTTCTCCAATGGCGGCAGCTGCGGCAGTATCGGCATCGGCATCGGCGCTCTTTCACAGCTTGACGTTTTGCATAATTCTAATAATTCTTGTCTTTCTTTTTTGCGTCTTTCTTTCTCTCTGTCTTTTCATGCAGCCTCCACTTCCATCTCCACCTCCACCTCGTTACTCGTTCGTTTGACAAACGCCCACGCTTTGCACCACATTTGCTACGATTTTATGTTTTTTTTGTGGTTGTTGCTTTTTTCCAATTGGTTTTTTGTTTTTGTTTTTTTTTTAGTAATTTATTTGGTACTTCATGCGCTCGTTTGTTTCTATGTGGTATGTAGGTACATGTATATTTAGTTTGGTTTGATTGTATTTGAAGTTTTTTGTTTGTTTCATTTTTTATTGCTGTGGACTCTTTTTTATTGTTATTGATGTTCCTCGTGCTGTTATTTTTGTGTTATTAGTAATGCTGATAAGCAGAATTGTTTTGTTTATGCAAAATTTATGCAATATTTGACACATTTCTTTATATAATTTTTTGTTTTAAATTTTTTTCAAAAATATTTTATTGTGCATTTGAAATTGGCTTCTTTTGCTTATTTTGGGCTTTGTCAAGTTTGCTGTTTAAGTCTTTCGTTTTATTATGTGACATTATTATAATAATGATGGTGAGCTATAAATATTATTCTAATTTCTGTATACATATACATACATATGCTCTAAAAAATTCAACTAGTGTAATTTAGATCTTATCTCCTTCTGGTATTTCAAACAGGATTGACAATATTAAAGTCAATTAAATAAAGAATAGGTATGCATATAATACATACGAGTTGTTCTGAATACTATTTGAACCACTTTTTAATAGAAATATCAGCATACCGAAGCTGTTTATAGCTGGTTCGAGCAGTAAACATAGAAAGTAGCAATAACCATGAGGAAGAGAAAAAGGGAAAGGAAGGTAGCATCACACTTTGTAGTAAAGAACAACAACAAACACATGTGAGTGACGCACGCATAATTCTTCTGGTGTAATAAGGTGCCACACCCATAAAAACCACACCACCAATCAATATCTAGGTGAAATTTGACAGGAAGGCTTCCTATGAAAGGATGATTGACATAAATATCAAGGGGCGTATCATGTCCACTTTTAGGGGTAGCCTTTTGTATGAAAAATTTCTTATTACAGTATATAACAACTTAAAATTCGCATAATTATCAAGCGGCGTGTAACGCCTACTTTTGGGTAGGCTCAAACAAACTTACATCCCTCGTTCAGGTTGTTAGATTTTACAAATATCTACCTAAATTTACAACTTGAAACTTCATGTGAATGGTATTAAAACTTCGGTACCACCATTTTGTTGGTAATGTTCCGCAAACGTTGGCCATTTGGTGCTTCCTCAATTCAACACATTTTACATGACCTTTTCCAAAGTTTCAGGTGTTATTTATGACAGTTTAGGGATGTTCGTTAGCTTATTGATGTACACTCCTTCTTTCAAATAAGCCTAAAGAAATAATGCGCTCGTCGAAGATGTCCCGTAACAGGGCCATTATGTACCTTGCAGTATGTGAGATGGCTCCATCATGTTTGAATTGTGGAGACTTTTATAGAGCTAAAGAATTTTTCCAACATCGTCCGATTTTGATATTAACTAAATTTTGTACTTGTTTTGTGTTAATTTTGTACACCATTTAAAAATGTTGTGCTCGACTCTAAATCATTAAAACATCTTCGTCTGCTAACTGTAGAAAAAGTAAGCAGTCCAATTTTGAAATATGATGAAAACCATAGATATTGAAATGTAATTTTGTAAAGCTAGTTTTGTGCTCTAATGAAAATTGTTTGATAATCTTAATATTATCTCAATATATATAAAATTCTCGTGTCACACAGTCTTTGTAACAAAACGTAAGCTATTTTTTATACCCCTAAGGGATAAGGTCGTGATAGGCCGACTACAACTGTCATATGAATTTTCTGTCAAATTGATTTTTCTTATTTTAATTCATAAAATTTATATTCAGATTTTGCTGTTTTATAATTAGCAATTTTTTTAATTAAATCATCTCAAAGCTTTAAACAACTTAGCTTTATCCAGCATGGAAAGGGAGCAGGGAGAAGTTGGAGTCAAAGGAAAGGTGCTAGAGAGAAAGGCAGGGGAAGAAGTGGTATGAGACGAAGTGGGAGGGGAAGATTTGATAGGGCAAGAGGTGGAGGAGGGGCAGGGGAATGAGAGATAGGGGATAGGGCAGCAACGCGCTAGTATTCTTTTAAGATAGAGGTTTGAAAGGGACAGGAGAAGAGGGGTAGGAGAATTGGAGCTAGAGTAAAGGGGCATGGTAAGGGTGGAGCAGGGGTAGGTGGAGCAGTGGGAAATTAGGACAGGGGGAAGGAGTGGCAAGGGAAAGGAGAGACAAGGGGAACGGTGACAACGCGCCGGGTACCTGCTAGTCTATACATATATATAAAAATGGAAGTATGTATGTAGGTTCCCTATAGACTCCGAAACCGCTCAACCGGCAACATTCAAAATAGTCCCGTGGGTAATCCTGTGAAGTTTCATAGCGATTGGATAAATAAAAATTTGTTTCGATTTTTTAGATTTTCCTTCCATTTTTTGTTTTAATAAGAAGGAGCATGTGGAAGGTGGGGACGGGGAAGGAGTGGCAGGGGAAAGATGAGGGCCGCGTACAACGTCACGCGGACCTACTAGTGTCTAAACAAAAACACCTTGGTCTGCTAAATTAAGAATAAAGCTAGCAAGATTTAAATTTAAAAAAAATTTCACTTACTACATATGTACATACTAAAATGCCTTTTTCTGCTCGACACTAAGCCGACTTTCATATAGATTTCATAACTTTGTCCAAAATTTGTTGACCAATTTGAATCCGTTATTTTGTTTCGAACATTTTTACATCAGATTCGTAATCAGCGACCACAAAAGAGAGTACTTCTGCACACCATTTGCAGTTAAGAACTTCAGAACGGGCAGATAAATTAACAATAAATAAAAAATAGTACTGGCTGAATTGTAAAAAGACAATCTTGTTCCTAGATTTGGATGTTATGTCATATATTACATTATGATTGTATATTAAGATGCAACGATGCGGCCTCCAAGGTTTCATTGCTTAAGCTTAATTCTAGGAGACATCGTGCGCTTGTTTGCTGCTTCTCAGCCGTTGAACATAATACTTATACTACTACTATCTGCGAAACTTTACATGAAAGAGTTGGTCTCTTCAAGCATACTTCGCCTGAAGCAATCGAAATTCAGCGCATCACTTCTGTTTCGACACAGTGTTATCTCGAAAATCTCAAGGAAACTTCTGTGTTCCACATATTTAAGAGATTTTAGTAAGTCTCTCGAAATATACTTTCCCTCTAAGCAGCAGTGAAAATGCAACGCTTGACTGTCATTCTATACTGATGGTTAAAAACTGGGGTGTAAGTCGAGTTTGGCATATGCATATATTTGTATGTTGAAATAGCACTTCATCTTTACAATTCTTGCAGTGTATTTCACGCTGAGCTGCATGTTATTCTAGAAGCTTGTACATCTGCAGTTAAAACAAGTCGGTTTAATACTCTTATCGACACATTTCCTTAACATTACAGTTTTGTTCTGAATTCTGTAGCTTGTTCGGATGGCTTACCTCTGCAATCAAAACGGCGTTATAATGCATCTATATATGGTTTAATACTTCTTCCCTCTAAATCAAATAGCAAAACTCAATAAATTTTTACTTGTCAAATTCGCGCACTTGCTCAATAACTTGTTTAAGTAAATTTGTAAAAATACGAGTCTACATTCGATTGTTGGCTTTAACTAAATAGTGCACTAATAAACTCATAGCACAGCATGCTGAGTTTGAGTTCAGGTTCAATGCAATGCAATGCAATACAATGCAGTGCAGACTATACTACACTAGGCACTACCGACTGCAGCAGAACAATAGACAATAGAGCAATGTGACCCAATTCGAATTGCAATGGTAGTAGCGACAGAAGTCAAACTATTTGCACTTGGTTAACAATAACAACGAGGGCTGATGTACACGTAAACTGTAGCCGGAAAATTGTGAGAAAACGTACAGGCAGACAGACGGACGGACAGCCAGATATATTGTATATACAATAAATGCTGGCGGTATAGCGAAAAATCGGCGTACAAAGACAAGTAGTCGTCGCACAATTTGCACGCCAAATTGTCAATTCGATTTCGACAAGCAGCAATTGAAAGTAAGTGTAGTATAAGTAGTAGCGCACAGGTAGCGCAAAATGTATCTATAGCTACATATGTATGTTTTGTATCTTTTGCAACAATGCAGTAATGCAGTACGTAAGTTTGCTTCAGTGCATCGCATTGCTTCGTTGTCGTCGCACCCAATGGCATATTTATAAAATAAAATGCATTGTGCTGCGACGTTTTGTGGTCAACATAGCATATGAAAACGCTGCAGTATCTTTTAGCGCACAGTATCTGCAGTCTCCTGTGGCGTACTTAGACTTACCACCGCGCTAGTCGCATATCTGTAAAGAATTCGTATACATATTCTACGATATTTTTGTTTTTCTTCTACAAATTACTTCATGCTAGCTTCATGCAGCTGCCGAGTCAGACTCACGCTGCTTATCAGCAGCTACAAATGCAAATGCTTTGGTTCCACGAATTCTTGATTTATATTAGTTAAACTGCATTTGGTCAAAGTAGGCACTGCCGTGCCACCCAAATTGCTTTTGTGTACTTAACCCATATAGTTAAATTGATATGATGCCGTAGACCACTTAAAGCTAAACGTTGGCCACTTTTAACCCATTGACCGGCGTACGCCAAATGCACATATCATGTATTCTATATACGTACACATGTATCTACCTACCTACAATAGATGCATTCGAATTGGCTGCTTGACCCTAAATGGCTGTTTGCTCAGTTCAAAATGTACTCGCTGTCACTTTTATTTGCTCAGTACTTTCCGAACCAAAAAAAAAAAAAAAAAACGCAGCTACACATTAAAAGAACAATCATTATTATTTACACTTATTGTACACTTTTTTTTCATTTGATTACCCGTTTTATTTGTTTCAAACAAATAGTTTACACAGCGCAACTCTATTTTTCCCGCTCACCAATTGTTCTGGTTTCTTCACCATTCTCCAAAAAAAAAAAGTTTTTTTTTTTTAAAAAGAATCAAAGAATTGATTGAACTTCGTTGTCCAGGTTCAATTAGTTCTGTTTGAGTATGTATCTGAAAGTGACACACATCCCTCTTCGAACGTCTAATATATACGTGTAGTTTATATATTTGAATGCTCTTTATGGCCAAGCTTCAAAGCTTTTTTTTTCTACTATCGGCTTTTACGAGACTCCTTTGTTGTACAATAGATAGTTTGATTTGACTTTTGTTCTTGCTGAGTGCTGTTTTTTGTCTAAAAGATTGACATTTGATGTGCATAGCAAAGGTCTAAATGTATATACATAGATTCCTTTATGCTGACCGTTTACTTGGTTTTGTCTGTAGTTGACTCATTATTTGTTGAAGTTATTGGTTGTCAAAAAAAGTACCGCTTCGGTAAATATTACTCGAATATAAAACGCGAATAATGATCGATGGTTAAACAATGTCGAGTCAGTATTATGTATATGAAATATAACTGCAGCGAAACAACCGTTAGTTTAGACAAATTTGGGGCTTTATAAATTGGAAAAATGTTAAAAACAAAATGTACTCGTCCATTAAGCAATCGTTGTGCTAAACAGTATAGAGTCGACTTTGGTGTTGACTTTTTGAAAAAGGGAACTCTAAATTTAATATTGAGTAATTTGCAACATTAAATGTTTCATGGACAGCCATTGAAAGCGTACAGGATAGGTAAACAGACAGACAGACATAAATAAGAAGATTGTCTCAGCGATACGGCCAGTGAATCCCACTTTTTGAATTATGGCTTGGTCTATGAGAAACGTCATGGAGTGGCGAAAAATATTGACAATATTACGGTTAACCAATCCCTAAGTTATCACAAGCTTGCGTTTGAGATCAATGTCGGTACTTTCCTGCTTTTAGTCCGTCTGTCTACCTTTCATATCCATGCTCAATGGCTGACAAATCCAAACTTAAAAACGCAGATTGTTCAATATATTACATTACTCTAACGATTGATGGTAGTTATTAGAAACAAATTTGTTGAAAAACACAAGCGCCATCCGACATCAGCTCGGGTACTCTTGATACTATCAAGTCGATTTTGTGCTTTTATCATTAATTCAAATTTTATCAAAATCAAAATTATTAAAAGACGCTTCATATGATCATAAATTTTTCTAAATAATTAATAAACTAGCTGTTCCCGCATGACGTTATACGAGCCCATTCCCACAAAAAGACGAACACACGGAGGGTCAATACCTAACGTACCCGTGTGAATTTGGGGTTTGGAATCGTGTTACATATGAGCTCAAAAAAGGCTTTTCCAATTTACAGACACTTCAATCTGAATTATTTTTTATTTTGATTTTACTCTGCATATTGTATATACGAGTATAATTAGGCATAATTTTCTCACCATTTTCTCACCATGTGACTATTCATATAGTATTATCACACTCACTTGAGCGCACACGACACTCACATATAAGTGCAATTAGTAGCAGGAACCATTTCTTTTAATAGTTTTTTGTTTGACCGCGCACGATTAATATCAATGAGATCTATAACTTTTCATTTTATAGTACATAATCTATTCTTGTTGGATAGAAGAACATTAGTGCATGAACTTATTGCAATTTTCATTTTGAAATTTTTCAGTGTTCTTATAATATTATTTCAGTGTTCATATAATAACTAGTAACTCTACCAGTCGATACAACGGGAAAAGACTTACGTTTTGTTGGTCTAAAATTTTGATTAGAGTGTAGCATTTGTTTCCTTGTTGATTATTGATCGAACTTTAGTGGCTGCCTCGGCTAGCTTGACAACAGCCAATTCTGTCAATATATTCTTTCAAATTCTGAACCAATAAAGATATCGATATGAAATTTGAAAAAATATACGCTTAAAAAATCAAAAATGTTTATTTTATATGTGAAACATCTTCATTTTCTCGAGGCGAGATTTAACGTACTATGATGCATGTAAAAACTATTTTATATTACATTTTTAAACGAATGTGTACAATTCACAGCTTGTTCAATTGTTTTCTCTCTTAACCATCGTTCTTGTCGATCTGTCGTTTGTTAACGATGTTCTACGTTTACTCCTTAAGGCTTCCGTAAAGATGATGTAAAATTGTGAACTGTTAATTACGCGACTTAAACTAATAATGATTGTGAGTATTCAATATTCACATGTTTTTTAATATAGCCGTAAGAAACCCCATTAAAATCGCCTCACACTTTAAGATTTATGTGATAGCCTTTTCCCAAAGTGCGTTCTATAATAATCATAACTTTTAAAATATGTCATGTCTGGTGGTGCAACCCAAATGTGCCTTAGTGCGTTGGAAAGTAGTGTGTTTTTTTCCACTTCCAGCGAAGTGTTTAATGGCGTTCGATTCACTGGAAGCGGCGTTATTACGTCTGAATTGAATATTTGATGGTTTGTACTCTAGTATGTACGCATGAAGCAGTTTGTACATACAAATGTATATACGAACATTATAAAAATTTGTACAATTTAATCGATATGCAGGTATATAAAAAACTGATTTTATATATTTGGAGTGCAATCGGAGTCGCAACTAAAGTGACAACGAGATAGACGAGACAAACACAAAACAAGAAAAGACTTGTACTTGCATCGTTAAAATGTAAGTGAATCGGGTGACTTCTGTTTTGCTCGTTTGCCTTAGATATTCATTCGGCTTGCTTGTTTCCTGCATTCAACAAATTTCACCACAATTTTCAACTTGTTGAAACATTTTGATTTCGTTTGCATTATTTCTGCGGCTACAAGAGAAAACATATTTGCGCCAGAATATCGTATTTAATCAAAGCTTTACTGCATATTACAAAAGACTTGAACAGACAAAAATTGCTCCACTTTGATATCAAGTTCAAAGTTCACAACTTAGTCATACAGATAAAATCACGAATAAATTAAGCCTTTAAAATGCAGACTATGCGTCTTTAATCGACTTTTAGAGAATTACGCTTAGTCATCGCAAAAAAAAAAATAAAACGAAAAATACGAAAGACTCAAACAACAAACTTAAACAAAACTAAACAAAATTCAAACATAATTATTTTATACACAAGAATGTTGGTTAAATTTTGGTTTTGTCAAAAAATAAATAGCATAAAAGGGGAAAACCCGTGATGAGTTTTGATAAATACAGTGAAAGCTCACTAAATGGACATCATATAAGCGAACATCTGCAAGAACCGGACAAATATCGTAGACAAACGTTTTCAAGCGAAGTACATTTCAAAAAGCGGTCGCTCCAATAACCGAACGCAAACACAACATTTCATATAAAACATTTGACAAAAATCGAAAAGCGGGAAACAAGGAAATTGCATTGTAATGAAGTTGGTGATTAAGCTTTTTATAAATTACATATTTGGACACATATATTTATATGTTCATGTCAACGCTATTTGTTAGTTGACGGAGAAGATTCAAATTTAAAAATAGTTTCTGAACTTACTAAAATTTATGCAAGTTTTTTACATATAAAAACAAATAATGTGTAGCAGTTTCACTGTGGAAAGTAAGGCTCACTATTTTAATTTATTTGTACATGACAAGATATTAATAAATGTTGTTAGTTATTGACAGACCGGCCTGGTCTCGATCATATAAAAATCTTATCAAAGATATACATACCATCAAATTAGATCCAATAGACACGAAACATTATTAATAAATCGTTACGTAAACTACACAAAAAACTAACCATTTAGAACAGAAGCATTCTTTTGGATTTCATCCAGCATTAAGCTATGATCAAATTTCGATGTTAAGTACCGAAGTTATATTTTAAAATATGTACATATTTTCGAATATTGAAAAACTATACCGTTTGTAGCATTTCACAAGAGAGGATTTTATAGCATTTCAATATTTCAAAAATTTATTATTTGCAGAAACAACAGCTTAAACAGAAACAAGATCAACTGCGTCAAAACTTACTCAATTTTATCAACTGAAATAGTTTTGTATAGTTGAATAATTCCATTTATTCATTCGCATGTTAGTATTTCATTTTATTTATTTATTTATTCAGAGATTATAATTCCTAAAGCCCTTTGGGCCAATTAACAATATCATAGAAAAACCATTACATTAATAACATTAAAGCGAATGGTTAAAATTTTCTTAAAAGTAGAAAAGAAAAAATTCTGTTCAACCTCTCCCTCAAGCGGACATCTCCTATATCCGGACCAATTCATTGCAACCGTTGGTGTCCGTTTATGGGAGCATTTAATCGTATACAGGATTGGTATAAAAAAAAAAAAATTTTGTTCATGGCATTTGTCGAATCTACTTTGAGCCTAGAAACTGTTTATAAGTGGTACAAACTCTTCACAGAAGGCCGAGAAGATGTTAATGACGATGCCCGTCAACGGCCGATGAAAACGTTGAAGCAGTAAAGAAAATTGTTATGACGAATTGTTGAAACATTATTCAAGAAGTTGCTGAGTATATCGGCATATCGGTTGGTTTATGGCTTGCAATTTTTTGGATGTTGTGTTTGATCAAAAATTGCATAATTTTGAATTTGCTTACTTGTAATTTTTTTGGCCAAAAACAACACAGTAACCATTTATCAGCCACCGAATTCACCGGACTTGGTTCCCTGTGACATTTTCCCAAAACTGAAAAAAAAACCCATGAAAGCACGGCGTTTTGCTAAAAACCGCATTGCTGGATGCGCAGGGTCAGACCAAAAAGCGCATATCAGAAGTTCAGTTCAAGGATTGGAAAATGCGCTGACACAAGTATTATATCTGAGGTAGATTACTTTGATGGAAACAAAATAGATATTGATGAATAAATATGTAAATATTTTTCGACAAAAATAAAAAGTAGCTCTTTTTTTATACACACCTCGTATCAAATATTCAAGTATAAAAAATAGATGAAGGGTATAAAAATTATAAATAATATGCGTATGTATTTTTATATGTATGTATGTATGTATGTATGTATGTATGTATGTATGTATGTATATTTGTGCCCGTTTGTATGTAAGTTTGTATGTCATCGCGAGAGCAACCTGTACGTGTAAGCTTTCATTTTCATAGTGATACCGTTAGGCAGCAGCAGCCGCAGCAGCAGCAACAACAACGACAGAAAACAGTGGAATAGTAGATATCTGCAAAAAAAAAATTATGTATTTGTATGTATGTATGTACAATATAGAAGTACTAACTAAAAAAAAATATTAACGCGGCGCACAAAAACCAAAAATAAATAAATAAAACAACAACAATAATATTATAAGCCAAAGTCAGCAATCAATGCATTGAAGCAGCAATAATAAAAACAACAACAATACAAACAAATACAAAAACAAAAACAACAATAGACACAAGCAACAAGTGCAACAAAAAAAAAAAAGGAAAAATCTGCAACTGAATTGCATACAAATATTGCACACACACACTCTCTTCTCCTACTCTCGCGTTTACACGTTCAAAGTTGCTAGCAACATGTTGCTCTAAAACCAACAACATCAAATTGCTGCACGTCTCTCTTCGAACTCTTTCAGATATATAAAAAAGTAGGTCAAGTTGCGAAGTGTAGAAATAGTAAAAGAGTGAAAGAGATTGCGGTGCGTGAGAAAGCAGCGGCATGACAAACATGTTGCAAGTTTATTGTGTTTAATTTAGTAAAAATTTAAATAAATTTTTTTTTTTTTTTTTGTTTTAATAAACATTCTATAAATATATATTTGAATAATGTCAACTCAAATTTAAAAATAAAAATACAAAAAAAAATTCAAATGTTGCTGAGCATATAACCTCACCACGCTGAGGCCAAGCAACATAAACAAATTTAGCCCTGACTTTGAACGTTGTTCAAGCACACCTGTTCGAACATGTTCGCTGGCAGCAAAGAGCGCGCAGCATAACATGAGTGCTATACATACATGTTTGACACGATGCTTGTCGTATGCTCATGCGCAGCTCTTGGTCTTTCGTTAATATTTCTTTTGCGCCTGCGCACAGTTGGCTTTCTACCGTCGACGTTTACGGATTTGTGCGATTATTTTAACGGTTAACGTATTTAACGGTGCCGTTGCGCCTCTGTGTATCGTATCTGTGTCGCGTTTTCTGCGTATCTTTTGCTCTTACGGTGTACGTGTGAATGTGTGCGTGGACTTTGTGACTCTATTGTCGAAGAAGAGACGAAGACGACACAAAAAGAAATTTAAAAGAAAATAAGCAAAAAGTTAAAAAAAGCATTTAAATATTTTATTAAAAATGTGGCACAAAGCACGCGAAAATGGTTGAAATATATAGAAAATATATTTCTAAAACATAATACTAGCAAAAATATTTGCTATCATTAAAAAAGTGTTATCCAATTTAAAAAAAAAAAAAACTAGGATGTTCTACAAAAAAAAAGATTAAAATACAAAAATTTTAAAAATAAAAATAATTGTGCAAAAAATTAAATTTGAAATCCAAAAATTTTAACTACAAAAAAACCTCAAAAACGCGTACAGTGCAGTGTATTTGAAATGTTAACGTGCAATATTTAACCAAACAAAAAAAAAAAAATTTTTTTTTTAAATAAATAAAAATTAAATAAATAATTAAAAAAAAGGAAATACAAAAAAGTTAAAATATAAACCGAATAATAAAAGTTTATTTTATGCTTTAAAAAGAAACAAAATTTTTTATAATAATTATGCAAAAACAAAAACAACTACATACAAAAACGCTGTTGTAAATATTTTCATTGATATAATTAAAAATAATAAAATAGTCCCCGCAGAAAAGAACAAGGCAACAACAAATAATAAATAGCTTCCACATTGTAAATAATATTTATATACAATATTTTTGTAAAAAAGGAATAAAAACTAAAAGATTTTATGTAAACTACATTAAATCCAAATCCATTCGAAACCATCAACGTTTTATATATTGTTCTGTTTCTCTGTTTTTTACGAAAAAACTAAAGAACAAAATTCAACTATTCTGAAATTTATTACCCTTCCGCTCATAAGTTTCTTCTTCTTCCCATTTTTGTGAGTATAAATATTATGCTTTTTTATGTTTTATTTTGGCTTTCATTTTTTTTTTTTTTTAAGTATCCTTTACACGTAGTTTGTTGAAACATTGTACAGGAGTGATTCGTCACGTCACTCTTGCTATCCGACTGCTAAAAAAATATATAGTTTTAAATCAGAACAAATCGAGTTTAGCCGTTTCAATACACGTCGAGTGTGTCCGTCCGATACTCCGTGCGTCTGTCTATTTGTTGTTGTTTCCCCACCTCCTCGCCTAGCCCTTGAGCACTCATTTTTTTTAATACCACACAAAAATTTTGTATGCATACTACTCTATATTGCATTTAGGTAATTAAGTATATAGAAATGCCAAATAAAGCCAAGGGCCATTTTCAATTTTTTGTTTCTAATACCGTTATTATTCCATGAATTTTTATGAATCAACGCTTATTTTCTTTATAAAATTGGTATCTCTATGTTCAAAACAAGAAACTTAATTCTTTTTCGACTTATTATTTTATTAGTATATTTTGCTTTTTTTCTATTGTAATTCTTTAAATCTATGAATTATAGTTAACTCTACTACTATAACTTCAATTCCTCTTTGAACTATTTTGGTTCATCAAGGCATCGAGTTATGCTAAAATATATGAAACTAACTTTTAAGACAAATTCCAACCATCGAACAAATTTCTACACCCTATACTCAAATGTACAAGTGTATAATAAGTATGTATGAATGTATATTATATATATTCGTGGGCAGCGTCGGGAGCTGAGTCAATATAGCCATGTTCAGGGTGCGCCATCTCAATCTGTTCAATGTTTCCATTCCCCAAATATCAAATAACTTTCAGAACTCTGAATAGTTTTAGAAAAGTTTTTGTTTTTTTTTTAAGCTTGCCCCTTTACAATTTAACTTAAAACAACATCGATTAAGTGGCCACCATTATTGGTGAGGCAAAAGTTATTTTTCAGGCATTTTCCATCACTTTGTTCCTCTTGAGCTCTTCTATTATTGGCACAAACTTTGCTATTCAAAAATACTCACAAAATAAAGACCGATGGACTCAAATCCGCAAATCTTGACGGTTAGTGAAAATCGCCATTTTTTGACACCATATCCGGATACTTCCGACGCAAATACCATTTTTTTTGTAGCCAGAAGTCTTTCAGACCTTTTTCACGTACTTGAGGTAACACAAAGTATGTCAACTTCCACAAACCATCGATCAGCATTGGCAGTCTCAACAGCTTTGAAGCAAAATGGTTCAATGCTGATCTTGGATCAAACACCGTCCTAAACGGTCACTTTCTCAAAGTGCAATAAAGTTTCGTGTATTATGCAAGGAATATTGATGTCACAAAAGCAATAATTTTGTTTGTAGACTTCGCCAGAGAGTGTGAAATGAGCCTCATGGATCATCTGAATTGGCTACCAAAAACTGGCGCATTTTCAACCATTCGAATGACTCTATTCGCGCGTTTTTTCAGTGTATACAACGTGTGTATCTCGAAACGTGCTTGATGACACCATTCGTTTAAGAATTGTCAAAGTTATTCAAAATTTTCATTAAGCAGATTTAGCGCTGAGGTCACCCCATTTAGTAAATAAACACTTCTTATACACAGAGCAGCTTAATAAAAATTTTTGGCTGCCGTTTTTCATTCATATGTATATTTTTAAAGTTATCCATGCTTTTTTTTTTTAGCATTCCACAAAACGCATTAAGCTCTGATTTTCAAAGGATGCCACATATGAGCATAATGTTTCCTACATATTCGCCTAGTAACCATAATGAATTTATGTGCACCATATATAACATTTCACCATGGTGTGTTGAAATACGCAAGTTGTATTCTCGTGCTCACTTGTTCGCATTGATTTGGTGAATTATTTTGTTTACTTTGACAAAAGTCTAAACACTTTCAATGAAGACGAATATGCATTTTGATAGAGGTTATTTAACTGTGAAGGAAACTGTAATGTCATCACTTTTTTTTTACTACTTTCATGTTAACTGTCACTTTTGGATACAGACTAAGTAAGCTCAGTCTGTATCCAAAAGTGACAGTTTGAAATGGCATTTTTTTTTTTTTTTGTATTTGTGTGTTTTAATTTTCCATATAATCCATATAGTCCTTATAGCTTAATAACATGCCCAAAATAAAATTTTTTTTACAGTACAAATTGTTGGCATTGTGTGTAAAGGGTAGTAAAGCTTCGGTGTAACCGTTGTAAGCCTTTAATTATATTGCAGCTATTTTCTAAAGATTTTAATTATTTGTTTTTAAATGTTAATTGGGTTTCTGTGTTTAACTTATTGTTCCTATTTATATATATTTTTCATAAGAAACCTAAAGAAATACCTTTACACTTGCATTCAAGAATAAAATACTTCATTTAAACCATAGGTATTGGCACATCATTTAACTCTAAACTACAAATTATGCATATTCTTTAAACACTTAACATAAACTTCAGTTTACACTGTAAATACTTCCAACATATCTATCATAAAAAGTTTCCACGTTTGTCTCATGTAATTTGTCTTTGATTCATTTTTTGTAAATGCAACACATTCAAATCAATACAAATCAAATCAACATTAAAACAACATCTTGCACTACGTACCGGATCTAACCGTATGAAAACTGTATTTAAAGGATTATATAAACTGTGAAAAGGATTACACAAAACGGATTACTACAATAACACGTTCTAAGATACATATATATAGTTCGAGATACTTCAGAAACAGCGCTACATAAACCAAAGCTCACATGGAGCTGTAAGTATAAATATCGTAATAAAAAAAAAAAGAAAAACAAAATATGAACTGAAAAGTCATTGAACTACTACGTTTTGATTTTAGCTTCCCGAATAATCGCAGACAACTTGTTATGAATAATTATAGTAAGGCGAAGTTTTTTTTTAAATATTTGCAACATTAGTCATATTTTCTAGATTATATTTAGCTGCATAGAATTATGAACTAGTTGCTAGAATGGTGAAATAGACATTCCTTGAACTATCAAGTTGCATGTATCTCAAACAACTGAAAAACTTCGAACTGCAAATGAATCGTTTATATATATTGTATAATTTTCTTATAATTTCTTTCTACAACTCAAAATGAGTACCCTATGTAATCCAATTAAGCAGCTTACTGCAATCGGAAGTTAAACTTCCCAGTAGTAAGTAGTTAAGAACGACAAAACACCTAAATTTATTTTCACTTGAGTCGTATCTTTTATTTTTTTTTTGTTTTTTGTCTGTTGCCAACCAAAACAGAAGCGTTCTGTTAAAAGAGTAAACGAACACTCAAAATAAATCATAAAAAACCGTTTGTTATTCTACAAAAATGGTCTAAAATACAGCTCAACAAAAACAACAACAACAAGAACGCTACAAAATAGTCGACGGCCAAAAATAAAAAAAATATATATATATATATAAACTATATGCGCTATACAATATTTAATTGTAAACGTTTGCACGTTTGTACGGCTTACTTTGGCTTGCATACAAAACTTTCAGCATTACACAAAATTCAATTTAGACTCGACTTTTTGCACAAGCTCGAAAAAGTCGATTCGCATGGTCAATTTAGGGTCGACTGTAACTGAAAAAAAACGACTCCAGCCTGAATTTTGTAAAAATAAACATTTTTTGCGGTGGAACATCGTTTTGACAAAAGTCAACTCTAACTTAACTAGCGACCAATGCTGCTATTGAGATTAAGTATCGGAAAACGTCAGGTGCTTTTACATTAGTTTTTCAAAATTTTAAGCAAGTTTTCAAGGAGTGGCAACCTGCAAACCAAAATTTCAATGCCTCGCTTTTAAAATTTTGCTGTATAGTTATTATTATTATTTTTTTTTTTTCGAAAACACAAATGATTTCTAGCTCGGGTTTGTGGCGTTTTATTTCCTCTTTCCAGCGTATGTTATATATCAACAATAGGTTGATTTTATGACCAGTTATGATCAAGAAAGCTATAGAGTGACAACCTGCAAGCCACTAACTGCCTACTATTTTTCCCTAATGTCGGCATTTTTAGTTAAAAATTTATTTTTCTCAACCATAATGTCTTGCAAATAAATAGTTCGCGCCTAGTTTTGGAGTTTTTCTCTTTGATATCCATAACATTTGAAGTATTTTTTCACCACTCAAAGCTATTTTCTTTTAGGAGCCATTGAAGTATTGCGTAACGTCAAGAGGTGGCTGATTTTACAAAGCCTGAAATGAGGGAACAGGGGTTGATACAGTTTTTTACGTAACACTTACATCATATACAAATTTGTGCAGAGGGGAGTCAAAAAATGCAACAAATAGCATTACGTAATAATTGAAAGACCCCTTATAGTCATGAAGATAAAGTCGATTCTTCATAGTAGCAGTTCTAAAATGTTACTGCATATCGCATGAATTTAGAGCCGACTTTAAGGTTAGAATCTGTACTTACTAAAGTTGAGTTTTCTACGCTTTATTAATAAGTTTGTAACAAGTCTTAAAATGAAGTGCTTCGAGGAATACGAGGAAGACATAATAAATGTGTGTCAATACAGTCAGTTCAAAATAAAAGTTAATAACTAAAGAACTTAAATATAACTGAAATACACAGAGCTACATTTAAATTATGTTCAAAACCCGAGCAATGCCGGTTACCTTGGCTAGTATTATAGTATACGTTAGTATATGACAAAGACTTTTGGTATAAACAGTTAGATGACGCAAAATTACGCTTACTCATGCATTGAGCAGTGGCAAGCAGATACAACAGAAGCAGCAGCAGCAGCAGCAGCAGCAGCAGCAACAGCAGCAACAGATACTTTTGTATCGGCAACAAGAAATTGAGCACGTTGGATATAACGTAAATTTTAACTGCATATGCGTGCAAGAAAAAAAATATTTATATATAGAGAAGTCAAAACAGTAGAGAAAAAAATACATACACATGTAATTATAAAAATAATTAAGCAAAAAAGAAATAATTAAACAAAGAATATTATGTAGGTACCTAATTAAACATTTTGAATATTCAATTAAATTATAACTTTCAAATATAAAAAAAAAATATATATATATAACGAAGAATATACATATTTAGTAGCAAAAGAATACATAAACAGGTAGGAAGTGGAGGTGTCGCCAGAACGATGTTCTACCGTAATTTAATGATGCGGAGTATCGTGCGGGTAAGGGAGCCATCGAATGTGCTGCTTAATAATGGCTTAACTAATTCAAGTTTATCAACAAATTTAGCGTATTATAGTTGCTATAAATAAAGCGTTTGAAATACCTAATTTAAACTTTGCGAAAAAGAAGTAAAATTGGTTCTGAGATTGAATATTGTTTGTAGAGAGCTGGTGTAAACCGCACTTGATTGTAACTGGTGTAAACCGCACTTGATTGTAACTGTTTCTACAACTGCAGTGTTTGATCCGAAGTAAAGCGATATAGAGTTGTAAAGTTTTCAAACAATAGCCTTGACTTCTCGAAACATAACTTTTCAAACAATGTTTGCAGAGGTCTTACACTCTGATTAAAACAAAAATTTGAATTTGATTACCAAAAAATCAAACGTTTTATATTCTAAATATTGTATTTATTTCGAAGCCATTAATTTGTATTGAATTAATAACAAATGAACGTGCTCCAGACCAGGTTGTTCTGTTAAAATTCAATGGGTCTTGGCTACGCATAAGTCATTTTAATTCTCAACTTAATCTCCTTTCAGTTCAACGATGCGCTTTAAATAATAATATTACTCAAATTCATCAAAATAGTAACTTTTTTGCAGAAGATACATTCTCATTCGACATAAATCTTGTGTAACCGAGCCAATTTTTTAGTTATGAGAATATAGTTATGAACAGTCGTCAAATTTATAGAAGGTGGTACTTGGGTTATCAACTTGTAAGTAAATCTCATGCAATTTTGTCATTTAAAGAACGCATATGTGAAAGATCCATGTTTTATCGCTAAATTCAACCGCATTCGTTTTAAATCGGGTTCAAGTCGGTCGAAGATCTCAACTTAAAATAGTCGTTTGTACCATTAATGATACAAAAAATCACAGCTAATGTATTTAAATTGTCACACGATTACGCTCATTGTCAACTGAGAGTAGAAGTGATAGCCATTTAGCTTCTTCATCCCCAAATATTCATACAAAATAGTTTCCACTCGTTCGCATGACATGCTAATCTCATGCATCGTCCATCATTAGACTATAGATTTTATAGACCACTTCTGATTGGAACGCTTGTAATCAAAAATGCTCGTACTAGATTGTTTTAATTCGGATGTCCAATATTCATTGTAGATATTGAATCTGTAGAGTCCCCATAAACTTCGTGCATTTGGAAGTTGATCTAAACGTTCGACTAATTTTTTTAAACGATTTAAACAAAAGAAGTAGATTCTCTGTAGAATCTTTTAGTTTTTAATGTATGTTCGGCGAAAAACCACGTGAACGGATTAGATGGGGTCTATGTCTAGTATCACATCTGATTACTGTATTCATGTGAAAACAATCGATTATTGTATTCATGTGACAACATTTTCGCCTGTGAGCACTTGTTAAAAACAAGTGTTTCATAAACGCTCATCGATTTAAATTGCAAAAATCCCTACAAAAAAAAAATAACTTTACTAATGTAGCTAGCTGAAATAAATGACAGCAAACGTTTAAAAGAATATATTATCTAAAACCAATAATCATTTTATGGCTGTGCACCAATTTCTTGCAAAGCCGATTACCTCTCCGCCCGCCCTCATACTCTCATTCGATGTTTACTTACTTACTTACTTAGGTGTCTCTAGAACCGTAGGAAAGTGCAACATTCGGTGTAGTTTAGTGCGCGCCGGCGCCATTCGCTGGCAATCCGGAGCTTCTTCAGCTCATCATAGACCTGATCTTGCCAGCTTAAGCTTAATTTCAGGTTTCCGTCGTAAACCTTTAGTGCTGGAGCTTCGATGTGCATTCAGATGAGGTGACCAGCCCAGTGCAGCCGCTGGAATTTAATGCGCTGGACTATGTCAACCTCATCATACAGCTCGTGGTTCATAAGGGTGTTTGTCTTGAACACTCCTAAAGACGCTGTATCCGTTGATGTCAGTGTCCATGCATCTGCGCCATACAGCAGAACCGGGATTATCAGTGTCTCAACGATTTTCAGCTTCGTAGTTCGAGAGAGGGCTCTACTTCTAATTTGCTTGCTGAGCCCAAAATAGCAGCGATTAGCAAGCGTGATGCTTACATCCAATTTGAATTTGTGCTGTTGACAATTTTTCATTATTATCGCCGTGAATGATTTCATTTGATTCCCACTGCTTTTTGTATATCGTTTATCTCTACTTATTTGAATTTTTTTTTAAGAAACAAATTACTGCATAAACAATTTAAGGCAGAAGTAATACAATAAGGGTAAAAAAAGAGACGAAAGAAGGCGCAGAATTTTAGCCAATTTAAAGTCGAATTATCTTAAAAAGTCACCTCTAATCTTAGTGTAGACTTTTTTCGAAAATTTGACTCTAAATGTAATAGCGGTCAAAGCCGATAACATTTAGTATCAGAAAATGTACTTTTTCTTCTTATTGTGGTTAAGTTAATTAAAGAAACTTCATTATGGGCCGTTTGCATGACTTGCATTTAACTTTACCGCTCATATTTTTCAGGCGTTATGCTAGTTTTCAAGGTCACGACTCTTATTAAGCCTATAACCGAAACGCCGATTCCACGAGCCGATAAATTTATCAGAATTTTTTGCAAAGTGACCTGCCAACTCGATTGATAAAAAACCAAAGCAAAAGCAAAATGAAAACAAACAAAATTGAAATTTTGTATTAAAATTTTAAATACAAACGTGCACATTATATTCATAGATGGGCTCGTATTTTTCTACAGCGGCGCCGCTCACTCTCATTCATTTTTTTTCTGCTAATTTTTATTGTTTATTGTGTTTACGTTTTTGCAATTGGACTGTCCACCTATTCAAATATTGTCCAGGGCTACTAAAAATTGATTTATTATAATTGTGATGTCGTGAAAAGCACTACTCAATATTATTCCGCCTTTAGCATCTCTTGCCGTTTCGTATTCTCTTTTTCATCGGTAAGTCATGAGAACAGCCCTAAGTATATTTATGTATATACGAGTATTAGTGATGTGCGGATCAATTACAAAACAGTGAGCATTCACACAACCGAGTAATCCTAACTAAACTTATTCACAGCTTTTTGGGACAGCTTTTGAACAGCTGTTCTAATTTGGTGCTTATATTTTTGTGACTCTTTCCTAAATGAGCATCAGGGCAGCACCCGATGAGTAGTGAGCATTCACACACAACCGATCAATCCCAATTGCGATTTTATCGAAACTCTTTGGAATACACAATTCCAATGAGTCACAGTGATTTTCAAATCACATTTTCGACTTCACAGTATAAATAGGCTCACACATGTATATATTATTCAATAAATATGACCGTCTGTCTGACCACCTGTATCGCCTAGAACCTGGAGTTGATAAAAGTTGAGTGTTTACCAGGAAATTCAATAAATATAATAAACCTTTTCATATACTCGTATAAAGAATTTTTATAAAAGTTCAATGAATGTAAAAATGATCTTAACCAGCTTTAGTCAAAATCAAGATCAATTACAACAACAACAACAATAAAACAAATTTTCCAAAAATAATAACAACAACTTTATATTCAAACTTTAGCATAAATTTCGCATGAAAACACAAATAGCAAAAATAAACTAGCAAAGCCAAAAAAACTGCTAAAAATGTTTTTGTATCTAAATACAAATAATTTTTTTTTTTTTTTGTATAGCGCGTTAGACGAACACAAACGAAAAGTTCGCTGACCCAAACGAGTAAAAAAAAATATATATATAAATAAATAAAAAACGCGGCTGGTATGGATTGTTGTTGTTATTGTCTCTACTAGACCGCTTGTTGATGAGCTTGAAATGAAGAAAGACAAAAAAAAGAAGATTAACGCCAAAAATATACAATATAAGCTAAAGCGTGCGAGAGGGTGCAGATCAGTTGACCAGATATACACATATACAACATACATATACAACACAACTACCGACAACTAAAAACTAATTTGAATAACAAGAACAACAAAAACATATAGAGAAGAGCAGCTTGTAAGCATTAGAGCTCAACATTTAGCAAAACTCAACTCCCGCCTTTACAAAAATAAAATAGAAAAATAAAAAGAAAAAACGTAACTAGCCTGAACAAAAATTTCACAACAAAATATTTTATCAAACATTATAAAGCAGAAAAAGAAATTTGCATAAAATGACCCAACCAATTTGAGTTCCACACCCAGATGATACTCAACGACATAAAAATAGCACCAAATTATATATAGGAAATGGTATAAAGAAGGAGTCATTGAAACTGATACAAATCAGAAATGAAAGAAAAATCATAAGCAACATAATTTACTGGTATAATTATTCGCAACTAAAATTCATATTCAGAATTTGTTCCAGCAGCAATAAGTTATATTGGAACTATCATGTCAATGAGCTCTATTAAATAGAGAAGAGTTAAAGAGGTGGTACGTGCTACGACGTTTCTATCAGCCAACGTTCTTCAAATTTTCAACATGCTCGTTGAATGTTGAGCATGTAAAGAATGTTGTATGTGCATTTTCGAAGAATCGCGAATCGCTTAAATCACCGATTTATTATTGATATCACCACAAACAGTTGATATTTAAATAAAGCGGACATCATTCGCCACTCACATGTTAATGACAATGAATATTTGCTAGCGGAAAGCGAAAATGTTGAGAATGTTGCAAAATAAATTCAAAAAAACCGGATCTTTTAATATTTTGCACTGTATCTCCGAAACTAGCAAAGATATAGAAAATGTACCCATAGACAAAATTAAAGTAAATTTAATTTGTTTGAAGCATGTTTTCGACCAAAATTCGCCACCCATCCTCGTGATTAATACCCAGGACACCATTGATAACTGCTTTCAAGTGGTTCCATTGCCAAATTGCAATTGAATTGAATTTACTTTATGTTTGTATATGGATTCATTTTCCGTAACTCTGCTAGTTTCCAAGTTTGTAACAACCCGTGTTCCTGGCCCTATATCTCGGAAACCATCACTTGGGACTTAGACTTAGGAAATTAATTTTACTCCAATTTTGTATACTCTTTTGTATATAGTTTCGGAGATACACGCCAAAATGTTAAAAGCTTTGATTTTTGGCCAAAAAACTTTAATAATTAAAATTTTGTTTGGAGCTAACCTAGCAAACGGCTTATCACCACTGAATGCAGCGTACCAAAATTAAGTAAAATAGACCTATCTCACGTCCTCAAAAAAAAAAAAAAACTATGTTATTGGTTGTGTAAGAGTAGAGTATACAAACCGAGTTTGTAAACTATCGGATGTATGAAAAAATGCTCCTTATATAATCTTTCTCTCCCGTTTCTCCGCTTGGGATTAGAATTTTTCAAAATCAGCGATTTGGTGTGTAGAATTTATAAACTCTGAGTTTGGAGATTATTGGTTGAAACAAAAAATTAACTCCCATATAACTAATAATGAGAAGCTTGTTTAACCTACAAGCTTCTCATTTTGTTCATGAGAATTCCGCCTTAAGAGCAGAAAGCTGAACTATTGACTTCAGCTTTCTGCTCTTAAGGGCGGAATTTCTCATGAACAAAATGAGATGCTTGTAGGTTGAATACCCCCCAATATTTCGTATTTTTGACAGCGGAAACAACAACATTCAGTTATGATGTGATTTCAGTTATGATGTGATCAGTTATGATGTGATTTTAGAGCAAATTAGATTGGATAAAATTTTAAATAATAAAAATACAGAAAATTTCGTCTGCTTATAAAGTGATCATATTTCATCCAATTTCAATCCAACTCGTAAAAGCGAAGTTTATGCAAATGCATTATTTTTAATATATTTTCAGAATTTACAAACCAGGGAATAAAACCGATTCAAATTGAGAACCGAAACCGGAACCGAAACCTTTTACCGAAATAAAATCAGAGAACCGTACCGGAACCAAAACGTTTATACCGGTATAGTTTCGGTTCTCAAAATTATTTTTTTCTACGAACAATGTTTACTTATCCATAATGTTCAAAGAAAAACAAAAAACAGCTGATGCCATGTAGCGACATTGTGCGTAGTGGAAATATTTGTGCAGTGTAAACACTTTATTGCCATAGGACCTCTGTGTAAATACACTATGCATATTTATTTCACTTCAAACGCAACGGTTTTCATGTCATTTCTAACGGCACATTCATTGTTAGATTTGGTCACACTTCTGCATACGCTTCAGTTGGCTGTGAATGCGGTGTTAAAAAATCCCAGTTATTCAAAAGCCATTTTTGCTGCCAGAACCCTTGTGAAAAAGCTTCGCACGCCATCCATAAGCTACCTAGTGATAGAAAAGAAGTTAAGGAAGCCACCAATTGATTGCCCTACTCGTTGGAGCTCGACCTATATGATGCTGGAGTATCTACTGGATAAGAACGTGTATGAGTTCTGCGCCAACTTTGCGGTAGCAAATACTGAGTTCTTCATAGAAAGAAAAGTCTGGGATACTATTAACGAAATTGTTAGCTTTCTCGAACCGGCTAAAACTGCAACTACTAAACTTCAAAGTGAGCAGTTAGTTTTGGGCGACTTTTACTCTATTTGGCTTCATTGTAAAATTCAAATTGGTAAAAAAGATACTGCTTTAGCTAAATTTTTAGTCTTCGAATTTGAAAAAACGTGAGTCTACTCTATTTGAGAATAGTGCCTTTTTATGTGCCATATTTTTAGACCCACGATACAATGTAAGGCTGAGCTTTGACAGAATTACAGTCCAGAGTTGTGTCCGTAGCTGAAAATGTGCCACAAATTGAAGTAAGTAGTGCTAGCTCAAGTAATTTATCTGGAACCGCGAAAATACAACAAGTAATGTAAGGTTTTTCTCAGACTAAAACGTTTAAACAACAAAGAAAATATACTGAAATGGTAATAAGAAAATTCCACAAGTTTCCCAGAACTATACGAATTCTCAAAAGTTACACTCGCAGTTCCAGGAACGCAATCGGCTGGACGCAAAAATTCTGAATGCCATTATGCTTTTAAGATGTAATTACAATTAAATAAGAAAAAACGTTAACTTCGGTACAACCGGAGCTTCAATATTCTTCACATGCATTAAACAAGTTACTCTGGATACCATGGGGTTTATGAGGGCTAGCTCTAAAAATAGGCGATGCACACCTATTGCCTTTATATAATGTATGATGTTTGCATTACTTTGCCTTGAATAAAGAATAGTTTATTTCATAAAATTTAAATAACATGTCATTACCGGAACCGAAACCGAAACCGAATACCGAAATAAATTGGAACCGGTACAGAACCTTATACCGAAACTCGCGTTTCGATACGTACCGAAACCGGAAACGAAACCGAAATACGTTCGGTTTTATTCACTGTTACAAACATTTGCAAAAAGTGTTCAGCCTACAAAATGCTATGAAAAACCGTAGTCTGAACACTATTTAGGCTTGTAGGTTGAACACTGTTCTTTTTTGCTGTGTTTGCTGTTTTTTTCGCCACTTGCAGTATTGTTCGAAGTTTTGAATTGTCGTCGAATGAATGATATGGATCTGCCATCAGAGTCCATGAATTTGTCCATGAATAAAATGAAATGACTTTTGAAACTAGGTGTTTTTACTTAATTTTTTAACGTTTTTTCGGTATTTTACAGAGGGTGTTCAACCTTCAAGCATTTTATTTTGAACTTCAATTTTTATGCCTTTTGAAAAAAACTCCAAATATGGATATTTAGATTTCCATTGTCCTTGCGCAGATTTTTGTGATTCAGCTACTCGTTTTCTGCGTCTTTTTCGTATTCTACGTCAACAGTGTCATGAACTTTAAAGTGGTACTGCACTTTAATCATTATATCTACAAATGCATCTCACTAAAATAGTCGTATCTGTATCTGTAACTTGTTAACGTGTATACTCAGCGTTGCAATGCGATTTAAAAATAAGGTTTCGTCAAAGTCTTTAGTGCATACTCCTCGTACAAGTTGAGAATAAATAGTGACAAGCCAAATCTTGATTCATTCATAAAAGCAGCACAAAATCTAGTTCAATTCCATATACATACACTGTTGGAGACCATGTTTCTTGAGTGCCAACACGTGCCACATGTGCGGTCAAGTGCGCAGCTGCAACATAAACTTGTCTATGTATCTAGTTACAAGTAGTAACTTTGACTTCAAACGAACTGCGCTCACATTGGCCATGATTTATATTTTGACGGCAATTTGTTGCATTTGTTGTTTCGTGCAACTGCATCAATTGGCCTTCTGCAATCTTCGCTACACTGTTTAATCTCGGCTGCATCTCAGTCAGTCCATTTTCAGTTCATTCGACCTCAGCCTTCAGTTGCTAGCTGCGATTTGGTGGCAACCAATTTTCCGTCAGCGCCTTCAGTTTCTTTTTTTCTAGCTATTTTGGCCAAAGATGTTTCGTTTTAGTTTTTTTTTTTTTTGCTTTTTAAGATATTTTTAAGCAGCCTTGTTCAGCTCTTGTGGTTTTCTTCTAACCGAATGCAAATTACTTATTGCGGTTGTAAATTTTGCAATTGAACAATTTTTCATTTGGATTTTCATTTGAGTTTTTCATTTTTTTTTCTTTCTACTCTTTGCGGCGTTCTTATTTTTGCTGCAATTGAACTCGACCTGATTTTTCTTTTCTTTTTGCATCCATTCAGTTTTATCATTTTTAAACAAACAAAAAAACCAAAACAGCATGTAAAAATGTTCTGACCTTTGCCTTTGTGTAGTTCGTCTTTTGGTTTAGTTTTAACTTAAAATTTATCTAAGCCGCATTTCTTGTTCTTGCCTCGTGTTCGACATTTAAACGGAAGTTGATTGCCTTTAAAGGTTAAAGTCAATTTTTTGTTCATTCTTGGGTCACATTATTAGTGTTGTTATTGTCGACGACATAGTTAAGTACCTACTCAACGTTGAACAGCTGCTTCTCAGTTAGGTTGTTTGTATTACTCTTTGTTGAAGGTGAGTTTAAGTTAAGTACAGTTTAAGCTAAGTACATTACAACTCTGTGCTTGATTTGTCCTGTAATATAAATAAATAACTTTAGGGAATATAAATAATTTTGCAGAAGAATAATATATGATTTTTAGCAAACTGTAGTCAGTACTTTTTTCCCCGTGAAATAATTTTTGTTAATCAAATATTTTCACCACACAAAAATTTATTCCACCACTTTTTTTCACCACAAATGTTTTCTCTCGAAAAAAAATGTACACAAACGAAGGTAAACAAAAAATCGATATTATTTATATCATGTACACGTAGGGTAATAGTAAAAGAAGGCATAGCAGAACCCTTAAAGTATGCTTATTCTGGATCAGCATCGAAAGTTGAGTCGGTATAGACATCCGACCGAACGTCGGTTTGAACAAAAAAGAGCCTGCAAGCCTTTATGTTTAGATATTTAGGCTCTCCTATTCACTCTTCAGATGCAGTGTATTAATTGAATGTTCCGAAACCACTGTAAGGATTAGTCTCCACACAAATATGCACCCATTTTTTCTTCATTAATCTATAAATGCTAATAAAATATCACACATAGGTCCAGATCGAACCATACTAAGACGAATGCCTAATACAAACCTGCCCTATTGGGCCTCTTCCTATTTTTGAGTTTGTGTGTGAATTTTTGCATTGTTTTTGGTTATTAGGCTATAAATACCATATTTGGTTTGTTTTAGGTCAATCGTAATAAAATATATACCATATAAGTCCAGATCGGACCACTATAAGGGATAGTCCCCATACAAACCTGTCGTTATTTTAGAGGTTCTTAGAGTTATATTAGAAAAGACGAAAGCGTGTAAAAGAGGTAGAAGAATGCGTGGTCGACCACATAAAGTCTATTTAGCCATATCGCCGTCTGGATGTATTAGACAACAGATTTCGGGAACTATAGGTGCTAAAGACTTCAAAATTGAAAATTTAGATGCTCCTACACCATACGCAGATCAAGTGTAGTAAACATTGTGGTTGCCATGCCTACTACACGGCCATTTCACCCGTATATGCACACTTTTCAAGGCCGTATTGCCGGTAAAAAATATTGTATTTCTTAGTTTTTGTTTTTCTTATTTAAGCGAAACTCCAAATTCGGGGTATCTTACGTAAATCCTAATAAAATAAACTAACACATATATTCAGAACCAGGCTGTATCTTTTTGTCTAAGGCTCTTTATTTGAACCATAAACCATATGGGGTCTAACAAATTTATTGTTCAAATAAAGAGCCTTAGACAAAAAGATACAGCTTATCGGAATGATGATCCACAAAAAAATTTATAAACTCTTTCTCTTTGGATCTTTCTTTATCATGAGCTTCAGAATACGAACATCTGTTGGAATATGCTGAAGACACTGCACTCTTATAACTTTTAGGTTCCTGATCTCACTGCTGCTCTCTTTTCATTAAATACTGAGAATCTGAGATACTCTTTTCAGTTCACCATTCTGGATACCAATTCTTTTTTTATAAGAAATGCTTAGAGGTGAACTCATTTTTTCAAGTTCTGATGATGGGATCCATGAGAAAATATGGACACATAAAATATGTATATTCTAACTACCAGCTACTACTTTAAAAATTTATTTTCAAACCGATAAAAATTCACGGCGTACGTCCAATTACTGGTCTTCCTTCATAATTCGTCTGAATTTTAACATATTCTCTGTTTATGGGCAAACATCAGAACCTCAAATCAAGATAACAGGTGGATTATTTTTGAGCAAACTAACTATATTTTGGTCTACGGATAGAAGGAAACCAATTTGCAGCATTAGCTGATAAAGTTCATGGAGTTCTGAAGGTTCTTTTTAGAAGGAGAAATAAGTGATCACAATTGATCTCAGACTGGCATTTATTGCTCTGATAACCGAACGCCGCCTACTTTATTCTAACCTAAACAAATATCCATTCTTCGACAAAACTCTTAATACGCATTCTAATATAAAATTTGCAATGATTCGTCAGTAAGTCAGATCGTTTTTTAAATGTTCAAAGTAAAATAAAACAACGACCAACATTCAAGCTGTAATAATAAAGTTAGTTTAAAGCATGTAACAATGTATTTATATATTTCAAAAAAAATTAAATTTTTTTAACAATTAACCAATAGCAACAATGGCTTCAATACTGCTACACAAGCTTTCAAATGCAAAATGAGCTCACAAATAAACCGTTATAATGTCAAAAAAAAAAAAAAAAAAAAAAAAAGCCGCAACAAATGAATATAAAAATATATTATGAAAAAGCTAGAACAATGAAAAATCTTACACCTCCACCTACAATAAAACAATGCACATAAAAAAAAAACTATTTGAGGGCGCAAATCATTGTCAAAGTCAGTCAAAAAACTAAACAAAAAAAAAGAATATTTCACGCCAATTCTCATAAAAAACAACAATAACGACAACAGATACAAATACAATATATACTCGTAGATACATACGTACTACATAGATACAATGCGCTTTGATGCCATCACATTACAATAAGAGATACTCTTCAGCTATGAGATTTAACTTTAACACCAAACCGATGAGCTGAGTGGATTCGATTCAGTGCGAAGCGTCAAAACGTCACTCAGCTCTCAGCTTCGCTCTCTCTCTCTCTCTCTCTCTCTCTCTCTCTCTCTCTCTCTCTCTCTCTCTTACACATAAAAACACATAACAATATTTTAAAATTCATTAATTCCAATAAAAAGAAAAAACTTCGGACTCGAATCTGTGCCAAACAATCAAAGTCATGAGCATGAGTAACGAAAAAAGATACAAAAAAAAAAAAAAGTAGAAGAGAATATGTAAAAGAAGAAGACGTTTAAAACTTAAAGCTACAAGAAGCATACATATATACATATATTACAACAATCAGAGCCGGCACGAGGGCAATTCAAGCGAGTAAGGCCTTACATTTACTTAAAAGAACAAAATTATTATATTACATGAAAAATAAAGAATTTGTTTTGAAACTGTAACTCTTAAGTGAAAACGCTATCAACTAAAATTTTTGAGAAATATTAAATGAATATACAATACTTTCGAGTATAGCGACGATAATACAGTTATTCTTTTATATTATTAAGACTTAAAAATATAATAGTTGTTTTCCCAATTTGGAAATATTCCAAAATCATGTTTTCTCACTAAGGTCCAGTTTCTCAATAACTTATTTTGATATTCTTAATATTCAGACAGTCCTAAGAGCATTTTGCTTATGGTTATAAAAAGTCTCCATACAAACCTTTCATATTTCAGAGATTTAGGGAATAAGGTACCAACGAACGCACAGACAGACGGACAGACAGGGCGCCCCGACTAGGGCGCTTATATTATTATTATTGTTTTGTATATAAAAAATATATATTCGAGTGTTAAGCTCTAATCACAGCTCTTCTTCTGTTTAAGAATTTAAAAAACTTTAAAGCCGATTTGATTTTATTCTCTTTAATTGTCTGGTTTTGTCACAGTGTAGCCACACTTTAAGTTCTTTATTGCCATTCACACACTTAGCAGCAGGAAATTTGAACCGTAGTATGAGAAAAGCAAAATATTTAACTAGCAATTTTAACAATCGTTAAATTGATGTACGGGTTCGTTAACAACCCATTAACCAAGACATTGAGAAACTGGCCCAAAATGGTTTTATTTTTAAAGCTTACAAATTATATATTATATATCTTTGCTAGTTCTATGGTATACTGCGTAGTATTCAATGGCATAGCCATTGTAGAGCGGCTACTTCGTGTCATGTCCCCGTCTTACGATCGCCCATTATATTGATTTTCCTTTTTTTTTTTTGCTGTTCAATATGACGTTTATGGTATTATTTTTATTATACCATTCACACATAGTGTAAAATGGTATTATCAGTTTGTCTAAAAGTTTGTAACGCATTAAAAGAGGCCTCATAGACCGCATAAAGTATATATATTCTTGATCAGCTCGACGAGACGAGTCGATCGAGCCTTGTCTGTCTGTCTGTCTGTCTGTATGTTGTTGCGCATGTTGTTGGGCACCAATTTTTATGCTATCCAGTTGAAATTTTGCACATACGTTTCTTTTTATTGCAGTTTAATAGATGTGGTGGCTTTTTATGATCAGCTGCTTACATACATAGACTAACGGGCGTGGACCACACTTTTTTTGGGGTAGCCCCCAAATAAATATACTGCCCACTTTTGACTTTTTGTATTAAAAACTTCTCTATTAAAGTCAATATAAGGTTGAAATGCAATGTGGTGCCTTTTGATGGTCAGCCGCTTAAAATACATACGAGGCGTGGTCCGCCTACTTTTTGGGGTAGCCCCGATACAAACCCATCGTGCAATTTTGTGTTTTTTATTAAAAAATTCTTCATTAAATCAATATTAGCTTGAAATTTGATTTGGTGGATTTTAGTGGGCAACCGCTTCATATACATATACAAATGGGCGTGTCTCGCCCACTTAGTCCCCTAGTCCCATATAAACTCACAGCTCACTTTTATGCATTTGTATGAAAAACGTCAATACCAACTTTAAATTCGATATGGTGGCATCTTATACATCTACTATATCGATTCATACAAATCTACTAGTGGGCGTATACCGCCCACTTTTTGGGGTAGCCCCTATGTTTTTCAATACTATTTAAAATTTCGTATAAATGGTATTAGAGCTTCGGTTCAACCGAAGTAAACGTTTTTTCTAGTTTTTTTTTTTTTTGGTCCTTAATATGGACTTAGGGAGACCACTGTTTGGCCTGTTGTTTTTTTTTTCTCCTCAATACGGATGGTCCGAGGTAGAATCCGCCCGCAACCCCAAACCCCAAAGGTAGAATCCCCGCGACCCCAAAAGACGTTAAAACTAATTCGTATTTATATATATGAATCTAATAAATAAAGTTTATTATTATCAAGGGCCCGCAAGAATCTGGCCCGATTTTCGTTCGCAGCGCCTCTGAACTGACAAGCGTTGTTAAGATCTCTGTCAAAAGCGAAGCCGGCAACATCAGATCAGATCAGCAGCGCGTTTTGTTGCAGCGAAAGAAGTTGACAGTGAAAAGAAGCGAGAGAACGAGAACAAGAGGTTAAATGAGCGCATAAGCTAAATTATTTTGAGAGCGTGTTTTAAATGATAGCTCGCTCTCGCACGAGAGCTCACACAGCTTCGTATTTTTTAAAAATACGTTTGTACATTCGGCTTTTTTTCCGAACGCGGAAGTATGTCAGCAGGTCTTTCGTATAACGGTAGTTTGCTACTGCCGCCATTGCCGCTGCTGCTGCTGTCTTCGTCTGTACGTGGTTTGTCTGCTGTCTACATTGCAGTGTATACATATATGTATGTATTAGTAAGTTGGCTTGAACGTTAATAGCCAACAACGACATTGGCAACGTCTTCAACACTTCTCTCTCTTTCTCACTCAATCACTCAACTGCTGCTTCGCGCTTAGCTGCGCATGCGCAGCTTGGCGTGATCGTTCGTTCAGTTCGTGTGCTTTTCTGCTTTCCGCATATTGAACAGTTGCGCATGTTTGTTGCATGTTGCGCGCAACATGTTGCTTACTGTACAATATTTTGCTTTGCTGTTTGGCCAGTGTCCAAGCGTGAGCGTCAAACCTGTTGAAAGCGAAATTTCTTTTATATTTTTTTTTCTATTGCTCTCTCTCATTTGTGTCTTGTAATCTTCTCTCTCTCTCTTTCTTGTTCTCTCTCTCTCTCTCTCTTAGGTAGCTGACACATTTATTTAACGATTTCGTTTTGTGCTTTCTTCGTAGCCGAAAATGCTTTCTGAACATAACTGATCGTCGTCGAGTCGAACTGTAGCCAAGCCTTTAAGTTAACTGTTCATCTATACATACACACATACTTAGTTGTGTACATACATAGTCAGACACACTTGTAAGAAGCTGCACGGCGTTTGTTGTTGTTTTGCGTACCGTTCGTTCTACGGCACCCAAAAATAAATTACAAAAAAAAAAAAATGCCATAAGCACCGACTACAACAACAACAACAATAATAATAATAATAATATAATAAGACCAACTAGTTAACCAAATGAACTTTTTTCGGCTACGTTGTTGTTGTGGCTTAAAGTATTTCTTCGTTGTTGTTGTTGTTGTTGTTGTTGTTGTTGTATTGTATATATGCGTGTGTATTTGAGTTTAGATTTTCTATTTCATTTTCGGACTTCGTTAGTATTTTAGTTTCATCGTCGTTGTTGTTGTTGTTGTTGTTGGAATGAGTGGGCCTACACCTGTGTCACTTGTTGTTGTTTTTGTCTTTTGACTTTCATTGCCTTTTGACGCATTTGTTATTGTTGTTGTTGCTATTACTGAGTCGGTGTCTTTTCTTTGCTTTCTGCATTTTAGAAACCAATCAAGCGTGCCTAAAATAAGAAAAACAAGAGAAATCATTAATTTTGTGCACAACGAAACGATTATACCCTACTCGCTGGAAATAGGTTTATAGTATAGTATCTGCAGTTTTATAAGATCTATTTACAGCACAGCCACCTTGAATAGGGAGTTTCTATATCACAGATGATCATTTGTTTTTGTAACGCTCTTCAACAAAGGCTAAATATTATCGCACACCCACGCTGCTCTTTACATTACCCATAGCAATTACAGAAAAAATTTCATCGTTTCATCGTTTCTTTTTGCGTATAGTAAAGAGCATAGCGCCTATACCGAGACACCCTGCAAACATTTATTGTCGCATTCTTATCTTCCTTCGAGAAAAATTGATCCCAGAAAGCAAGTCGACTGGGTTATAAAAAAGCGAGTTTTGTTCATGTTAGTTCCTTTTGAGTAAATAAAATTGCCAAATTCTGGTTTGGAAGTTAAAATAGCGTTACAAATGTAGTTTGTTTATTTAAATCGTCAAACATTCATCATTCTTTTTTTTAAAATTTCGTCAAAGTTTCTACCTCCACCACGAAAGAGAAAAGCAACACTTTCAAATGCTTGGAGAGCAGTTTCGTGCTTTTGTTGTTGTTTTATTTTTTTGCCGATTAACAGCGCACACACGCAGCTCTTTGTATCAACCTACAAAATTTAAACAAACAATTTCCCTCTTCTTTGTTATGTTTCTGCGTATATCGCATACAAAAGCAATTAAAATTTTATAAGTATTGGTGTATGTGTTCTCATTTGATAGTATTGGGCACCACTGCTCTATATTAAAGTAGCATACAAAATAAAATCAAAGTTGACGCACCTTTCGTGATCGCCAACATTTTGTGCTCAGCAGTTGAAAAGTACAAAAGTGTGTCGTGTTTTCAACACTGGCTAAAAAGATATATCAATTGATACTTACTATCCGACCGTACAAATCGTGTTGTTCATTTTGTGTTGATCAGCTGATTAACAGGTTTATAAAGGAATATACCAGGCTCTTGTTATAATAAACAAGGTTTTCAAAAGATCTTCCAACTCAAATATAGTTTTATTGTACCAAAATAAGAATGTGACGATCAATTTTCGACTTTCAGCACTTAGTTTCGGCTATTATAAGAATGTTTCTATAAGAACCATTTTAGAGATGTGAATATTGTCAAGATCTTACACGGCAGGACTAAAAAAAGTCTGGTTAGTTGCTTAGAAAATGCACACACAAATAATTTTAGTTTTATTTGTAAACTTCATTATTTTCTGTGTTCTCTACATAGTCACCATTAATTTCAATACATTTCTTTAGTCTGTAGATCACCCTGTCAAAACAGTCCTGAAATTTATAGTTTCTTAATTTCTGCATAATAGTTTCTTAATTTCAATTATCTCCCCATTGCTACACTTATTTAATTTTGGAAATATAATCAGAAATCACAAGGTGCCAGATCCAGAAAATTTGCTGGGGAGCGAATTTCTTCGATGGCAGAGTTCGCAATAAAGTAACTAGTTTTTTCAGCAGTGTGAGCTGTCGCATTATCGTTTTGTAAAAAGTACCGACACAGTTCTTTTTGTAAAAGATAAGTTTTGGTAAGCAGTCTTCAGCGAATCTTTTCAGTTACCGTTTGACCAGTATTGAGGAGAATAGTAGCGAAAATGTTTTTCTGGTGAAGTAGACAGACATAAACATGACTATTATTACGGACTTTGGTTATCTTACTTTAATCGGTGGATTAAAGTAAGATAACAATGCTCTCCATAGCATGATTTCCGGGTCGTATATACAGCTTACACTAAACAACCGATTTCGACGCCAAAAAAAATATACTATTTGGAAGGTATTCATTCGTAGATGTGCACAATCCATGTTTTATCAAAATCAGTTGAATTATTTGAGCTTAAAATGCTTTAAATATCGTCACTCACACAACGAAACAACAAAAAAAAAACACGCATATGCTTTACATGAAATACAAACACGCATTAATATTTAATTTTTCTATCTCTCGCTCCTCTCGCAACTTTACGCAAAGCAAGACTAAAGGAAAAAAGAGAAGGAAGTGTGCCTGTATCTCTGTTTGTAGTTGTTGTTATAATTGGTGGAAGATGCCCACTAACTACTTTTCTAAGTGTAAAATCGTTCAAATAGCTAATCGAATTTATTTCGATAATTTGAGAGGCATCGGAGATATGTTAATATTTATAAACTGCTTCATTCAAACCCACAAATTGTTCACATACTTAACTATGTATAAGGATTTATTTCTTGAAATATATACTGTGCATTAAAGTATCTATACGTTTCGGTGCTCCTCCTCATTGCACCGCTGAACTAAGTTACAAACTTTCCAACAACTTAACTAAACCCTTTTGCAAACTGATTTTGCAGGGTGTAGAAAATTATGTAGATTCTTCGCTTATGACTTTGTAGTTCATATATACATAAAGTAGTCAACATATTCGGTGTTACTGGAATAGTACGATATTTCTATCTTTCTCTTCACAAAACAATTTATATGCTAATTTAGCTGATTATTAATGTTTTGACCCAAATACCGTTTAAAATTATTATTGCTGCTCTTCATGGCATACGAAAACGATTTGTAGTCAATGTCGTCGATATCTTATGCATATTCTGAGCATCTCATTTTAAACATTTCATAGAGAATGTATCTACAAGTGTGTGTGCGAGTATGTATCGAAACGCCATCAGGTTGCCACTAATTGACAGTTGAAATGCGCTTCTATATGCAATATGTATGTAGGCCTTTCTTTTCCAAAACGTTTTAAACAAGTATATAGAATATATATTAGTGAATATTAGATACGCATTAAGATGCAACATGTGCAGCATTATTAATAAGCAATGCAATAGATATTTTACTATAGAGTTAAAATATGTAGATAGCAACAAGTGAGACGGACAGACAGACAGACAGACAGACAGAAATACTGTAGAGTTCAGATGGCTATCATTTATTTATGTAGCATTTTTAAGCTAAGTTAATTAGATTTTTAGTTTTTGAGATAAGCCACGTGTGATTCTTATTCTTCTAAAACAAAAGATAGATCTATATCGTTTTGTAACTGTTTATAAATTTTAGAGGTCGAATCGCAGTAAATAGACGAAACACTTATTAAATGTTTAATTGGACATTTTTTTTCAAAAAATTTAATACTTTTTCATTTTTTGTTAAGGAATCAAAGTTGAAATACCTGTTTTCCACATATGAAACGTTCATACAAGTTAAAGAAGAATAAGCATAAACTGCGATACCGAACTGTGTGCACTTAGAATCACTGTGATTCGTGCATTTTATTTTGTGTTCGCTTCATTCAAAATTTTTAAGTATAGGGTGTTTTTTTTAGTTGTGTGGTTTTCAATCTGGCAACACTTGGAATTGGAAACTGTTGATGTGGACGACCTTTGGTTCCAACAAGATGGCGCTACATGCCATACAGCCAACGAAACAATCAATTTATTGAAGGAAACTTTTGGTGAGCGCATTATCTCGCGTCGTGGGCCTGTGGCGTGGCCTCCACGAATGTGCAATTTAACACCGCTGGACTATTTTTTGTGGGGTTATGTGAAGTCGCTTGTCTACGCAGATAAGCCCGAGACAATTGACGTCTTGGAAGAGAATATTCGGCGCGTTATTGCTGACATACGGTCCCAATTGCTGCAAAAAGTGGTCGAAAATTGGGCCTCTCGGCTGGAATTTATTCGAGCCAGCCGCGGCACCCACTTGCCCGAAATCATTTTTAAATTTAAAACATAATGGCAAACCCTTATCTTTATAATAAAGCTAAATTCTTGGCCACAACATTAAATTATATGCGTTTTATTTATTCTTGAAAACCACACGTCTAAAAATAAACACCCCTTAGTAATTCCCATAAGTATATAAACGAAAAAGTCCCATATGAAATAGGTCTTCGGTAACCTTTTTAAGGAAGGTCATGGAATTAATGAATTATCAATTGTAGGCCAACAAAATTGGGTAGAGGAATAGTTTCGTGGTGCACAATTGCATCTCTTTATACTGTTCTTACCAATTAAAAATTGTAGACATCTTAAACCTTGCCGGCCACATTTGTTTTACAATATTTAACATGGCACTCAATTCTGTTCAGTAAAAGCTGTCAAAATTTATCCCATTTTCGTTGATCTATCTTCCTTGACAAGCTGTCGAACTTGCGTTTGAATTTGGTTCTACATACATATAAAATGTTGTTCGCATAAGAAATGCAGCATAGCGACCATCGATTGCTTATGAAGTTTGCTGGTTCAGCATTGAAACAGTGGGTCCTTATTTCTTTAAAAATGAATTAACGACCGCCATTCACGGTAAACGTTCGTTATCGTATAATTTAATGGCATCGATGGAAGCGACATTTACTTCAACCAGACTGAAATAAATTTATTGCGTCAAAAGTTCGGCGACTGGCTTATTTCCAGAAGTGGTGCTGGATATTTTCTTTGAGGTTACGTTAAATTACTTGTTTACAGCAACGGTTCCAAAATATTTGGACGACCGCAAGTCCAAAATTCGAGCAGACCTTGCTGTCACACCAGCTGAAATGTGCTACAGGTTCATTGAAAATTGAGGTGATATTATCAACCAGTGCAAGAAGAGTTACAGTAACCATTTAAATAATATAAATGACATAAAATTAATCATCAAATAAAGATTTCCGATTTATTTTTGGTTCAATACTTCTAGTGTTATTCCATTTTAAAGTTCCACGATTCTGAATAGTAGACCATTTAAAATTCCCTTTCTAGAATGTGTTGCCATGATTCTTATAAAACTGAAGTGTATATCACATAACTACTGTACCCAATAACCTTGCCAGACCTTCTCAAAAGTGTTGCCACGGCTTGGATTTTACATAACACAATTCTGGAGTTGCAGAAATTTTAAAGAAATTTAAATTTATAAACCGATATTTTAAATTTGATTTAAACATTTTATTGTTATCCAATTGTACAAGCGAGGGTTTAGATTTTCGAGTGAATGTGTCTCTACTTCTTTAGTACGCTCTGCAGCCTTGGTGGATTTTAACATACTAGAATTCTCCCAGTGGTGGAAATTCGAAATTCATTAAAGTATCTAATAATAAAAATATACGTACATAATACAGGATTGTTCAGCCTCTAAATCAGTACAGCCGTAGCCCCATGGCGACGAACCCTTTCGTCTTTTCACACCCGTACGACGAACGCATGCCGAAATCGGCTGCTTGATGCTAAAGAGAAACATAAATTTTACAAATTACAAATTATGATTCAGAAAGGATTTACACGTTGGGTGCTCTCCTTTTGGACAGCTCTGCTTTAAGGGTCGCCCAGAAAGAAAGCGGCAATAAGTGAGAAATTTATTTGCATTAATTAATGCGCAGTTACGCAATTAAATAATTCACAGTTTCTTTACAGCAGACAGAGATAGAGACTATTTTTTTCTCTTTTCTTCCAACTGAAACCAAAAGATTGAGAGAGCTGAGAGAGAGAGAGAGATATAGCTTTGTGAGAGAGAGTCTTTGTCAAGCGCGTTACCAGGTTTGTACCTTAGACACAATACTTTAGAAAAAAAATTACATTCGTTCGTGCTCTTCTTCACATTCTTCGCAACCAAAATAATAAAAAAAATCATGGGAATAAAGAAGAGGTTTAAGAGGGTTAAAAAGGGTGTGCGCTTGCCTATTTATATATAGATGAGGGTCGTCAGATTTGTCCAAATTAATCAAAATTAAATTTAAAAAATTAGAGTTTAAAATGGACTCAATTTGAAATGGACTCAATAAAAGTATGCTACAAAATGTTTGCATAAAAATAAATTCGTAGCATATTTTTAGACTGTGCATTTGTTAATAGTTTATTTTATTCCGTGTTTTTGTTGCAGTCGAGATATTTATTTTCGTTTTATAATAATTACTTACTAGCTAATATACTAGCAATACTAAAGATATAGAAAAAACTTAACTTTTTATTTGAAATATAGTCGTATTTTTATACTTACTACTTATACTATTCGTTGCTAATGCTATCTTATCTCTTTACAGATTAACTTACCAGCGATACTGCCTAGATTGTTAACGTATAAAAGTTAAACCTACTTCAACTTCAGTCACTAGCTAAGAAATTTTAAAACATTTCTTCAAAGTCTAGGCAAAAAAAGAAACCAACCAAACAAAATTCGCTTCACGTCTGGCGGCGTTCTATGATGAAGTTTTGCAGCATGAACGGCCCAAGTGAATCAGAAGTTGAAAGTCTACTAATGAGTCCTTGCTGGGGACCGACACAGACCGGTAGCCAAGATCAATATCTGCTCGATGGACACAAATTATTGCTGGAACATGAATTGGATTCGCTGCCCAGCGATGCGGATACCAAAAATTCGCTTGATGTACTTGATAATTTGCTTATGAATAGCTCCTCGCTGAATGCGCTCTCCGATTTGAAACCGCTGCCACCATTTACCAACTACACGGGACATTTATCAATTAATGGCATATCGGGGCATCATTATCATGCGATAGCGCAACGTTTGCCTGATGAGAGTAATAACAATTATATACAGAGCGCCTACCAACTACAACAACAACAACAACAACAGCAGCAGCAGCAGCAACAGCAAAGCGGTACGACGGACGGCACAACAAGTATACAACATGCAACGAACGGCAACTCTGGCGCGAATATGAACAGCGGTTCGGCCAGCTCCAGTCACAGCTCCAGCGGTACAGAACATAACATTGTCTCATCGTCCACTTGCCTGCCGGAGAGCGTGCTCAGCGGCTCAGTGTCAGATGCTGCCGATGCATGTCTCAATGATGTAAAACTCTTTGCCGATAGTCAGTTAGATAGTAAGCTTTACTCTGCCGTTGCTGACAGTTGCATTATGTCCAATGGCGGCGGTAGCGGCGTCAGCGGCCTAAGCGGCGTTGGAGGCATGGGAGGCGCTGGCGCCTCGCTAACACCAACGCTCGATCATGTGGCAGATACGCTGCATACGAGCAGCGTACGCATCTATAAGGATCTAACCGAATATGTTGATATGAATTCCATAGATGATATTGCAGCAATTATTGGTTCAGCGATAGCGGATACCACAGTGCCCAATCAGCTGGACAAGGATGATGGCAACGATACGCGTGACTCATGGATGGATCTCGATGCATGGATCGATGGTAATTGCATACAACAGTCGGATGGTAAATTAGTTGTTACACAGCAGGATGTAACGCTCAATGATTTTATGCTGCCGTCACATTCACCGGTGCATACACCGAGCAGCTCTACGCTGCAGAGTCTGCTCACGCACGGCTATATGCCGTTGCTGCAAAATCGACTGCAAAACGGACCACCTACAACGTCGGGCGCAACAACGTCAAACTCTGCGTCAGCGTCAGCGGTTTGCATAAAAAGCGAAGCGCCCAGTTCTACCTCATATTGTAATGAACTGTCGACGGCAACATCTAGCTCCAGTCCGCCGGGTTCGGTAGTCTCAACAACTGATAATCTAATGATCAATCCACGTTATCTCACAAATCAGAGCAGTCATCAGTATCAATTGGGCGGCGGCGGCGGCGGCATGTCCGATATGAAAACAGACGGCGTACTCTGCAGCTCCGATATGCTTGGCAATTATCCGCATACAACAACAGTAACACCCTCCGGTACGCCCAAAACGAAACGTTCACGTTCACAAAAGAAGTCACAGCAAACGCAAGGCGGTGGTAGTGGCGGCGGCGGTGGCGGTGGCGGTGGACAACTTTGCGCTGCGCAGCAACAGCTAAATGCAATTTCAGCATCCAATGTGAATGCATTCAATGCCAGCGCCAACGATCTCTCCGGTTTGCTGGGCAAGGAGAAGCCCGTGCATCGTTGCAGCATCTGTAATCGCGGTTTTCTCAACAAGTCCAACATTAAGGTGCATCTGCGTACGCATACCGGCGAGAAACCCTTCCGTTGTGATGTCTGCGCAAAAGCTTTTCGCCAGAAGGCGCACTTGCTCAAACATCAACAGATACATAAGAGAATTGGGCGTGACTGACAGAATGAGGCCGCTGCGACTTTTGTTGCTGTTGTTGCCCATGGCCAGCGTCAACGCTAAACGCTTAAAAAAAAAAAAAAAAAAACTAACGAAAAACAAGAATAAAAAGATACAACAGCCAACATTGAGCGTAGTTGTGTCTATCCTGCCAAATATCTCATTTGTTGTCTGTTGTTTGCAATGAAACGCAAATCAGCTAAAGCTTAAACTGATCTGTTCATCATGCTTTCTGGTTTACGTTTCACTGTATGTATCTGTGTGTCGCATTGCTCTACGCTCAACTGGTACGTGGTTCTGCATTTTGGCGGTTGCACGTCTTTGATATACGTATGCCTTCTTAGATGCTTTGCAATACGGAAATGCAGATTGCCACTCCTTCTCTATGAAAATTTAATTTAAACTAGCGGAGCAATGCGATACACGCTCTTGTTATCCGTTGTTGTTGGTTGCTTTTGATCTCTTCAATTTTCAAGCAGTTCATTCTATTCGTATACATTTTGACTGAATTTATGGGAGAGAATAGAATTATGCGTGAGTTGATAATTCCAATCATCTCTCTCGCATAAAATCCGTAATAGACAGCACAATATTTCACAGTTTTTTACATAGCAAAGTACAAAGCTTGGAACTCTATAGTTAGACCATTACACAGTAGTTCCATCCAATCTAAAAGAAAACTGGTCAAAATTCAAAAAATAGAACTTGGCCAATTGAACATTTTTTGAATGAGTTTCGTCAGTTTCCTGTAATTAAACTTCGTACAGCCCTAGCATTTAAATGCAAAGAACGCATATTTTAATGTATAATGCTTAGATTATCAAAACAAACAAAACAGCATGGTTTCAATGATTGCGAAATAGAGAAAAAGTAGGTGATTCTGCAGAAGTTCAACTGCAAACTTATACAGAATTGCAGTACATTCATTTATTAATATTATCTTTAAAAAATTGAATGCTACTAGCTGCTACTCTAATATTGATAGATGTTCTTCCAAAAATATGTTAACTTGCACAAGCAAAAATATTCTTCACCGAAATCTTTAAAAAAAAAAAAAAACAGACTAAAAATGCAAACTGTTATGTATCATATATTTTTGAGGTCTCTATTTACGACTATGATATCCACATTTCTGAAAACAAAATGGCGGACTCAAAATGATGGACTTCTTTTTTTTGTTAAAGTTATTGAGAAGGTTTTGAAGTCGCTGTTTGGGAATCTGTTATCAAAACTTACAAAAAACAAAATGGCGAACTGAAAATGGTGTACAAATTTTGAAAAAAAAGTCATTCAATTCTTTCGAAACACGTTCAAAATAACAATTTCAAAGCGATTGAATGTGTTTTTCCAAAATGTTTCCACCACTTTGGGTGTTGGCTATTTTCTTTTCAGAAAATTTTGCATCAGATACGTAATCAGCCTCCACAAAAATACATAATACTAAATTTCGTTTTGATTCAAGTCCTCCATTTTGTTTTAGGAAATTTTGATTTCAAACTCGTAAAGCTTCCTCAAAAACGTAGAACCCATGACAGTTTGGATTTTTGACTAGCATTTTTTTGATTTGGAATTGTTCGGAAATTGGCATTATGCAATTCATATGCCCAACTTGTAGTGAAATCAAATCGCAAAATCCTTTTGAAAGTGACAAAACGAATAATTTTAATGAAATCGATTACGAACAAATTGTTCGGTTTGAAATCTAGAACAGTGTGATTATTTGCTTTTTTTTACAATCAGCTGTTTCAGCTAATTTGCAAATTGTTAATGTGCTGAAGCTAAGGTCAGACGTGCAATTAATTTGAAGCCAAATTTTCTACAGTGCAAATCGTACTCGATTACGAAATACCCCGTGGACCGGATTCAATGTAGTATCTAGAAGTAGATTACGGTATACTCTGTAGGCAATATGGCTGCACATTTTTAGTTCAAGTCACATAAAAAATTTGCTTAAAAATCAGTTTCTACATTGTTTAAGTACTTCATTATAGTCCATATACTCCATATAAATACCAATATTTAACGTTAGTTGATGAGGAAAAACGGAAAAAATTTATTTATAAAGAATTTGCTAGACGGTGTTCAATTTTCGCTGCCGCAAAAGTGTTGCCATAATTAAGCTGTGTAACTTTATTTTATTAGGGCTGTAGAAAATGTAATCATGTCTATCAACTTAAACCATTATGAGAGGCCTAAATTTTACTTGAATTACCTTAGAGTAGCATCACTTCGCGTACTTACTGGAATATTTCTTTACAAACACTGTATAAAAAAAAACACAAGATCTGGGACTACGTTTATACGCACATTTTACTTAGAAAATATAGCCGCATAAACGCTAAACTTTTTAATCATTAATTGTTTTCGTGACTTAGCTATTTCCAAATACAAAATTAGCACAGAGTTTATACCGCAAAATTTTCGATTTATAAAATTTCTATTTACATATAAGACGCGCGTATAAACGTAGTCTGAGATAAGTAATAAATAATGAATTGACTACTTCTACAGGCAATTTTTTCATAGAGCATTTCCGCACTCCTTTTGATTTTTTTCTGCATCAATGCTCAGAATATAATTCACCAAATTTTTTCTGGGGCTAAAAAACCATCCAAAAGCTGTTTTTAAAATCCACACATCTGCTATTTTCCCAACCTTTTCTTAGTCAGGGACCAGTTTTGAATCATTCTTGTTAGCAGGGACCACTATGTAGGTGTAATAAGAATAAACTGTAATAATCTCAAACTGTAACTTTAATTAAAAACTCAATAGGAACTTACACAAAAAGAAATACTCATATTTTTAGGATAAACTTCTGTAATTTTGTATTACTGTGATTTCTGAGCTTGCATCTTCTTCACGAGTTCGTTAATCCTAGGACTAATATTGTTACTCAAAGCTACATTTAAAATCATTCGCGGACAATATTTTGGCTTCTGCGGACCACTGGTTGGGAACCAGATCCACACGGCGGATCTAAAAATAACCGAATTGTTTACTTATAAAATAAAACAAGCATGGTGTTATGTTTCAAAGCTAATATTTATTCAAAATACGATCCATCTAACTCAATACAACGTTTGGAACGCTCAACCAATTTATCCATAAACTTTTTAAGCTCGCTTTTTGGAATGTTCTTTAGCACCTGTGTCACGGCTGCTTGTATGGCTGGAATGTCATCGTAAAAAGCTCCGTTCACTGAAGTTTTCATTTTTGGGAAGAGAAAATAATCGCACAGTGATAGATCCGGCGAATACGTAGGGTGGTCGATGAGACAAATCTGCTTTCTCATTAAAAATTTATTGACCTTTTTGGTCTTGTGAGTTGGTGCATTATCATGCAAGAAAAACTGCTGCTTTTCTTTAGAATATTCGGGCCTGACATATAAAACTCTCGACCACAAACGATGTAAAACTTATAAATACAATTCTCCAATGACAGTTTGACCTTCTGGAACATTTTTCTTGTGAACAATACCCTTGGAATCAAAGAAAGTTATCAACATTGTCTTGATTCTTGATTTCTGAAAACGCAATTTTTTAGGTTTGGCTCGTCTTTTGACATTCATTCTGCAGATTATCGCTTAGTTTCGGTATCATATTTAAAACACCATATTTCATCATCAATTATGATCGAATCAAGAAAATCTGAATAGTTTTAAGCTGTTAAACTGCTGTCTTTGCGTAATGCTCTACACAAGCGATTTTTTTTTATCAACATTTAACTGATGTGGAACAAAACGTGCACACACCTTTCCTTTACCCAAATCTTCTGTTAATATTTTGTAGATTGTACAGTAAGATGAATTTAATTCTTCTGCCAGCATTCTCACAGTAAAATTGCATCGACAGCGATTATTTTACTTACTTTTTGCACGATTTGATGCTTCGGGTCGTCCAGGTCTTGCATCATCATGACCGTTTTTAAATCGTGTAAACCACGTGTTAACTTGAATACGACTCATACAATCATCAACATAAACTTCTCTTTTTTTTACCGAGTTTAAAACAAAATTTAAAATTTGCTCTTTTGTTTTTACGACATAACTAAAAAAACTGCTGTTATTAAAACGTGTGTCACCATTTGTAACCTGTCAAACGATTAGCATGAACTTAGCTGTTTTCGAAAGAAGAAAAACATACATTTCTAACACTGCCAATATTTAATAGATGACGCTACGTCTTCTATGATTTAAAAATTAAAAGTTTGGTTATTTTTAGTTCACAGCTTGTATGTGGCAACCCTTTAATTTGTTTGAACTACCTATATAGCATTAAAAAAATACCAATCAGTTTCTTTAGCATTTTTTGAAAAAGTTTTTATTTGACGTTTTTGACTTTTAAAGCATTGGTGAACAATTTACTCCAAATAAGTTCAAAAATAAATTTCGAATTAGTATATTAAATTCTGTTAATATTTTGCATCTTCATTGAATTGAAAATAGTTTCGATTTCATTAGCATTTTCAGTGTTGGAAAGAGGCAGTAGCAGTAGTGGGGAGCCTGTTGTACTTCTTCATCAATTTAGCTCCAAAGACTTTTTGAAACTTATGCCTCGTTTACGTACACGCAACATTTAAGCAACTAGCAACTGCAACTTGTAGTTGCGAAAAAGTGTTTACATTGAAGTTGCAAGTCAAACGCAACTTCGATCAGCTGATTTGTCGAATATATTGTTTGAATTCTTTGAGTTATGCCAGCATATATAGAGTCCATACATAATGTTAGAGAGCTTCTCAATTATTCTACTGTAACTTGTCGTTTATTTTACGCGCTCCACTTACAATAATTAAATAAAATTATCAATTTATAACAATTATGCTAATTGTACTTACTTTTGCTTTATTATTCAAACAGCTGATAATCGACGAGATTTCAGTGTTGTAAATCATTTTTTGCTACAATTTTAGTGTTTATAATCAAAAACACAGAGTTGTATTCAGAAATTGTTTCGCAACATTTATAGTTGCACGCAACTTCTACTCGAAATTCAAATGTAACTGACATATTTTACTATGAAATGTTGCGTTTTGTTGCCTGCAACTACTGCTTGTTGCAAGTTCCGTAATTGTCGCATGTATGTAAACGAGGCATAAGCTGTTGTTTAGACTAGAAATTCATCGAAGCTTTTTCGAACAAACATTTATTTCAGTCACTAATTTTTTTATTTTTTTATTATGATAAATAAATCCCATATTTGAAATTTGGATAGAGACCACAAGCAATGTAAGAACAACGGAGCGTCCAATTGTCTTTTTGCAACTGTTGTTCTGTTTTGATGCAATACTGCGTGACAAATTTTGTGCGAAGGCGTATTTCTAATAAAACAAATAGACATACATAAATATTTTTTAATAGTTACATTACAAATAAACTCTAGATAATACTTAGTATATATAACTAAGTTATATAATTATATTTATATTATATTTAAAAAAAAAAAAAAATCAAAAATAGGAAAAAGAAAAAGAAATGCAAGTGTAAATTTGATGATTTATTTGTTTTGTGTGTGTGGCGAATTGTACCTCATAACGTTGAAAAACTGTTTTTTTTTTTTAGCAAGCAATAGTAAAATTAAGTTAAATATACAAAATATTTAATTAGTTTTAATTTAAAAATAATAATTGCAATTACAATATTTAAAATGTACAAAAATTAAACAAAAAAACAAATTTTTATTAGTCTATAAGGCAAGCTAAAAAGGGCAAGGCGCAAAGAATAATACGATATACTCGTACTATATACATATAAACGATAATAATTTAATAAATATACTTTATAAATATATGTTTTTAAAATAATATTTACGCATTACAGAAATAATTACATACATACATACATACATACAAAAAAACATACTCAAGTAATAAGTTGTGCATAAAACTTTAAATTATAATTTGTTAAATTTTTCATTAATTGTTGATAATAATTTAAAAAAAAAAATAAACAAAATAATCATTTAAATGAATTAATTTTAACTAATTATGTACTTATTTATAATATTTATGTACAATGTTTGCAGGCGTCCTTAATTCTGTTCAAAAAAGAAAACATTTTATATATTGGCAAACCTAGCAAATAATCAAATTAAATTAAATAAAACTAAACTAAAAAAACAAAAAGAAAAAATTAAAAGTTTATCACACATAGTTGCATCCTATTTAAAACATACTTCATGCATGCACAAACGTACAATTTTCTTATACATATGTACTATTTATATAGAAGAATGGAAATATATGACTCAATTTTCGTTATATACACTTAGAATATTTTTTGTGCAATTCTTTAAAAATTTATTATTTTATTATTTATTTCAAGTTTTTTGTTTGTTTTTTACGTTTTGTGCTGTTTTAAATACAATTTTAAATATACATATATGTATTTTCACATGTAAATATTTATTATTTAAGCATTTCTTTTATAAAACAAATTAATAAACAAAACAAAAAAAATTGTCATTCAAAATGTGCAAAATAACTTAAAAAACTGATTTTTTTTTTAAACTTTTTTTTAAAAGCTGCTGTGCGTAAGTAATTCAAAAACTTCATGGATATGTCAAGCAAAACACCAAGTACTTAAAAAAAAAAAAAATACTTTGTATCGGTCTACTAAAACTTTTAAAACATACTGATGTCAAAGGAATAAAAGTTTGTATTCTATATTGAAATTTATAATTTTACTAGCTGGTATCCGGCGCGTTACTGCCTCTCCACCTGCCTCTTCTTCTATCTGCCACTCCTTTCCAGCCACTCCTTCTCTGCCACTCCTTCCCACTGTCCATGCCTCCCCATGCACCCGTTCCCTACCACCCACTCCGCTACCCATCTTCTCCTGCCACCTTTCACCCCATCGCCTACCATCCTTTACCCTGCACTCATTCCCCAGCCCTTTCCCATACCACCCCTTCGATCCCATTAACATGTATACAACATTTCATCCTTGGATGGGTAGAGGTAGGGTGAAAAACAATATGAAAGGCAGCAACGCGAAGTGGTACCCTGCGCGTTGCTGCCTTTCACCCTACCTCACCTACCTCTACCCATCCTTCCCAATGCCCCTTAACCGACCTCACATTTCCCTACCCTACTTCACACTTTCCCTACCACGCCTTCCCTTACCACCCATTCCCCTTCCACTATATCCCTGCCCCCATTCCCCCTTCCATCTTTTTCTCTTCCGGCTCTTTCCATTCCACCTCTTCCCTAACACTACCCCTTCCCTCTTCGATCCCATATACAACATTTCATCCCTCTATCTTATAGTTTTGGGCCAGGAACACTCGCGGGCATCAAATTGTGAATCTAAACCATTCTCGAATCCCCATAAACACACACACAAATTTTCATCAAAATTGGTCCAGCCGTTTAGAAGGAGTTCAGTCACGTACACACGTACAGAAGATTTTTATATATAAAGATATGTTTTCTGCCATCACAGTGCAAAGTGTTAAACAGAAAGTACACCAAACTAATATTTTTTTTCGCAGCAAAACAATATGCATGACATTGTATAGCGCACACAAAGAAATGACAGTCACACTGCTACAAACAATCACACAGCGACTAACGAGCAAGTACGGAGTGGCGCTGTTTTGTATTATGTTAGCATCCGATAACTAGTATTTAATGAACATGCCATACGCACTTTAAGGGGTAACCGCCATACCACCCTAGCATACTTTTTTTTTTAAGTTTTTGTATGAACATTTTGTTTTGTTGTTAATTACGCTAAAAAAGCCAAATTTGGTGTATCTTTCGTAAATTCGAATAAAATATAATATAGGTTCACATAAGGCCACTATATGTATGTGGTAGCCCCCATACAAAATTTCCCTCCATTTTTAAGTTTTTGTATGAAGTGGTATTATCAGTTCGTCTGAAAGTTTGTAACGCATTAAAGGAGGCATCGTAGACCCCGTAAAGTATATATATTCTTGATCAGCTAGACGAGACGAGTCGAGTCGATCTAGCCATGTCCGTCTATGTTTTTATGCTATCCAATTGAAATTTTGCACATACACTTCTTTTTATTACAGTTTAACAGAGTATCAATATTGACCCGCCACGTCCACTTTTTGGAGTAGTCCCCATACAAACCCACCGCCCACTTTTGACTTTTTGTATGAAATACTTTTTTATTGTAGTCAAAATCAACTTAATAATTGATATGGTGGCTTCTAGTGAATGGAGGCTTCACATATACATATACATACGCCCACTTTTTGTTGTAGTCCCCCACTTCTGCCTACTTTTGTGTTTTTTGTATGAATAACTTCTTTATTAAAGTCAATATTAGGTTGAAATGCGATATGGTGCCTTTTTGCGGACAGCCGTTTAACAAACATAGATTAGGGGCGTGGCCCATTTTGGGGATAGCCCCTATCTAAATCCCCTCGTTTATGTTTTACAATACGATTTAAAATTTCGTGTGAATGGTATTCGAGCTTCGGCTTAACCGAAGTTAACATTGTTTCCTGTTTTCTTTTTTTTTTTTTCGTTAAGTTTGAAATGCCAAATTTGGCATAGTATATACAAAATATTCCATATAGAACACTTTGAGGGGACCACTTTAAGGGGTAGTCCATGTAAACCTACTCCCCCCCCCCATTTTTAGTTTTTCCATGAAAACTATTTGTTTTTATTTTTATTTAATTATCCCGCATATATCCAGACCACTAAAGAATATAGTCTATGGTTAATATAAAGGGCTTTAAATAAGTTACAGGGTCAAAGCACTCTCGTCTATATCGTTCTTTCTTGTTTTTGCTGTAAATAGTCGTTGCATAAAAAATTATGCTGTTACCAGAATTATTTTTTATGAACCAATCTATCGATCAATCGAATCTAAATAAATAGAATCCAAATATCCAACTTGGATATTACTTGCTGTTATAGTCTCTGAGAACTGTGGCTTCATATAACCATAAAATACTAATATCAGTAAAAATATATATTTGGTATCAATAGCTCAACTGTCTAGCGTGCCGACTAACATTCCAGACGACCTGGATTCAACCCGCTTCATCCAAAATCTCTTCAAAATTTTATTTAAGTTTTTGTAATCATTTCATGCCCAACAAAATTAGCTGGAAACCAAGAAAATGGTGAAATTAATGCCAAATCTTTAGATATTTAGATAGAACTCTTCCGAAACGGCTGGACCAATTTTGATGAAAACTTTTGTGTGTGTTCATGAAGATTGGAGAAAGGTTTAAATTTAGTGTTCCTGGGTAGAGATAGTTGAAGCAGAGGGAAGCGCAGCGACGCGCAGGTTACCGTTTAAAATAGTGGGATGAAGTATTGTATACATGTTAATGGGAGCGAAGGGGATGATGGGTAGAGGAATATGTGCTAGGGTAAGGGCGCATGACGAAGGAGGGACGGGGGAAAGGAGTGGCAGAGGGAAGGAGAGGCAGCTAATATATTTATATAAGAATAAATTTTAATATATTACAGATTTTTAAATCTAAGTATCCGTTTGAAAATTTCAAAACTAAAGTGGAGCACCAGCGTTGCCGTTTAAAAAGGGCAACTTTGAAGAGCTTTAAAATTGCGTTTTCACTGAAGTTATCGTTTTTTCTTATTTTTTTAAAAACTTTTTTTTTTATTTGTATAAAAATTTTTTTTTTTGTGTTTTTCTTCCTTAAATGTTATTTTTGAAATTAAAAAAAAAAACATTTTTTTGTACTTGTTTTTAAATCAAAAAAAATTTGTTATGTTTTTTAAGTCTACATAAGCGAAGGTGTAGGGTATTTTGAAGTCGAAAACTCACATCCACTACAGTTTTACTTGTTTTTAGTACTGATAGACAGAGTTGCAATCATTTTTCGAAGAAGTATCCCTTAAAAGTATATACTTTTGTGTCGGAAGACTGCGTTTCAGTGTGACAAGGGTATTAACAATTTTTCAGAAAGTTTGTAACTCATTGAAGGAGTAATCGGAGACACTACAAAGTAAGCATATACTTGAAAAGCACGATGAGACGACTTAATTTAGCCAATTTCTGTCCGACTGTCTGCCTGTCTGTTTCTAAGTTTCTATATTTCGAGCTGAAACTCCGTATGGAGGCTTATTTTTATTGTAGACAGAGAGAAAGAAGGATATAATAAAATTTTAATGTCACACCTACGTCCGAAAATCATCGCCCATTTTTGAGTTATTTCATTTAAAATTTGTATATAGCTCCATATATAAATTCTTTGACCAAATACAGAGTATCTTCAAATAGAAGAACACTCGTTTGCAACGTTCTTTCTTGTTTCACTTCTAATTCTTTAGACTGTAGTTACAGTAGTTTATTATAGCTACTCCTCTAATATGTACAACATATGTAAGTATATAACAGCCGCCCCATAGCATATATACATATTATAAACCTTTCGTACAGATGATGGTTCAAATGCAGACGACGTTTTTTTATACAAGTAAAAAAATTTAAATTTGGTATGGATATTACTAATGTAAGCTGCATGCCCTTCAAACATACTCAATATTGTTTCATTTTAGGCTACTAAACCCTTTAGTGTCTACATAAACCAATATCAAGTACAAAATACATACATATTGCAGCTATATTCAATAACCACCATAGTAAAATGAAGTGTTCTAAGATAGGAGGGCCCAAAACTAAATTGAATCGTTCTAATTTTCATTAATCGAAACATTATTTACAAATTAACGATATTAAAGCTTTAAAATTTTTACTTGTATCTTTTCTTTTTGTAGGTATTTAAATTCTTTTGCAGCAAACATTGCGTATACGCGATATGCATTTTATTGAGATACTTTTATATCAGAGTATTGTATGCTCTACAAAATGCCACTTAAAGCGCCAGCAAGCCACAGCAACGCGCCCGAGAATCATAAAACGACCACAAATGCCACAAAGAAAGCAAAGCAGCACACGAAACAAGCTCAACGCGTCGCTGTAGATACAAAAAAAAATAAAAAAATAAAAAAGAATAATGAAAAAAAAAACACCATTTAACTACACACACACACACAGATACTTACATACAATACACAAGCGCAGGCGCGCATACTGTGCCACTGACCCAATTCCAGACTCGTTTCGTATATGTTTAAAGCTAAGCGCAAAAAATAAAGAAAAAAATAAAATAAAAAACCGAAGAAATGCGACGCGACGTCGAAGAACGTGTCTACAAAAGATACAAAGATACTTTACTGTCTTAGCAAAGCGTACAAGTAAGTAGTAAGCAAGTCAGTAAGAAAGCAAAAAGGCAAAGACACAAATTCTTCGCAGCTCTTTCACCGCAGTCGCAGCGTATCCGCATTTCTTTACAGCTTCATTGCTACAGCTTCGCTTCTGCGCTGCCAATGTATCTTTCTGGCTTCGTTAGCTATGCTAGCTCGCGCACGCGTCTATCTTTTTTTTTGAACTTGATGTTGTCTGCACTAAAGTATCTGTAACTCATTGCTTGCGCTTGCGTGTGTTGGTATCTTGCACGTTGTATCGAACTCACCGAAATTTATGCAATGTCATGATGCAGCACGTACTGACAGAACCTATATATTCAATACCCGTCTCCAACACCGACCTACACCCCCCAGACAAAACCAAAACTTTTAACGTACTTTTAAAATGTCTGCATAACTTTTTCGATTACTGATTTGAACTACTTTTGTTTTGTTGCTGCACATTGAAATTTTAAGCCAATTCAATTAAGATCTACTAATCGAATTTAATAAGTCTATGGTCTATGTGACAGTAGGAGCATACATTATTTCCATGGCATGACCATTTAAAGTGGAGTTCGCAGATCGAGAAAGTCTCAAGACATATTGAAGGCAAGGCAAACCTACAGATCAAATCAACCAACGGAATATGCAGAAACAGTATTCAGAATAACTATCTTCTTTATTCCATATTTAAACTCGTCTGATTTCTTCTTCGCTGACAAATCGATTCATTCATCGACTCCACCCAGAAAATATTAGAAAATTGAACAAATTTTCATTTCAGCCATGGCGGAGGATCAGTGAAGTAGCAACGGTGGAGCGGAGAGTCCGGTCCGCTCTCGACAACAGTGTTTTTTTTTAATGCTGCTCAACATGCGGTTGTTGGTAGTTTGGGAACATTTATATTTTTTTTTTTTTACTCTAGATGTAAGTGTGAAATTCCCTGTTGAAGATTCCAGCCCCGACACCAAAAAGTGTTGCTACGCCACTGCAGAAGATATATAGAATCTTTGCGGAGTTGTCCTACAGAATTTAATTGGCGGGGCTATCACATGGTACGAAATCTTTCAGACAGATGAAGTGAATGATATGTCCATAAATGAATCTTTTGTTTTAGTAAAAATTTGGAGTGCAGAGTGCGCGCTAAAGACCGCTCGTTATTTCGAACATATTTCTGCAGGAATAGACGGCGATGCATGCTTTCTAAATACTTTGTTCTTTGTTTAGTCTCCGTGTAAAGAAAGGGTCAGAAACTAAACCTAATGACTTCGATCTATGTAAAAGTTGTAATTAACAACCTTGGCAGGATTTGGGTCGATGTCACCCGCAGAAAGACATCATTGGTCCGAACTTCTTCGAAAACAACGATTGCCTTGTCATTATCATCAACGGTGAGCGCTACCAATCGATGATTACCAAATTCTTGTAGCCTAAAATGGATGATATGGAGGTGAACGACAGATGGTTCCAACAAAACGGCGGTACGTACCACTCAGCTGATGTCACAATGCAAATTTTGCACGAGCGATCTGAGGGCATGGTTATCTCACGCAAAGCCGAGGTGAACTAGCCACCGTGATCGTGCGTTTTGAACACGTTAGCCTGTATTTGTGGGGCTTGCGAGTCGACACACATAAATTATAAAATTTGCATCTCCATGTTCCCAAAAAAAAAAAAAACATTTCTTTATAATTAAAGAAAAAAAAATAAAGGAAAAATATGATTTCACGAAGTGAATTAATACGAATTATCAAAAGAGGTGGGTAAAAGAGTATGTTTATTCACCTTTTCTTCTATGGGTGCGAGGGGCATTGAGAGCGGTACAATTACTCTTCTATTGTCTTTGGCTCTCTATCTCTGCCTCGCTCTAATGCTCGTATCTTTGTAGGAACATGGCAAATAAGGCGCTTACATTAATCTACCATAATCGAGGTATTCCTTCCATTGTCTGTCTGGAGGCGTTAGAGAGCGCGAGACACATGGAGAAACTGCCAACTGAAAACATAAGAACATAAAATAGAGCAGCCAAGCGCATTGCGGCACCTGTTGTCCCACAATGTTCTCAGAGACCAAGTAAATCCCGAATCCGCAACAAATGAAAAACGGTAAGACAAAAGACGCCAACTTTAGTATAAATTCAGTATGATTCTAACCAATAACAATGGTATAAATTCACCACATTAGGATGAGTTTAAAATGCATGGTGAATATACATATAAATATATATATATATATGTACATACCTATATATAAATTCAAAACGCTTTTTAGGCGCTTTCATAAATTTGTATGTATATAGAAAATTTTGGAAGAATGTTAAAAAATCACACACTAATTATGTGTCAAGACGATACCGTTTAAAATGTACATACAAATAGGAAATAAAGCCGAATTTCAAGGTCGGTAGGCGTGGCATCAAAAAAGAATCTAAATGTTCAAGTTTGAAGACTCTAGCTCTTATAGTTCCAGAGATCTGTTGTGTCATACATACATACACACGGACGGACGGACGGACGGACGGACAGACGACTCAGTTTCCGATGCTGATCAGGAATATATATAAACTCTCATCAATGTACGAACATAGCGCGAGTACATCTTGGATATAACGATAAGAGAAAAACCAAATTCGACGCAGATGGACAAGTATGTAAAGTATATAGGGAGAAAGAGAATACACTGTGTGAAAGAGAGGTAACACGCCTCCATATAAGAAAAATACATAAAAGCGGCTTAGCAGCGCATGCCGGGTAGTGACATAAATACTATATACCATTCACACATATGGCGGTGTCACAGAAATCTCTAGATAAAATTTCGTCTGGTGAATTTCACAGAGAAATTTCGTAGGTGTCACAGAAATCTCGGAGATTTCAGAGAAAACAATCTGTAATGTATTCTTGATCAGCTCGATGAAACGTATCGATGCCCGTCTGTCTGTCTGTCTTGATGTTGTTGCGGATTTTTTGGGCATCAATTTCAATGCTATCAAGTTGAAAATTGGCACGTACACTTCTTATTATTCCAGTTTAATAGAATATCAAGATTGATTGAAAAATTCTATATTTAAATCAATATTCGCTTGAAATTTGATTTGGTGGATTTTAGTCGACAAACGCTTCGTATACATATGCAAATAGGCGTGTCCCGCCCACTTTTTGAGGTAGACCCATGCAAACCCACAGCTCACTTTTATGAATTTGTATGAAAAACGTCAATACCAACTTGAAATTCGATATAGAGGCATCGTATAGATGGTCGCTTCATACACATCTACTAGTGGGCGTGTACCACCCATTTTTTGGGGTGACCATTATTTAAAAATCCACTCCTCACTCCGCCTAGTTAATGGAATTAGAGCTTCAACTATAGCTAGTACTTATTTTAAAGTAAAAACAAACAAAACAAAAAGCACAATACCAAGTTTCAGTTTAATAACTTAAAAAACAGCAAGGGTGTAAAAACAAGAGTTCACGACTTAATTCGGTCTGGAAATCGTTGCCTCAATAAATTGATTGCGTCATTCGTGGTGTGGCAGATGGCGCCGTCTTGCAGAAACCACAAGTAGTCCAGATCCATACCGTCCAGTTGATGTATCAAGAACAACGTTATCGTATTCCTTTAACGCATGCCATTCACAGTCCCTGCATTTCCGTCCTCATTTTCAGAGAAGTAAGGCCCATTTCCTCCGCCTTATCAATACCCGCACCAGATTGTTGCTCGTTGTGGATGCATTTGTTTCTCAGGGATCATGTGCCCGAATCAGTTGAAAATGTGCCTCATTGGTGAAGATGATTTGTTTCGAAAAATCACTTAATCACTTAATTTTGCTCTGTCACCTATTGATAACACGTTGTTGAATTGTGTAACACTTCATTTTTTGAAACTAACGATCGGACAGCACATCATTCACCCGTCTTGACTAAAATATAAATGACTTATAATCTTCTTTACATATCAAACCCTTTTCTAAATATGACTCTCTCTCTCTCTCTCTCTCGCAATAATCTCAATGGGTATGGTTTTCGAAGGGTTTATCATTGTAGCTCTCTAAAAGCAATATCAACTGGAATGCATTTTCGAGTCCTCAGTCTTGAAATAATCAAATAAGACTACCAAATTTATACAAATAAAATGGTTTTATGATCTGTAGTCATAGTTTAAATGGGTATATTGAGAAGGCGGCGAAAAGAAGGCATACCACTCCACCATAAACTAATACGGGTGTATTCTTGAACAACAACAAAAGTCGATTTGATATAGCCATGTCCGTCTGTCTGACCGTCTGTAACTAAATCTTGAAGACTGTAGAAACCTTCAGATTTGAATATTTAGGCTCTACTATTCCTTCTTTAGATAAAGTGTATTAAATACACTTACCAACCTCACAATATGGGAGTATATCCTCATACAAACCATTTTTGATTTTAGGTATGCAATTTTTTCTGTTTTCTTTTTGGTTTTGTTAATTAAGCTGTGGTTTATCTTACGTCAATTCTTATAAAATATGCCACAAAGCTCCAGCTCGGATTATAGTATCATAAAAATCTATGGTCCGAATAAATATATAGTAAATAATAGAAGTTTACTTAGCAACATTTTTGCCAATTATCTCTAATTTATACTGCTTGTTCGTCTCTCTCTCTCTCACTATCTCTCTCTTTCAAAGCAGAACGGAAGTAAACATTAGTATTACATTTTTGTTTCCAATATGATTTGATTTGCAAATGGCAGAAGAATAAAATTATTATTATTGTAAAACACAACAGGAAGACATAAAAAAACGAGTACGAGAAGTATGTACAATAAATTGCAAAATATTTAATTTTGTTTTGTTTTGTTTTTTTTTTTTGTTTTACTGACATCAAATAATTCATAATTTGTTGCCAAACTTCTGCAACAGTTGCACAATGCATAATTTCGATGTATTTTTTATTTATATTTTTGTTGTTTCTCGGTCGGCTTCGCTTTGAAAGTTAAGAACATTGAACAGCGAAGAGCATAGAATTATTATTTATAAGAAAATTTACACATGGCTAGCTACACTTTGAGCAGAACTTAAATATCGGAACAATCATAAATTATATGAAGAAAAACTACAATATTAAAAAAGATAAATTAAAATTGGTATGTTCTTCTACAAAAGCAGCAGCAAAAAAAAAAAAGAAAAAAGAATCACTGACCAAAAACGAAAATAAATAAATATAAATAAAAGAGAACTGTTACAGTAGTCTACAAAAAGCGAATTTAATTAACTGCAAAAATTATTAGAGCTGATCGAAATCTTATGAAATATGGCTTTGATTAAATCGCTGTGTATTTCGACTTGAATTCATTTATTGTTCTTCTTCTTGCTTTTTGGTTAGTTAAATTAATAATCTATAATTAACTTTGACTTTGCTTGTTCAAAGCGGTTTCAGCACCGCTTTACAAGAAACATAAAAATAAGCACTTCGGTATGGTTTCATTTTGATAATATTAAGCTGAGTGCAGAAACCCGCAAAAAGTGAAAATCTATTATTATTCTAATGGTTAAACATGATTATTATAATAAGAATCGCAGTTATATTTTAGTATTGTAATACATTTAAATGGTTTAAGACCTAATTAAAAAAAAAAAACAAGAAAAAACTTTAACTTCGGTTGAACCGAAGCTCGATTACCATTCACGCGAAATTTTAAATCGTATTGTAAAACATAAACGAGGGGATTTAGATAGGGGCTACCCCAACCCGCCCACTAGTAGATGTGTATTAAGCGATGTAGTGACCATAAAAAGGCACCATATTGTATTTCAACCTAATATTGACTCTAGCAAAGAAGTTTTCATACAAAAAGTAAAAAGTGGGCGGGTCCCACCCATTAATGTATATGTCATGGATCCTTCCACTAAAAGTTACCATATCAATTATTATGTTGATATTGACTACAATAAAATGTTTTTCATACAAAAAAGTCAAAGGTGGGCAGTAGGTTTGTATGGGGGCTACCTCAAAAAGTGGGTGGATCTCACCCATTAATGTATATAAGAAGCGTCCGTTCACTTGAAGTTAACATATTAATTATTAAGTTGATATTGAGTTTTTCATACAAAAAATCAAAAGTGAGCGGTGGGTTTAGCCCCCATCTACCCCAAAAAGTGGGCGTGGCAGATAAATTGTTATACTTTATTAAACTGTAATAAAACTAAGTGTATGCGCAAATTTTCAACTGGCATGGTTAGATCGACTCGTCTCATCGAGCTGATCAAGAATATATATACTTTATGGGGTCTACGATGCCTTCTTTAATGCGTTATAAACTTTCAGACAAACTGATAATAAAATTTCACACTATGTGTGAATGGTATAAAAACTAAGCAAGAATTAAAATTTATCTCCTTTTTATACCATTCACACATAGTGCGAAATGGTATTATCAGGTTGTTTGAAAGTTTGTAACGCATTGAAGGATCCATCGTAGACCAGCCATGTTCGTCTGTCTGTCTGTCTGTCTGTCTGTCTTTATGTTGTTGCGCATTTTTTGGGGACCAATTTTTAAGCTATCCAGTTGAAAATTTGCACATACACTTATTTTTATTGCTGTTTAATAGAGTATCAAGATTGACAACGGCACGCCCACTTTTTGGGGGCTACCCATACAAACCCACCGCCCACTTTTGATTTTTTGTATGAAAAACTTTTTTATTGTACTCAATATAAACTTAATAATTAATATGGTAGCTTCTAGTGAACGGACGCATCACATATACATTAATGGGTGTGTTTCTCCCGCTTTTTAAGATAGCCCCCATACGAACTCACCGCCCACTTTTGTGTTTTTTATGAAAAAATTCTTTATTTAAATCAATATTAGCTTGAAATTCGACATGGTGGATTTTAGTGGACAACCGCTTCATACGCATATATCAATGGGCGTGTCCCGCCCACTTTTAGATGTAGTCCCATACAAACCCACAGCTCACTTTTATGCATTTGTATGAAAAACAGCAATATCAACCTAAAATTCGATATGGTGGCATCTTATAGTTGGTCGTAAAGGGTTCGAAATTGGCCTCGTTTATGTTTTACAGTACGTTTTAAAATTTTGTGTGAATAGTATTACCTAGAGCAGCGGTGGCCACGAAATTTTGAATCGGGAGCAATACAACAACATCTACAACAAACAGAGTTTTTGAAGTCATAAATCTGAGCAAAATTAACATTTTTATGATTCTATGCGTGGCCAAGAAAATCGAGCCTTCGCTGTATTGTTGTTGTTTAGTTTATTAAAGTAAAAAAAATTCAACACTGAAAAAAATTATTGAAACCATTTAAATTCAGTCACTTAGTAAAAATTGTAACACATCAAAACCTACTTCGCTTTCTTACTCAGTGTACAAGACGCGGCAGAAGTCATAAATCATAGCAAAATGAACACTTTTATGACGGTCCGAAAATCGTGTGTGGTTGTTGCTTCGTTTTCGGCTGTGCCGATAGTTGTTGTTGTTGTCTCGTCGAAAATCGCAAGCGTGCAAAAGTAACGGTTTAGCACTAATAGCAACGAGTGAAAGGGCTTGCCCACCGTTGACCTAGATTTTCAGTTCAGCCGAAGTTAACGTGTTTTCTTGTTTTCGAAATAAAATTAAAAAAATATTGGGACCTTGAATTAATACTGATCGTTTTTCGCTGGCCACAACTTTTTCCCATCTTTCCGGCAATTTTCGGATAACAGCTCGGAAGAACGACTCGTCTTTTAAGGCAATCCAATAATCGACACATTTTTTGCATTGTTCATATGAAATGAACTTCTGCTGGGACAGACCATGTGTCATCGACCGGAGCAAGTAGTAGTTGGAAGGAGCGATGTCTAGAGAATACGGCGGGTGGGGTAGGACTTTCAGTGCCATTTCAGCGTTTCCAAGTAGGTCTTGATCAGTTTTGCAACATGTGGCCGAGCGTTGTAATGATGCAAAATCACTTTGTCGTGCCTTTCTTCATATTCCGGCAGTTTTTGCTCAGTTCGTGGCTCAAACGCATAAGTTGAGTCCGATAGCGTTCCTCCATGATAGTTTCATTCGGTTTGAGCAGCTCGTAGTAGATCACGCCGCGCTGGTCCCACCAAATGCAGAGCATATGCTTCATGCCATGAGTATTCGGCTTTGCGAAGGATGTTGATGACTGTCCCGGCGAAACCCATGAGCTTGGGTCTGTCGTAATGGATTCACTTTTCAAAGCCAAAAAACCTTTTCCTTTTGGCGTTCGAGGAGCTGTTCACAAGCGATAAATCGCCTTTCGAATTCGCGCGGCTTCAACTCGTATGGCACCCAGTTTCCTTGCTTGTGAATCAATCCAATGGCTTTTAGACGTTTGCTGACTGTCGCCTCATCTACTCCCAATGATTCTGACAATTCCTGAAGCGTCTGGCATTAGTCCACATAGAGCAATGATTCCAATTCTTCGTCTTCAAACTTTTTGGGTTGATCCGGCCGTACCTTATCTTCGAGCTCAAAATCACCAGTTTTAAAGCGACCAAACCAAATCCGACACGATTGTTCATATAGAACATGCTCGCCGTAATCTTCTACTTAAATTTGATGACCAACGGCCGAACTTTTCTTCATATTAAAGTAATGAAGAAGAACTCCCCCCAAAAACTCTTTATCTGGTACGAAATTCTACATGTTTGAGGCAATATTTAGTATGGTTGTTTACGTTTAAAAAAACTGGCACAAGACAATAGGTTTTAGCGGTAAGAAATTGGAAACTTGAATTTTGATTCTAGTGACGGCCTCTTGTGTGAGGATTAGATATCATCTCGAATGGCAAATGCATTTTAAATTATGTAATTATATAAGAAAGGAGTTACAAGATCATATGACTTCTCGGATAATATAAATGATCGGTAAAAATAAATATATGAAGGTCTTAGCCCATCGAAAGCTAAAATTTTTAAAGTCTCCAGCAAACCTTTAGTCTTTTGAGTATATTGTAAGACTCTTATATCGAAAGGTTTCTGCGCTCTTAAGATCATCTCAAAGAGTACTTCTTTTCGTTCTTTGCAACCACACTAATATGAATTTTAATTAGAAGTTAGAAACAATGCCTTTAAATGAATTTAAGAGTCCTATTAACCATTCCAATTGAAATTTCTTCAAATTTTCCACTTGCCATAATGACTATGTCATTCGCATAGCCCCGGCAACCTATGCCACTTCCTTATGGAAGATCCTGCCCGAGCGTTCTGGGCAGTCGCGTAGGATGTACTCTATCAAGACATTATAAAAAACTTACATTTGCATATATACCAAGCGTATCGGGTGAAATTTGGTACTTATCTATACTAATATAATAAAGAGGAAAGATTAGATTGTTTGTTTTTTTTTTTTTTTTTTGTTTGCATTGAATAGGCTCCTAAACTACTGGACCGATTCGAAAAATTCTTTCACTGTTGGGAAGCTACACTATTACCGTGTGACAAAGGCTATATTATATTTCCAAAAAAAATAGGGATCCTTACTATAACTCCAATAACGTAAACCAAGGTGTAAAAAAATGACCTTAAAAATTCATTACATCGCCTGCGTTGCGAAAACTATTAATGATAGAACAAAATAATGTACTTCGACTTTGCAGAATACATCATTATCTACAAAAAGCGTGGTACCAGCATATGTCTAACTATAATAGTTATGTCACAAAAAGTGTAATTTTATTTTAAAAATTTAATTGAAATGCCGCCGCTAGAAAAGGCTCATTATTTGTACCTTGGTATTAATCCTTATCAAAATAAATTACTTCATATTCACGATTGCTTCAATTATATTCATCATTATATTCAACATTATATAACTTTTTGAATTATTCAATTCGGACATTCCATTCGAAAGATATCACGAGTTTAAAAATGTAAGTACTAGAAAAAAGTCGCGTGGTCGCCGCTCACCCCGCTCGACTAGCTAAGCAGCACCACAATATCCGATGTATGCGTCACTGTGGTACGGGAGGGGAGCGAATAATTTTCGCTTGAAAATATTTTGAATTCGCTTTATATGTATTCGTTTGGTATCTCATATATAAAATTCTCACGTCACAGTATTTGTAACCAAACTCATCCGAAACGGCTTGACCGATTTTTTTTGTATATTCGGTAGGTATGAGAATACGGCGTAAAGTATTTTTCACCCTCCTACCCCTACCCACCATTTTTTAATCACGATTTTAGTATTTTTGTATGAACAATTTTATAACTCTAGAACGGCTGGACCGGTTTTAATGATCTCTGATTTGTTGAATTCGTCCCCGCCCCGAATATCAGAGCAACTAGTAAAATAAGGAAAAAATTCACGGAAAAAAAATTATATTAAAATTAATAATTAATGGGGTCGTGGAGGGCATGGGAAAGGGGGTAGGCAGAAGTTGGAGTGAAAGGAAAAGAGAAAAGGGTGGCAAGAAGTGGTATGGGACGTGGTGGTAGGGGAAGATGTGGTAGGGAAAGGGGCAGGGAAAGGAGAAGTAGGAGAAAGGGCTGCAACACGCCGGGTTTCTTTTAAAAAAGAAGAGGAATGGTGGAAAGGCGAGTGTTGGAAAAGGGGTAGGGCAATTAGAATGGGAGGTAGGGAAGGATGGTAATTTAAGTGGGCAGGGGGAAGATGGGTAGAGGATAGGGAGGTAGGCTAAGGGCTCATAGGGAAGGAGGGGTAAAGGTAGGAGAGGCAGGGGGAATAGCAGCATCGTGCTGAGTACCATTTAAGATAGAGGGATGAAGTGTTATATACATGTTATTGGAATCGAAGGGGGCAGGGAAAAGGGGTGATAGAGTAAGGAGTGGATGGATAAGGGAGCAGAGGAATGGGGTGGTTGGAGAAGGGGAGGAAGGGTCAGCAGAAGATTGATAAGAGAATTGGAGGTAGAGTTAAGGGGCATAGGGAAGGTGAGGCAGGGGAAAGGTGGGGCAGGCAAAATGTGGGGCAGGGGAAAGGTGGGGCAGGGGAAGGAGAGGCAAGGGGAAGGGCAGCAACGCGCCGGGTACGAGCTAGTAATTTATAATTAGATCAATTATCAATTTTTGACTACACGTGTAGGCTAAAAAATGTACAAAAAAAAATAAAATCAAAAGCCTAAAATAAATAAATAAAATACTATAGGGAAAATATATAAATACATACTTGTATTTCTTGAATAAATAAATATATGTACAAAAACACAAAACAAAAACACAAAACAAAATATTTTAGTGTAGAAGTATTGTATTGTAGTACGAGTGCAAAGCATGGAGAAATGGAGAGCAACTTTCACCGAACCAAGGTCATTGTGTCTAAATGCGACAAAGAAAAACAACGAAAATAACAACAACGAAAACAACAATAACTCAACTGCCTGTTGGCCATCTCCATTGCCAATAAATATTATTAAAATTGTTTTTTGAGTTGACAGCTTTATTAACTACAAATGTCTGAAGCGATTATGAGGAAAAGGATTTTTCCAGACTAAGTAAACCAGACATGCGCAGAAAGATGGATTTGAGCTTTTTGCTTTAAAGTTATTCAATTTATTGATTTTAATTATTATATCTAATATTTATGATGTTTCTTTTTATACAACAAAAACAAAAACTAAACCAAAACCAAAACAAAAGACTTAAGCAACAAACTTACCTTTTTCCACAAAATATGCTCGTAAAAGAATGTTTAGTATATACATTTTTATATCAACTTACTTCGCTGTTTGTCTTCATTCCCGACCATCGTAGTTCTTCATGAGTTGATGATAATTGCATTTGCATGCAGTTCGCTGCAAGTAATTGATACAAAATCGAGCAACAACAATAATAACAATTAGCAAAACGAAATCAAAATAAAATAAAATGGTCACGCATGCGTTACATAGACTCATATACATGCGCGTATACCTATATATATATATATATATATATATATATATATATATATATATATATATATATATATATATAGACAGATACCTACGAGTAAGTATATCAACATAGATGTTTTTGTTAACTATTTTTATATTATGTAGATAGATTTAAAAACTTTTATTTATCTACGAGTATGCATACTCGTATTTATATTGAAAAGTGAAATTTCAAAGTAGAACAGCAACAGCAACACCAACAGCAACAATAATAATATTATTAACAATAGCAATAAACAACTACGACGCAACTAAAACGCAATAAGTTGGGAAAAATTTTACCTTCGGTGGAACCGACGCTTTGATATTCTACTCTTGTTTAATCTGTTTGTGTCCAAGTTGTTTTTAACCTATATTCAACTGGTAGATATAAAAAGAATCGAGGATTTTCGTACTTGAATAGATCCATAGGGGAAAATTCTTGGTTCTAGAACTTATTTTCAAACCCGAAATTCTTAAATTTAGCACATCTTCAAGCTTTAGTAAGCTTGATTTAAGAAAAAATTGAATTGATTTGAGTACAAAAGGGCACACAAAAATAAAAATAATAATTTTTATTTGTTTTTTTGTTATTTATTTGTTATACCATTCACATACTATAGTGTGAAATGGTATTATCAGTTTGTCTGAAAGTTTGTAACGCATTCAAAGAGAGGCAACGTAGACCCCATAAAGTATATACATTCTTGATCAGCTCGATCAGACGAGTCGATGTAGCCATGTTCGTCTATCTGTCTGTCTTTATGTTGTTGCTCATTTTTTGGGGACCAATTTTTATGGTAACCAGTTGAGATTTGGCACATACACATCTTTTTATTGCAGTTTCATAGAGTATCAAGATTGACGGTGCCACGCCCACTTTTTGGGGTAGCCCCCATACAAACGCACCGCGAACTTTTGAATTTTTGTATGAAAAACTTTTTTATTGTGATCAATATCAACTTAATAATTGATATTGTAACTTTTAGTGGACGGATCCTTGACATATAATTTAATGGGTGGGACCCGCCCACTATTTGCGGTATCTCCCATACAAACCTACTGCCCACTTTTGACTTTTTGTATGAAAACTTCTTTATTAAAGTCAATATTAGGTTGAAATGCAATGTGTTGCCTTTTTATGGTCAGCCGCTAGACATACATAGACTAACGGGCGTGGCCCGCCCACTACTTAAAAAATTTCTACTTACTTCAAGTCAAAAAGAACTTATTTGACATTCGGAGACTTTTGTACTTTTGTTCTTAGCATTACAGTTTTATAATTATTTCAAGGATTTTATACTTAAATCGATCCCATTTTGTACTTTTTATTTAACTTATAATAATTTATTGTATCTTTTCGCTAGAGACCAAGAATAATATTAAAACGCTTAATCCTAAGCACTTAAGCTAAGCCTCTGTTCAGAGGTTTATATAGTTTCTAGGTCCCTTAAAAATTATTGCTGGGCTGGAAGGTCGTTTCTCCTTAGTCGTGTCTGGTTACATAGATGAGTAAGCGATCTTGCCAAGTGGTTGGGGTGGCAATTAAGTTTATCTGCGTAAATACGCTGGAAGCGAGCTATTTCATTTTTTACAAATGGGATATTGAGATCATTGTGAGTATTCTCATTTCGAATATACCAGGGGGCACCAGTTATAATTCTAAGAATTTTCGTTTGGGCTCTTTGTGTGGAGCTACGACAGCGGGTGGGTGTATATTTGGATTATTTGAACTCTTGATGCATACTTTGTGGTGGTTGGAGAAAGATGTTCAAGCTGTTTTCTTCATTTTTCAATGCTTTATTAAGCTTCCTCGTTGCTGTTTTCAGCCTTGCTTTTGCGGCAGGGGACCATAGACATTGCTATTCTCTGCGTAGTCGGCTTTTTTTCACTACTAGCTGCTCTATTTGGGTGTTAATTGCAACATAGTTCATCGAAGAAGGTGTACTTCTTAATGGTGTTGAGTGTTGAGTTGCAGCTACAAGTACTGAGTTTAGGACACTGACAGAGTTCTCAATGTCCATTTCATTGCTTATTGACGGATTTAGTTCAATATGGCTGCTTAATTTTAAGCCAATTCGTTTTTCTTGTTGTGAGTATACGAGGGTTTATTTTCTGTTCGGGGTACTACAGTAAGTTAAATATAATTGGCGAGTGGTCCGATGAAAGATCTGCAAGTGACTCTCCAGATATGAGGTTTCGAGATATTCTTCTTGTAACGGCATTGTCCATTAAGTCGGGTATTTTTGTTGTATCAGCTGGCCAATAAGTGGGACTACATGGTGAAACATAGTCTAGCTTGTTTCGTGTTGTCACAAGAGCTTTATAAGTTGCTTTCCTTTTGGATTTGATAGCCGGGAACCCCAGTGCGTATGTTTGGCATTATAATCGCCTGCTGCTAAAAATCGGTCACAAATTAATGAAGTCCGTAAACTGTTTTTCATTTTGTACTTGATTCAAGAAAATTTACTACGAATCGTACTAAAAAATTTTAAGTACGCCTGCGGATAAAAACAAGAATATCAAACGTAATTTTAGAATGGATTTTTTTCTGTGTGCGGATGATTGTAAATTTTTATTATTCATTAAACTTAAAACGACTTGAAGAATTTGCTGAATTCAGAAAACAGGTCTTCTACTTCCATTTTCACCTTCTGAATTAATTAGGTTAAACATCTCTCCTAGGAATCAGAATCCATGGTACAAAATACTTAGCTTCTCAGCTTACGCTATCAAGACTAGACTGTTACCTACAAAAGCGCTTTAAAATTAACTGAGTAATTTAGTAATGTTTAAACTTATATGGAACACAATCTATTTGACCTGAGCAATCAGCCCGCAAATTTTGGTTTCAATTGGAAGAGTTGCCGTGCTATAAATTGTATTGTACTGTCCAATTTTTATAATTTTAAGTACGATACTCGTTGTATGTTTTTGCGTTTTTAACAAATATTATATTAATTTGGAAAAAACGAATGTTGTGACTCCGAAAGGAGTCTAAGTAGAATTGGATGAAGTTCATGACACATCTGGACCAGCGTTTAAACCACTTCACAATTAAGTCCGAGTCCAACTGACTACTGAAGTAACGATTAACAACCGCAATTCGAACTAGTATTTGTGCCGTTTCGTAACCGTAGATCCATCACAGCACACCAAACGAACAGTCCAAACAGCTGATTTTTCCGAGCGGATCAGTACAGCAGAGTACCAAGTTTGGTCTATCGACCAACAATATCATAGCGACAGTTTTTTTTTTTTTTTTATGTAAGCAACATAATTCACATTGATTACCTTAAAAAGATTTGTTTCAGTGATGTGCTCATCGCTGAAACAAACGCCTTCTTTGAAAGATTTGGGAAATTAGTGGACGAAGTTTATTGAAAAAAATGAATAAACCAAAAAGTTGTGTGTCAGCTCAAAAAATATGAAAATTTTACTTACAACTTGTAATTTTGTGTGATGATTATGCCTAAAACTGGGCAGAACACGCCCATTTATATATATATATATGAAAAGCATCTGTCCATAAAAAGTTACCATAATAAATTTCAAGTTAGTCTAAGATGTAATAATATGATTGTTTCCCATGGAATGGACATTGGAGTCACATGCATCACGTGCCGCTCTCATTTATTCAACTGCTAAGCATAGAAGCCTCCATCTGTATTTCAAACCAATATGAACTGAAATATTATAGTTTTTGTATGAAAAAAACAAAAAGGGATTTGGATTTGTATGGAACTATAACTAAAAATGGTCCTATTATGTTGTTGATATGAATACTTTATGGGCTTAGAATAAATATAAGTTTATGTATCAGATTTAATTGGATATAAAAATTTATGCAAAAAAAAAATGAACAACGTTCAAACAGACAGAGGGACAAACTGACATGTCTAGATTGACTCATTTCGTCACGCTGATCAAGAATAAATACGCATAAATACTGTGTGGAGTCTCCGATGGTTTCTTCAATGACAAATTTACTAATGCCTTTCTTTCATATCCATCCCTCTCGAATGTACTCTATACATCACACTGAAGTATTTACTTAACAACAACATAAAATATCAAAAAGCAGGAACAAAAATATTGCATTGCAAAATAAGCAAACGAACAAAAAACGCAGGCAAACAAAAAGTAAGCGCATAAAACGCCAAGTTAACCTTAACAATAAAAAAAATCTTTAAAGTGTCACTGTCATGGCCCTTTTTGCCACAACAACAACAAAAGATATCAACAACAAAACGCGCTCAACCTCCATACCACGAACAAATCGATCTTGGCCGGCCGGCCCATAACGTAGCATAAAAATTCATACAATGTATCATATTGTGCATATATACATACATGTATATTGTATATTGTATGTAGATATTTATAACCTGTTGGCAATTCAATGGATCGGATTTTACTCTGTACGTGTTTCGTGCAACGCAAACTCGGCTGAATTTTTTTATATTTCTCTGTTACAGCTTGCTGCCAACGTAAAGACTGCGCATATAAACAGAGCTCAGACGGAGACATCCGTAAAGTAGGTCATCACTAACAGACAGTAAAAAAGCTTACAACAAAAAAAGCAGTTCGTCTGTAATATTTGGAAAATCGCAACAAAAGCTATCGCGCTCAAGTTGAAAAGCTCGTTTCAAGCTTGTAAAACTTGAAAAAAAAACGTTATGCGTTTATTTTGCAAGGCATAGCTGTGACATTCACAATGCTTTTCAGTTTCCGGTTGTTCAACAGCCTTCAATATGGCAACGCTGCAATACAATTGTGTGCTTTTTTTAAATATAACGGCATAACGTTAGAAACACAGGGTACTTCATTGGCATTCGTAGTGCACAGGGCGAAGTTGTTAATAAAAACCTTTTTTAAAATAAATTAAACATGAAACCTATTTAATTTTAATGAATAGAAGCATAACTTAGAACAAATTTAGTTTTTTGTTTACTTTTGCATCAATTGCAATTGAAGTTGAGCCAAAAATACAGTTACAAAATTAATAGAAAACAAGTGCCTGTCTGTCCGATTGGATTTTCTCAAGCAAAACTATATGTATATTGAAACTATTAACGCTAAAATGTGTAGGTGGCCTTATATATAATGTATACCATTCATTCATTCATCGTTGTAACATTTTATACAAAAAGAGAAAAAAAAAATAAAAAATTTATTTTATTTTGACTTTTAAATTGGTAGCATGGACTAAATTATTGGAAGTAAGAGAGGTGAACTCATAGGCATAAGTTTTGTGCATCGGGCAGAAGATATCAAAAACAGTACATCGAAGTTATAAAAAGTACATTAACAAAATGTATGCATTAAACTAAATTTGACATGTTGTTGAATAAGCGCTATACTTCGTAGTGTCTGTGACACGTTTATTTTCACTAATGAATGAATGTATATTTTGTCCATAAAAAGTCGACTTACCAAGGTTTAAACCAATATCCAAAGATATTAGTTTGACATTATATATTTCGTTTATACGATGGAGTTTCTCATGAAAACCTTTCACTGAACACTCTCTCAGTGCGGTCTATTTCTACGTGTGCGCTTATTCAAAGTTCATTTGAAGTTCATAAACAAAATTTAAATTTTATAAAATATTTCTTACAATATTGTTTAACGTTGTACTTTTTAATTTGCAATATAAAAATCGCGTTTATAGTGATATTATTCATTGTTTAAGTTCAAATATTGTTTTTCTTTGTTTTAATTATTTACTGCAAGCGTCTATTTTCTTTTCTTTTTTCGGTTCCTCCGTTTGCTTGTTTATGTTCTGTAAAATAGTGGTACTCTTTCTGCTCTAATTTCATTTTAACTTTTATTCATTTCTTTATATAGCATACTTTTTTACACCAATAATTAATTCCTTTTGGTTCGGTTTTAATAAATTTCCAATGGCTTGTTTTGTACTGATCCTCGCTGCCCATTTAAAAACAAGGCTTGTGCTGGCCAATACCTTGCTTGTTGGTTATGCGATTATGTTTCACACTTGTTTTGTGCTGGTTTTAACGGTCGAGTTCTTGACGCAATCAAAGGTCTACGTTGGATTTGTTACCATTGTAGAACGACAGAACGACTTGGTCGAAAAGTTTCAGCAACTTTAAAAATCGTTCAATGATTTTAACTGTTTAAATGCTTCTCTTAAACGGAAAAAAAAGAAATTCTCCGCAGTCAAAGCCTTCGCCCATAGGTGTTTCACAGTATGAACCTGTAACTGCAATTGTTCCAATTATGGCCACAGTATTTTTAACACCGTTTGATGAAAAACCAGAAGATTCTACGGTTTCTGCCGCTCCGTCTTTAGAACCTTCTGTGAATTCGACATTGGTGCCAATGGAAATTGACACCAATAAAATAACGCCCGATCTCAACTTCGAAGTGTCTTCTAGTGCTTACTCCAACCCTCTGGTAGTAGTTGAAGAATGCACTGTTGTGCCTCAACTGGTAACTGATTCTGTTGCCCATCTTCTACACAAAATCAATCTTCTAAAAAAATAATATCCTGACCGTTGTTGCCCCGCGTAAATCTCTATTTCTATCACGTCTTGCTTCTGATACTACTGAAGATAATATAAAATCATATATTAATTGTTCTCTTAAGTGCTCCAATAACATATCTGTTTCTAAATTTAACTTCTCCTACTCGCGTTCGATCTACTCTTTTATAGGTAATTGTTCCTGTGTCTATTTTCGACACCATTCTATCTCCCAATTTCTGGCCTGCTGGTATTGTTGTGCATGAGTACGTCTATAAAAGTAAACGTACCCCTGTACAGAATCCTGTTGATTTGCCCTCTGTTTCAACTTCTGTGCCAAAAAACTAAGTTCCACTTCTTTCCTAATTCATTATCAAAATGTGAGAGGGTTAAGAACTAAGCTAAGTAATGTTTATCTTAATAGTTTTTCTTTTACTGCTGACATAATTGTCTTTAGTGAAACTTGGCTTCAACCACACATACTCAATACTGAGTTATTCAATGATAATTTTGTTACATTTAGAAAAGATCGTGCCAATCGCTCTGGTGGTGGTGTTCTAATATCAGTCAAATCGTCTCTGTTGTCTGAGGAAATTCGTATATATCAGGACATTGAATTTATATGTGTTAAAACTTCTTTTCGTGGTTTTAACATATACATTACTTGCTCATACATTCCTCCTTCTTCGGAAATGAGGATCTACTGTCAGCATGCCGCTGCGATCTCATACATCGCTACTCTTTTACATGAAAAAGATCATCTTATTGTTTTAGGTGATTTTAATCTACCTAATATAAGATGGTCAAATTTGATTGATACCTCTATGCTGATTCCAGCGGTAAAGAATGAGTTTCTTGATAGTCTTTTTGAATTGTCCATGCAACAGTGCAATAATGTTCGAATCAGCTCTGGAAGACTTCTTGATCTTGTTTTTGTTGATGCTGGTTTTGATGTATTTATTAATAGGATTCCTCCTATTACAATGCCTGAAGATAATCACCATCCAACTTTGGAAGTCTCTTTTCAGCTTGACTGTATTTGTCGTTCACATGACATAAATAAATCTCTCCGACGTGTCCGATGTTTTAGAAAAACTGACTATGTTAAGTTAAATCACTTACTTTTCAATACTGATTGGTCTGCTCTCGAGCGCTGCTCAGATATTGAATTGGCAATGGAATATTTTTTATTCCACCATTCTCAGTTATTTCGACAGATGCATTCCATTCACTACGCTCCCAGTCTCTGAAAAAAGACAGTCTTGGTTTTCACGTAGCCTTTGCCGATTACAAATTAATAATAAGTCGCGTTTATTTAAAAAGTATAAACGTAGTGGCTCTAATACTGATTTTAGAAATATTGTGTCGCACGTTCTGATTTTAATGCATTAAATAAAAGGTGCTATGCTAATTATTTAATAAAAGTTAAACAAAACATGCGTCACAATTCAAAATCGTTCTTCTATTTCGTTAATACGAAACGTAGTACTTCAGCGTATGCTTCGCAATTATTTCTTGATGGTGCAGTAGCATCTTCTGATTCGCCTATATCAGATTTGTTTGCCTACTTTTTCCAAAGAACGTATTCTTGCAGCTCTGTTAATCCTAGTTTCTCATATCCTTATAGCATAACAACGTATGACAAAATATATTATCATGTCTTTTATCAATTAATTTCTCTTTTCTACCTGGCCCGTATAATATTCCCAGTTGCAAACTAAAACATTTTTTTTATTTTTTTTTTTTATTATCTTAAGTGAATGTCGATCAGTTTACTTAAAAACTATAATACATTTATATGTTAAACAAAAAGTGACATTAAGGCATTTAGCTTAGAGTATTTACATTAATATAACAAAAAAAAAATAAGGCTTAATGCCTATTTTGTATATCATTTGGATGAAATCTTTGGAGTCGTCTACGACATCTATTAACGACCAGAGCCGCTTCTAAATGATTAACATGAGAAGCCAGTCGATCATTATATCTGCTGCTGTGGAAGTTCAACTGTTCCATGACTGTTGGTATTTTCAAATCTCGATGTAAAACTTTATTGCGCATATACCAAGGAGCCTCTGTTATTTTACGCAGAACCTTGTTTTGAAGTACTTGTATACGGTTTATATTAGTGGCAGCAGCAGTGCCCCATAATTGTATTCCATACATCCAGGTAGGCATAATTATTGATTTGTATATAAGCAGTTTATTTTCGAGGCTGAGTTTACTACTTGGGCGAAGTAACCAGTTTAACTTTTTGAGTTTAGCGTAGCAAACTGCTGTGGTTTTTTGAATATGCTTACGCCAGGTGCCACGTCTTTAAAAAATTTTTCTAGATCCATTTGTTTTCCTTTATCAATTCTTTTCAACCTATCTACAAAGCTATGTAAATTTCCATTTCTTTGAAAAGAATCTTTTATTATCCCTTTACATAAAGAGGGTAGCAAGTCTGATGTATCGAATTATAGAGGTATTGCTCAGCTGAGTGCTATTCCAACGCTCTTTGAAAATATCATTTGTGACCAAGTCTGTTGTTAGTTTGGTTTTGTTAAAGAAAAATCTATTAAAACTAATCTTTTAGAATTTTCATCTTTTGTAAATAATGGTTTTGAGTCGGGTAGCCAAACTGATGTCATTTATATAGACTTCAGTAAACTTTTGATAGTGTGTGCCATAAGCAGCTTTTATTCAAATTAAAAGCAATGGGGTTTCCTCCGTCTTTTATTACTTGCATTGAGTCATACTTATCCGATAGAACACAAAAAAATTTATTTAACAATTGTTTGTCTAAAACTATTTTTGTTTCTTCTGGTGTTCCCTAGGGAGTCACATATGTCCAATATATTTCAACATTTTTACTAATGATCTTCCTTTGTCTATTAAGCATGTCCATACACTAATGTATGCATTCGCAGCACAGTTTATTGCAGGCTGACTTAAACTCACTATATACATGGTGTCGTCTAAATTTTCTAAATCTAAAAAAAATCTAAAATCTTGTCAAAATGCAAATGTATGACGTTTCATCGCAGAAAACCATTTATAGTAACATGTTCTTTAAATAACATTAACCTCGAGTGTTGTTTTAATGATCTAAATATCCTTATGGAACCCAAACTTATTTATAATAATCACATTTTTTCAATACTAAATAAAGCAAAAGATGTTCTTGGCTTTGTTAAGCGTTGGTCTAAGGAATTTAATTACCCTTATACCACTAAACTCCTATATACTACCCTTGTTCGTCCGATTTTAGAATTTGGCTCTTGTATTTGGAACCCATATTATGCTATTCACGGGGAGTCAGTTCAAAAACAGTTTCTTCTGTTTGCTCTTAGGAGTCTCAATTGGGATCCCGATATAAATCTTCCACCCTATCATGACAGGTTAAAATTAATTGACCTCCCAACCCTCTTGTCGCGCCGTTCTATGCTCTCAGTTGATTTTCTTCATAAAATTCTTATTGGAGAGATTGATTCTCCCTACTTACTTCAGTCGTAAATGTCCCCATTCGGCCAACTCGCCACTTCGTGCCAATAAAATTGACTTTTTGTACGACAATTTACGCGCTCAATAATTCATTTCGAGCTCTTTGTTCTGTCTATAATAAGTTTTCAGCCTATTTTTCTTATAACTCTTCCTTACACTATGTAAAAAACTCATTATTCAATAAATTTGTAAATTTAAAATTTATTTTTGTAATTGCGCCCGCTTGGACCACCTCCCAGACTGTGAGTAGGGGCACAGTCGGTCAACCTGGCGTGCCAAACAAAAATTCATCCAACGGGTCTGAGTGTCCGCAACTTCCTTCTTCTAACTTAAAGTTAGTCTAGTTACATTTTTATATTGTACTTATTAAGCGACTATTTTATGTATGTTGTAGCAAATTTTTAAATAAACAAATAAATAAATAAATAAAAATCATAGCCTTATATATAATGTATACCATTCATTCATCATTGTAACATTTTATATAAAAAAGAGAAAAAAACAAGAAAAAACATTAACTTCGGTTGAACGGAAGCTCTAATACCATTCACACGAAACTTTAAATAGTATTGTAATACATAAAAGTGGGGGTTTAAATATGGCTACCCCAAAAAGTGGGTGGTACACGCTCACTAGTAGATGTGTATGAAGCGATGTAGTAGATGTGTAAGATGCCGCCATATCGAATTTCAAGTTGATATTGACGTTTTCCATACAAATGCATAAAAGTGAACTGTGAAGTGGGCGGGATACACCCCTTTGTATATGTATATGAAGCGGTTGTCCATTAAAATCCACAAAATCAAATTGCAATCTAATATTGATCTAAATGAAGGATTTTTTCATAAAAAACACAAAATTGCACGGTGGGTTTGTATGGGGGCTACCTCAAAAAGTGGGCGGGCCACGCCCAATTGTCTATGTATGTTTAGCGGCTGTCTCTTAAAAGGCACCATATCGCATTTCAACCTAATATTGACTTTAATAAAAAAAATTTTCTTACACAAAGTCAAAAGTGGGCCATAGGTTTGTATGGAAGCTACCCCAAAGAGTGGGCGGGCCACGCCCGTTAGTCTATGTATGTTAAGCGGCTGACCAGAAAAAGGCACCACATTGCATTTCAACCAAATATAGACTTTAATGAAGTTTTCTTACAAAAAGTCAAAAGTGGGCAGTAGGTTTGTATGGGAGCTACCTCAAATAGTGGGCGTGGCAGGTCAATCTTGATACTCTATTAAACTACAATAAAAAGAAGTATATGTGCAAAATTTCAACTGTATAGCATAAAAATTGGTCCCCAAAAATGCGCAACAACATACAGACGGACAGATAGACGGACATGGCTAGATCGATTCCTCTCGTCGAGCTGATCAAGAATATATATACTTTATGAGGTCTACGATGGCTCCTTTAATGCGTTACAAACTTTCAGACAAACTGATAATATCATTTCACACTATGTGTGAATGGTATAAAAATAAAAAAATTTGGTTTGCTTTATTTTATTTTGGCTTTTAAATTGGTAGCATGGACTAAATTATTGGAAGTAAGAGAGGTGAACTCATAGGCATAAGTTTTGTGCATCGGGCAGAAGATATCAAAAACAGTACATCGAAGTTATAAAAAGTACATTAACAAAATGTATGCATTATAATAAGCGCTAGCTATACTTCGTAGTGTCTGTGACACGGTTATTTTCACTAATGAATGAATGTATATTTTGCCCATAAAAAGTCGACTTACCAAGGTTTAAACCAATATCCAAAGATATTAGTTTGATATTATATATTTCGTTTATACAACAAAAACAAACAAAAAATTACGATTTTCATGAAATATAAATTATCACAAAGAATTTTCGTAAATTTCTTTCTTTTTCTTGATATTCACTCCTCGCTGTCATCTAGTAATTTTTATGTTGTGAGATTAAAAATGTCAGTTTGTCAGCGCCAAATTTGAATGCTTCAATACTTTCCTTCGTTTTCAGTTTCCAAGTGCGGAAACAGCGAAACAGCTAAGTACTATTTGTCATATTTTGGCTTTTTCTCCTCTTTATATTAATGACTTTTACAAACTGGCGTTTCTCGATGAACCCAACGATTACGAATCCAACGATTAGTGCTTTAGGTTGTTGAAACTTGTGGAATAGTTAAGGTTTTATTATTTTTTTATATACATACATATGTATATATAAAACTACGTTTTTATACAATAAATCCCAATGCTGCTGTTTTAAACATTTAATTTAATACAAGCATTAAGATTATTACGTACTAAAAGTATTTTAAGCTTTACAACCTAAGCTTATTTTTTGTTTTGTTACTGTTTAAAGAACTTATATCTACTCAGTGTCCATTTAGCACCAATACTGTAGCGCTCCAGAGTGCGGTAGCTAAGGCTAACAAGTGTAGTGAAGTGTAGAAAAAGGCAAACGTGAGCTTAGATCGTAATATGTTTTGATCAATTAGTAATTTTAATGGCACTTGATGAAAATGAAAACGATAAAAGAGACAATTATGCCAACTAAAACTATTAATTTCTTTATCAAAGGCACAGAAATTGAAATTTAAAGACAATATAAAAAATGCGGTAATACTATGTAATGACCCGATTACACTTTTGAAAGCTGCACGTTCAAATGAAAATCATAATTAAATAAAAAAAGAGAACTTAAAAAACTTCATCGAAATTCAGACGTATTTTTTCGTCAGCGGAAGCTATTTTATGTACATACATAGTCTTTTTGACGCGCAATGCTGGTAATCGAATGTTTATATTCTGATGCCAACATTCCTTCATTAATTTGAACCTTCATTAATTTTAACGCGCCGGGTACCAGCTAGTATATATATGTATCGCTATGGAGCGTTTCTCGGGAGCGGACCGTTTGTTGTGCGTACGTGAGTTTTACAAAAACGGTAATTCAGCGATTGTAGCGCGTAGAAAATTCTGCAGTGTTCTACATGTTCGTCATTTAAATGATGCGCCAAGCCCTCGACTCATTGTAAAATGGGTCGAGAAGTTTGAAGAGACCGGTTCAACGCTGGAAAAATCAAAATCGAGAACGTTCGAAAACGTAGACAGTGTTACTCAGTCTGTTCGTGACAACCCGGACCTTTCATTTCGGAAGCGTGCTGTTGCTTTAAACGTGCATAGATAATCATTGTTCCGCATTTTATACAAAGATTTAAAGCTGCACCCCTACAAAATTCAGTTGGTGCAAGAATTAAAGCCTCAGGATGCTGGGCAGAGGCTTGAATTCATAAACCAGATGATTGAGCGCTTCCATTTATCATTCCATCTTAATTGACATGTAATCAAGCAAAATTGCCGCTACTGGAGTGCAACCAATAACCCCCTCCATTCTCCTAAAGTGACTTTTTTGAAGATGAATGGGGACGCACAGTTACAGTGAATTCAGAGCGTTATTTGGAGATGTTAGATGACTTCTTCGTGCCTGAACTGCAAAACTTTCCTGGTTATAACCAAAGAACATGGTTCCAGCAGGACAGAGCAACTTCACACACATCCAACAGGTCTCTACCACGAGTTTATGAAATTTTTCCTGGAAATTTGATCTCCAGGAGAGGTGACATAAATTCGCCTCCACGAAGTGCCGATTTAACCCCTATGGACTTTTTCCTGTGGGGTTACGACAAATCTAAAGTTTACTGCAACAAACCGACTTCCCTGGCACAATTAAAAGAAAATATCTGTCACGAAATGGCAGCCATCACGGAAAACAATAGGAAAACAACTATCATATGATTTTTCTGTCGAATTGATTTTTCTTATTTTATTTCGTAAAATGTATATTCACAGTTTAAAATATTATTATATATTTTATTTATTCGAAATAATGCCTCGCAAAAATCCGAATTTGGGCCGACGCACTCGCCAAACAGAAGGATCAAGAAGACGACTTTCGAATATGACTGAGGAAGAGCGGGCAGCCGTGCGAGAGAGGAACAGACTAAGCACCATCCAGATACGTAACGTTGAACCAGCAGAAAGACGAGCAGCCAGGCTTAAGGATGCACGATTGCGAGGACATCAGTCGCGTTCTGTAGCAACAGATTTGGTTCGTTCTCAACGGAATGAACGCGAAAGGGTGATGATAGCTGAAATACGAACCCAAGGAACAGCTGATCTGAATCTGCAATACAATCGTCTTGCGTTCCGGTACAATCCAGCTGTTGATTATAGTTCAAGTCGGCATGTTGTCATTGGCCAGATGAGTCATGTCTGTATCTAATTCCACGCTGGAATGAAAGGAAGGAGGGTGAAGGGCGAGGGGAATAAGTGGTATGGGCGTGGTGGTGGGCAGGGGAAGGAGAGGTACGGGGAATGGTGGTAGAGGGAAGGAGAGCAAGGGGAAAGGGCAGCAACGCGCCGGGTTCCTTTTAAAAAGAAGAATAGGTTTGGGAATGGGGAAAGGGGAAAGGAGGAAAGAAAAGGTGAGCGTTGGTAAAGTGCTAGAAGGGGAAGAGGGGCAAGGGGAATAGAGGTTGGGAAATGGAAGGTAGGGTATGGGCTCATAGGGAAGGAGGGAGAATGGCAGAAAAGCGCTAGGTACCATTTAAGATAGAGGGATGAAATGTTGTACACATGTGAATAGGATCGAAGGGGGCAGGGAAGAGGGTGGTAAAGTAAGGATAGGTAGCGGAAGGGGGGACCGATGAAATTATCAAACAGATATAATAAATTGAGTAAATAATAATAAATAAAAAGTAAAATATAATAAATTGAGTGAGTATTGTGTGATCGAAGCAGACATCAACACGAAGTCAAAACGAACCAGAAAAATAGTAGAATCAATATTTCGCACGAATCAGAGCAGCAGCTCATTTGAACCTAGCGCATTGTAATGAGTTTCAATATTTTACTCTTGTCCGTGGACATGCCCGCAGCATATGCGCATGAGACATGAGCTCGATGCGTTCTCTCTGCGTATACGCTGAGACGCAAAAAAGGCAGCATTTGCAGTTCCCTGGTTTGCACGTTTAAATAATCGTTTCGGCATTAAAGAAATACAATGTTTTACCAGCTCAGAAATTGTAATACTAATATCGAGAAATGGATGGTAGGGGGTGTTCGGGTATACATATAGGAGGTACTCTATTTGAGGTACCACCCCAAAAACTATCAACGAAAACCAAATCCAATTACTTGTTGTTTATATTACACACATTGTTAATTTGTCTCAAATTAAAATCGGCGAGGCCGCTCAGAACACAAATCGAATTTGAATCTAAGTACACTGGCTCAAGAAACAAAGAGTCATTTGCACTAATTCAACTAATAACTTTTGAATGTCGAAAGCGTACACCTTATTTGACACTGTTCGTCTAAATAGCAAAGAAAGTGCGTAAGAGAGAGTAAAAGCTTCTCAGCAAACTTTTCGGAGTGCGCTTGAATGCCTATCAAAAGTGTAGTTGTGAGCTTTCTCGCTCTCACACTTCTGCAGAATAAAAGAAAGTGCAATTATGCAGCGCTTTTGTGCAATTGCTGCACTCCGGGTACTTAGCAGCAAGACATCGGCTGAAACATTAAGTTTCGGTGCAGGATTGATCGGCTAACGGGCATATGAGAAAGCTGTTGGTAGGGTCATTAGCCGACATACAGCTAAATCGTACGATTTATTTTAATAGCCAATGAGAAACTATAACTTTTCAAGGAGTAGCAGTTAATAACGAGCTAAAGGTGGGAACAGTCTTAAACTGTGTCCAAGTGTGGTTCAAAGAGTAGTTCGCAATATCTGTTCGATTCGCCTCAAGGGAAATCTCGACGACATCGTAGGATCAGTCGAGCCACGGCGGTAACAATTACTACTGATTTTCAAAAAGTGAATTGAACAAATTCTAATCATTCCTGACACTTTCGGAAGATGTGTTAATAAGTAAACAAAATATATTCGTGGCAATTGAGAATATTTATTCGTAAATTTACGCATTCACAGTAAATAAATTAAAACAGACAATATACATATGTGGGAATGGATCTAGTAACACCTTTGTGCCAACCCCACAAATCAGCTGTTATGGGAAGCGACAAACGAATAACGAGAGGACAACGAATATAAAAGACGATGAGACAGTTGAAGACGACGCGCGGTACACTTAAGACGTAAGAAAAGACGAGCAGCCGCAAAGTAAGGACGACACGCATAATTGAGAAGAAGACGCTGTCGACTGTGTGAAAGAAACACGATTTAACGAAGTAGAACTTTTAAACGCAAGGAAACTAGAAGCTGCTAACTAACATTAGGCAAAATCAGAAAGCAATTTTTGAAATAAAAATCAGAAAAAATGAAAGTAAATTATTAAAAGCTAAAATCTAGCTCTCCTTCTGACACCTATTATTTATTATCTTTTTCATTATTTATAATTACTTTTTTTACATATTTATTTATATTTATTTATTAATACTTTTTTGTTCGATTTTTTTTGTTTTCTTGGTTTATGTTTAACGTTTATCAATTTCTTATTAAATGTCGTTTATATAATTAAATTTTCTTCCATATAATTTATAAAGTAAATTTACAAGGACAGAATAAATTATGAACGTTCTGTGTTTACAATTCAAAATGTGTTAAAATTTAATGTGAGCGGGTGAGTAATTTCTGGCAACACCGTCACCATGTCAAAAGACCGATAGGAAAACAAATAACTAAATGGAGGTCATCATTCGATAACATAAATGGCCCAAGGATGGGTGGGGCACGCCGGGATTGTAACAGCTTATCCCTCGTCAACTGGTTACAGTTAGATTTAAATTTTTGTTAAATTTTTTTTTATTCTGCACGAAAATATAACTTCATTTTTTTATTTAAAAGTCAAGGTGAATAGGACGCGTGTATCGTTTTGTTTTTGTGGAGTTGTGATTAGTATAAACGTTTGTTAGTAAGATCTGCAGTGTCGTTTCGAAGTCGAATTCCCCCCTGGACAGAGTGCGCTGACCTACAAGCCGCAGCCAGACGGACACGAATGGCCGTTGCGATAAGGTTTTACAACAATATTGAAAAACTTCCTTCAAAATATAAGAGAAAATTAAGCTTCAAGTGCAGGTTTAAAGATGCTGAAATAAATGTGCCCTACTCTGAAGTAGAAATGGGTACAAAGTTTTCCATAAAAAAAAAATAATATTCCCATTAAGGACTTATTACCGTACAGCAAATAAGGCATGCGATATAAATTTCAAGAGTTTGCGCATAAATTAAGTAGAACGTTGCAATGATCAGTCATGCAATACGTACATATTTAAAGGTTCTCTAAAAGGAACAGTTCTAGTTTTTTCGTCAAATGAAACAATACGACATTCAGTCAATACAAAAAAAAAATGTCGCAATGCAAAGGCATTGAACGAAATATCGAGAGAGCTGCAATATGCATTTACGCACAGAAAAAAAAAAACAAAATTAGTGAAGAAAACCCGAAGCTAAGGTCAAAATGTCAGATCATTAGAATACTACCGACAATTCAAATAGAAGTATGCGTCAGTGAGAGACGACGACAACGATCCGTTTATAGATACTTACAAAAAATGTCAAACAAATTATAGTCATTATATACAAAAATTATCTACAGATATAAAAGTATTTTGTTGGACCTACGACCAATTGAAATTACTACAACTAAAAGACAATTTTATTCTAAATGAAATTTAAAATACACTTCGATTTGACGCCACAGCACAGTGGTCGGTCTTGTATGGAATCGGCGGCAAAAAATACTTACAGTGCAGCTATCGAAGTGAAACTTTTGTCAAAGGCTTCTCGTCAAGATCGGACCACTATATAATATAGCTCCCATATAGCCGTCCAATTCGGAATTAACTTTTAGTACGCCAAAACTCTCTTGTTTTTTATCCGAATTTAACCAAATTTGGTACGTGTCAGTCTTCGGAGCCTCTACGTGTGATGACCATGATTTCATTCGGATGAGACCACTATATCATATAGCTATCATATAACCTACCGATTCGGAATGAACCCTAGTAGTTAGTCTTGTTTGGAATCGGCAGCCAGAAGTACTTACAGCAGAGATATCAAAGTGAAACTTTGGTCGCAGCTTTGTAAAATTGTAATAATTAATAAATCATAGAAATGGTCATTTTGTTTTTAATTTAAGACATGTTTATCATAAGATATAATAAAGGAAATATAGCTAGTTAATAAAAAAAAAATGTTTAAATCATTTGTACAAAATAATGAAAATGGAAAACAGAAAATTGATTTAAAAATTTCTCAATTACTAATCATTTTTCTTGGTCTGGAACATATCCTTTGGTTTCCAACTCCAGCTGTATTGACTGAACAACAAATCGAGCTTTTTCAGCTTTAGTGCCCTTTTGAGAGCAACACGCTTAAAAAAAAACATGTGCGGGATGGTACATTGAAAAGAAAAGCCTATACCAATTTAAATGAACCAAAAGTAACGTTAATTATAAAGAAAAAATACAAATTTGACATTTAAAACACAAATAAACAATAACAAACACATAAAAGAGCACTTACCACGAAAAACACAAAAAACAGACACAAATACCTGTTGCACTCCGATCAACCTATTGTTACGAAAGGGCGGCTAAGGGCAGATAATTCAGGTTTTATTTTAATCTTAAGATATGCATCTATGATCAAAACAAATATGAACCTGGGAATCGGTGTGGAACATAACTAAAAGCTTAAGAGAAGTTAGAAATGGGAAACGAAAAACACTCACAAAAGCGTATTTGGTTATTTTAGATTTTAGGACGACACACAACAATGTACAAATATTTGGTTGGTTTAAATTAAGTTTTATACCTGTACGAACGATATCCATATTATTTCACAGTTATTGGCGTTTATTTTAAATACGTGGTTTGTGTTGAAAGATGGGGTTTACTCACAACGCACTGAATTGCCAAGCACGTGGCTTAACTTTAAAGGGTTTTTTTTTTGCAAAGAGCGAATGTTCACACTGAAAAAGAAACGTTGGATTCAAAAAGCCAATTTATCTATGAGATGATCAACATGATTCAAATTGTAACATTTCGATTTCGGTTTTTTTTTATTTTTGTCGTATGTGAGCGACCACAGTGCACAGGTGGCCTTATAAGACAAATGCAAAAAGTGAACAAAACCCAAAAAAGCATCTCTTCATTTTTTCAAAAGATTCAGAGCTACTGCGAAGAACATAAATTAAACTGGCCAATATGCAAACGAACTGTTGTCGCGATGTGAGCTTCGCAATAATAAACTCAATATTGCTTACATTTTAATATTATTATTATTACACATGTCTGATTATTTACAACAGTGTTTCGATTTTGTATACGGCAATGATGGAAACGCAAAACGAAAACTTCCTTTCGTATGTGTTCAGTTTTGCGTGACAATATTGGATTGAATATGTCAACTATATTGATGAAGATTTAAAATATACACCATAGCAAGATTCAAAGAAATTTTCCAGTTTGAAAACAATTTCAGCATCTAGTCCTTTCAGGGAATGATTTGAAAAAATACTTGAAAATATTCGGATTTGTGATGACACTCATTGCAAATCCAATGAAGACTTTTGCCCTGGAATGATTGATAATATTTTAAAGAAATTGATTCCGTTTTTGCCTTTCTGGTCTAACATAATTGGTATATGAATTAATAACTCCAAATTTCGAGTAAGCAATGTGCCAGTTGAGTCATATTTCAATATTATAAAGAATAATATGTTTAGTTCGAGAGCTTGAACAATATTCAAGATCTAACATAACTGATGTTAAAAATAAATATTGTGAAACCCTAAATGAGTCAGTTTGGCCAGGCTCAATCATCAAAGCAAGCAATGATAAAAAAAATCAAACAAAAAAAATCTAATATTATAGTGGGTCAAAAAGCTAACAAAGTTTAAAGAAAGCTGGAGAAAAACAAGAAAATACAACTACGTCATGGTCTTTTCCAGCCAAAAATAGACGCTCTCATAGAGTCCCAAATAAAAATTTTATCTACAGAAATCTTTTATCTATACAGATAAATAAAATTGGAGTGTCTGTTTGTAATATTAAAATATGTAACCGCTTTTTACTAAATGCACATGGATGTATACACGGTACATATACCAAAATAATTTTTTTTACAATTTTTGTCTGTCTGTTTGTTTGTTTTGACGGGACTTTCACTGGCAGATAGCTGATGTAATAAGGAGTAACTAAGGCTACTTTTATTTTAGAAATTTTATTTATTTTTTCTATTCCAATTCCAACACTGTTAGATCGTAACCTACAACATATTGATTTAAAAGGTAATATAGAGGATATGTATGACCAACTTAAAGATGTTACAATAACAACTACACAGCCAAACATTGGTGTTCAGAAACTTCCAAAAATATTACAAATTTACAAGTTTCATGAATGCTCAAATATATTTTCAATCTCAAATTAATCTTGATGAACACATTACATCAACAAAACGGAATAGTTTTAACCTACTACAAGAAAACTTATCTAATCCGGAGTCAATTCAAGATATTTGGAGATCAATTGCGAAACTAAAGAAATTTAATATGATTAAAAACACGAATAATTCCTGTAACTTTGAAGAGAATGACGATTACCTAAGGGTGTGTTTAATCCAAATAAGACAATTGATAACAAAAATGATACAAATGAAGAGGAAATTCCTTTTTTGTCTTACAAAAATTTCTCGAATTAATTGAATACTAGGAACGCACGATCTGCTAAGAGTACAGATGGTATACCATACCACATGTTAAAATTGTTGCCGGAACCAGAAAAGAGAAAATTTCATTCTACATTAAATACAATATGGAAATCAGGAGGAGTGCCAAAGATATGGAGACATATCACAAAGTGAATTCTATACCTAAAAAAAATAAAGATGCAGCAATAATATCCAAGTGTAGACCTATAAACTTAGTATCAACTTCACTCTAATTAATAGAAGGAATGGTTAAACAACATATTGAAGCCCATATTAAAGAAGCAAAATTGCTTCCAGATAGATCATATGCTTTTCGCCCAAGGCGCTCTACAACTCAATGTATTAATGATTTAATAAATACCACAAACTCACTCGTGAAAAATACATCTTTTGTAACTGCTGCATGTGTAGACATCGAAAAAGCATACGAGGAAGTTAATATCAACAAGTTAACACAAATACTTAAGGATTTGGACTTTAACTCTCACATAGTAGAATGGATACGAAGTTTACTTAACCGGAGAGTACTACATTTAGATGATGCGACACAGAATACCAATTAAGGAATTGCCCAAGGCAGTGGACTTAGTCCTACCCTCTTTAATCTATATACAACACAATTACATTGTATTAATGATAGCAATCGTACTTTACACAAATTCGCTGATGATTTCTTTTTAGTATGCCACAATGAAACTTATGATGACGCAAAAACAAATCTACGAGAAGCATTGATCGATTTTGAAGCAGAATGTGCAAAACTAAACTTACAACTCAAGCATAACAAAACAAATATATGTTTCAACGCAAAATCGCCATCAATATCAATAGAAATTAATGGAATCCATCTAAAAAATGTAAAACTAATAAGCTATCTAGGACGATAATTTTCTGACAACAATACGTGCATTGAACATGTGAACCATATAGTGAAAAAAATCAAACAAAAAGATGGTTTCTTAAATTTACTCAGTGGTTGCAGATGCGGAATTCATCAACACCAGTGCAATTAATATATCACATGGCTGCGGAACTACTGATAAAATTGAGGTTTGAATTAAGGACTGCCAAAGAATTGTTTAAGGTTATAGCATACAACCTTCCTTTGGCGGACAATTTGGAAAATTTAGCCAATATCAACACTAGTTACGCAAGAATATATGATAAATTTAAATTTATTCTAATCAATGTTGGTAAAGTAATTAAAAGTCGAATGGATAATGACAAAATCAGCTTTCATCTTAAGTTTTTTGAAGGTATCGTACCTCATAAGGTACGTATCACGATAAAAATATTGGCAATTAAAAAAATTAATAATCTTCGCTAACGTGGTTTCGATATCATTTACTCTGATGGATCGGTGCAGGATATGATTTCAACTGGCGCATTTGTGGACAACAACACGAGTTTTATCTCTTCTTTTTACACACGAAAACGTTTATCATCAATGTCAGCAGTATATAGGAAAATCAAGACAATCTAACAGACAATCAAGAGGCTCTAATGGCCTTAGACGGCGATAACCATGACAATTTTCTTTGTCACGACATACATCGAATTATTAATAATAGTGGATTTACATGCGTGGAATTTCATTATATCCCGGGGCATCGTGGCATCAAACTAAACGAATTGGCAGATAAAGCAGCAAAGAGAGCTTATGAGGATGATGCATCTGCTGCACAATTAGTTACCCATTTGGCGGTGCAACAGCATTCGGAAACTACCCCAAAAACCTCTTAAAACGTTAGGCTTTGAAGTTGTTCAGTTGTTACAACCGCCGAAAATAAGTGCGAATGAAGTTTCATTCGATACCTCGACTGAATCTACGCCCACGTCTTCGGAATCTAAAACAGAATCGAATGTATCCGACGAAGAAGAAAATGACTTCTGTTATTAGAAAGAATAAAAGTAATTCTGTAATGTATAAATATCGTAATTATTTTATATCCATAATTCTACCCTTTAGTCACCAAAGAAGTAATATGCAGAAAGGTAAGTCGTTTAAAATTGTTATAGTATGTTAGAGACATTTTTGCGCACAATTCACTATTTTTTCTGCATTTTGTTTGTTCGCCATTTTGAATTTTGAAAATCTGGTATCGGATTCGTAATCAGCGACCCCGAAAACCCCCGAGTAAAAATTTTTAATGCTTTGAACTTAGGTTTACTATTTATGGCCAGGTTTTTGCGTTTCTGTCCCTCTGTGCGCCGGAACACGCATGTGGCCACACTAGACGGAAAAAATTCCGTCTGGCACGTGGCGTCACACTAAAGAAACAGTCGGCACATGGATGGTGTCTTTTCAGACGATGGGAGTGCTGGCTATTGTCGTGCAGGTTTACGGCCAGGGGCTTGCAGTGTCGATCCAGTCTGTCTAGGCTGAATCTTCTCACTTTGTCAGTGACACTTGGAATGCCAAGGTCCTTGTGGATCACCTGATTCTTGACGTAATATGGTGCATTGACCAATCTTCGCACAGTAATGCTTTGAAATCGTTGAAGTATTTCAATGTTGGATGTTGAGGCTGTGCCCTACAGCTGAACCCCATAAGTCCATATGGGTTTGAGTATGGCCTTATAGAGCAGGCTGCAACTGAATTTCTCAGGTTCAGTTGGGATCTGTAGCCGAGCAACCAATTCATCTGTCGGACTTTCGGACTAAGCTGTTTTGTTTTGGATTTGATATGTTGGGATTCGTTTCACTTTTTGACGAAACTATATTTCAACCTCTCGCACCTGTAGAATTTTTTCTTTGTCTATGTTCTGATCTGCTCCAACAGCAATGATGGTCATACGTCCATTAGAAATGGCTTTGAGGGTTTAATCAACCCACATGTTGATGCTATATACTAAATATCTGTGTTTCTTGGTAAGTATAAAGAAGTTGTTTGGTCGCCATAGTATTGGCAGTTGACAATTTGACATAGTAAATGTCAAACCAATCGTTTGCAATTGGATAAAGTCTGCAGTTTCGCAAGCATTATAAAGCTCCAATCCTAACGAATAACAACGTCTTACTGTGGTATGAGAAAGCAACTGAGTAGGCAATTTGACTTTATGTCCGCTCGCAAATCGCACGTTTAAGTGGTCCTCAGTTATTTTCCACAAAATAGACATATTGGCGACGCGTGGTTCAGTGCTCGTTTAATATTCTGTTTCCACTACGGTCGCGTCCACATCTACGTCCAAAAATCAATGAACGCGCGTCCAAACCTATGCAAAAGACATAGACAGTTAGGTATCGTAAGAAGTCGTGTCCATATTGGACGCGATTTTTATTATGAATTCTATTATTTAGGTGATCCGATAACTCATATATTATTCTCGTCATACATCGCGCTAGTTGCACTGCATTTATCCATTAGGTGAAATACCTTTTCATGCTCATTACTCTCATTGATAACAAAAAAAAAAATTAAATTTTTTGACAAACATGGATATTACCGCAGCAGAACACAAAACACTAAACTTTACCAAAGGTGTCATATATTGTATTGAACTACGTTACATAAATGAAATCGAAATCCTACAAGAATTAAAAACAAAGAAAGTATCTGAAGTAAGAAAAATTCTAAAAAAACAACCAAACAACACAAACCGTGAAGACAGCACCACCAATATATTTGTAGAAACTGGACTTATTACAATAACATTCGCAACAGACAAACTACCCGAATCAATTAAAATTGGCTACGAAACCGTCCGCGTGCGGCCTTACATCCCACTTCCACTCCGATGCAAAACTTGTCTTCGCTTTGGACACCCTGCTACCATATGCAAGAGCTCAGAAACATGCAAAATCTGCTTAGAAGAAAAACACACAAACGAAGGAGAACTCTGCAAAAACACCCAGAACTGTCTAAACTGCATAAATAATCCCGAACTTTACCACCAACATAGCCCCCTCGACCGCAAATGCCCCACATTCCTCAAGCAGCAAGAACTAACCGCAATAAAAACCACCGAAATGACAATGCTTAAATGACAATTTTGAAACACCCAACACCAACCAAATTATCCAAGGCAATTTTAACAGCTGGCATCATAGCTGGGGATCACCGCAGGACAACAGAAGAGGCATAATTCTAGCTACATTGTTCAAAAAGGCTAATCTCACTATCCTCAACGACGGCTCCCCAACCCACTTCTCCACTCACAACACTTTCACCCACATAGACTTATCACTATGCTCCCCCAACTTACCCCCTTCACCAATTGGAAGACAGTCGACGACCTTCATGGAAGCGTTCATTTTCCAATCCTAATCTCCTTATTCCCACAACCACAAACAACCAAATTTTCTTGTCCCTTCTTCAAAATAAAAGAAGCCGACTGGACATTATTCACGAAGTTAGCCAACGACATAAACGAACATATACCCAAAAGCCCAAACATCAATAAAGAAGCAGCAATCCTAAGTAAAATAATTCTACAAGCCGCCCATCACAGTATACCGCAAACATCCCCCCATCATTGCAGCAAAAACACTCCCTGGTGGAATAAGACCCTAACCGAACTTAGGGCAAATAAACTCAAAACCTGGCAGACTTTCAAACGCATCAACAATACTGACAATCTCCTCAAATACAAACGAGCTAATGCACTCTTCCGGAGGGAGCTAAAATTATCAAAAATCAAAGCTACGACAGAATTCACCTCCACAATTGAACCTAACACGCCCTCTGACAAAATCTGGGCAAACATCCGACGTTTTTGCGGACTTACACCAATTAAAACTACACACTGTATCACAGACACAACCAATAACTTGCTCAAAACAGATACAGCCTCCATAGCCCATCTTTTTGCTCAACACTGGTCCAACCACTCCAAAGATGAAAACTTCAGCCAAAATTTCACCGCCAACAAATACTCAGACAAACCAACAAACTACATACCCATCCCATCAGCACAAACAATAGAATCAGATATTACGCAGATAGAAGTACTATCTTCACTAAACTCCCTCAGAGGAACAACTCCTGGCCTAAACAGAATATCATACCCCATGATTAAAAACACCTCATACTCACTCAAAACTAGAATCACCAACTTCTTCAACAACATTTTCAATAACTTCATCCCGCAATCATACAAAACCAACCTAGTCATCCCCATACTAAAACCCAATTCAAACAAAACAGTAATAACCAGCTATAGACCAATCTCCCTTAACTGTTGCCTATCAAAAACATTAGAAAAAATAATAGCCAAACGTCTTTTTTGGTTTGTCACCAAAAACAACTTTATTCATCCCAACCAATCAGGTTTTAAGCACGGCAAATCGGTTTCAGACGGGCTGCTCCTTTCAGACCATCTGATAACCAAGTCGTTGAGAACCAAAAAGCACACCTCCGTCATTGCCCTTGACTTTTCAAAGGCCTTCGACAGAGTCGGAGTGCACACCATCATCGACCAGCTAATCAGCTGGAAAGTTGGCCCCAAAATCATAAATTTTATTCAAAAGTTCATGTCCAGCAGAAAAATTAGAATTAAAGTTAAAAACAAAATCAGTGGCCCATACCCGCTTTTCAACGGCATCCCCCAGGGATCGCCAATATCGGTCACTCTCTTCTTAATTGCCTACAACAGACTCTCAAAGATCATCAGCCTACAAAAAGAAATACAATTCAGCGCCTACGCAGACGATTTCTTCCTAATAATTCCCCTCAATAGACAAAAAAACCAAACATACAACCTAGACACCCTATTCTCGAACATTCATGAATGGTGTTCATATTCAGGAGCAACACTATACCTACAAAAAGGCCAACACCTCCACATTTGCCGAAAGCAGAACTGCACCTACAGCATATCATGCAACAATACCCCAATTCCCTCAGTCCCCAACCTAAAAATCTTAGGATTAACAATAAACAACAAATATAGATGGGACTCACACATAAAAAACATACAACCAGCCTTAAACAAAAAACTCAACGTCATAAAATGCTTAGCAAGCCTTAAATTTAATTGCAACACACACACACTTATAAACATACCAAAATCAACCTTAATATCAAAAATAGATTACGCGATATTCATCTATGGCCATGCCCCAAAATCAACTCTTAACAAACTCAAATCCTTATTTAACGCAGCAATACGCATATCACTTGGAGCACTACGCTTAACCCCTATACAAAACTTGCTTTTGGAGTCAAACATACCCACAGTAGAACAAAAAAGAGATCTGATTACAACCAAAGCCTACAAAACCCTACTAAACAGTTCAAATTCACCACTTCGCAAATGCATCAAACAAAACGGCAGCCAAAAAAGAAACAAACTAACATCTGCACTAGAAAAAATCATAGTCTCATGCAAAGAACATAACAATCCCTACCTCCCACTTCCAAACATAACAACCACCCCGCAATGGTTATTCCCTCCTTCCCTCATCAACACCACACTACAAAAATTTAGTAAAATGAATACCCCATCAAGCACATACAGACAACACTTCCTTGAACTCAAGGACAAATACAACAATCACACATTCATATACACAGACGGCTCGTTGCAAAACCACACCGCTACTTTTGCCATCACCACCGAAAACGAAATCCTGAAACGAGGCATACTACCTCACTTCTCATCAATCTTATCAGCCGAAACCATAGCCATTCTAGATGCAATAGAACTAATTCAAAACAGAACTGGAAACTTCATCATTTGCTCCGACTCTCTCTCATCTATAAAATCCATCAGTAATATTAACAACAATAACTTATTTCCCATAACTATCAGAACACACCTTACCAAATCTGCCCCTAAAATAAAACTCCTCTGCATCACTAGCCACTGTGGCATTGAAGGAAACGAGCTAGCCGACACCATAGCCTTTTGACACAATCAAGATGCTCCTACATTACACTCCCAACTTTAACACTACAGACAAATTCCTCATGATCAAAATAGCTCAACAACTCAAACACAATATAGAACTCTGCAATATATGGTACCAACAATTAAACACTAACCTAACACACACAGCCCACTACCTAAAAAACATAAAACAAAAAAATATCACACGCAGTGACCAAATAAAAATACTAAGGCGCAGACTAAGACACACAAGGTTTACACAACAACACTACAACAATCCTGACAACATCCTACCATGCCCAAACTGCCATACAACAATAGACCTCAAAATAAATCATATCCTAACAGACTGCCCCGCAACATCACAACTTAAAAATCAAATCTTCCAAAATCGGTGCCCCATATTGACCCTCTCAAATCCAACCACAGAAAACATCTCCAAAATAATTAAATTTCTTAAACTCACGAACACATATCACCTCCTATGACGTAAAATTAAATTAAAATTACTGTAAATATGTAAATAATTTATTAATACCATCATACTACCAAGCCGTAGGCCATAGCAGCCAGTGCTTTAGTCATTAGTTAGTGTTAATTTTAATTATATCTAACTTTATTACAAATAAATAAATAAGTTATTTCATACTAAGAATTGTCACTAACAATATTGATCACAGCAGCTGCCATACGCTCTTTAGTTCTCCCAATTGAGGAGAGAGAGTAATTACTGAGTGGACGATGCGGCTGCTCCCAGAACACTAATGCATGTGTTAGTTATATAAATAAATAACATATTATTAATATTTTCCTAGATAATAAGATATTTAAATAAGTATTTAAACACCCATTATAATAGATTAAGTAATGAATGACCCATTATAATAGTTTAAGTTTTGAAACACCCATTATAATAGTTTTATAAAATTTGCGCAGCCGAACATAACAGTTCTTTTATGATCTTGTTATCGAACTAATTCAAGAATTGCTTTCGAGCTTAGTCATGTTTACGAGCTAATCTCCGAAAAGGAAACGGTAAAGATCAGGCGATCAAGTCAGTATTGGATGACCAAAGAGTATTTGAATTTGAATGCTTTTTCTGTGCAATAGAAAATAAAATACAATAGAAATTTTATTTAATTAATAGAAATGCAATAAATATAATTAACTTAATAAATATAAATAAAAATTATTAGAAAAATAGTTGCTTATAAAAATGGCTAATATACCAACTGGGAAATTCATCGATTAAAAATAAATGGATAATGTAGTACCTCTAAGGTAGTGTGGAAACCTGCATAATTTACAGGAATCGTACGTCGCAAATTGAGCGCTACTGAGCACATTTGTAATCTTTTTTTCTTTCTCTGGTTATTTCAGGTTTTTTTTTTGTTGTGTTTCCGCAATAGTTAAGACCCCTTTTAAGAGATCCACCCCTGCTTAGGTTGTGTGTGACCGTTTTATGTTTATATAAAGTGTTTTTTTTTTCTAAATCAAAAGTATAAGTTCTACTATACATTTGAATATTTATATATGAGCGAGCAGTGCAGCTAGTAGCAAGTAGCAAACGCAGCCAATTGGTTAGGTTACCCTGCATGAAACAGCTGCTTCAAAGAAACAATGGCGGTAAGTTGGATATTTACAATAAAAATTTAAAATACTGATAAAATTCTAAATATTAATTAGTAACTTACTTTGCAGCGTAAAGTAATTAGCTTCGAAGTTCCCGCAAGCTTCCTATCCGAAGAAGTGGAGGTAATGCTTACCGCAGCGGGACACACCATCACATCATACACTTTGCCACATAATTGGCATTACCTGCGCCGCCACAACACCAGCATTCGCGGGAATTACAATTTTTATAGAGGCCTGGCGCGAAGAGGAGTACGAGGAGGACAGCCCCAAGGAGGAGGTGGACACAGCTCACAAGAACAAGAACAGACACAGCTCACAAGAACAGATTAGAAGAACGATTGCTCAATTTAACGCAGTCTGCAACTCCGGTGGCGTCGGCCCAATTTCAATTGATGCGTCTGCGGTCCAGTTGGTTGCCCATTTGGCGGTGCAACAGCTGCTTGGGCAGACAATGGGCCACTGGAGGACTTCCGGCTAATAGTGTTTCTGTACAGCAACAAGCTGAGTCAACTCCACCAACCAAAGCCGTTGCGTTGGCTGCTGGTATACAACCACAAAAAAGAAAGAAAAGAAGGAAGCGCAAATAAAAAATTAAATGAAAAACAAATGTTGACGGTACAATATAACAAAATAAATATACTACATAAATAATATAATATAAATAAAAAAAAAATTTAAAAAAAAACAACTAAAATTTATATATATTTACATACATTTATTTAAGACAAAATAATTGATATCGTAATTTTAGCCTGTTTGATTGGCGACAATTACGTGCATTTTTTTAATTCATATATTCCGCCAATCGCTTCAGAGCATATTTATGGCGCTCATGTTGAGAATCTACAACTATTTTGTGTTATAAGTGACTTCAATCTTCCGAATATTAGTTGATTTAGTTCAAATGACTTTGTTTCTTGAGCGAGTGCGCAATTTCGCTCACATGCCTCAGTATGCCTTATCTCTACTAGGCAATTCTAACAGAAACTCAAATGCAATAACAACGTCGCCACTCTCCCACAGAACGCTCATGACGATTGACTGTTGGAGTACATTTGTGAGTTTATGTTTTTGTATTTCCATGTTTTCATGCTGAAGCCTTGATATGGCTCAGGTACACAAATTTTTTTATGCTAAAATTCTATTCTAGTAGGAATAATTGCTTCGTGTCTCTGATGTGCCGTATCGATTTTACAGGTTCGTTTCGGTAGAAATCATGCTTATTATGAGCGGGGTAGGGTATATTCATGTACTGCAAACATCTGCAATGTCTGCTTTCCTCACTTGTCATTTAAAAGAGTTTCGTTACCAACAACAAAGAGTGAAATATACGCTCTCTCTCTCTTTGACTGACCACCAGCATTAACGGCGTCGATGAAATTATCAAACAGATATAATAAATTCACAAAGAGTGAGTGTTGTGTGATCGAAGCAGACATCAACACGAAGTCAAAACGAACCAGCGAAATAGTAGAATCAATATTCCGCACGAAGCAGAGCAGCAGCTCATTTGAACCTAGCGCCTAGTCCTAGAACCTAGTCCGTTGACATGCACGCAACATATACGCATGAGACATGAGCTCGATGCGTTTTCTGTGCGTATACGCTAAGACGCAAAAAAGGCATAATTTGCAGTTCCCTGGTTTGCACGTTTAAATAATCGTTTCGGCATTAAAGAAATGTTGTTTATATTACACACATTGTTAATTTGTCTCAAATTAAAATCGGCGAGGCCGCTCAGAACACAAGTCGAATTTGAATCTAAGTACACTGGCTCAAGAAACAAATAGTCATTTGAACTAATTCAACTAATATTCGGTAGATTGAAGTCACCTATACCACAAAATTGTTGTAGAGGCTCAACATGAATATATGAATTAAAAAAAAAATGTGCGTAATTGTCGCCAATTAAGCAGGCTAAAATTACGATATCAATTATTTTGTCTTAAATAAATGTATGTATATAAATTTTAATTATTTTTTTTTTTAATTTTTCTTTATTTATATTATATTATTTATGTAGTATATTTATACATTTGTTTTTCATTTAATTTTTAAATTGCGCTTCCTTCGCAACGGCTGCGGTTGGTGGAGTTGACTCAGCTTGTTGCTGTACAGCAACACTATTAGCCGGAAGGCCTCCAGTGGCCAAAGCCTGTTCATTTGGTACTTGAGCAGACAAAACAGCTGTTGCACCGCCAAATGGGCAACCAACTGGGCCGCAGATGCATCAATTGAAATTGGGACGACGCCACCGGAGTTGCAGACGGCGTTACGCGCTCTAAATTGAGCAACCGTTCTTCTAATCTGTTCTTGTAGGCTGTGTCTGTTCTTGTTCTTGTGAGCTGTGTCTGTTCTTGTTCTTGTGAGCTGTGTCCTGTTCTTGTGAGCTGTGTCCACCTCCTCCTCGTGCCTGTCCTCCTCGTACTCCTCTTCGCGCCTGGCCTCTATAAAAATTGCAATTCCCGCGAATGCTGGTGTTGGCAATACCTGCTTTCTTGAATGGAGCATTCAATAGTGTGGTTAGGCTGGCACTTTTTGGCTCTCATAAGGAAAACGTCGACAATTTATCTCTGAGGCATCCAAAGTTTTCATAGCATTTAAACTTTGATAAAGACCGTACGAAATCAGTAGCGAAATCGTGGCAAAGTTACTCCCTGATACCTGAGAAGTAGCAGTAGTAATGAGGTAAATAAGTTAACCTAGTCTTTTAATATTTCTATATCCTTCACTATAAGTGGCTGAGGTGCCTTTGAAGTAATTGCGCCGTTTGTAAGCAATATACGTCGAATCACTTTATATACGCTATTCCATCGTGTTGGTACTTCTTGCTTTCAATCAATACTTTGCGCAGTTCTCAATTTTAAATATGCGATTGAATCTGCTATATTTTGTGACGAGTGGTCAGTATTTTCCAGCAGTTTGTTAGTTGACAATACATCTGACCGTAATTTGAATTCGCTTGTGATAAAATGGCATGTTACAGTCAAGTAATAATCATTTGATCGTGATGTCCATCCATACATTGTTATGGTACAGTACTTCATACTACTAAAAATGGTTTTTACTTATTTTTCATGATTTTCAGTAGCACATTCTTTAAAGTGGGTCTTATGGGAAGAGTATACTGAGTAATTTTTGAATTATTTCGATAACAAGATCATAAAAGAACTGTTATGTTCGCTGCGCAAATTTTATAAAACTATTATAATGGGTGTTTCAAAACTTAAACTATTATAATGGGTGTTTAAATACTTATTTAAATACCTTATTATCTTATTTATTTATAACTAACACATGCATTAGTGCTCTGGGAGCAGCCGCGTAGTCCACTCAGTATTTACTCTCTCTCTCTCTCTCTCTCTCTCTTAATTGGGAGAACAAAAAATCGCATGGCAGCTCCTGTGATCAAAATTGTTAGTGACAATTCTTAGTATGAAATGACTTATTGTATGGTTAGTGATATAAAGAAGGAAAGTGAAGCATAATGTAAGTGGCGCATAATGTGGTGAAAATTAAGTATTAAATAAGTTTTTTTTTTTTTGCTATATACCCGAATACTTCTTAGATCCGGATCTGAAAAATGTTGAATCCCACATCAGTACTGGTAACAGGTAGCTAGTTGCTAACATAATCCTTATAAGCAGAGTAAAAGAGATGTGAAGAGATTTTGAAATGAGGGGCACATAGCTATTTGCTATAACAACTCTTTAAAAGGAGATGCTCGACAGTAAATTGTGATGGCCTCCTCATGGTGTTCCCTAGGTACCGCTTAAACGTATTGAATCGGAAGCGAATTCGAGCGGCTTCTTTGATTTTCATTAACTAATGGCCTGGTCACACGCTCTTATATTTTGGTGACAGATTGCCATGATAGTCGCGCGACCTCGTGTGACCATGAAAAAATATATCTCGTCGGCAATGTCGCGCGACATATTTGGAAATAGCTTCGTTTCTAGTTTGTGTAAGATTTCCGTGCCATTTTGCTAACAGTGTTGTGAAGTGCGGCAAAAAGTAGTGATCAGTGATTTAAAACAGACAAAAAGTAAAAATCAGCTGTTTCAGTTCTTCTCTGCACTTGTTAGTCGGCACAAGGTAATATTTTTTTAAATCTTTCCTTGTGGCGCAGCAACCATTTCCGACACCAAATGCTAGGTGCACGAGTTTTTCGCTTTATCGATTTTCTCCACAATTTCGTCAGTCAGTTAATTGAAGGTCTTCCGCTCCTCTGATCATCATGCACAAACGTACGACCGTTTTTAAACTCACGACACTACTTGTACACACTCGTATGATTTATAGCTTTATCACCATATGCAGTTTTCACCTCATTATAAATATCAAACGGAGGTTTTCCCTTCCAAACGAGATAACGAATGACGCCGCATATTTTGCACTTGGCCGGAGACTGGATTGACATTGTTCACGAAATGTATTATCGCGTCGACAGTTCTGAACGTATTGGCCTCGAACCGGTCTCGTTTAAAAGGGGAGAAGTCAGGCTACACTGCTGTATTGATGAAAATAAAATCCCTCCGGCCGTGAGAGCCTCAGTACACTTACTTTCTGGATATGCCTGGAAACGTAATTTTTTCAACTTAGTGTGAAACTATTTTTTATGTTCCTACAAGCAGTTATTTCCACAAAAGCACAAAAATGTTTTTTTTTCTATTTTTTTTTTTTTAATTTTAAATCGCATTCAAAATTTTTAACAGTGCATGGGCACACGCGCACATGACAAAGTCTTGCGTGTAGTGGAGTGGACAACTGTTTATAAAAAAGAAATAAAGCAAACATGCGTAAATATATGTATGTACGTATGTGTTTACACATGCACACAAAAGAACGCATGCATAAATGCTCTAGGAACAGTCGTCAGCAATTGTTCTCTATCTTTCTCAATTGTGAGAGTAATAGAGAGCTTGGGAGCTGTCGTCCAAGGCAAGGTGTATTTATACAATACAATACAATTTGACGTATTCCCAGAAAAAGACTTTCTTAAATATTCTGAGCGCGGAACGGCACTCTTTCGTATTTGCTGCTGTTCAAAAATTTTATATTTATTATCTTTACTTAACTTTAATAAAAATTTTATAATAATATTTTTAAGAATTGTTTATGGTCCATTAGCTTTTTTGCTTTTGATTATTCATTTCATTTTAGAAAAGAATTCTTTTGTTGTTTTGTCTAAATTAATATGACTGTTTATCATTTCCGCTTAGAAAAATGGTTTAAACGATATCGTTTTTTTTTATTAAATTCATCACCAATATTAATATTAGGCCAGGCTTTCCAGCGGAAGCTGCACGCTTAGCGATCTTGCGTGATCGAATGCGTGCCAATGATTCGGGTGATAGTCGTATTGCCTTGTTGTCTGGCAATGTGAACAATCTCGTTGCGGAACATAGAAAGGCACAATGGCTAGAGCACTTGGATAATTGTGACTCGGGTTCGCGAAGTTTGTGGAACACTATTAAAAAGATATCTGGTGTACCGCAGAATAGTCACATTTGAGGGAGTGCAAAGAGGATCGTCAAAGAAGTGTGCCACCTATTTCTGCAGACAGTTCGTGCAACACCCTTAGGTTAAAGCGTAAATCCATACGTCACAGAAGGAAAAAAGGACATGAAGATTTGGTGGATTTTACATATGAGGAGGTTCTTGCTGCTATAGGGAAAGCAAAATCATCCAAGAACCTTGGGCCTATAGCAGTAGAAGCCTCACGCACGTGTTAAACCTATCCATTTCCCACAACAAAAACAACTTCTTAGTAGAAAGTATGTGTATTAACGTATACGTAGTCTGTTTTGAGAATTAAAGTCAAGCAGATTATCACCACAAGCTGAAAGGTTTGTGCTCCGTAAACACATTTTTTGGCTGTGACCTTTGGGGAACAACACTAGGTCAAGGCGACTATTACTGTTTTATTAAAATGTTTTTCGCAAATTTTGTGGTTGTCACTAAATGTAATGCCACTTTTTTTTTTGTTGTTTCACCAATAAATCTTTTATTAGATAGAAATAATGCCACAAAGTAAAATGTTTTGCGATTTTATTACAAAATTGTAAATAATACATATGTAAATATATATAAAAATAGGTATGTAGTATGTATCTATGACGACTATATAAATAATCATTCTTTGGGCATATTCCTTGAAATGTATAGATAGAAACCTTCTTCAAGTTAATATATAAGTTATTTAGCTTATTTGGACACTATTTTCAATTGGTATTCAAGTCAAATTTTGGCTAAATGTCGAATCATCTAGTATATTTCTTGATCTTTTTGTTCAATTATTCAATTATTTTTTTGTGTAGCTATCCTATTTTATTTAAATATATCCTATTATTTTTTTAAGACGATTTTAATTTAAAGTGCAAATGTATTGTATTGATGGGATTGAGACAATTTTTTGTTCGTCCACATAAAGAATCAATGTAATGCATATTTCATAGGATAGGATACAATGCTACCCTTTTCATAAAAAAAAAAAACAAAAAATAATCTCAAATAAAATAAATATTTCGAACGAACATGAAACAAATTGAATTGAGATTTAACGAAATTGAAATTGAATTAAAAAGTTATAAAATAACGTAACGTAGAAATATTTATATATTAAAAAGTTATAAAATAACGTAACGTAGAAATATTTCCCCAAAAATGCACGAAGAAATACGAGAGCAAAAATGGTTCAAATCCAAAGTTCAAAATGCACGAAGAAAAGAAATACGAGAAGCAAAAATGGTTCAAATCCAAAGCAAGCACGAAGAAATACGAGCATTACATTTTTGTCAACAAATGAGGGATTTAAAGAGAAAAATAATGTTCGTGACAAAAGTCGCAACAAAAGCTACCGCGCCTTAAGTTGAAAAGCTCGTTTTAAGCTTGTGAAACCTGAAAAAAACGTTATGCGTTTATTTTGCAAGACATAGCTGTGACATTCACAATGCTTTTCAGTTTCCGGTTGTTCAACAGCCTTCAATATGGCAACGCCGCATACAATTGTGAGCTTTTTTTAAATATAACGGCATAACGTTAGCAACACAGGATACTTCATTGGTATTCGTAGTGCACAGGGCGAAGTTGTTAATAAAAACCTTTTTTAAAATAAATTAAACATGAAACCTATTTAATTTTAATGAATAGAAGCATAACTTAGAACAAATTTAGTTTTTTGTTTACTTTTGCATCAATTGTTCAATTGCAAAAATTGAGCCAAAAATACAGTTACAAAATGTATAGAAAACAAGTGTCTGTCTGTCCGATTGGATTTTCTCAAGCAAAACTATATGTATATTGAAACTATTAACGCCAAAATGTAGTTGAAATCATAGCCTTATATATATATATATATATCATTCATTCATCAATGAAACATTTTATACAATTAAATATTGGAATTAAGAGAAGTGAACTCATAGGTGGAAGGTATCAAGAGTAGTACATCGAAGTTGTAAAAAGTAAACATATTAACAATATGTATGCATTAAATTAAATTTGACATGTTTTGAATGAGCTCTGTACTTCGTAGTGCCTGTGATACGGTTATTTTCACTAATGAGTAGATTCTGCCTATAAAAAGTCAACTTACCAAAGTTTAAACCAATATCCCAAGAGATTAGTTTGTTATTATATATTTCGTTTATATATTTCCAAGTGTGGAAACAACGAAACCGCTAAGTATTTGTCATATTTTGGCTTTTACTGCGTTTTATATTAGTAATAGCTGTCCCGGCCCGCGTCGCTGGTCCCACGTGTGTCTTGTGAATATTTGACAACGTTGTTGTGCCCTTTCAGCAACAGCGCGTCAGCGAGATTCTGCTGCTTCAACGGTTTCTGTCGCTCTTTGAGACGAATTGTATGTAGCTCGCTGAAGACGCCGGGGCTTGGGACTGTTCTGGTGTCTCATCAGCTCGTTGGGATGTCATATATTGAGCGTTCTGTTGACGCAGAGTATGGAATTGTTCTGATGTCTCAGCAGCCCGTTGAGATGCCAGATATTCAGCAAGCTACGTAGAGCTGACCGTGGTAAGAAATGGCGTGCCCAAATATATTCCTGCTACCTGCTACCAACTATATTGAAAAGCAACTTTTAATGGGAACTGTAGGCGCTTAAAATCAAATGGTAAGTTATTAGGTATGATTGGTATGCGTGGTATAAGCACAATTGTCTCTCTTGGCTTCGCCATTTAAGATTGTGGCCTTCACAATATTCATTCCAAGTTTGGTGACTCGTAACCGTGTACCGTTGCATAAACTTGTCACTTTCAAGTTACGCATTAACCATAAGGGTACACCTACCTTTAATTCCAACCTATGGGATGGCACCTCGGATAAATCCAAAGAGTTTAGGAACTCCACGAGATAGCTGATATTTCGCTAGTTAGTTCGTAAAAGATTTTTTTATTTATTTTCGTAACAATATCATTTTTTGGTCCAGTATGGTTCTTTCACACACCATAATTATAATATTTACAATATCATGAAATAAGTTATTTAATTTTTATTTGAATTTTTATTAAATTATTTAAATAGTAGGTATTTGATTAAAAAGGGGGGAAAAATTAAATTCAATTATTAAATTTCATTGCTTATTCCTCAAGTTGTTCCAGATCTGCCACATAATATTCAAGAATCTTGAATCTTGATTAAAAAGGGGGGAAAAATTAAATTCAATTATTAAATTTCATTGCTTATTCCTCAAGTTGTTCCAGATCTGCCACATAATATTCAAGAATCTTGAATATTATGTGGCAGATCTGGAACAACTTGAGGAATAAGCAATGAAATTTAATAATTGAATTTAATTTTTCCCCCCTTTTTAATCAAATACCTACTATTTAAATAATTTAATAAAAATTCAAATAAAAATTAAATAACTTATTTCATGATATTGTAAATATTATAATCAATATCGCATACTTTAAGATTTCATGAAATTTTTTATGTCATAATATGTGTTGTATAATGTAAATTTCAAATTTTATTATTAACATTAACATTTAGATAGTATTGGGTTCATATCTGCATGTTACATTTTAGCTCTATAAAGAAAATTGAAATGGATCAGAATTGAGATCCACGATATGAGCATAGCATACAAATACGCATTATGCCCTCTGTTCCTGTTTTCGAATCTAAATACATTGTTCGGAAATGATTTCACTAAAATTGGGCCTTTAATCAGTTTCAGGATTATCATTTTAACGAAGTCACTTCCGAACTATTTTAAACTTTTGTAAAATCAATCGTTTATAATATATCGATATCTCTTTTTGCCGCCCCTTCTGTGAAAAAGTACAGCGCGCCAAATGACTCCCACGCGACGGCCCTGACTATTAGTGTCCAAGCCTGGTTTTTACTTCATTTTGGCATTACCATACATGTTGCCATGCTTTAACATTCTCACACTCACACGCTACTCAAGCTGTATAGTTTCCTACATGCAGCAACAATTGCACTCACGTAAATAGTACCGCCTGTACAGATCTACGCGTACAATTGGGTTTCCATGCATTTAATTCTTTTTTAAAGCATTTATTTAAGATGTATTGAATTAATTTAATTATTTGTCTTTATTTTTTCAATATATTCAACAGTAATATGCAAGAGAATTAATTATTTACAAGTCTTTTGATCAGGCAACGCAATGTGTAATTTCAGGTGGCAACTTAAATTTTGTGCAGGTTGCTGTGTTTGGCTGCGACGTGCGTGAGCAAGACAACAAATATTGTATATAAACTACGCGACGCAAGGCGATTTCCGTGTACATTTAAGCAGTTTTCGTGCTTAAAAAACGATTTTGTATGTTTAAAAATATGTGCATAATATAGTAAAAATTGTGTTTGTGCATTAACAAATAAAATACAGCAACGCAACGCACAAAAATACGACAATATTTGCAAAAATACATTTTTTTTATGTACGGCATGTGTGTGCGTGTATAGTTGTGTTTGTGCGTGTGTGTAAGCTGTATACAACTAGACTAGGCGTAGTAACAGCATAACATCGAAAAATAATAGTTAAATAGAATACAAAGCAAATAAAACCCAACTTTACAATTTGTTATTAATTTATCTACAAAACAATATATAAAATTCATTGGTGTTTGGCAATTTCCTGTACATTTTGATTTATCTGGCAATTTGTACGCGTTTCGTATGCGTTAACAGTGTCTAGAGTGTTGCCAATTTGAATGTTTTGCTTTTTTATTTTTTTTCTCGTTTGTACGCACACGTGCTTCTCAACTGTACAGTAAATTATGTGCAGCTTAGCTCTTACATACTAGCCAAGATGTGTGAGCGAGAGTATTACTTCAGTCGTATAATAGCTGAAGCGTAAAACAAGACGCGCGTGTATATGTGCCTGTGTATGAATGTGTGTGTGTTAATTAGCAAGTGAAATGCAATTGCAAAATGCAGCAGCTACAAGGAGAGTCGCATTAAAAATGTGAATATATTTTGCAAAAAATATTAAAATTTTTGTAATTGTGTTAAAGAGTGTGATAGAGAGAGAAAGAGAGCACATCGGCAATGACAACAGCAATAACAAAAACAAGGCAGGCAGCTAAATAACAGTGGAAGAAGAAGCAGCAGCAGCCGCCGTCGTCGTCTAGCAAGGTGAGTGAGAACAATCAAATTAGAATGGCAAAGAAGAAGCATAAATAGGTGTGAAATTTTTTGTTGTTATTGCTATTTTTGTATATAACCTATACTCTCTTGCCAAAAAAAAAATATTTTTTTCCTCTCATTTGATGCTCACAAGGATAACGCACAGAAGAAAAAAACTTCCTTCTGGAATTTGCTAGACAAATTTTAATAGTATAAGTAGTTGCGAGAGCGTAGTTAGAGAGATCGAGCGAGTGAGCAAAACAGTGTTGTTTTTTTTTTGCTTGTTTCCCCCCAATAGTGTCTGTCGGCCAGTTAAAATACTTACTATGTATGTATATGTGGGTGTTGTAGCTCTTTGGTGCTCTCTTAGCCTGTATCATTGTGTATGTGTGTGTGTATATTACTACGCATTCCTTGAATTCTTGTTGTTTTTGACTTGTTTTTACTTTACATACTCACACACACAAGTACATATTGCAAAGGGGCGCGCCATTACATCTATTTTTTTTTTCCTCTTCTTGTTGTTGCTAAATTTTGAACAGCGCCATAAAATTAAGAATTTGGCATAAAATGGAATTATTTATATGGATGTGCATAATTTTTGTATTTGTTCTTTTTTTTCTTTGTTGATTTCCCAGCGCTTTAGATATTTTTAGTCTACTGTGCAACATTTTGCAGCGTTTTTGCGTTTTTTTTAGGTCAAAACGTAGCGTCGCAAATTGGCACGCGTTGAAAATGTATCTAGATACTTTAGCAAAAAATAGATAACTTTAGCTACTACTTCATAACAACAAATTCATTGATAATATTATTTGTTGACCGAGGTCAACTGGTTTCTTTTTTGTATTTTTTTATACTTCATTTTCACTTTTAGTTTTATCTTTTTTTTTTTGATTTACGCATATTTTATTTACTGCGTGCTTTTATTTTTAAAACGAGCTAATCGTTTAAATAGGTTGAATAAAGAAAAAAGAAGCTCAAACTGAGACAAAAATGTAAATAATAAACAAAAACTGCTGCAACAAAAGCCAATAAAACAGCAACAAACACAATGAACTGAGAGACATTTAAATTATACTGTATTACTACTATAATATGCGAGTATAATATATGTAAATATGTAGATACATATGTATGTATGAATGAATATCTCACTTTTAGCATCATCCACCTCCACCTACACAGCAACAAAGAAAACAATGCGTAATTAAGTCAAGTGGCCGAAACGTAGTAAAATATGTAGTTTATTGTTGTTGTCATGCGTATATATGTACAAAACTACATATATCCATACACATACCCGTACACATATACATATATGTATCTATTTACTCATCTCAACCTGACCCTGACGTCATCATATGTATGTATTTTCACACCGGCATTGTTCAATGCACCACGCACGCCGAATAGTCTTCGTATACAAAAATCGTACTTCCTATTTGTTCGTAGTTCTGAGATCTTTGCAATTAGATATGAAGTATTAGTTGATAAAAAAAATTTAATTTTTAAATATTAGTAGGCATTGTTCTATTTTGTATTATGAACACTTAAGGTCAGTTTTTTAAATGTATAAATAAATTTTAACTGGAGGACGTGCTAACTATACAAAATATTTCCTTGTTTCAATGTGTAGTTGGAGCTAATTTTTCTGCAAATGCTAACTCACGCTTATTTTCCAGTTAAGATTTGTTGAATTCTCATGCTACCAACATGTTTTTGTGAGACACATTTTGATGTTTGATTTGATATTGCCACAAAACAGTGTCACGTTAAAATTAATATCAAGAAGAACTCCACTAGCTGCATAAAAAATTTGAGAGGATACTATTATGATATTAATGTTTTTTGTTTTTATACCAACTTTAGACCATTAATGACGAAATTTACATTGATTTAGTCCCCGATGCTAATGTTGAGCATGCTTCGAGAAGTCAGACATTATATCAGATGTTGACGAAGAAATAAATGAAATGAATTTCTAAAATACATGTTGGTAAGGATGAAACTCAGGGGGTACCTGCACGAAATATAAATCGATGCCCATTGAACAGAGTTATATTGTCACAGGAAACACACGCTTAAACAACTCCTATACGTGTATTTGAATAAAGATATTTTGCGGTTTTATTTAAATTAACCAATATATACGTGGTTCTTATTTTCAAAGAGAAGCGAATATACATTTTGGTGATTTTTGCTGTTTGCGATATGGTTGCCCAATTTTTCTCGTCACGATGAATATAAAAAGTTTCATGCAAATTTCGAGAAACCTACGCTTGAACGACAAAACCATTAAAACCGCCCAACATCATAAAGAGCTGAATCTGTTTATGAGCAACTTTTCTCGTTTCTCAAAAAGTATCCTTTCGACAATTTATGCCTAGTAAACCAGAAAATACGTATTACAAATTTGGTGGGCTTGTGAAAGCAAAATTAGGTATCCACTCAATTTCATACCCTCATTAATGAAAACATATAACCTGTGTTTTTTTTTTTTAGTTTGGGCCATAGAGTTTTGGAGGAGTTATGGAAATATACGAACTATATTTTGTAAATGCACATGACTGTGTGCATATACTTATAGCGATCTGCTTATCTATAAAAATACAATATTTAATGTACTTAATACCGTCAACCTTCCAAAGTTTCTGCTACTATCATGAGAAGCTCTTGAATGACAAATTGTAGATGTAAATTATTGTACAAATCTCGTACGTAATTAAATTTCCCATATGTTGAGTTTGTTGCATTAAAGTGTATATACATAAACCATTCCAGCAGGACTACCATTAATGCAGTCTAATAGAAATAGTCTGAAATGGATAAAGATGTCATTGACAATCTCCACTCGATCTAAAGGAAGGCTTGAAGTAGAACCAAAATACGAAATAGATTGAAATAAATAGAAGAGAGTATTTTAACTGATATTGAGAAGAAAAATATTTTCAAACAGTTTGGTTAGGCAGATATGGAAAATCTTTCTGGACTCCGGAATTATTACTATTGGGTATATGTATTAAGTTGCTCTTTTTTTAATGACAAAGGAATGTAATAGTAACGTAGCGCATAACGAATATATTGAATCTAATAATTTTCACGGAAACATTGTGTACTCTTTAAGGCGGCAACGAATTGGTTGATGGTTGAATTGCTGTACTATTCTTTAATACTAGTAATATGCGTCGATAAAAATAGTTTTTAATTTTTTGAACCAATAGACTAGAATTTTGATGAACAGTTTTGTTTAAATGAAGGGGCTTTTTTGTATCACTTTCTTACTTGACTCGCAAGAGCGTATCATCGTCTATCTATTTTAAAGTGTGTCCACCGTCTAGAAAAATATAAGACAATGTTATTTATGCTCTGTATTCATTTTCATAAAAGACGACAAGATGGTTGGATTATTTCGATGTGAAATAACGTCAATAGGCACAAATCCTAATCACAGTTTTAAATTTTTATGTTGCAGATCTACGATATATTTCAAGTCTATGTCAATAAGCAAACCACAATAAACGACCTGCAGAAAATCACATGTTTGATCGTTTTATGGTAGAAATAATATGCCAAAGTTGATCTTCCCCATCGAAACTGCAGTGTTGTTTTGAACGAAATTGTCTAAAACATTAAACCTACATAGTCTAACTTACTCTCTTATAAATTATGAACCTTATTATTGGACTCTTTTCAAGTGTATGTGTTTGTTTAAAAATAAAATATTCCAACATTATACATAGAAAATTAATCAGTTATATAACAATCGTTCAGTACTCTGCTTCGATGGCTAAGAACATTATCCAAAGTTTCTGCTAGTATGATAAGCTACACTTGAACGACATATTTTAGTTGAAAATTTATTGTACAAATCTCGTACGTAATTAAAATCCCATATGTACCGATTAGTTCCTAATTATCTATTTTACTACTTCAGCTACCACGTGCATTATTGCATTGAGTACAAATTAAAAAACATTACGCCTACATGTGCTCTTTAGAATTTTGTTATCATTATGCAATATATGCATTCGGAATATTATTATTTATAATTGCTGTCACTCGCTACGTGACAGCTATTATTGGAACAATTAATTAAGTTACAAGTTCAGCGAAATACAAAAAAAATTTGTGTAGTATCTTATGCAGCGTGTTCTAGACTACAATTGTACAGCTGCACTTCTCTGAGTCTCTTTCCAAATACCTAGTGTATATTATTCATATATATACATATAAGTATGAACATTGTGGGTACTTGTTTTTACAAAATATTTCAACGATCGTAAAATAATAGGTCAAGAAACACTAAATCGCGATTTTGATCAAGTTAAACAGAGTATTCATAATATAGTCGTACTGCACACTCTTACTTCCTTTATTTGATTTTAGCGACTAATCTTCGTTCTAAAATTCAATGCATAACAAATCTCACAATTTGTTATATTAATTTTTCTATTTCAATTGAAGCTCGTTATTTTTGCACACTTTTGTAGTAAAACTATTCACACATACCAAAAAAATTGTAGAAGAAAGTGCAAAAAATCACAAACAGTACAAACGATATTGTTCAGTTTGTCTTAAAATGTTCAGCTTTGTAATTTTTTTTTTCTTTAATACGAAGGCTGCCTTGTATATTGTACGCCTTGGCACCCCAAGTGTTGTTAGATGCCAGCTAACATTTTCAGTGGAAAGTTTGACATTTTTTTAGCATACACTTACGCAGAGCGTTTTGATCTACGAGCACTATTTGTGTTGTTTACAGTGTCTTGAAAAATGCATCTCGTCCAAAAAATGGTATGGGCTTGTAAATATGTTCGTACGATAATTTATTACGACTTGCTAAGGCAAGAGTGCATCAATTACCCTATTCATTGCCACTGTGAAACACTGTTATAACGAATTTGATCAATGAGGTCCTGCACTCAAGAACGAATTTCGATAAGGTTGTCCAAAAACGATTGTTGTGCCACAAACAATCGATGATGTGCGTGAATTGATATTGCAAGTGACAAATCATGGATCTATGCAAATGACGAGCCAAATCAAAAAAAAAAAAAAAAAAAAATCAATTTATCATGTGCCTGCAAGAATCCCGAACGTTTTTTCTTCAATGATCGATTGAAACGCATCAATTGTTATTTGTAGCTATCTCCCGTGATAGTTTCCACTGGCTTTGAACAACTCATAATACTCTACACCCAGCTAATTCCGCCAAATACAGAGCATGAGCTGGGAAACATGATGAACCATTACCATCGATAACTGGTATAGCCACTTGTTTGATTTTTAGGAAAGGTCGTAGTACGACTTCAGCATTAAATGAAATCACCACTTTTATTGCTGATGGACTAATCAAGGGGAGACCATGCGAACGTACAGTGATGGTGGCTCTAGACTTGAACAAGACATTTGATACAGTTGATCATGCAATCTTGTTTCAAGACCTGGACTCCACCTCGCTTTCCGACAAAACAAAACGCTTGCCATTGAACTATCTTAATGGTAGAAGGGCATTCTGGGGTGTGAGATCAGGATATCGAAAGTTAAATGGGTGTTCCGCAGGGTGGGGTTCTCTCTCATCCTCTGTTCAACCTTTATTTGGCAAAGATGCCTCTTCCCCCTCCCTGTATAAAACTAGTGACCTATGCAGACGATTGTTCCATTTTATCCTCGGGCGTGAACGTCGATGATATCTGCGCGAGAATTAACGTATATTTGGAAAATTTATTAAATTTTTTCAATGCTCGTATCCTTCTGGACTAAGGCGGTGAGGATGAAACTAGAGGTCTTTGTAGGAGGTTTGAGGATTCCAACAGTTCAGTACCCGACGATACTTGGTACAACATATGACCCCATGCTTAGATTCTCGGCTCATGCCACTAAGACAAACAAACGTCTCAAGTCGAGAAATATAGTGCTGAAAGCGCTTGCTGGGTCTACTTGGGGTAAAGATAAGGAGACATTAATAGCAACTTACAAAGCTATTGGACGTTCTCTCTTGAATTATGCTGCTCCCGTCTGGGCCCCTGTTCCTAAGTAAGTAACGACTGCCACTGGTTATCTGCAGATGACCCACGAAGACCATTTGCATGAAGAAGCGATGATGCTACCTGTGCATCAACTTAATGAGCTGCTTTCGAAGTAGTTCTTGTTAGGTGCGTACAGAAGTCATCATCCGAATCATGGCACGAATAAGAACCGATATCAGGACCTATAAAACGAGTATCAATCGTTTTATTACTGATAGTAGCTTAGAGGAGTATGATTATACTTCTGGAAGGGTTCAATTGCATGAAGATGTAATTGAAGAATCTATTCGCTCTTATAGGGACAATGTAGTATTAGGTGGAAGACCACAACCTATTAATGAGAGTGAAAAACATCTCCCTCGAAGCAACAGGACGAAACTAGCACAGTTGAGATCCGGATGGAGCAATATGCTCGAGTGCTACAGGGAAAGAATGGAGCCCAAACCAAGCTGTTACAACAACAACATTACCATTTATGTTGCTGCTTTAGTGGGCTTATCACACGATGTTAACGCTTGTGATTATCCATTTCCCATCGCGATTCAATTTAGTAAAAAACTTGTGTATTAACTTGTGTTTACTTTGACAAATCAAATTAGGTACGCTCTTCAAAACAAAATAGCTCACACAGTACTATTAGTAATGCCATATGTTGTAAAACAAGTTTTTTTGTTTTAATTTTTAATACAAAGCTTTACTGCTCTCTGTTGTATATATGTATGTTGGCATCTGATGCCCTTTTTTTATTTTGCCACATTAAACACAATACTATAATACACTTTCAGAACAATTATCAAGAATAAATAAAATGTGCATACTAGACGTTGCCTACTAAAAACGCTTTTTGGCCTTTTTCGACCCACCCAAGCAACTGACTACCAAACGGTTAATTTAAAATCCACACACAAGACACATCTCAGAGTCAAAAGCTGCTTTTGAGTCAGTACGAAACTTGCATTCGAAGCAACTGGTTCGTGTAAGCGGAACGATCGCGTTTTCTTATTAGACAGCCAACAAGTTAACGTTAACGCGAATAACGTAACAAAACGTTAAGACGTAAGCGTTTAAAACAGAAAAACCATTAACGTATTCGTATTCGTGCAACGGAATAAAAAACAATAACAATAATATGCAAACCAATTACGAAATACAAAAACAAAAATACAGCGTATGTTAATTAATATTGTCTAAATGAAATGCCAAAAAAAAAAAAAAAAATCAAAAAAAAATAAACACGAAATGAATGCGAAATAATCATAATAAATATGTGTAAACTAACCAAAAAAATACAAAAATAACAAAGCTGATTGAGTAACAAAAGCATTGCGAAAAAAAATTACTGCCAAAATAGCAAAAATAAATATGAAATTATTGTTTTTTCGTTTCTTAATAATACGTTGTAATACGTTAAATAAATAAATAATTAAATACGTAGTAGTAGTGTTTAAATATAATTAATATACGTATAAGTGGAAATTGGTTTTATTGGAAAAGTGAAATACTATAAAAATGTTTTTAGGTGTTTCGCAGGAGAAGTATATTGTGTTATATGTTAGAAGTTCCATTTTTGAACAGGGAACAAACTATCACAATGGATCAATTGTGCTCAGTTTGGTTTGCCAATTTATCATGGAAAAAACTAACACCAGAACAGCGCTTGCAAGTTGTACAGTTTAGGAATGTTACCGTACGCTACATCCATTTTACGATCGACTAATTCGATTAACCATGGATCTTTTACGCACCACGTATACATTCGGTCAAAAAAATTAATGGGAATTGATCAATAAAACAATATGGTTATTATTTATCCTAATTTATTGTATGCTATGCTATTGTATGTTATTATTTATCCTAATACACTTATGCCAACGAATAATCCGAACTTCAAAACATTATTTAAACGCATCTTTCGGAATCGACCTCAGTTCTTGTCCAGAATTCTCTTTTATGTCTTCTTTTGACTGAGAAAAAAGTCGGCAATAGCCATATCAGTTGTTCGATGGTATTTGTAGAGTTTTTAGTTAGAAATTCTTTCACAATGTCCTTTCTGCAAAATCCAAGAATTTTCTTTATACAAATCTGGCTTCTTTCTTTCCACAAATCTGACCTTTTTATCTCCGTTGCACTCTCAAACGCCGCATAACGCTCAGATAATATTCGTTATTATCGTCTGTTCGTCTGGCAAGATTTTTGAGTACACAACACCGTGATAATCAAAGAGAACTGTCAACGTTTTTTTCTGTTTCGGCTCAGTTGAAGTGCACCATCCCGAACTCGTTGACTGGTTTTCATATTAAACTTGTAAACCCATGTCTCATCATCAGTTACAATTACAAATTGACTCGTTCTACCATGTCTTCGGCTACCTTTACGCAATTGAGTTTTTGAACAAAATATTTAAAAACTTATTGACAATATGAATTTTGACAATGACTTGACTATAAACGGACTTTTTCAATGATCAATTCCTGGTACTTTTTTTGAAAGAATGTAATTTAAATCAAAAGTGGTTGAAAATTGGATTTCCAGAATGCGCCGCCTCGTTGGGTACTTGCCTGAAATCATATTTGAACACTAATTGCAATAATATTATCTTTCTAATCTAAGTATTCAGTTTGAAATTATGTAAACTCAATATTACAATTCAATTCAAAGTTCTACACCTCTAAAAAACACCCTATACACGTTCTTACTTTAAATAAGTTAAAATTTGTAATTTTTCCTTAAATGAGAACTTTTCTTTCGTATTCTAAGCGAAATCAATTCTTCAGAAAATTCGTAAATAATGACATTAAATGTTGGCATAGTAAAAAAACCTAAAATTTTCAGTTGGTTTCCACACTATATTTAGTATATATGGCTTTAAAATTTCTTGCCAAATCAAAATCGCTTAGTAGTATTTTCTATTTGCAAAAGTCATTTGACGTTTGTATCTTTTTCCTCTTAAGCATCACCAGTTGCAATTTTCCAAGGTATTAGTCATCGCTAGCCACCGTCTAGTACCAGATGCCCAAAAAAAGAAAAAAGTCGTCCATGCAACTGGCGTCTAATCTGCGGTTTAAACTATTCTCTGGCGTCTCAAACGTCTTCCTTCTCCTTCTCAAATGACTTGGCAGCAACAAGTTTTTAACTGGTCTGCGTTTGCAAACTTGTGAGTAGCGAAACAAATGCTTTGATTTTTGCTCTTTTACGGATCACTCTTTCATGCAATTGCATTTCGCCTCAACTCAGGCGGTAAAAAAGCTAAGCTACAAGAGAGCATCCTGCCATGTTTAGCAGCGCGCTTTGCTGTGAGTGAAAGTGCAATTTTTTCTTTTTATTTTTATTTATTTTTTTTTTTTTTGTATGCCATGTTTTATTATTTTTATACTCTTCACAGTCAACAGATATACTATAATAACTTTGTCACGAAGTTTGTTACAACTAAAAACAAAAAATCAAGGAAACACGTTTACTTGGTTTGAACTGATATTTTAATACACTACACACGAAATATAAAATTATTTAGCAGTTGTATTTGTATGAATGAAATAACATATAGGGTAAATGGCCTCCATGGCTTTGCTGACACATACGCACTTTTTGTCGAAATTTTAAATACCCGTTTTGTTTCGTTAATACAACGCTAAATTTCCTGCTTGAAAGCGTGGGTAGTTGTGGATTTATTGGCATAAACCTTGAATCGTATGATCCAGTTTTAATCACCAAAACAGATAACGGAAATGATTAATGCTGTAATAAAATTGTTTCTCATGCTGTATGACATGAGGCATAGTCTTGTTGAAACCACATGTAATTCCCATATATAACCTGCAAAAGCTTTGTGTACCATTAAATCTTGACCTCCTACATTGCTCTAATGGAACAGCTGTGACATGAACATGCGACCATTTGCTTCGACCCCTAATAACAGATTTAGCTCGTCTTGGAACACCTAAACAGTCAACTGCGATCAAATATTCATTATTGGATGAACTTCTCTTCGATTCGTCTTTTAATGAAGCTTTATCGCCAAAACTCGAAGCTGGTTGATTAATGCACTTGAGATAAACCACATCCAAAGCCGTAGTAAAACACAGCACGAAATTATACATCAATTTTTTGGCTGAGATAAATATTTAGAATCACTAAAGAACACATCAAAAAGTTCTGCGAACGTTTATGCTAAAAAATGTCTAACTATCCAATGGATATGTCAACTAACAACACTAAGGGTTGTCAAGACGCACAATGTACAAGGCAACCCTCTTAATACCCTTTTAACACTATGTATGACATTGAGTTGATAGTATACGAGTATTCATGATCAGTATGACTGATTAGATACATCGATAGAGACATTTCCGTCTGTCTGTCTGTCTGTCAGTTGCATTGCAAATAAGATTTTTAGTATTCCTGTCATTTTGTTTGGTTTAATCAATACTATATAGCATGTTTTTGAATAAATGAATATTCAAAAGCGCATTTTATTATTGCATATAGCGAAAATTTAAGTCGGAATAGCTTTTTATGCCTACTTGAAATCATACTTGTCATACAAAATCCATTTATCCATTTTCGAAATTCTGTACGAAAATCTTTATTATTCATATTACAATAGATACACTAAATTTAGTATTCATATTGTCTATGGTTTTATATCTGCTCCTGGTTTAATATAAAACACATGGCTATGACATTTACGTACATATTTACTTAAAATATTTTTCTGTTGTTAAAACCCAACGATTTAGAAATAATAAAATTGCATTGAATATTTTTTTTTTTATGATTGGGGTAATTTTTTCATGATTTTAATTTTAAAGAACTTTGGAACCATTCAAAGATGTGCTGTGAAAATGCTTTCGTGTCGAAAACGTCCAATTTCATTCATAAAACTTCTATGAATGAAACTTAACTTTTGTTAAGAGGAAAGTGATTTCACAGCACACCCCAATTATGTACTGTTAGATACTGAGCTACGCACGAAAATAGTAATACAAATATCAGGAAATTGTGTTTTCAAGTTCAGAACGACACACATTTTATAAGGGCTGCCGCTTACCGCCCACTTTTTGAGTATTTTATTAAACTGTTTTTTATTTCTTGTGCAATTCCAAATTAAAGTGAATGTCTATTATATGAGTCTGCCGCACCCACCCCTCCCACATAAGAACCCACTGCACGCCTTTTGAGAAATACACAATAATGGCTTTAAATGAATATTCTAAACACTTGTCGAATTTGATGTGTTATGCTCACTAAATGAGGATAAAATCTTAGTATAGAAAGCACAATTTTACTAACCAGTGTTTGAAAAATCTATTAAACGATTTAGCATCGCTTTATTATAGTAGCAATGCACACATGGTCTATTGGATCCGCTTAGCAGAATTACAGATGTTGGCCAAAGCATTTCATTTGAATTGAAACAGGTTTTTAGCTTTACCAATTTACTGAACCAGCCCAGCATATATTGTACTTTTTTCCAATATTTGCTTCGTTTTTTTTTTTTGGGCTGGGTTTGTCTGTCTTTCCAAAATTCGGGCTCTTATTTCAGTTCAGCTTATATCTTCTATAAAACTCTATGCATGGTCATATTCAGGAACATTAGCCGTCAAATTTTTAATATTTGGGAAACTATTGCCAACATTTTTTCCGCTATTTTTGTTTCTCCAAAATCTGAGTTCACTATAATCTCACATAAATTATATAAAACCTAGTTTTCTTTAATTACTATTATAAATAACGGTTTCTTATGTGAATCGAATTTATGAATTCAACTAATTTTATCGTAATAGAAAAAAAAAAAGATTGTAAAAAAGGGTATTTGAGTTTCGGTTGCACTGAACGTAGTAACGTCTTCACTTGCTGTAATTTTCTTGCTTTATTTAATTCCTTTCTTTCTCGTTTGCTCACGCATTAAATTCAATTTTATGAAAATTTATATAAATTTTCTTTTAACTATTTATTTGCTACGGGCCTACGTTTAGTTTATCTGCAGCAATAATTCCAAAACATAAAAAAAAAACTAAATTAATAATTAATTTGTTTGATTTTCTCTTATTTTTCCAATTTTTACGGCATTTTACTTGCATACTGTGTTTTGTTTTATCTTTGAAATTTGAAATTTGCAACTACCAAACAAAAACCACCGCCGACTGCATAATAAATGAGCATTTTGTAATTTGTAGTTGGAGAATAAATAAATAAAAAAACTTTCACTAGTAGCTACAACACAGAGTTTCAAATTAAATTAAATATGTACAACTTGTAACATTGAATACCTACAAAAAAATTAAAAACCCACTCTGAATGTTTAGTTTTTCAGATTTGAGTTTACAATCTTCACTCACTTTACTAAAATCCTTGCCGAGTTAAACGCTCTTCCTGCATAAACAGTATTTACTACACACTTTAAAAAAAAGTCAGTATATAGTTAAATAAAATCAGGTCGGTCAAACGATTAATTAGTTTACTGTTGAAGGAAAATTGTTTTTTTTTTTTTTATTTACAAAATAGGAAACGTGTACAGAACAAACTGTTTCGAGCAGAGCATACCTACATCTGTATATAACAACTTGTTTAATTTTTAAACATTTATTTTTGGCTTCGCTTTTATTTTCATTTTAAAAACCTGTTGTTTCAGTTTATATTTGGTCATTTGTTGTTTTTTAATTATTTTTTTCTTTGGTTTTTGTCAATGGATTTTTTCTTTTTTTCTTTATATATAAGAATTACATTTCATCAAGCAGCTGTTTCCGAATATAGTAATCAGTTTCAAACAAGCAATTAATAAGTTGGGAATAGCTTATATTGCAAATATATATCTTCAATATTTGGATATTTTCCGTTTTGTGGAATTTGAATAGGAAAATTAAATGATACTATATTTTAGTATATTTTCTAGCTAGCAGCTAAAACAGTATAAACAACATAGGAAAATCATCGATATGCATGCTTTAGACTTTTTATAAGCTTTGTTCTAAGCAAGTAAGAATGCTGCAGTTAACGTCAACGAAATACCCTGCAAAAATGCATATACTAAATCTGACACTTGAGCACACAGCCCGCAAATTTTGATGTCAATTGACTTCATGTTAACGTAAACCGAATGTCATGGTAATTGTTTTATAGTGCTTTTTGATTTGTCTCCAAATTGCTCTCTACGCACAGTCAAATGGAGAGAGATACCTATATTGGCTCAGCTTCTGATTCTGATCTAGAATATATATACTTTATTTTTCCATCTTCTGCTTATGACATACATTCGCTAAACCATATTCCATGAATTTATGAGAAAAAAAATCTACTTACTAAATTTTTTATACTAGTAATTGAGGAAACTTACCATAACCATAGACTCTAAGAATGAAGCACCATATATATTGAAATATAATATTTATCCCGTTTTCCCGTTGGCACGAATACAAAACTTCAAATTATTTGCAAAGTTTTTGTCTATGGCCCGCATTTTTTTTTTTTCGTTATTCGGTTCACTACAGTGTATTTCAAGATCTCCGAATTTTGTAGAAACACTATACAAACACTGTAGTTCTTCGCTACAGAACCCTGCCTGAAGACGAACAAATTTTAACGGTCAAAATATGGCTTCAAAGTGTAAAATTTTATGCGTTACCGATTTCCGTTAAGAAAATTAGAGGTGTGGTGGTGGTTAGTGAGGTGGTTGTCGAGAAACATCGTCCTATAAAAATAGACGACATTTATTTAACAAGCGACAATTGTTGTTGTATTCTTAACAGCAAAAATTATATCTAAAATTTCCGCGGTTAGTATAGAATCTTGTTTAAGTAGTAGTTACTGAAAATAAACAAAATTTTCTGTACCTAGTACAGCCTAGACATTTCTGTCAAAACCACTACTAGGACTGCCCTGATTGGATTGTATCTATATAAATATTAGTTCTACTATCAAAGCCCATCATTTATGAACAGGTCACTTCTTTGTTGTGCCGGTACCCAAACTAGACAGATTTCTTTCGAAATATAAAAGACCAAAGGAATAAAGTTGCATAGTTTTTATGTTACAACGCTTTGAAGCTTGTATACAGTTATTTTTTGTCACTCTGTAATTATAAAATTATGCTATGGTTTGTATGGTTTTACTTGGAATACATTTTTTATAGTGGTACAGTATTCGACACAGAGGTGTTCACGAACTTCTTGAAAACGTTTAAACCACTCGTGAACCATTGCTACTGGATAGACAATTGTCACCATAAACTTGTTTCATCATTTGGAACGTTTCGGTGAATGTTTTACCAAGTTTAAAACAGAACTTAAATTTTGCTCTTTGTACGAGATTCATTTTTCGATCGATGCCCAAAATATACTGTCACTTTTAGCGCGATAACTTCGCTTGTAGTAATCGGATTGTCATAAAATGTTTACAAGTTATCAGTGAAGGATGTACCTTTCCAACGCATACCAATAGGTGGCGCCACCAGAAACAGCCAAGTCGTGTTTCTTTTGCGACAAAACTTGCATTGTTTTACAATGGCTCCTAAAAGCATGCGTTTCCCTAATTTTTTGTATTCGTTGGGTACTGATTGAATAGAATACCAAGATTATAGTAATGATCACATTGGCATTGTATTGTATTCAGAAGGGTGAGACAAACCTTTTGAAAACTTGCATAATGGCTGGAGAGACTGAAAATTCCAAGATAATGATGAAAATCATATTTTAGCAGGAATTGTATGAAATATGTTTTACTCGTTAATATACTTTGTACTGTATAGCATTGTAGGGCAATGATTTGACCGGAATTAACGGTTTTTATTTTTTTGTTACAACACCTGATAACTGTTAAATAGCTTTAAAGAGACTTACAGTTGTAAACTTTGTAAAAAGAAACATGCTAAAATTGGCAAGTAATGTTTAATTTATGACATGCGCTAGTCATCTCCAGCCGTCACCATCAGCTCACATCGCCAATTGTTGCCGTAGACAATGTTGAACGCCGTTGACTGACAAATATAGAGCAGCAACAACTAACAATAAACTCGAAAAATTTTCATTGTTTTGCTACACAAAAGATTTTTCATACTTTTTCCACTTTAAAAGTTTTTTTTACATTGTTCACATTTCGCCAAAAAAAAAAAAAAAAAAACTTCATTGAACTATTGTCACCATTGGTTTTTTTTTTTTGTAAATTTTTGTATTATTACAACTTATTGATGCGTTTAATGAACCAATTTGATCTTTCATGAAAATATCTGTTTTCAAATTGAAGATGTGTCAGCTCAATTGATTTCGATACAGTGAAACTGCTGCATTGACTCATTTTTTTAGTATAAAAAAATATCACGTACAGATATAATGTTTAAAGTTCTTTATTTTGCGCGCTTTGTACGGGCATTAACCTCAATAAATATATATATATATATATATATATATATATATATATATATATATATATATATATATATATATATATATATATATATATATATATATATATATATATATATATATATATATATATATATATATATATATATATATATATATATATATATATATATATATATATATATATATATATATATATATATATATATATATATATATCGAAGTAACTGAATTGACGACTAATTGAAAAAAAAACCAATGTTTTTTTAACATTTGCAATAAATTACTACAAATAAATGAAACTCAGCTATAAACACAAGATATTAATGTGAAGTTCTTTTTTTTTATAATAAACTTAATACTAAAGTTTTTCGGTGTTTTTTAAACAAATAAAACCAAAACAAAAAAATAATAATAAATAATATGTTCGAACTAAAACATGGTGACAACAATAAAAATAACTTGTGATGGCGTCTTCATACAATCGAATTCGTATTTGACGCCAAGTATACGCTCCACACAAACACGTGATTCCTCCAAACGTGACACATCGCAAACGGCAACAATACGTAAATTGAATGAATTTGGACAGGAAAATATATCACCGGCTATAACAATAAAAACTACAAATTACGAAAGTGACAATTCGCATACAAGCTCTGTCGGCTCCAAGCAAAGTTATAATTGCACTTCATATGCTACGAACAGTAAACATCGTCTAACTGCAACAAAACGTAAGCGAGATAATCGAAAGCGTTGTTACTTTGGCAGCAAGGATATCTACTGGTGTAAGCAGAGCCTTAATGGTGCTACACAACAGTTGGTAGCAGCGCATCCAACACGTAGCAGCAATCGACGTAGCATTGAGCATCTAAGTGACGGTAGCAATTCCGCCATAACGCGCAGCTCAAGTAGCGACACAAACAAAGAGTTAAAATCTTTGCCAACATCATCGGGTTCGGTAGCTATAGTCAAACCACGCCGTAAACTGCTAAGTAGCAGTCTAAGTGCCGCTTATGCACCTGCTGTTGTAGCATCTAAAGAATTATACTTTACCACTTCGCAAAGAACGACGTCACCTCCTACGTCTAAATCAAAGTCAAATAGTAACAAGCTCCACGACACGCGCTTATTGAGCTTTTTAAGATCAGCACAGCGTAAATTTCAGCGTGCATCTACAACGGATCACGTTGACAGCGTTGCTGAACAACGCACCAAGAAACGTAGTGCTGGATCCAACGCAGAGAAGGCGGAGGCAACTGGTATAGCGAAAACGACATCCATACCACGCCCCAATGTCGTCGATGATTGGTTCGGTTAGTATATGCAATACAACACCTGTTAAAATGTCGCAACACCATCAAACTCTGATTGAGATACAGCAGATTTTAATGAACTGCACTGAACTGTTGTGAAGGCCCTGCCCTCAATTTGATTTAGTTTTTCGAATGCATGTTAAATATATGAAATTTCATTTGAGCAATGGTGATGGGTAATTGATTTACTTCTTTTTTATTATTTAAAAAAAAAAAAACAATTTTTTTAACCAGTTTACATCTACTGTTGTAATCAAGTAATCAGTTTTTGGGTTCAAGCACAGAATAAGAGAATACAAGATGCTTATTCAATTTTTTATATTCATGGTATGTGTAAATAGCATGTATTATAATTTTGTCACTGGTTTTAGAACGTCTTAAAGAAACCATCAGTCATCTCATAAAGTAGATGTACTCGTATACCATGTGATCAAAAAATATCCGGAATTTCTCCATTAGAAGAAACTCACTTAAGATATTGTGGAAAAAATCTTTTCTCAATGTTGATGCAACTGTCAGATGGTTTGGGCGAAATATCTTGGTAAAGCAGTTATTGTTTGCGAATTTTTTTTTTTTGCTTCGAAATTTTTCTGAAATTCTGTGTGTTGCCAAGAAAATTGCACGTGCTTTCACAATTTTAAAGAAAGTCTACGGAGAAGCAACAATGTCAAAAATACAGGCATACGACTGGTGCAAAGAATTCAAAATGGACGGTAGTGTGGTTAAAACTCATTTTGGGTATCTATTTAAATCCAACGAATTTTAAAAAAAAAGTTTGAATATCGTCGACGAGAATTTGGGTCACGTTTGGATCGATGCACACACAGCATTATTCATGATAATTTTGGCTTGAGACGAATTTTCACGCGACTTGTGCCGAGATTGCTTAATTTTTTGCAGATATTCTCATTTTGTAGGCGACTATTTGACCAAAAAGCATTGTTTATGTCACTCCACAAACTCCGTATTGAACTGAGATGATCTCGTGTGAGTTTTTTCTGCTAACACGGCCCAAGTTACCACTCCGCGGAAAGCGTTTGTTGCGTGAAAAAAAGAATTTCGCGGTGTGCTCTAAAAGTTATTCCAAAATTCGAAATATTTATAGTGTTTCAAAGATTGGAAGAAGCGTTGGAATATTTGTGTTTCATCTAATAGGATTTACTTAGAAGAGGAGACACGATAATTTAACCGTTTTCATTTTATTGACAAATGCTTGGTACTTTTTGATAAGAAGGTATATAGATTATTTAAAGAAAATATTGCGGTGCTGTCTATTAAGTCTTCATGCTAGCTTTGAAAGCTGCGATTAGTTGTTCGTTGATAAATTGTCTGCACAACACATGAAATTTATGTTAATCTCAGTGCTAATGGCAGCGAATATTGATTATCCAATTCATCCAACGGTTCCAAAAAGGTTCTCACCACTTTACAATGAAACCGATCAGCTGTATCTAAATTTACACCAGTACGTTTATCGTAAAATTTGTAAACTTGGCATTAGGGGTGGAATTCGCAAAGACTCTGACCACAACTCCTAAGTAAAATGGTTAAATTTAAGCAATAATTCGAAGTAGATGGTGGGTGTTCATGTTGTAAAGGAAAACAATGTAAAGTTGTATAGTTTCCAATGCTAGAGTCATTTTAAACAGGATCTTTGTAAAGGCTTATAATAGTTTGAAATCGATTCTATAAGCACTCTTCCACATTGTATTAAATGTTTTTTTTCTTCCCGGACAAACTAATACTCCTCAATCTGCTTCTTTCAATAAAGAATAATCCAGATTATAATAATATTGTATAGCATAAAGAATTTCGAGAGAACAGTTATCTAAGTTAAATGATATGCCCCACAATCGATATGAGTAATTAAGCTTGAAATTGAGTTGCAAAAAACTTTACTCTCTTTTGACAAAGTTTTCATGTTTCTGTAGTTTCATCCGCAAAGTCACTCAGTGCTCTTCCACATGTAATTAATGTGTTTCTTCCATTATTGTTGTTGTTGTTGTTGGTTTTCTTTTCACTTCGATTTCTTCCGAGTATCTCTTGTTTCTTTCTATCTTGCCAAAACACCTAATACTCGTAATGCTGCACGGTATCATCTCCATACATATTTATATATGCACATGTCTGTACGTTGTTGCTGCTTGCGGTTTTCCTGTGCTGCATTGTTGCATGCAATATAACAGTATTTTTTGTCCCCTTATCATTTCCACCTGCAACGAAACAGGTAGATACGTGGGCTGTATAATAAGTTAGTGAAAATTAAATGAAAACGTTTTTTTTTTTTTTAAATATTTTTTTTAAAAATTTTGAAACAGTAAAGTTGTAAGAGATTTAAATCTGAAGAATTAATTTGATATGGTAGCAATTTTCTTCTCTTCGGCATTGCCACAACTTCTGCAGTAGTCCTGGGAGTTAACACTTAGCCTAGGTACGGTTATTTCTATGAGACCATAACCCTTAAGGGTTAGAGATTTGTGAGCGTATTATATTTTGGAAAGCCTTATATTGAAACTTTCGCAGTATATTCTTTATGAAAATTAAATATGTGTGTAATATTAACTATGTATAGTTCCAAAATTGTCGGGAGTGTTACAGATTTTTACAATTTTCAAATTCAAGTTTATTCACAATGCAAATTACTGCGAAATTGGAACCAGGTTAATGAATTTACTCTCCTAAAATCCTCGCCTTAAAATACAAGTCGATGTGTTCGTCTGTGTGATACTTTTCTTCGTCTCACTGGTGGTTCAGTTAATAAAATATATGACCGAAATTTTGCCCTATATTCATGCATAGCCAACAATATTCTGAATTCCTTCTTTAACATATATGTTTTGTACTAGCCCTATACAAGTTGAAATGCACTGAGGTATGGCTTAGTTTCACCGAAGTTGGCTTTTTATACATCTGTTTGTCAGTCTATTCTTTTTTCTTTTCGACGTAGTACCTAAGCTTTTTCGTAGTTTCAATTTTACACTTTCCAACTCGAGACTGCACAGACTGTTGACTCTGACTTTGATGTGAATAATATACTAGGTTGCAAATGAAACAATTACACATTGTTTGCAGCTAACACTACACCACGTATTTACCAGTCTCATGTTCCACATTATCTGCTCCCCTTTATTCATGATTCTTGCGGATATGGTTCTAGTTATTTCAATCAAGGGCACTGATTTCTTTTCTTTATTTTCTTTTATTCGACTGAAATATAATCTATCTTCCTTGGCAATGAGGAAGCTCAATGCAAGACAAAACAATTCTATGTGCAGAGACTTCTTCTCACGTACTTGCTACATGTAGGTATATAAGACAGATAGGTGCTGACTTCTATTTAGTTAGATTTAACTTTGTGTACGTACACGAACATATATATATTTCTAAAGATTGGATCAAAGTCATCGGTCATTGACCATTTTTGTCTGTCTGTTCGACTCTTATAATATTTTGATAATTATATGTAAAACTTTTTTTTTTTTATTATTATTATTATTATTAATTTACAATCTATCAATAAGACAATAAGTAAGTTAGTTGAAAGTTCATAATATAACAGAAATAGCTGTACTCCAGTGAGAACAACTATTATATTCAAAATTCTATAATTAAGAGTTTATTTACAATATATACAAAATTTAATCTCTAAAAGGTAAATCTAACACATAATTTCTTTTAAGTCTTCGAGTTGTATCGCTATTATCTAGTAGGCCTATTGCCAAAACATTTAAATGATCATGTAGTCTCTCAACATACCTTGTGCTTATTCTACGTATTTCATCTTTAATGTATGGAATATTTAAATCTTTGTGAATTTGGTCATTAGCCACAAACCAGGGGGCGTCAACAATAAGTCTAAGCGTTTTGGACTGATATCGTTGAAGAATTTCAATTTTTGATTGACTTGCAGTTCCCCATAATTGGATAGCATATGTCCACACAGGCTTTAAAATAGCCTTGTAATATGTAAAACTTGGTATGGAAATTTTTTCGAAATTTCTTGACGTGCCCAGTTGACATGCCCATTTAAATATAAAGAGAGGCAAACGTATACTATTTCCGAGTCATGCTATAAAAGCACTTCGATGAGAGCATCACAGAATATTGCTGGAAAATGTTCCAATTATGTACCTTATCATGAAAATAAAAGGGTACTCCAATTAATTTTATGTATGTATTATATATAAATTGCCTCAATGATAAATTGTTCTCAATGTATTTCCAAAGCTAAAAAAAAAAGATTTTTATGGTGAAAGTCTATGGATACATACTGGAGTTTTGTGCAATTGAGTGATGGTACCAAAGCTCCTTGTAGAAAATTCGATTGTGTTTAATTTGATTTATAATGCGACCCAATCGAACTTTTTTAGATATGGGCTAAAAAGTGATCGAAAACCTGTCCATAAAAAATGTTCTCAATGTATTTCCAGGTTAAGCGCACCAATATACATAGGAAAACTATAATTTTTCTGGAAATACTTTCATTTTGTTAGAGCTTTTACTATTTTCTTTCTTCATAATAAATCAATATTCCAAATCTCGGGGTATTATATAATTAAATTATTTATTTTTAATTTTTATGCTTAAATTCTTTGAGTGTTTTATTGCATATTATAAGCATATTATATTATATGCATATTATATTGAGACCGCTTTGAGGCTCATACTAACCAAATTATTTTGATAAAAAATGTAATTTGATAAGTATTAGTTTCTAGATGTGTATTGGTGAAAAATTAATTCGATGTTATGGCTGTAAAAAGTCAACAATTTTTACGAACGGAGGCGCTCAACCGCGAGAAATATATGAGTTATATGCTTATAGCCTAGCGGTTTCATTTTTGTTTCCATATGTTCATGTGTTTGTATTGGCTCGTGCCGGTTTCCTTACACTCAATAAGTACATTTCATGGTTGCAAATCTACAAGTTCTATAAACGGACTAAGTATATTGCATTGAGACACATTGAATGCAAGTGAATCATAATGATGAATGTACGTAGGTAATTTTGTTTTATACGAATTTAGTAGGCTTTGTTCGCAGAAATGTGTGTAAAAATGATCATACAAAAAAAAAACTGCAAACATTAACTTCAGTTAATGCATTGAATCGGACGCAAAAATAATCATTATTGACAACAACAACAAAAAAAAGACGACATGATGATGCCATGGATATGGCGGTTACTATATATTGTACATATATACAACTATTCACTAAGCGACTGACTAACTGATTGACTGACAAACAGACAGACAGACGGACAGACTTGAATGAGTAAGTACGCTTTTATGATTACTCAACAATACGAACTGCTTTTGCGTTTTATCTTTTAGGTTTCTGTATAAGTTTATTTTTCTATGCAAATAGTGTAGATACTTTTTGCTTATTGAGTATTTATATAGCAGCACAAATTATATAATTATGCATTTAAATATGAAAAGGTGAACGTTTATTATTTGGTGAGAAAATCTCGATTTAAGTACCTACCTACCTACTGCCAATTAGCAATAACTAGCGATTTTTGTTGTTGATTATATTTGCCTAAAATCTCATTAGCTGATATTTAAAATAAATTTTTACTTTTTCAAATTGAACTACGTCTATTACGCAGTTGTACTGACACTTTATGACTAAGAGACAATAAATCGTTGTCTGTATGTATCACGAGTGCATAATGCCTGATAATTCAGTGACAAAGTCTAAAAATTTTTAGCACAATTGCAAATTTTATACCCTGCATTGCATGCATGTGGACATCAAAAACGATTATATACCCGTATATAGAATACAAACGGTGCCACCGAACGGAAGGGGATAGTTTCATTCGAAACCAGATTTTATTTGATCCCGAACGTTTGTGTTCATCTCTTTTGTTCTTTGCAATTTCCGAGTCATAATTTTTGCACTTTGTACAAACCATTCTCCTTTTACTAATTCGAACAAACTTCGTCAAGCTTTCGACTCATACATATGTATGTATAAAATTCGAAACGAGAACTCACAAATTTGGCGTTCTTTCTTGTTTGGAAATGTTCTACTTGAAGCGTACTGAGGTGATTGGATTAGTAATACTAGTGTAAATATTTTTAATTGTTGTTTTACATACTATATGCATAATATTCCGGGTTCGGACTTACACTAGACGTCCTTTCCAATATACATACTTTTATACGTATGTAAACTATATGAATCGAAATATATAGGGGACAGTTGGTTTATTTGATGCATTTTGTTCTGTTGCACATAGAAACTCACTGGAGGAAGATATTAAGAACTTAAGTATGTGCTGGGAAAATAGAATCTATACCTACAAAAAATTTTCCATTTACTAAAGTGTTTTTTGGCAAAATTAAATTTGGCTGGTTATTCGTCCTGAAAAATCGGGAAAAAGTTTGTAAATACTATAAAAATTAAATAAAATCGCACAATATCAATAAAAATAAATGATTTATTTTTTAAATAGCCTTAAAAGGAAAAAATTATGATCCTTTATTTAAATCGAAGTCGATTTCTTCGCTATTTCTGGCGACCTCGACCTCTATTCATCCATCCGTTTGCGTTCCTTCAAATTTTAAAGGGTTTCCAAGGAAATCAAGACGAAAGTAATCGTGAATTTACGCAAAAAAGTGTTGAATTTAAACGAAATTGAAAAATCGTTCACTGTTCAACCAAAAAAAAAAAAAAACACGTTGCTTCCTGACTGAGATATAGCGAGTGCCTCTTTTCTCTTCGAAACATTATGAAATGAGAGTTAATGGTCTTACATTAATTTAACACCAATGACTTTTGGCACTTCATTGTGAAAAAACCGCAAAAATAGCACTGGCTCGAATCACCCAATATTGCTTACCTACTTGCGTTAATCCAATTTTCGATCCAGTCACACCTTCAGCATGAAATCCACACCACACGGTCACTTTTTGTGTATACAGTGGAGTTTCTTTGAGCACGTGTGCGTCTGTTACTGTCCAATAATGCAAAGCCATTAAACAAAAAAAGAGCTTAATCGCTGAAGATGTTTTTTCGTAAAAATTGTGTTCTTAAAGTTTCAAGCACCAAATCAGAATTTCAATATTAATTTTGAATAATTTCCAAACGTTGCTTGCCCGTGAACTTTACCTTGATGAAAATTGAAACCTTTACCGTCGTTTTGACGTTGTTTCAATTTCTCTCCATCAATTCTTTTGTATTTAACCATAAATTTCTTTTTGATAATATCCTTTAAAAATATTGCAGGGTATTACGTATGCGGTTAGCTCGACTACAGTGTTATAAGTTATTTTTTTTTGTTAAAAGGCAGGAAATACGTGTTGTTTTTTTGTTTTTTTTTTTTACTTTAGACAATACTACAAAAGTTCCCACACGCAACAAACAAACACAATGCTTACGAATAAAAAAAAAAATAATTAAGTAAACGTAACAAGTGGTTTTAACAAACTCAAACGAAAATTCGCTTTTTGTAGTTTATATAATGGGCAAAATTGAACGATGCGAGAAAATCGTTCAAATCAGATATTTAAAATTAAAAATAATAAAAAAATACAACGGAAAACGAAAATTTTGATGTAATCTAAGTTTGTATACGCTTCTTGCATGTCTTGAGAACACTTAACAATGAAAATGAAAAATGGAGATACCCAAAACTAATGCCAAATTTAAAAAAAAAAAAATTTCAATTAAACCCAACAGAAGCAATGAACATTTTAAAAACATGTTCTTATCTCATTTCTTTACAGACGAAGAAGAAACGCGGATACCAGCTGGAGATAAAAAGCTACAGCTACAAACGCAAGAAAATAAACAACAATTGAGTTCAAAGTTGAGATCTGAGGAAGAAGGAGCTCTCATTACTGTGGAAATAAAACAGGGCAATCTAACAAAAAACGCCAATCTACAAAATAAGACTGTAAATCAAATAACTACGACAGCAATAACCAAACAAACCTCAACGGCAGGAACCGGAACAACAACACCAGCCAAGGATAGCAATAGTAGTAGTAACAGTAGTAGTAGCACTATTACGCCCATTTTAACTGCAAAGCATTCAGCGAAACAACAGGCAACCGTGATGAACAGCCACGCAACAGCGGCGCATTCGAACGCACAAACCTCAGTCGTTGGACATCATCGCGGTTTTTCACAGCCGTCAGTTACAGTGGCTGCTACTGCAACGGCAGCTAATACATCGGGTGATCCATGGTTTCTGCAATCCGGTCATCAAATGCCGCCCACGGCGCCTTTGCGACATAATAAACGTCCGGCCCCGCAGCCAAATTCACTTGGTGGCGTAGTGGCAGGTGGTTTAGCCGTAACAGCACCATTGCTGCATCAGCAACAGCACAGTCAGTCACAGCCGCATATAGTACCACCACCCAGCATACCGCTACATCATCATAACCAACAACAGCAAAATAATGTGGTACGATATTAATAGAGTCATTTTATTATATTAAGTACACCCTTCAGAGCAGCAATAGCACCTAAAAATATGCTCTCCCCCTCTTGCTACAGCTCCAATTGGAAACCCAAAACGTAAAAAAAAAAAATGTAAAAGCAATGAACAAAGAAAAGGATAAGCTCCCAATAGGTATTGTTGATAGTACCAGTACTATTTTTTTGACCGCAACTGCACATGCACAAACATTAAATTTGCTCTACAATTTCTTCGACTACAAATAGCAAATAACTACTGCTACTTACTTACTTCGGTGGCACTGCAACCGTCTATCGGTCATGGCCGCACATAGGAAAGCGCATTCGGTGAGGTTTAGTGCTAGCCTTTAGGTCATTACAAACCTGATCTTGCCAACTTAAGCTCGGACGTCATCTCTGACCACAACCACCAATCAAATTCAGGTTTCCGTCGTAAACCTTTAGGGCTGGAGCTTCTGGGTTCATCCGGATGAGGTGACTACCCCAGTGCAGCCGCTGGAATTTAATGCGCTCAACTATATCAGTCTCGTCATACAGCTCATGGTTCATATAGGTCCTTAAACTCGACGCTAACTCTAAGGGGATCAAAAATCCTACGAAGAATCTTTCTCTCGAACATTCCAAAAGACACTGTATCCGTTATGTTAGGGTCGGTGCTTCTGCGCCATACATTAGGACCAGGATAACTTTGATAGATGACTCTACTTCTAATTTGAGCACAAAGTCGAAGTGATTATCAAGCGTGATTCTTCGTCTGATCTCAAGGCTGACGTTGTTGTCGCTAGTTATTTCCTTTCCCAGATAGACAAAATTGGTTAGAACATTGAAGAATTGGAGAATTCTCCATACTCACAGACCGTCCAAGACTCTCTGATGGTCTGCGAGTGTACACCAAGTACTTCGTCTTGTCCTTGTCCGCTACAGCTACCGCTTTTTTCAAAAACCTTAGTAAGAACATTTTCTATCACTGAATTATACGTAATTAAATTGTTTTTTTTTTTTTTTCTTTTTTATACCTTTTCAGAATCACACACAGGCGCAACAGAACGCGTTACATTTGTCATCGCATGCGATTAATAGTCATAATATAATAACAAGCGTCAATCATTCGCCCAAGTCGCCCAGTCAAACACAACAGCAGCAGCCACAACAGACAACAGCGACATCAATAGCAACAACAACAGCCGCAGCAGCAGCGGCAGCAAATCATCAATTACAACAACAACAACAACAGCAGGCACAAGCGGTAGCACATCACACGCACATTTTATCCAGTTTTGCGCCACCGCCGCCACCAGTAATACATCAGCAACAACAGCAGCAGCAATTGACTTCATCCGCGACAGCCACTGCTGCTGCGGTCGCCGCTGTTACACAACAACAGCAGCAGCAACATATGCAGCTGCTCTCGAATTGTGCTGCCAATAATAGTTTAATGTCGTCCTCGCTAAATGCGGCACAACTTTCTTTACACGCGGAACGTGTACTACCGCCGAAGCATCATATCGCCGGTAATGCCGGTGGCAGCAATTTGTTGTTGCATACAACAGCAACAGCAGTACAACAACAGACACAGCAACAACAGCAGCAACCATTGTCTTTAGGTAGCAGTTCCGGTATGTCCACATCGCTGCATAGTTTTGACATCAACGGCAGCAATCTGACCAATGTAAATTCGGTGGCATCATGGAGCAGCGGCTCAACGACAGCTATGAATGCCTCATTATCACCCACCAATCTATTAGCAACATGTCAACCCTCGCGGAAATGCGAAGTCAAGCTGAATGCTATGCCGTAAGTAAAATAAAATGAACGTAATTACTTAGAGTACACAAAGGCGTTGGTGGAAATAACATATCTGACTACATACATAGCCAGCTATCTTATCAATTATCGCGCAAAAAAATATATACACATATATTTTTTGCTGTAGCGTGTTATCATTGATAAGCGTGTGCCCTGCGATTTTTCACACAACTAAAATGAAGCTGAAACTTAAGTGTCCACCGCTGTTTTTTGTGTATGACGTTATATAGGTTTTTTTTTTTTGTTTTTTATTTAATTAAGTCAGTTGCTATTCAATAATATCTCTACTTACAGTTGGTTTCACGGCAGCATAACGCGCGATGAGGCAGAACATCTTTTACAGCCGCGTGAGGATGGTCTCTTCTTGGTGCGCGAATCAACAAACTTTCCCGGTGATTATACTTTGTGCGTCTGCTTTCAGGGCAAGGTGGAGCACTATCGCGTTAAATATTTGGAAAATAAGCTGACCATTGATGATGAAGAATATTTTGAGAATCTGGGACAGCTGGTGGCGGTAAGCAATATTAAAAAAAATGCATACACTTCGTGTTCTTATCAATGTTTTATTTGTTTCCGGCAGCACTACGAAGCCGATGCGGATGGTCTGTGCACGCAGCTTATAAAATGCTTACCCAAACTTGGCAAACAGGAATTCTGCATAAATTCCAAGGATTTTGTAGACAAAGGCTGGGTCATACCCGAAGCGGAGTTACAGTTGCGCGAGAGCATTGGCAAGGGTGAATTCGGGGATGTAATGCTGGGTATACTACGCAACGAGAAAGTCGCCGTAAAAATGTTAAAGGATGAGGGTGCCGTGCAAAAGTTCTTGGCGGAGGCGTCAGTAATGACGTAAGTAACAGATTTAGTACCTATAAAAGATACTGAAAATTAAACAACGGGGAACAAAGCTGGTAAACCTAAATCGAGAAAACTGAATTCAATATGGTATCAATTTGAAAATTATTGATCAAACTCGCTTAGTTTTATTTACACCTTTTAAACATGCACATAAACTGCGTTCGATCCATTTGTTTCTGAAGGTCAAAATAAATAAATAGCAGCTATAAAGAAAGAAAAAAATATGTGTAAAACCAAAGAACGTAAACATGGGTGGTAAATTTGTATGGACGCTAACACTAAAAGTGGGCGGGATACGACCTTTGATATTTATGTAAAGCGACCGTTCATAGGAAGCCACCATGTCAAAATTCAAATTGATATTGACTGCAATTAAAAACCTTTTCATAAAAAAAAAAGCAAGAATGTGCTGGTAGTTTGTTTGCGGACTATCGCAATTAGTGGGATATCACGTCCATATGTATATGTGAAGCACCCATAAAGAAAGTGCACAATAAGAAGCCACCATATCATATTTTAAGTTTATATTGACTTAATAAAAAACGTTTTCTTACAAAATGGCAAAAGTGGGTTGTTAGTTTGTATGGTGGCTAGCCCAAAAAGTGGAGATATATATGTTTTTGTTCAACTGCCAAAATGTATGTAACGTAGAGTATATTCTAGCTTAATATGTAATAGTTTATAAAAATGTTCTTTAATGGAGGAAACAAGCCAACGGAGCTGAGCGCAAAGTCTCTGCTTCTTAACTACTTCGGCTAACAGGCACCCAATTCTAATTTTTTCAACAATTCTAATGAAATATCCCGCATCTAGATCGGACCACTAATGAATATAATTTATGGTGCATGTAATGACAAGCTACAGGGAATATTGAAGTAGAGCACGTTCAACTGCAGGGTTCTATATTGCATACTGGCATACTGCATACTGTCGGTACAATTTTAGGCAGGCCAACGTACAAATTATACTGATTAGAGTATGTTCTTATTATTAGCTAATGGCTAACGACCAGTAGTTAACGAATTGATAGCTCAAGAGGACCTTGAGCCAGTGACCGAACAGCAAGGTATCTGTTTCCCTATAAGCCGTGGTTATGCAAGCAGATTGTAATAAAAAAAAAAATATCTAAGATAATTGGACGTACGTCAACTTACGAAATTTATTTGAACTATCCAGAAGATGTTTTCAATGAAGTAGTGAAACGAATTTGTTATCGTTTAAAAGAAATTGTTTGTTATAGCATAAAAAAGTACGCAATCCGAACAATACAAAAATAAAATACAAATATTTTCTGACAACATTTGTATCAAAAATTTTGTTGAATTGTATTTTAGCACGTCAAGGCTTTTTATTATTTAATACTTTATTAACTTTTTAACGACTTCTGATTTTCTATTTATTATTATTTTTTTTTATATAGCACGCTAGAACACGAGAACCTGGTAAAATTTATTGGTTTAGTTTTTACAAGCAAACATCTTTATTTAGTCACGGAATACATGAGCAAGGGTTCGCTGGTTGATTATTTGCGTTCACGTGGACGTCAGCACATTACGAAAAAAGATCAAATTCATTTTGCTTAGTAAGTATTCAGAGCGCTTTATTTATTTAGTTTTTAATTGACTTGAATTGTTTGTGCTAATTGGTGATGCACTTAATTTTTTTTAACTAACAGCGACACTGCCTCCGGTATGGAATATCTCGAAGCGAAAAAGGTTGTGCATCGTGATTTGGCTGCGCGCAATGTGCTCATTTCGGAGGAAAATGTTGCCAAGGTTTCCGACTTTGGATTGGCGCGTGAAGAATGCCATAATTTGGATGTTGGCAAACTGCCCATTAAATGGACAGCACCTGAGGCACTTAAAAATGGCGTAAGTAAAAAAACAAAAAAAATGCATATCTATAAATAAAATACAAATTCTAATACTTTAATAATATTATACAAAACTATTTACAGCGTTTCTCCAACAAATCGGATATGTGGAGTTTTGGCATACTGCTTTGGGAGATATATTCCTTTGGCCGTGTGCCTTATCCTCGAATCGTAAGATTTGCTTTTTAAATATTATTTTCAATTATAAGAATTATTCAAATAAAATCGTTTCCGTTTACATTCCAATTTCAGCCACTCAATGATGTTGTGAAACATGTCGAAGTCGGCTACAAAATGGAAGCGCCCGAGGGTTGTCCGCCTGAGATCTACGAAATGATGCGCCAAACGTGGGATCTCAATGCCGCCAAAAGACCAACATTTGCAGAGGTGAAAGTACGTTTGCAGCTACTTAAAAACTCGACTGCGTGAAACGTCAACGGGGAGAAACACAGAGTTAAAGATTTAGACTAGTTAGAAATAAAAAATATTTATGTACGGAACTGAGAGACATTTTCGCAAAAGCTTAATACAATCCAAAACTAAAGTGAACAAAAACCCAAGAAAGAAGGAAGTGTGTACAATTTTAATTTTACAAAAAACCACCATTACCAATTCCGAAACAATCGAACGCAACAATTTTTTTTTTTTCAGTTTGTTTAGTAACTTGCTGTATAACAAATAAACCATGTACTATATTAAAAATAAATGAAATATTTTACAAAAATATTTAATTTGTAAAATAGTATAAGATAAAACTTGTGGAAAAGCAGTTTTGCGAAGAAGCATAATAATAATAATAATTAAATAAATAAAGTAAATAACAATCAAGTGAGCAATGTTAGTGAGTTAGTAATTATTATATATATTGTATATTGTACGATTTTTTTCTGTTGTTTATACCAATACATTTACTATATATAACAAAAATATTACAACATTATTTAACTTAAAAAAAAAACAAAATTATGAAGGGCAACCCTATTAATTATTTATAGTGCATATTTTATTTTAAACAATAATTGTTAAATTTACTTTAGGCAAACCGAGAAACTTCTATTTTACACTTTTGTTACCTTTTTATTATTAAAATAAAAACTGCTGCTGCACTTGTGAAAAAAGTTGGTAATGCGCTGTTTAGACGGTCAAATCGTATGGGACAAATTTGTGAATTTCAAAACAATTTTTTGGTTAAGTTTGCTGACATTTCTTGAACTAGTTGAATTTTGTAGTAGAGTTTTGACACTGTTTTCAATGCAATATGACAAATTTGTCACAAAAATTGTTCGTCTGAACAGCGCTTTAACAACGAAAACTAAACAGTTTAGCAAATATTTCCACATATTGCTTAAGTCGAATCGCTAATTAATTTTTTATTGAAAACATAATAGTTATACTACATACATATGAGTCCTTAAATTACGAAACGATCCTTAAAAATGAAAATGCTACTAAAAGAAAAACGAAAAAAAGTGTTTAAGCAAACAAAAGTAACCAACTAAAGAAGAATGCAGCATCCACTTATGAAAATAAATACACATTACTACACATAAATGAAAACTTAACAAATATATCTATACATAAACAAATAAGCTTATGTGAAGTTATATTCAATAAAGTAATTATTAATTTAAAAAACAAAACAAAAAAGTTATACACAAAAATTAGTTTTCACCAATATTTGCCACAATAGGTAGGAATCTCGCTTTTATAGCTTAGCTTGCGCAGCTAATGGGTTAAAATCCGTCAACTAATGCAATTTATTTATGTTTAGCATATTATTTATAATTTTTATTTAGCGCAAATCAAAAAGTTTTAAGTAATTTGTAAATTTTTGTTTGTGTCTTTGAATTTTAATTGTTTTATTTAAGTTTTAAATTTTCTTTTAGTTTAACATAAAGAAAATAAATATCTATATATATATATATATATATATATAGTTTGAATGTATAATGCATAAACGGCAAACACGTCCACAATCCTCACCACTTAATTTAATTTAACTTTTTTTTTTGTTTTTTTTTCTCATTTTATTTAACTACTTACTGTCAAACGCACACCGAACGAGTGTAAAATTGTATAAAAGAAGGAAATAAAAATCGCTTAAAGTAAAAAATAAAAAACAAAGGTTGTGTTAATATATAGTGCTTTGGAAGCGCTATTATTATCTTATACTGGGCGATCTTTAAAGCATCTACTTCGAGCATCGTAAACTTGCTGAAAAACAAAACTCGTAAAATATGTTTGTTTGCGAATTAAATCGATGTAATGAAATCATTATTTCAATTAATTAAAAACTATTGTAGTTACAAAAATAATTATTACATTTTCTTACATTTATGGTCCTCGACAATAATAATACTAGGTTACAGCCATTTTTCCCATCATAACTTACTATGCAGTTTGGTGCATTAAACACGAAAAACATACTTTAAAACTTTTTCATGGATGCTTATTCGCGATTCAAAATTTTCGAGTTCCAACGGTTTTGAGTATATCTCGAGTTCTGCTCGTAAACCTTTCTTGTTGTAACAGTGCTGTTCAACCGGAGAAGACGAACAGCTCAGTTCAGCCGGGCTGCTTGCTGAGCCTACAGAAGCATTGATTAGCAATCTTGATTGTTTGGCTAATTTATAAGCTGATTTTTGTTTTTGCTGCTTCTCTCTGTTCCCAACACGACAAAGTTTACAACAACGTCTTCTCTGAGCATTCAAGACACTAAGTACTTCGTCTTGTTCTCGTTTACCGCTAGACTCATAAGAAACAATTTCTCAATCTCAGAAAATGCCTTGCTAACTCGCCGTTTGTTCGTGCCAATATTGTCAAGTCATCAGCAAACGCGTGTAACAAGAATGTAGGGTAGTTCGAAGTCGTAAACTCACTGATGTGCCCAAAAATTTTAATTAGAAGAGCACATATGTACACGAAATTGTTTTTGCTTTACAGAAACGAGAAAACTAAAACAGCGCACAGTATCAAATTGTTTTTACTTTGCTCGTAGAAAGATAATGAAGAAATTGTTTATATATTTTATATAACAACAAATCCACGTTGCAAATTCTTGTTGCTTTGCACTTTGGTATAATCGTCTTTTTCTTTGCTATAGAAAGATCGATAACGAAAAACGATTAAATTTACAAAAAATTAGCAAAGAGCTGCGTATGTGTAATAGTAATATTCAAGTCAATAATTGTTTGTAAATTTTTTTTCGAAGGAATTGGATGCGAAAGTTATTACAATTCATCCCGTAGACCTCAAATTATAATACTTTACTTTTAATTGCTTTTTTATCAAAATAGTACATATCTTTTATTTATTTTTTTTTTTTTTAACAATTCAAATTACAATAATACAATATCGAGATTTATATTTAAAGTAGTCATAGTCTATTGTGTAGTACTGAGAGAGTTAATCTCTTATTTACTTTTGCAGTCGTCTTGTAGCACGTCTAATTGGACGATCGCTTGGCGCAGCCGCTGGCGGTGCGAAGATATTTGCTTGTTGCGACGCATTCGCTGCAGGATTTACAGCTTGTTGAACATTGCCACCAAAATTAAATGCAGCCACATTGGGTTTAATGCTTTGTGGAGCTCCGAACACACTAGTACTGGCAACAGGTGCTGCTGGTGTGCTAGTTGCTGTTGCAGCACCAAATGCAAAAGATTGCACTGGTGCTGCTGTCGGTAGAGTTGTATTCGCGGCAGCAAGCGCTGGGGAGCCACCGAAATTAAATGATGCTGCGTTGGAATTATTAGCCACTGGAGTGCTTGTGACGTTTCCAAATGAAAATCCACCAGTTGCTGGTTTTGCGGCCCCGAAACTGAAATTATTATTCGAAGTATTTGCTGCTAAAGCACCGAAGCTCGAAGTGTTGTTCACTGACGTATTATTAATTGCGTTATTATTAGTAGTATTTGATGTGGCACCGCCAAAATTAAAGCTTGGCTTAATAATGCCAGTAGCAGGAGCTGCTGCTGCAGGTGAAGCAGATGTTGCTTGACCAAACATGTTGCTGCTCGTTGGAGCTGCAGCGGGTTTATTGACATTATTGCTGACCGGGGTACCGAAAGCAAATCCACCGCTTACAGTTTGAGTATTTGCTTGAGCACCGCCAAATGCAAAGGGCGTTGCTTCTGCCGTTGCTTTGATGCCATTGTCGGCATTTGCTGTTGTTGCAACTGTTGGTTGTGTCACTCCACTGCTTCCAAATGCTGGTGGTTTTGCTGCAGCGCCGCCAAAATTAAATAGCGGTGCCGTCATTACATTAGCAGAGTTATTCGCTTGCGGCGTGTTTCCGAACATAGAGTTTGTTGAATTAGTGTTAGGCACGGCAGCTGCCTCTGTTGTTGGCTTATTATCAGCAGAATTGCCACCAAATGCAAACATATTCGTTGTGCTCGCTGCCATTGGTTTTGCGAGACCATTTCCACCAAATGAAAAGGCTGGAGCAGCTGCTGTAGAGGCTGCTGCACCATTTATGTTTCCATTGTTAGGCGTATTGTTGGCATTGGCACCACCGAATGAAAAAGTCGTAGCCAAAGCAGCGGGTTTTTGTCCAAACGGAGAACCATTTGTGCTTTGATTCGCTGTAGTTAAGCTGCTATTTGCACCAGCAAGCGAGAATAGATTTGTTGTAGTAGATGGTGTTGCAGCAGATGTTACATTTGCAGCATTAGCAGCAACACTTCCAAAAGAGAATCCACCACTTGCGGTTGCAGTTGCTGGCTTAGCAGGCGCTGCGGTGTTATTAAATGAAAATAAACCTGCACTAGTAGTTGTTGCTGTTGTCATTGGCGTTGCTGCCGCTGGTGTTGCAGCTGTTGTTGTTGCAGCAGCTGCTATTCCACCGAAACTAAATGACTTTGAATTGTCTGTTGCCGCTTTAAAAGCTATAGCATCACCAAAGGTGGGTAATGTTTGCGTAGTTGTATTAGTTGCCAGACTCGTCATGGCATTTGCTGCACCATTAAAGTTTAATGCGCTTGTATTTGCTGGAGTAGTAGCTGTTGCAGCTGTAGCCGTTCCAGTAGCCAAATTGCTACCAAAAGAAAATGGTTTTGGTGGTTCGGCGACAGCACTGAACGGCGACGATATTGTGTTGGCGATATTTACTGCCGGATTTGCGCTAAATATGGGCGCTACAGTTGCAGATTTCACTGTGCCGCTGGACGATGTTACAGCAGCAGTGGCTTCAACTGTAACTGGTTTAGTAGCAACGCTCAATATTGGTGCGCTAGATGAGGCGGTAACAGTAGTTGGGGCGGTTGAGGCATTTGTTAAACCACCAAAACCAATTGTTGGCAATGTTACGCCGCCCATATTAAATGTCGGAGCTGTTGCAGTTGTAGTGGCCGTAGCGCTTGTAGACACATTAGACAGTGTGGTTGTTGCTAAGCCAAACGAAAATGTGGGCTTAGCAGGCATAGTCAATGTTGCAGTAGTACTTCCGGGCGCAGTAAATGTGCTCAATGTTGCTGTCGTAGTTACAGATGAATTTAATGTTGGCTTAGCCATGCTCAATACGGCTGCTGATGTAGTTGATGTTGCTGTCGATGCCGTAGTTGGGTTGCTGGACACTTCTGCTGTTGCTGGTGCTGAAGTTTTCTGTAGACCGAAGCTAAATGTTGGTGTTACGCTTGTTGCTGGCGTAGTTGCTGGCGTAGTTGTAGGACTGCCGAAATTTAACTTAGGTATTGCACTTGTTGTTAAAGCAGTATTCAGCATCGTAGGCGCTATAGTTGCTGTTGTAGTTGTTCCCGCAACCGAATTAGTAGCTCTTGTTTGCATGTGAATTGATGTTGATGGTGTACTTACTACAGCTTTTGTTGAAATTATTGGACTTATTGGCTCAGCTTGTAGCAACTTAGTTTTATTACCATCAAATTCATCGATTACTTCACCCTTATATGGTTCGCCGCGCAAACCACATAGCATTAAAGCTAGCTTGTTCTTCTCTGTGCGCTCAATAATTGGATTTTTGCTACCAGATATAGAATCCTGATTCTTTGGTTTAACAAAATTTATACCAGCACACTCACTCGACTCGATATCAGGACTAGACATATCCGGTTCAGCTCTACTATTCTGTTGTTGATAGTCTTTATTGAATAGCGTTAATTTAGGCTTATGCGTTGCTGCTTTTAACTCTGCATTACTGCTGTTAGATGAGATAGGCGCCGATACAGAACGTTGAGCTGGTGCCGCCATTTCTGAAGGTTGTTGTTGCTGCACTGTTGATTTACTGCTGTACAATACGGTTTGATTATACGGAGTTGTTGGGAGTGGCGTTATAGGCGTATAATTACTCATAACATTTGGCATACTATCAAAATGTAACTCTCCCTGCTTGCGTTGAATTTTTGCAACATGTGATTCAACTTCCGGAGAACTATCAATAGTATTGCCAACGCTCTGATTTGCTAACTTTTTTTCATAGTGTTTCCGTTTGTTAGTATGTATCAGGCTTGAACTCAAGGAACTGGTTATGTCATTGTTATAACTATACAATCGCCGTTTAGCCACTTGCTCTGGTGAAGTTTGTACATATGGCATGCTACCGTTGCTGCTGCCACTTACCGCAGTAAATGCTGGCATAGATTGTTGTGGATGCGTGTGATCACGCTGTCGCTTGTAGCTATTCGTTGATAAATTATTAATATTATCCACAGCAATTGTTGTTTGCGGTGCATCAGTCAGATCATCACAATTCCGCATACAGCTTTTTTTGGTGCTCTCACTAAGTTGCACATCCTGCGTAAAAGTTTTTGAAGGCAATTTATTAATTTGGATACCATTACAATCATTAAAGTGAATACTAACACTGGGGATAATGCGTTTCCTAGAGATTTCCTTGAGTACATCGAGCACACTGCGTGTGGGTGCCATTTCAGTTTCAGTAGGTGGTGGATGTAGTATTGGTCGATTTTCGCACGATAATTCCTCATCAGTTTTTTGTACGCCCACAACCGAATTGGAACGTAAAAGACTTGACAATGTATTACCGCAGAACAAGGCACGCTCCGGTGGTGCTATACGTGTCATTGTGACATTATGATTCGAGGCTCTGTACGGCAATTGTTTCTTTTTTAAATGAACAATTGGAAATTGTCCAGGTCTGTTGTACAAATTGTTTACAGACATGCTGCGCTGTAATTTTTTGTTGTTGTTTTCATGGTATTTTACTAAACGTGATACCAACCCACTGCTACTGGCATCGGCGTAAGTTCTATAAGCATACGAAAAATAGTTTAAATGGTTAATAAAGTGTTTTTTTTTATTTCTTTTTTAAGGTTTAGAACTTTCATTTGAATTAAAATATTGAGATTATAGAATTTTGGCCTAATTATAAATACGATTTTATGCCATTAGTGTTTAACTATGATTTGGAACATGCGACTGTTCGGATGTGGCGAATACTGGAATTCCAAATTTCGATCAGTTTTCAAGTAATGGGAGCCATATCTCGGCTACATTCGCACAATGATGTCTTATTTGTCGACTAAAGTTGCTGGTTTGTTCGCATAAACCAATGACTTCACGTAATCTTAGAGAATATAATCCAAAGACATTTACTGGCTCGATCTCGTTCGTCAATTGAGCGAACGTACGGTGCAAACAATGGTCATTCGGCTGTAATTCTTGCACCAGATGGATCTTATAACTTACACAATTCTTCATAAAGTAAATCTTTTCATAACATTTTTCGATTGCCGAGCGCTATGACGAAACGACTCAATTGAGTCCTTCTCAATACTACGCGACGTCTTTGCGGATTCATGCCTAAACGAATTACTAGCTGGGAAGGACGATTCTTAAAATGACCGTAGCCCACGTTAACATTCCCAAACTAAACCACGATTTTCCTTAATATACAGTTATTATAAAAATGGAAAAACAAACCGACTACAAATGACAATAGCATTTCAGGTCTGACCAATTTATGTCAGTTCAATCCCTGTCCGAAAATGAAACCTTTAAACAAACACCAAGTAAATATAAATTATGCATTATTATCATACCTCGGATCAATATGCGATAAATTCAGCTTTTGTCTCATTGGACTCATATAGCTAGTGTTATTCAAGTTTCTCTTCGCTGTTGTATGCGTTGTATTCGTTAGATAAAGGCTGGAATTACTACGCTCCGTGGGACTAATTTGTGGACTAACTCTGCCAAACCATTCCGAACGTTTTCCGGCGCTGTAATAATATTCACATGTAAATTTTACGTCTAATGAAATAGACAAAATAATTGTATACTATACCTGACGCTGCCATTTAGACACGTGGATTCGGCAATTGGATTTGCCATGTGTGTGGTGCTTAAACTAAAACGTCGTTCCATTGTCGCGTCGCCGTAGTATGACGTCGTCTGTCGTTTCGTCAATTTTTGCACAGGTAATCAATATGGAATGAAGCACACGCGCGCCAACTTTCTATTGGCTTTGTTGTTGAAGGTTAGTAGCTCCAAATTTTCTTCTTTTTTTTAATATACATATAATTGTATGTATATATGCTCAATGTTTTCCAACGTCTGTTTCTTAATTTAAACGCACCCACAGCGTGCAAATTCTCAGATGTTCAGAAAATTACAAGCGCGAGCGAAATTGATGACAGTGTGAACGCCAACACAAATTGCAATACCAGCTTCACAATGAGAAACAGTAAAATGTACTAAAAAAAACCATTCGTATTTAAAAAAAAATATTCACGAAAATTCAACTGCCTCAAATGGAATTTTTTTATGAAATATCGTTGCATATACATTTTTTAATGTTTTGAAATATAATCTCTCAATGACAAGAGTATCAAGATTGATTTGCCACGTCCTCTTTTTGGGGTAGCATCATGCAAACCCACCGCCAACTTTTGACTTTTTGTATGAAAATCTGTTTTATTGTAGTGAATATCAACTTAATAATTGATATGCTATCTTCTAATATATATTAATGGATGGAACCCGCCTACTTTTTGGGGGTAGCCCCCACACAAACCTTTGTAAATAAAACATCTTTATTAAAGTCAATGTTAGGTTGAAATTCGATGTAGTGCCGTTTTATTGAACAGCCTAATATACATAGAATAATGGGCGTGTCATGCCCTTTTTTTTGGGTTTCCCCCCTGTCATTAAAGCTTCGGTTCCACCGTGGTCAATGCTATGGCAGAAACATCCCACAGAGAAGGTATTTGATTGATTTCCAAATGTTAAATTAATACAGTTTTCAAGAACTATAACGGCTAACTTTATTTCGTGTATACCATTCTTAAGAATAATCGCCAGATCTTCTTTTTTACCAACTTTTACTTTTGAATGAAGACATGCGAAAAGTATTGGAGCTTCGGTTCCTTCGGTTAATTTTCCCTTGTTGCAGTTGATAGTAATTATAGTTGTGATTAAAAAACTTTAACAGAGTGACATTAAAAAATTTAAATCAGTGAGCTCCACAAGTTTTGTTTCGCTTTTTATACCCTGTACCCCAAGGCACAAAGGTATAATTAGTTTGTGCAAATATATTAAAATTAAAGGCGTGACAGATCTTATAAAGTACAAATATTCTTGATCAACAACGGAAACTTAAACGATTTAGCTATGTCCGTATATCTGTCCGTCCATCTGGATGTATGAGACAAAAGATCTCAGGAACTATAAGATTTAGAGAATACAAACTTGGACAGTATTTATTTAACACTAACTGGCCTTCGCAACGTTGTATGCGCCCACTTCCATAAACTGACGAACAGAGAAAGGGTCAGTAGCTAGCGTACACACATACTATGTATATATATTCAAACAAATTTTTTTTCACACATTCATATGAGTTGACCACAGATCAACTGCAATCTCATGAACTATTAAATGCCCACAATGGTTTTTAATCGATCATTTTCAATGCGATAAAATGCTTTTACTGCATTTTACTTCGATCACGCACACATGACCATATGAGACAAACTCATGGACGCTGTACAATCTGTGGCTTTCAGCTATAAATCATGTTTTAATTATCGCCATCTCGCTCATACTAACTAGTTTACATTACATTTCACTTACATTTATTCATTACATTTGTGTGTATATCGTCATATGTTATAACCTATGTTTTGATATATGAGCTATATTATTGTAAAGTTTCATTAAAATACATTTAGTAGTTTTTGCGTGAAGGAGTAACAAACATTCACACATCCATAAAAATGTTCGCGTTTATAATATTAGTAGGATTTTAGTTAAACATTTCAAGCGTATTTAATTAAAATTGTTTAGGAAAATGGCGAGTTATGAAAAATTCCATGATCAACGTACATATGTATATTATTTTGTGATTTATTATCGTGTTCATGGCGTTACTAAAAAAATATACTTATATCCTATATTTCTAGAGTTATAATGCGTATATATGTAGGTAAGCTTTTTGATCAATAATTTCATTTAAATTTCCATTCAATAAAATTTTCATCAATGTCATTTTTTTTGATCATCGTCGCACTTAACAAAGAATATGGAAGTTTTAAGTGAAATTTCATATTAAGTTTTATGCCAAAAGAGCTGAAAATTGTTTTTGATCACATTTTATTAATATCTACAACACTATATAAAAATGTTCACGAATATTATAGCAACTTAAAATGGCATAAGAAAATTTAAATTTACATATTTATCTACAGATATCCCAAGCTTCGAGTAATAAATTAAAATGTTAGGAAAAAGTACATTTTGGAGTCCTACCATTTTCCCTTGGATCAGTTTAAAACATGTATTTAAAAATGAAAAATTTCAATTTCAGAGACTATAAAAAAAAATGTAGACGATATTTTGTTGGTCTCACTGTTCGTTTATTTGTCTCTTATATAATAATGTATCGGAAACACCATAAAAACATATCCTTTCTACATTCCTGATAATCATGACAATATATAGCTATGTCTGTCTGGACTTTGGTAATACTTTTGTTCGTAAAGATTTCACGTGAATCTCGACTTTTAGCAACTTAATTTTATAGAAAGCAGAACAATATACAAATTACTACGTCCATTATGAAATATAGTCACTGTTACATATATACCCTACACTAATCACCATAGAAAAGTATCAAAATTTAATATTTCTAAACAACACAATAACTTAACATTTTGCAAAAAATTACAACTTTATTAAATGGTAATTGATGTTTTACACATATTACCTTTTTTGCATAAAAAAATAAATATAGTGACAATGATATTTTATGTTCCTTATAAAATCTACACCATTGTTATCAACAAAATAAAAATGAAATGTAATACAACCAAAATAACTTTAAATACTAGTAAAATGCAATAACGACAACAGCGCTTAAATGCAAATTTAAAAAAAAATAAATAAAAATGCAAAATAAAACTATCTGCGAATGAATGTATGTTGTATATGGTTTCTCGATGCAGTTTAATGCTGTGATAACGATCAATTGCCGACACTCATCATGTGGAATGTGTAGCGGCTCTCCCTATCATAGATCCGTTCATTGTGGGAAATATATGTTCTTCGAACAATTTCGGAAATATCTAATTAACATACAAATACTATTTATTTTCTTTAATGTTTTCAGTCGGCGTCTGTTTTGCAGATTGTTGTTTCTCCTCTTTGGCACATTTGCGTACAATGCTGCTAAAATAAACATGTAGACCGTAACCAAATAGACGTAATGGACCAATAACCAGTGAGTGTAGTATATTTGTAAAAAATCCGTCCCAAGGTAGAAGACCACCGCCAAGTAGTGTAACAATCCAACTCTCAACTCCGACAGTTGAAATGAATTTGCCTGACTGCAATTAAAATACAAGTTAATATCGATATAAATAAAGAATATGCATAACAAAAACTTTACCAATGCATCGTTAATTATGCCCTTGGCCATCTTTTCCGGCTGTATGAGACCACCACCACCAGATATAATTTTCGTTTCACGAGGTTTGGTCTTCTCCTCATTCTCAAAACCAGGCGTGTCTGTGTCGCAGGGTAATGCCAGCGTAACGGAAACACCTTTCTCACGCGACTCCATGGCAATAGTCTCGGCCATTGCGCGCAATGCATATTTACTAGCCGCATAGGGACCATAGCCATAAATGCCAAACATTGCCGCCTGCGATGATGTCACAACTATAATGCCTTCTCCAGCCTTTTTCATTTTGGGCAGTACATAACGCGTACAATTGTAACTACCAAAGTAGTTAACCTTCATCAGCTTGTGTGCATCTTCTACGGAAACCTCCTCGAATATACCGCAGATTGCTAAGCCGGCGCAATTGATTAGCATATAAATGGCGCCGACGGACTCTTCCAATTCGGAAAGTACATTTGCAACATCCTCATAGCTGCCGCCAATGTCAAGACTGCGCGATTGAAACTTTTGCTCTGGACGTTGTCGTATCACTTCCATTAGAGCAACAGCACCACCTGTTTAGAGCAAATGAAATGTGTCAGTAATCAGTGTACGCAAAGTAAATACTAATGAATCAGCTTGGGGGTGCGGTTGATGACAGGCACATAATATATACAAAATAAATGTTTGTTGGGGAGCAATTTCATGCGGGTTAGTGTAACATATTTATGTACGTATCTGCCGTGCATGTTGCACCAAATGTACTAAACTGTTGGTCACATATGAATTTATTTTTATAATGATTCAAAACAAGACTTACTTAGCATTTTTTCATCACGCGCTATTACGGTTACTGAGGCTCCCTTCATGGCACACTCGACAGCCAAACATAATCCTATACCCTTCGAACCGCCAGTAATCACGACATGTCTGCCAACAAGGCTCTTTGGTTTTTTACCCATTACAAATAGAAAAACAGCAATGTGTACGACAGCAGCTACAGTAACATACAAGACTATCTCAAGTGACAAGCACATTGCCACTAAATTCTTGTCAAATGTCCGCTTAATAAATTGAGTTGCCTTTCCGCATGTACTTTGGAACTGTTCAACTAGCAAAATCAGTTCTCTTCGAGTAATATTGTCGAGTGAAAACGGAAAATTGTAGTCGTTAGTCTAGTTATCTAGGCTTGCGATTCGATTAGAAAGTTGCTGTTGATAAGGTTACGGCTAGATCTGCAAAACTATCGATAGTTTTATTTTGTTGTCACTATCGATAGTTTTGCAAATCAATTACACATCGCTATTTTTACTTTGCGGGTCAGTCAAGGTAAGTAAAATATATCATTTTCCAATAAATACACAATATTAATAAAATATGGAAAATGAGATGATTTGTACTAAGATTGGATGAAATCTGAAGGAATAGTTTTCGTATTCACTGACTGACGAACATGGCTGGATCGACTCGTCCTGTCGAGCGGGTCAAGAATATATATAATTTATAGAGTCCCTGAAGGCATCATTTTTGGTGTTAGAAACTTTTATTATTCACACTACATATATGTGGAAAGTATAATTATCGAGGTTTTATCAGTCATGAAACAAAATTTTACAAATGAAATTTAAAGATTTCAATGCAACAGAGATTTGTACGGACAGCCACATTCCACTTTTGTGTTTCAGTATAAAAATAATTTTATAATTAACAACATTGAATTCACGATATAGATTGTATGTACCTATGTGTAATATTTGGATAAATGGGCGTGGCACCTTCACTATACCTCGAGGCCCCACTGCCCGTTTTAAAGTTTTGTGTGTGCAAAATATTCGAATTTGTAAAACAGTGAATAAAATATTTAGGACCCTGTTAAATTTATGACACATGGTTTTTGTAAGGTTTTTCACATGGTTTTGGTTTTTTGTGTATTTATTGGAAAATAAAATATTTAACTTATTTAACTTAACTTCGCAACACCACCTAACACAGAGTAATGTAAAAATGGTCTTTGGGCATATGCCTTTCTTTATCCAGGATGCTCACAAGGCGTCCGTTGACACTGTGGGCGTATGATATGACAGTATTCTAGTACCACGCATTTTGATCGTCGATATGTAATGTAGAGAACTCATTTCCTCTTCTACAAAATTCAACAGTATACTGTTTCCTGCTGCAAAATGTCTGCTCTCTCTATACCATTCTCTGCAATCAAAAAAAAAAGCTGCACGTGCTTGTAAACTCTCTGTAGAGCAAATGGTAGAACTCTACTCTAAATTTCTTTACGGCAGCACTACGTACAGTAGTGGAGACGACATATAGTCTAAAAAGTAGTCTCTACGCTCTACCGAAATACTCCATAGTCTAAACAGGGCTTTAAGCCGAAATTTAAATAAACAATATCGATAGTTTTAAATGATTCATCAATCGAAAAGTGTGCAGTTCTATGCTACGGCTAACTTAACATTGATTCCCAACCGCTAAAAGTGCATGCAACTGCGGTTAATAAAGAAGAAGAGATTGAGAAGAAGAAGCAGGAGCAACATAAATTACTTTATTTTGCTTTGCTGTTATTCTCGCTATTCGTTATTATTTCTAAATAAACACAAACAAACAAAATGCAAATGAATTCAAGCATTATGGAACGTAAGCGCGTTGACTGCAGCGCCCTGCCCAAGGGCTGGCAGCGTGAAGAGGTACGGAAGTCTGGTTGCGGCAATCTAGGAAAAGTTGATGTCTTTTACTACAGGTAAAAACGACTTCACTAGAAAAAAATCAAAAAAAAAAAAAACTACCCGCTTGATTGTTAACTTTAAAACGCAACAACTTCTAATTTCACACAAATACTATATTTTCCATAACATTTGTATAAATTGGGTTTTGCACACTCTCTGAAAAAAAAAACCATATCAACTACCCATCCTCCGTTCACTCCATTTACGAAAACAAAAAAAAAATTAAATTTGTATACACACACTCCCGCCTACTACATATATACAGTCCAACAGGCAAGAAGTTCGATAGCAAGCCGCAACTGGCGCGCCATCTTGGCGATGTTTTTGATATAAGCAGTTTCGATTTTCAAAGTGGTAAAATGATACAGCATTATCTGCCACCCATATCGTTGTATCCAGTAAGCGGTTCCAGTGGCAGTGCAAATGCACTCAAACGCAAATATAAAGCGCAACAGCTGCAGCTGGATAAGAACAACAAAGCTGCTACGAGCAGCAGCAGCGGCAACAACAACTCCGTAGTCAATCCACGCCAGCAGCTTGAACTCAGGTAGTGCTACGTTGCCGCCGACGTATTTGCGCGCCGCGTCTGCACGTTTCAACGGCTTTTGCATGGACAAATGTTTTTTTTTTTGTACTGGAGAAAATTAAAAAACATAAAAATTTTGTATTTAAACAAGAAAAATCGTTAACTTCGGTAGAACCGAAGCTTCAATACTCTTCACAACCATCTAACAAATTACTTTCAAGAGTTTCAATGACGCCTCCAATTTATTTTTAGAAAACTATGAAAATTTTACCTATAAAAACCACAAAGTGTGCGGTTGGTTTTAATGTTTGTATACTGACTACTTGTAAAAGTAGATAGAAGATACCCATTACCAACTATGTTCATTAGAAGTCACCACATTGAAGTTGACATTGCTAACAAAAAAAACTTTTTTCATTAAAAGCCTAAAAGAGTGCGGTTAGTTTATATGGGGCTACCTCTAAAAGTGAACGTGGCATGGTCAATGTGACATGTAGAAAGTGTCCATACCCGAATTCAGATCGATATCTTAAAATCTTAGGAACTAGTTTTGGTTCACACTGACAGGAAACAGACAGAGGACATGGCTAGTTCGATTTGACTCATCGAGCTGATCCAGAATATACAAAACTTAATTTTGGTCCGATGCGTCATTTAATGTGTTACACCGTGACAATTTCTACGTGTGAAGAGGTATAAAAAACAATTGGCAAACGAATTGGTATTTTATATTTATGTTTCTGCATGCTACGCCGCTAGTTTTTTTTTTTTTTTTTTTATTAACTTTGATGTTAGATATATACCATTTATTATAATACACACTTATGTTTAATATATTTTCATAACATTTCAGTCGCGCACTACGCACCGATGTCTCACTGGTGCCACCAATTCGACAAACTGCTTCAATATTCAAACAACCCGTAACAGTGGTACGCAATCATGAGAATAACAAAGTAAAGCATGATACCAAAAATGGTGCACAGGAGAAACCTAAGCAATTGTTCTGGGAGAAGCGTTTAGAACGTTTACGTGCCTGTCATGATACCGGTGATGAGTTTGATGAAATATCGCTGCCGAAGACAATACGTCTCGTAGGACCCAATGTTAATGAACAGACTGTGCTGCAATCGCTCGCTACGGCATTGCATGTCCTCAACTCTGGTGTACACGGACAAACCTCAACTAAGGCTGAACTGACAAAAAATGCAATGGCATTCATGAATCCAGATCAGCCGTTAATGCAAGCTGTAGTTATATCGGAGGATGACATACGCAAACAAGAAGATCGCGTAAATCTGGCGAGGCGAAAATTGCAAGATGCGCTCAAGGTTTAGATTAGCAGTTAAACCTATTCCAAAGTCTACATTTTTGACTAGACTAACTCTCATTAAGCCAACACTTTTGTATGTAAGATTTATATATACATATATCATTCTCATGGTTTTGTTTAGATTAAGTAGTGTTTCTCGAAATTAGAAGAAACATTGAAATATATACGATAATCTCTCTCTCTGAGTTAACAATTTTATTTGCTCTTCTTAATATATTAGTACCTAAGTTAAAATTTGTAGAAACTAATGACTCTATATATCAGCGCAAAATTTAACGTTATCCTGATACGGTTTATGCACGTTCCAAAGTTAGGTGTAGGTATTAACATTCAGGCTCGGTAGTTTTTGAATTTGGTAGTATTATGTTTAAAAAAAAAAAGAATTTTTTTTTTTTTTTTTTTTGTACGTTCTGCATTTATCCGATGTTACTTAGTTTATTGCAGCCGTTTTCGACAATCATTCCACATCGCCCATATCGTCATCATCCTCTTCATACTCGATGCCATTGTAATCCGTGCGACTTGATGCGAACTGTAAGAAGCGATGAAATGGGGGAAAAGTTTTTATTTTATGTGCGCAAAGAGAATTTACCTTTTACTTTTTGAATTTTGTACAATTAAATTTTGCTTAACTACCAACAATGGTCAAATAATGAAATTTTGCTTAGCCAATTATAAACAGTTGGTGTAATTTTCTAACAAAACAAAATCTTAATATGGTAAATGTATGTATTCCAATATTTAGCTTATGTTGCTCACCTGTGTGTATAGACCACGCCATGCCGCAAATGCACCCATGGCTACTATGGCGCCAACAGCAGCAACTACTTTCGTTTGCTTTTCCGAATCTAGCAGACTACCTTCAGATTGTGTCGCAGCGGCACCAGTTTGCGCTGGACCCTTTAGCAATTTAGTTGAACTATAACCCTCATTCTTAAATATATCCTTTGTAATGCGATTAATGAAGTTCACTAAATTTTGACAGCCTTTTATATGATTCTGCAATGGATTATTCGGCAGTGAGATCTTAAAGATGATGGAAAGATACGCATAAACAATGACGTCGAATTCGCTATAGAAGTCGCCAAAGAACCAAACTTTGCGATCAAGTTTCTGCGAAAGCACATTGATACATTTTTTCGCATTCGCTACCAGCTGCAAGGTAAATGTTTGTAATTAAGCTAACTATACAAAATAAAATTATTACACTCACATAATCACTCTCATGCTTGTCGATTTTATCGTTTATATCAAAACCTCCAAGCACCTGCACCACATCGACTGCTTCACGCTGATAGGTCGACGGATAATAAAAATTAAATGGAAACGGTGTACGTTTTGCATAGAGACCACGCGTTGTGGTATCATAGTTGTTTGGTTCACCGAAGAGGAAGTATGTGTAGTATGCATGAAGATTTGTAAATACCCAATTTGTATATGTGGTGGATAAGAGTCTTTGACCGCGATCTAAATGCGCATCGACAGGAAATCCCTAAAAAAATCCGTCGCAAAACATTAATAGTAAGTGTCACTTTAAACGATTATGCTATAAATAAAATAAAGGAAAGAACGATACACTCTAGTGTACTCGACTTCGAAATACACTGTAACTTGTTTAAGGCTACTTATAGGAACCACAGATTACATTCTTTAATATGGTGGGATATTTTTTTAGAATTGCTAACAAAATTAGAACTAATTAAACATAAAACAAAAATAATGTTCACATCGGTTGAACCGACGATCTTATACTATTCACACGAAATTTTATATCACATAAAATATTAACGTGGGCGGTGGTGGGCTTGTATATATGCTACCACTTTCTATGGGTCTACCGCAAAAAGTACACGTAGCTTATCAATATGGATACTCCATAAACATGGAACCAGAAGAATCTTAAATACCGGCATTCAGCCATATATCTAAAAAATTAGTCAAACAAAACAAAAAGAACGCAGCGACCATCAGGTGGCGTTACAAACTTTCAGACAAACTGATAATACCATTTTACACTATTTGTGAATTGTGTATAAAAACAATAAAAATTTCATTCAAAAACTCAAAAATTGGGGACATATTTGCATGGGGATACCCTTTAAAGTGATCCGATCCGGGCCTATATTAAATATTTTGTTAGTATTGACGTAAGATACGTTCTATTTGGCATTTCTAGCATAAATATGAAAAATAAAAACATAAAAATTGCTTTTTGTAAGGGGGCTACCCCTTACAGTGGTCCGATATGGACCATTGTGAAACATTCCCGGAAGGCACATCAAATAAAAAAAAAAGATTTCATACAGAAGCTAAAAAATGTGGTCCATGTTTGTACGAAGGCTATCCCTTAAAGTACGTTTAGCATTTTCATTTAATACTAGTTATCTGAAGAGAGTGAAAAGAATATTCCTAATATCCAAGTTTAAACTCTCTATCTCTTAATCTCCGAGATCTGTTCGTTCAAATAGACGGCCAGATGGCCATAGCTAAGTCGAATATATATACTTGATAGGGTCTACCACGTCTCCTGCCTGTTACATACATTTGTACATATTTAATATACCCAATGGGAACAGGGTTATAATAAGGCCCAAGTTCGTTGAACGCGCCAGCAGCGTAGCACATACGTACATACATACATACCTCTTTGTCCAATACGTTTTTAATTTGTCTATAGCCAACGAATTTTTCATTGCCTATTTGCAGATATGGCAATTTGCCGGCGCCGGAACGCAATGGATTTGAATTTGTTTCGATTGACATCGGACAACGCGTAAATTTCACCAGACACTGGAAATAAAAGACGATAAATTCATACTTATTTTTTAAATATTGTACATTTGAGATGATGCAACTTGAATTGCTTATCGCGCGCGAGCGTCTAATAATCGTTACAATTAACTAACTAACCAATGCACGCACGCATTCGAAATCAATTGACGGAAGCCCCCACTCTCCTTTGTAAACGTGCAACATGGCGCCCAGTTGCATTTCTTTTAAATTTTCTACGCTTATTCCTTGGCTAGCATTTGTTTTTACGTTGCCTTTGCTCGTTTTACGCGCTCGCTACAACTGCCGTTCCCGTTTGCCGCTGCTAGAACACTAGCTGTATTGATAATGTATTATCGGAAAAAAATTGCTACACACACATTAAATGAGGTTATGTAGGTGAATATGAACTGTCAAAATCAGCTGTTACATTATAATATTTACACAGCACTGAAATTACTCAATTAAAAAGTTCGACAAACTTAGCAAAGCAACAAAGATATGAACTCGTTTGGCTTAGTTGAATACTCTACAGACTCCTGCGACTCATCCGATGATGATGAGCAGTTTGGACCAAGAAGCAAGTTGCCAAAATTATCGCCAAAAGCTGGGATAACAATAACAGAAAAAAATAATAAGCGGTAAGTAGCTATGCACATTACTCAATGGCGTACTTAAAGTGTAACGAAAAGTGCGCTGCCTGCAGCCAAAATACTTTTAGGTAAACAAACAGCAAAGACTGATGACGCGTCGGAGGATTATGATAACTCAGCGCAGCATGAAGGACGCATACGCAGCTTCAAACACGTACGCGGCAACTGGGCGTCATATGTTTGTATTCCGGTTGAAGATGAGCTGCTGGAAGATTGCCAGACACAAATTATAGACTTACTTGCACCACAACCTTCTGAAGTACGCTTACAGCGCATAAGTGAACCGCATATTAGTCTTACTAGAACTTTTGTGCTTCAATACCATTTAATCGAATCGTATATTCAGTCGTTGAAGCTATCATTGTCTAATATCAGTAGGTAAGATTATTATTAACTCGCGGAAAAGTTTGTGAAGTATTAAGAAAATCATCGGTGCACCTTCTTTAGGTCGGCGAGTGCAGTCAATCTAGCTATTTATTTATTTAAAATTGCAACTACATATATAAAACAGTCTCTTAATATTAAAATGTAAGTTAATACAGCAACTAAACTAACTTAAAACTAGAAGAAGGAAGTTGCGGAGACTCAGACCCGTTGAAGGAATTTTTGATTGGCACGCCAGGTTGACCGACTGTGCCCCTACTCACAGCCTGGGCAGTGGTCCAAGAGGGCGCATTAAAAAAAAATAGAAGTTGCTAAATGAAATTTACAAGTTTATTGAATAGTGATTTGTCAATACAGTCCTTTACATAGAGTAAGGAAGAGTTATAAGAAAAATAGGGTGAAAACTTATTGTAGATAAAACAACGAGCTCGGAGTGAATTATGGAGCGCGTAAATTGTCGTACAAAAAGCCAATTTTATTGGGGCGAAGTGGAGAGTTGGCCGAATGAGAACATTTAGTAATATGGACTGAAGTAAGTAGGGAGAATCAATTTCAACAATAAGAATTTTATGAAGAAACGCAGCAGAGAACGGCGTGATAAGAGGGTTGGGAGAATAATTTTAACCTGTCATGATAGGGTGGAAGATTTGTTTCGGGATCCCAATTGAGACTCCTAAGAGCTAAGAGAAGAAACTGTTTTTGAACTGACTCAACACGATTCTCGTGAATAGCATAGTATGGGTTCCAAATACAGGAGCCAAATTCTAAAATCGAACGAACAAGAGAAGTATAGAGGAGTTTAGTGGTATAATTGATATAAACTATTGTATGTCGCTCTGGGTTTTGATATACATTTTATTATCTCAGTTTTATAGATTTTGAGCTGAAATTCTGGAAATGGGGACTTTTTTCAAGCAGATAGAGATTGAAAAGATTTTGGGGTTCACCCACACTGAAGGGTAGCCCCATACACTTCTACTTGTAAAACATACGAAAACTACACACGCTGGTATCTAGAGTGTTCAATTAAAAGGATGCACGCTAGATATAGAAGAGGAATTCAACAAAGGCAAACCGGGAGTAATAACAGGAGTTTTGAGAAAACTGTGTATATTTACACATATATTGTAATGTGGAGGTCTGCACTGGACAAAGCCACAGACAGAAAACGTCTTATTAAGGTTCTAAGAAGTGCGGTGCTATATACTATTCTATTAATTATTACTTATTTTCATTTACAAAAACATTTTTATTTGTTATATATAGCTACAGTTTGACGATAGATCATATGAAGAGTATAAAAGCTTCGGTTCCACCGATGTTAACGTTTCTCCATGTTGTAAAATTATTTCAAAATTTATCTAATATTAGTTTTAGTGCCACACTGAGCCGCCTGAAGATCTACACAAACGAGGAGAAAACGCGTACATTTATCGCACTGCAGATTGATCAGGCATACAGCGAAAAGCTTAAAGAACTATTGGCTAAAATCGATGGTGTAATGACTGAATACCGCTTGCCCATCTTTTATGCAGAGCCATCTTTTCATGTCAGCTTCTTGTGGTGTCTTGGTGACCAAGTAGAATTTTTACAGTCACATCTGCCTAAAATGCAAGATTTGGTTGATGCAAATGTGGCAGAGAACTCTTCTCTGGAACTGGACATTGAAGAGTTGCAATGTAAATCGGGTAATAAGCAGTTTTTATTTAAACTTAAGTAAAGTTATATGGTATTAAATGGTTTTATGAAAGTAATCTTTGCTGTGTCTACATTTAGACCTTTTTCTTGCCATTGCCCTGTTTAGCAGCCTGTGCCTGCTCCTCGAGCAAACGTTCCTCTTCGAGTTCCAAAAAGCGTTGGCGACGTCTCCCTAGTGGTGTTTTTGACCACCACGAATCGAATGCTTCCTCCTCCTCGCGATAAACAGGATCACGTGTGCTAGAAATAAAATGCATGTGTTTAAAGATTACGAGTAGTCACGCTATCTTTTTTAAAATCATACCAGAGTACATTAATAAGCTCCGCATGCGTAAGTGGTTGCGAACGCAATTGCAACTTGCGTTTACACGTCAGCACCTCCTTGAGGCAGGCGTCAACAGAGCCTACAGTATAGCCATCAGATAATTTTGCCATAACACTACAATCTAAATTGGAAAGACCACCGGAGTACTCACTACAAATGTAAAAGTTTAATTTCAATACGCAAAAAAAAGCAATATACTCATCAACTGTACCTAAGTAGCGCCTTCCAGGCAAAGGACAATGCACCATAATCTGGACGTGGTATATATATAAAACGGTTATAGGTTTGCTGAAGTAACTTTTGATCAGCTTCCCACGGAAGATTAGATGTTCCAATAAATATGACACGATCTTCCGGTGCAATATTCTTAATTAATTTCGGTAAATCTTTTTTCAGACGCTTCGGATCTGTGCGATCCGTCTTGGGTATCTTTTTCATAAAAGGTCGCTCAGCATCACCCATATAGATAACTGCCGGCTGTAATAGTCGTGACACCTTCAATACTAGATGTAAAAGCATTATAAGTCCCGACTTTCCCGGATATTTGCCGACAATATTCGCCGGTGTCAAATCAAACAAAACAGCACCGACTTCAGTGCAGATGGAATGCAAAAGCGCTTTTTTACCAGAGCCCCTTGGTCCAGCAAGCAATATTGAACGAATGAGAGGCGTCGAATTGTGTAAAGCCTCCGAACCTAACGGCAGTATGCAATATTCAGTCAAAACTTGCCGTATATCACCCGGTGAGGGATTTGTGCCATTCCGTGCTGTCAATGCTTTATCACCCAAATATTGGGATAAACGAATTTCAGGATATTTGCGTATAACACCATTAGTTACAAGCTCCTCATAAAGGGATTCCGTAGTGCGGTCTGGCGTTAAGTCTTTTTCCTTCTTTTTTTTGCTTTTCTTACCTGATCGACGTGTTTTCTTGTTGCTTTTCTTTATTTTCTTACCCACAGCAGTCTGCAGCAATTCTAATTCTTGCCGCATAACATCGTCAACTGCACGACGAAATTCATTTTCAACTTCTTGATATTTCTCTGCGTAAATCATATCCTCATTAGCGGCTTGACTCAAATTTCCAGTTTCATCTCTATCGCGCCAGGTTTCATTGAAGCTAAAGATATGAGAGAAAAATTAGCTTAAGTAACCAAAGCAACTCAACCACAAAGTTTTTACTGTTATTAAATATTTGCGGGTGAGTAAAACAAAATTTTTATGACTAGATCGTTCAATACCACATACAGTTCAATCTCAGCCCTTATATCAGGCAAGCAGATGGAGGGCGTCGGTTGAAAGCCAACTTGGTCATCTTCTGGATTTTCGTTAACGTTCAGATCACCACTTCTTGCTGGCGATTTGGATTTGTCCTTGGTTTTACGTGACTCTTTCGAAGACCTTGCTGACGAACGGCTTAATTCGCTCTCCGTACCTAAATTCATTACAGCAATAATGTTAATACAGTCCCATATTGATGTGCGTGCATATTGAATCAAAAGGGGTATATATTCTCATATTTTTAGGGTAAACGTTGTTTTGGTGTCGAAGCTAAACTATTTTGAAACCATGAAATAGGGCGTCTACATAAAGAATTTTGATTCTACCTTTTAAAGTTTTAATGATCTAAAATTCACATAGAGCTGAATAGCTAACTCTTCCTCGAAAACAACCTCCAACCTATATAAACTATTTATTGTACTCTTGTGGAATCAGAGATTTCTGTAAAAAAGACGACTAAGATATATCTGGTAACAAACACAATTTTCAAGTAATAGGAATGCTTTCAATAGGACATCAAAAAAGCTATAAGCAAACCTTGCTGGATGGTTTTTTAAAAACGCTGAACTAAACGGTCCAGAATGCAATCTGTGGAACACTTCATAATTCCAGTTGACGTAAGTTAAAAATTAAAAATCCTAATACCTAATGGCTGTAGATGGCTGTAGAATGTACCCAATTGTCTCTCTCCTTTATAGTACCACAACGGGTCCCTTTGGTGGTGGTTTTCTTGCCTCCGGCCACTCAACCTAATCTAACATAACCAAATGTTCTTAATAATTGGAATACACAAAATACCACATACCACTTAAAAAATATGTGTGCAGAGTACATTAACGCTTAATTTACGTTTGATAGCGTCACATACCTGGTCGACTAAATATATGCAGAGAACCACCTTGATCTTCGGAAGGAAAATCAGGCAGTTTTCCAGTTTTATCATAGCAATCTTTGACCCAAGCGCGTATCTCATCAGCTATATCCTCTCTCATGGTCGGACCATGCTTCGTTTTTATTTCTTCCTGCACAGCTTGCATTTTCGCCTCAAACTGTGCACTGTAGGCTTCCTGTGCCTCATAACGGCGTTCAAAAATCTCATTTAATTGTTCAAGCTTTTCTGAACGCTGTTTTACTATATGCGCCGGCGGTGGTAACATGCCAATTAGTATCATTTCATCCATTTTTCTCCGACGAGTTATTCTTCTTGCCGTATGACCACGCCACATTTTCTGTATTTTCATTGCTGCCATTAGACCTGAATCCATGCGTTCCTTCTCACTACGCTCTTCCGATTTGCCTTTCTCTTTTAGCATACGTATCTCTTTCATGAAATGTGCACGCAGACGTCCTTGCCGGGCACGTTCATGTGCCTGTATAAGGCGTATTGCTTCGATTTCAGTCAATGGCTCCTCAACGGGATATTCCTCAAGCCAGCCAAGTTTCTTAAGTATGTCATGTGTAGTTTTCTTGCGAAAATCAATTTCTTTCTGGCGTTCTCTTAGAAAATACCGTGGTATGCACAATTCGGTGTCCATAGGTGTTAGACGCAAGCGCTCCACTACATCATCGTTATAGCTGAACTCCATTAAATCAATATTAACTAGATCATGTTTTAGTTCTATGATACGCCCAAAACAGGCATCCAATAGCTTACGCACTAATAAGCGTTTCTGCGGTTGTATCATCTTGTCATAGACCTCTTCCAGACGGTTAGCAATACAGATGTAGCGCAAATAAAATTCATAGGTACTCGCCTGCAGTAACGCCTTTGTATCGACTTCGTCGAGTGTTGTATCACCAGTGGCGGCAGAAAGTATTGCTACCGTTGTCTCTACATCCTGATTCTGGCGTTCGTTGTCAGTGGTGGCAAGCAGCTCACAGTCATGTTGTACTTGGCTCCATATCTCATTATAGTGCGTACTGGACATTTTTTTTAAATGCAATTAATCAATCAAGCACCTCTGTACGTTATGAATGGAAAAAATTAAGAGACTAAACAGCTCTACGCTGTTTAAACCATGTAAATAAAAACTTCCCATAGCAACAGCGTAGTTTAACATGTTTTGTTTTTTATATTACACAAAGCTAGAATTCAAATAAATTATAATAATAAATATATATATCAATAAAATTTTAACAATTGGAATAGTACATTAAGCGAAATTAAATATTTCACGATATTTTGGATTATGTAGTTCAACACACAATACATACAATATGCAGCATTAGGCTAGTTATATACTTAAAGATTATCAGTTGAGCAATATTTAATCATTGATTTGGTATGTTTAAACTGTACACCATCGGTGGACATTAAAACTTCGTTGATGAAACTCTGCGAATTGTGTATAGTCGTACCGCCCAGTATAACTTTATAGCCAACATTGTTCAGTTGATGCACCGTAAGTGCTTCCTCATAAGTAGCACCGCCAATTATAAAAACCACCACTTCTTGTGGCGGACGACGGAATGGTACAAGCTCGGAATTAATAGCCGGATATATAGGATCTAGTTCGCGACCCTTAAAAACATCTTCCAGTGTTTCTTTCAACAATGGCGAGTGTTGCGTAAAAACATTCTCAACACCTTTAAGACCCTATTAATGAAAATAAAGCAAATAGTATTCCAAGCACCAGTAAGAGCTTTGTACACACTTACTTTTATCAAGTTCCTCGTTAATTTGACAGCATCTGTAATGCGACCCATATTAAAGAGATCACCCTGTCGTATATGCATACCAGCATATTCAATCAGACCTGGTACAACTTGTGTGCGTCCGCCACGTGTTTTTATTATCTGCAGCAATCCGGAAGTATCACAATTGGCATGACGTTCATAACGCAAGGCATAGAGCGCTACCAGCTTTATAGCATCATCAATATCGACACGCTCATCAGCAATTAGTTTTTTAATATTCTGCAACTGCGTCGAATGTTCTGCCTTACAAGCCACCTCCTGCTCCAACTCCGACGCCTCGAATAGATTTCTTTTTGTGGTCATTGTCGACAGTTCGCCAATGACGCAAAGGTGTTTCTGTACAGTACCGGACATTTTCTTAAACTGCGGATAGCTTTCGATAAAACTTTTCATATCAGCAATACTCTCCACCTTTTTCTGATTGTGTGCTTTCCGCTGGAATTCTTCCATTAAGCTTTTAATGGTGGCACCGATTTCTCCGAAATTAGCGTACATATTTTTGGCATAAAACTCATCCTGATCGCCGGAAAGCACAAGTTCTTTAAAGTCCTTGGGTATATTTGCTCTACCGGACAAGTCAACACGATTATTACGTATATTCAACAATTCATGTACCATTGCCTGGTACGTCCATTGATGTAGCAGCGGCGTAACTGGATCATCGCGTCGATCAAGCACAAGCAACAGCGGTGGTGCAGCGCCTTCAACGTTTGCACGAAAATCAAAGAGCGATGATTCCTTTGTCGTTTGTTCATATATATGCTTGGCCAAGAGTTGCGCTGCTTGTGAACCAGCACGATAACGTATGACTGGATTTAGTTTCAGTGATAGTAGTACCGCTGTGATGCCTTGTACACTACGCGTAAGCGCATCCGGTAGCCAATTAAGACGACTCATGCAGCATGGTATATTCATTGAAAATAAATTAGGATTAACACAAAGATAGTCTGCATATAGTTCCTTCACTTCCCGCACCGATTCGCTCTCATCGCATTCGGCCAGATACTTAATATCTGTGCGTGGTATTATGTTACTGAAATCTGACATAAAGTTAAGAAGTTGGATTTAGTTTTTTAAACAGTCAGATAGTACTTACATATGAAGTAGCTGCTGTATTTCGGATTGCGCAGTTCATTGGCCAATAATTGTATATTCTGTTTGGTGGGGCGTATAAAAACTATACACTTTAGGTACTTCATACGCTCGTTGGAACGTGCAGAATCAATGCGTTCAAAGAGATACACTTCACGCTGTAGCATATCCGACTGACTGAATGCCATGGATATGATGCTTGTCTGTAAAATTGGTTGAAGGTAAACAATGAATTCATTCCAATTTGAGCTGTCCAGCTGGGACGCTATTCACCTACCGTTTCTTTGTCCAGTAGTATAATTTTCATACCCGGTCCTGACTCCGTGCACATCTTTTCGACGTACAGCTTTATTCCAGTTATTAAATTCATGGTTAACGTTATATTTCTTCAATTTTTAATTAACTCTTTTACTATAACAAGAATTTGGTGAATAATTTCTAATAAGAAAAATTTTGCATATGTATGAAATGAAAATACACTAGAAAATACCAAAATAAGATTTACTCAACTGCGCGCCAAGTTTAAATTTAGAATTTTTGCCATTCACACTCCTCACTTATTTGATATCTAAAGATCTTTTATGAAAACTTCATTTCACCACTAACCATACAATGTACTCTCTGGGATCAGCAATGCTCGTTGACTCAGCAATTGCTCTCTTTCTTTCACAATTGTGAGAGCATGGGACCTGTCGCAGAAGCAATTTGAAGTGACAAAGCCTTTATATGAGATGATGTCTCTATAATATTTATTCTTTACTTAGTGATTTCACATAGCAAGCAGATAAACTATCTCAATTATTGTGACGTCCTCACTATAGTTTTGAGCATGTTTCCTTGAATCCCACTTTTTATTTTTTCAAACTTTTTTCATTTTATCACATTGCACCATGTTGACTGGTATTGGTATAAGTTTCTTTTGAGTACAAGTTTTATTTGATATAATTACAAAAATATACAGTGGCGGACAATGAAATGTTGGCGTTACACGTATTTTTACATTACAATCATCAACGCAATCCATCTTTTAAATGATGACAGTTCAAACTATTTTGGCCGTCGTTCTGTTTTTACATAATCTCAAGGGCAGATCTAGGGCGTGAGTATTAGGGGTCCGGGCCCACACAGTGCCAAACCATTTAGGCGCTTCTCTCAACTCATACTGTCACATACGCCCAGAATTTCTATAAAGGAGTTCGGCAGCTCATTTGCGATTCAATTTTACATTCGCATACCACACCATGAGTGTTCCCAAAAGTTATCGGCTTAAGGAAATCATTTTGTCAACAAAGACCATCTTCATCCATTCAAGTTGGTTTTAAGTTATGTCCTTGTTTCTTCGAACATTTTTGTAGCAAAACGGTACTAAGGTGCTAATGGGCAGCGAAAATTACTTCAGCCCGTAAGTTAACCTAAATATCAAATTTCACTCGAAGCACTAGGATTAGGCAGGGGGTTTGTATAGTGGTTAGCTTTTAGAGAGAGAAAGAGGGAGAGTCGTGACCATCGAGGGGGGAGTAAAGGGTGCCCGGGTTTTTGTTAAAGGCCCGGGATCTATAGAATCGCATTTTACACAAGTGCAAAGCACTTGCTACTGCATGCAAAAATAGGGGTCCGTCATTTTTTAGTTCCGAGCCCAATTTGAGTCCCTGGGGCGCGCCAATAAAGCGCAATTGCGAGTTCACGACTTTGAAATGCCTTGCAAATAAAATTGTGCATATATGAATCGTTGTGTAGTAGTGAAGCTTTAATACTTTTGACACACATATTAATAATTCATTTCGTATTTTAAGTGGTCAGCGCAATAAATAATAAATTTATACATACAAAACCCGCAATATAGGCGGTAACTTTGTTTGAAAACTACCTCTAAAAGTTGGCGTGGCATACCGACTTGGGTATCCTTAACGAAAGAAAAAATTAGTGAAAACTTAGCAACTAGTTCCCATGTTCATATACACAACCAGACATTCGTAATATTAATATGCAAAAGTATGCAAACTGATGGTGAAAAGTATAAAAAAGAACATATTCATAGGTCAATTTAAATAAGCAATATAGAAAATCCAATTTACATAGTCTTTATACTCTGCACACGAAGTACATGATTTGTTAAATCTACAGTCTGTATTATTAATAAATAAACATTTTTCTTAATTTCGTTAAATAACCCATCGAACTAAACACGTTATCATATAATAATCACTTATTTAAACAATGTCGTATTTTTATATATATTTTTATTATCAAAAGTATTTTTTGATTTAACAACACATTATACATACATACTAAAGTCACCTTGCTGCAATAATTTGTTTAATCTAATGCTATGCCATTAAATATACTGAGCCTCGTAGATATGTTGGTGCATAACTCAACCTAAAATGTGAAAATACGGAAATTTCATCCGTTTCTACTTAAATTGTGTCGTATAATTCTTTAAATCCGAGTTGCAACTTACAAATGTGCGTGATTGAAAATTCAACTATTCAAAATTTACTACTACTACTATTTTTTTTCGTTAAGTTTAAAAATAATATATCACTTCTTTGAACAAAAATAGCACCTAAATAGTGAAATTAGTAGAATCTCTACTTCTGAACAGCTCCTTCCTTTGATTTGTTCAGTTTCTCCTGCTGCATGTGGTAGTTATAGGCGCGTGCCATTTGAAGGCATTGTGTTCCGCCCACAAAGAGATTAACGGCGAAGAGGCCGTAATTCTTTGGAATTATCACCAATGAATACCGGGACCATATTATTCCTATAAAATGTTGATATATTGAACAGGCAGTGATGGATAATGTAAAAAATAAATATAGGGTGTACAACTTTGCTACCGCCGTTTTTTTTTTTTTTTATTGATAGCGTTAGCGGTGTGCAAAAGTTAATATATGTTATATATAGCGTGTAGTACCTTTGGGCTTATTTTAAACATATTATAATGCATTTGTGTTTACATTATTAAGTTATTCATGATTAAAAATGTAAGTTTATTTGCCGTGCTCCCATTTTCACTTACATTTGCGTTTTCATTAAAGATTTAATCAGATTTTTTAAATTTCATAGAGTTTGTTGTCACTTTCAGTGGAAGTTGTTTCAGTTTCAAGCTAAGATTCAATGGTAAAATGATACACTTGCGCATGAAATCGCAAAATTGAAAATGGAAACACAGCTGTACAATTTCATAACTCCTTGAAGACCTGGGAATGATTCAGAAGATTCAGATTCAGCAAGTATACTGAGTGCCATAAAAGATGAATACGAGAGACATTAGAAAGCGTTTTGTCATATCTGACAAACGACAGAAAAGGAGAGATTTTTGCATCGAATTGTGACTGGCAATGAAAATTTAATCTCAAACAGAAAAAGCCATGAGTTAAGCCTGGCCAATCATCAAAATCTACGTCTAACTTCCGAATATCCATGGATCTAAGATTATGTCCTGTATTTAGTTGGATCAGCTGAGCTTAGTTCACTATAAGCTAATCAAATCCAATGGGACCATAACAGGTTTCAACAATTGTTGCTTTTTAGCTAAGTATTCAAGAAAGACCAGAGACACGAATAAGTGACTTTTCTGCACGAGTATTTCATATCAAGTTGGAAACGCTTAAATGAAAAGTCATACCCAACCCGCTATATATACCAGACCTTGTTTCTTTCGATTACCACTTGTTCCGATTGAATAGTTTTTTCCTGAATTTCGTTATGACGAGGAAACCAAAAATTGGTTTAATACTTAGATTGCATCTAAAGATGAGTCGCGATTTCCGACTGGGAATTAGAATACTGCCAGAAAGATGGAGAAAAATTAGTGGCTAACGATGAACAATAGTTCGAACAAACTATTTGTAACACAAAAAAGCCTCAATTTTCGAAAAAAAAAACGGCGGAAGCATAGTTGTATATCCAATAAATAGTGTATGAAATTTACCTGTCGCCGCAAGCGCTGCACAGCTTGGTATCGATATTGTTTCTGCAGGACGACTCAAATCACTTAAACCAGCCAGCACCAGAGACTGCAAAAGTGATAAGCAAATAAGTTTAATTGTGCTATAGTGTGATAACGATAATGCATACAACAGAAACACGCTGCCATTGCGAGCCTGAAGTGTATCAATTTACGTCGCATAATCATAAAAGTCGCAGACGTATGAACAAATAAACTTATTTAATCAGAATGCTTTTGACAGAGATTTTTAAATTGCTTTTATATGAGAGAGCGCAGATTTGTGTTATGTAATGGAGTGATAGTCTCGCAACAACAACAACAATAAACACCTACCCATTTAAAAACGGGTGCCCAAAAGAATACGGTTTTTGGACCAGCAGGATGTATCCAGAGTGGACGCAGTTTAGCAGGAACATGTTTGTCTACAGCACCAATTAAGCCATTGTAAATTTTTGAAGGTAAACCCTTTGCTGCCGTTGCGGTTGGTGGTGGTGGTGGTGTAGGAACTGGTGCGGAGGGTGGTTTTATTGTAGCTGATGAAGACATTGTGAATTATTATTTATCCAAGCACCAGCAGCAACGTATGTAAATGTCGTCGGACAGTTTTGCACGATGAGCAGCAAACGACTAAACATTTAATAAGCGCTATAACCGGTATTCGTATATTTAGTTCCGACAGAATAAAAAAAAATGTGACATGCAAAAAGTTTCGCTTCAGCTGTAAACATTAACAATTAACGTGTGGCAGAAATCAAGAGAAAGAGAGAGGGAGAGAGTATTTCGCAAAAAGCTTGCGCTTGAAAATCTAATTTTGGGTTGGTAATTTGTACAACAACAAAATTCCACACTCTCTAACAACGGCAACCTTGACCTTCAAAGTCAGCCAACAACCTGCTTGCACTACTGCCAACTTCCTCAATTGCATTAAATGTTGACGGAAGCAGAAACTAGTACAAAGATGAAACGAAAACGAATCTAAAAATATACAATTCAATTGCAAATGCATAAAAAAAAGAGAGCGTAGAAGTGCATAAGCAACCAGACCGATTGTGCTGGGTGCACACTATAAAATTTGCGATTATAAAATCGGTTTATTGGTTTATTTATTTCGTAAACATATGTCTACAAATAAAAGCATGAATTTCCAATATTTAGAGAGTCCAACACTCATTTGTCCTTTATATGCGCACTTTGCAAACCAAAAACAATTTTTTAAAATATTTTTTAGTTTCCCTAACATGCTCTGGCTCCACAACATGGTATAGCAACCATTGCAACTAGGGCGCTCAACTCCCTACAAAGATTAGTGTGGGTTAGCATCACAGGGACAATCCGCACTTGTCAACAGTAGCGTTGGAAGCTATTCTGGATTTGACACCACTTCATCTGGAAATCGAACACAGAATCAAACAAACACTCCTAAGACTATCAGTCGATGGAAACAAAGTTACCTCAGAGATCTGTCAGAAACGTCTCCATACATGGACGAAAGATGCATCCCTAAAGTCCATGAAAAAAGACAGAGGATTATATTTGATAGGAAATTTATCATCAAATAGCCAAACAAAAAATTGTGGACGTCGGATAGTTCATATGTACTAAAACCACACACCATCAAGTGGTATAGGGATGGATCCTTGACGGAAGGTGGTACAGACCTAGCAGTTGTAGGCTCTAGGACTCACTATTGGGAGTCAATCAGATGTGTGCAATTCAACATAGATGAGGCTATCACAACTGTGATATTGCGAGTCTCTCTGCTGTGGGTGCCGGGTCATAATATTCCAGGAAATGAGCAGGCGTAAAAGCTTGTCAGACAAGGAACGGCAACGCTATTCATAGGACCTGAGCTTTACTGTGGCATCGGGAATACTATATCGGGATACTATATCGGAAGTAATCCGCAACGATGTAGGAAAAGAACAACACTGGGCTATAAGCCAAGGACTAAGACAAGCAAAGTTACTTCTAGGGGATTACAACTCGAGCAGCTCGAAAACCATACTCCAACTAGGTAGGAACAAATTAAGAATACTAACAGGACTGCTAACAGGCCACTGTAGGCTAAAGAAACATTTATATGTTTTAGGGATACCAAACTCACCCGAATGCAGATTATGTACCGACGAAGAGGAACTCCTCTTCACATTCTTGCTGAATTTGAAGCTGTAGCTAGAAGCAGAAGGTAATTAATTTATTAGAAAGAAGCAACTGGATCTTAGTAAAGTACTAAGATTCATTCAACATATAGGCTTAGGGCAGGTTTTATATGTCCCCGTCCTAAATAAATAAATAAATAGTTTACCTACTTTACAAATTTATGTCTCATCTCGAACGCTGGTTTGTCACAGAATTTTTTCTGTGTATTTTGGGGCGTAGATTCAAAAGATGCGAACTATTTTTCACCCTATACCCATAGGGTAAAAAGGTATATTTAGTATGTACTATTGCATGTAACTGGCAGAAGGAGGCGTGGCAGATCCTGTAAAGTTTAAAAATTCTCCCCATCCGTCTGACCATCTGTTTGAACAAACAAATCTTGGAGACTATAGGAACGCCTTCAAGCTTGGACATTCAGACTCTCCTTTTCCCTTTTCAGATAATTAGTGTTAAATAAATATATCAACCCCACTTTAAAGGGTATCTCCCACACAATTTTTTTGATGTTTTTAATTAGGCTAGAAAAGCCCCAAAAAGTAGCGTAACTTACGTTAATCCTTACAACTCGTGAGGACTAAAGCTATACTATGGCAATGGGTTGCTGTAAGAATTGTGAGTCTAGAGTAGATTGGATATAAAAAACTCGGGAAATGGTAAATAATTATTTTATCAAATAAAACTTTTCTACAGCCGTAAAAGAAACCAGATTCTAGCAGAAATAAGGGCAAGGTAGCATGAATATTGAATTCCAAACATATACTTAAATCGATTTACTCATAAAAATGAACCATGAGACTGAATTCTATCTGAACAGAAAATGCTCACATCAATTTAAATTGTTTCATTAGCTGAAAGACAACACTGAACCATCTGTGTAATTTCACGTGTCTATTTACGCTTTAATAGTTTCGAGGCAGTTACGAAATTAATGAAGGAAGGCGGAATTTGTTTGCCAATACATCATCTTCAAATTGGTTTGCATTCTCTACACTACAATGAATTTAACACCACACCAAAATTGGAGGACGGTCGGTCGTATGGGGTTAAATTTTGCAAACTCCATCCGAGTACTCTACAGAACAAATGATTTAACACGCGTTTTAATGATTTGGTAAAGTGGGTAACAGAGTGAAAATTTATGTGGTGCAATTTTTTTCATACGAACTTCTTCAAATTTCCATTCATTCGAATTACATACCGGGCAACACCGTGCATAATTTTTCTAAAGGTAAGCACAGCTGATCAATCGATTTAGTACAGCTGCAGTCACCTTGACTGAGTTAGAGTGAGATAATGAAAATGATGTAATAAGAAAAACATATGCGGCCGACTGAAACAGAGCATGACACACTCAAATTTAAGCTTTTATATACATATATATTTCATAAAAGCTAAGCAAAACTTGTACATGCCATTAGCGAAATACGTTTTTTTATGTAATCAACCTAACAACTAACAAAATATTCATTATTTTTAAATCAATTTCGATCTTGAAACTTTAAAAATGCTTTCGAAATGCTGTCCGACAACAATGCGCTTACTCGGGCGCCAAATTCAATATGGCGTTTTCTCGAATTGTACGGTGCTACGCTTTAAAAGCGCTGATACCGGCAAAAGCATTCCTGTTGTAGACTATGAAGTAATCAAGAACTTAAAAAAGAGTAACGAAAAGCTTCTCATCGATGTGCGTGAACCGAAAGAACTTGTAGAAACTGGACAAATTCCACATAGCGTTAACATACCACTGAATGAAGTGGCCAAAGAGTTGAACTTAAATGCTGATGCCTTTAAACTGAAATACGCTTGTGAAAAGCCTTCGAAGAATACGGAGTTAATTTTTTACTGTCGTGCTGGAATACGTTCGCAAAAAGCAGCTGAGGCATCCTTGAACGTGGGCTATACAAATGTTAAGAACTATTTTGGCTCTTGGTTGGACTGGGCCGAACGTGAGGGATTACCTAAATAATAAAACCAATATAATACCAATTTAATGATTGTTAAATGTAAATTTTTTTGCTAATTTAGTTTTATTTTTTTTGTTGTCGCTTCATAATTTATTAGAAATTACAAATAAAAAAAAATTATTGAAAAATAAGGCTTAGCAGATTTGTTGTTTTTCTTTTTATGTATATAATTTTCCACATTACAAATACAAATCAAATATAGGTCTACTTAAACATTCCTTTTTTTTTTTTTGTTAAAAATAAATCTTTTAAATTATTCCAAATGTTTTTTTCTTGTTTTTGCGTGTGAAAATATGTTTCTCATTCCATATACATATATATATATATTGTTTTTTTTTTTTTTTGTTTTGTTAAACACAAATTCATTGCAGTTGTATATATAATAATATACAGTATAAATAAACGTTTTTTTTTTGTGTTAATATGATCATGGACTAATTTGCTGCTGCTGTTCTTGATGTTTTTTTTTTTCTTTACTATTTTTCCAGATTAGTCTGTTTTTATTTATAATTTTCTTGATGGTGTGTCACTATTTGCTGTATTTGCAGTTGGAAAACAAACCAGACATGCTTCCCGTTGTGCCTTACGTAGCAATTTCAAGTGGTTTTCAAAAGCGCACGGAAGCCACATTGTCTGGAGCTATATATATATTTTTTTTATTATTTGTTTTTGTTTATATGTTATTAATCGTTAAAAAACGTTAAAAGTTGAAAGTATTCGTTGGCATTTTATCAGAATTTTGACCGAAATCAAATTCTTGGCCATCGGCGCCTGGTTGCAGTTCTGGTTGTTCGCTCTGAAAATTTAAAATGTTTTTCTTATAAAATTCATTTGTACAAATAGTTAACAATATAAATATACCTCATCAGAAAAGTATTGCTCTATAATTTCATATGCCAATTTGTAGATTTCAACGTTCTCATGGCTCTGCAAGCGTTCAATTTTCTCCAAGCCATCACATTCCTCAATTAGATTGGCCACATCCTGCACGTGTGAATCGGCAACTTTGAGCATGTTATTGAGACCATCGAGCACGACCTGTAATATATTTTAAGTGCATAAAGTTGTATCAGAGGTCTGTTCCGGTTCGCACTTTCGTCAAGATTTTGTGCAATTAAATTCGATAAAATGTTAATTTTTGAGGCTTGCAAGAATTTCCCGTTGATTTCACTTAATCTTAACCATGTGAATCTCATATTACTCAGTGCTCATTTAAATCTCAAAATCCTACCAATCGTGCTAAATTTAACATTTTATCTATTTCATTTTCGCAAATCATTTTTTCTAAAAAAAAAAAAAAAAAAAAACTACCCTACTTACATTGATAACTTGTGTATCCTGGCACGATAGTAGATCACAGAACGGCGAAATAACACCCTCTTTGATTAGCGTAAAGACCTGATCGCGATTGCCGCTAATAGTCAAATTACTGATGGCCCAGGCTGCCTCTTTCTGTGTCTGGAATTCACCCTTGCTCAGATTTTCAATGATCTTTGGTAGCAGTCCAACATCGATGACAGCTTGCACCTGCGACTGATTGCCAGCCGTAATGTTGGACAAAAACCAAACAGCTTCCTTGCGTATTTTCTCTTTGTTGTGCGATAATAACGCCGGGAAGTATGACAATGCATCGTAGTTTAGCACCACTTGCGTTTGCTCATCCGAACCTGTAACAATATTACCCACAGCGCGTAATGCTGCTGTCTGTACTTTAACTTCGGCATGTCCAAGTAATGGTATCAATTTCGGTACAACGCCGCTTTCAATAACCATTTGTATCTGATCGTTACCACCGTCAGTTAAATAGCTAATAGCCCAAACTGTATCGACAAGTATATTTGTGTCTGTGTGATGAATTAGCACATTGAGTGCTGGCAGGATTTCCAGTATAGTTGTGGCTGGTGGTGGTGGATCCTTGTTGCGGCACAAATTTACAATAACCCAGGTGACATTACGCAAAAACGAGATTGGTATGTCGGGTTTAATGAATGAAAGCAAAGGTTGCACAACACCATGTTTGATAACATAGTCACGTAGCTCGGGGCCATCACCGATAATGTTACCAAGCGCCCAAACGGCTTGTTCGCAAACATTCGGTGCGGGTGAGGACAGAAGCTGTAGGAAGAGCGGGACGGCACCGGCAGCAACGACCTGTAAAGCGGAGAGTGTCAGTGTAATACAAAACTTTTTACTGAAATTTAATAAACAAACTATACCTGATTTGTTTGATCTGAAGTTCCCGATGCAATATTAGTTAGAGCCCATGCAGCTTCAAACTGTAGCATTGTATGATTGTGTTGCCGAAGGCATTCCACCAATATGGGCAAAATGTCGCTGTTGATTAGATCATTGATAGGCGGATTCTTATCCGACGAAAGCAATTTACGTGCGGCCTGCACTGCAGCTAGTTGCTGTTCTGGCTCTGATGAATCGGCAGCTGCCTGCGCAAGTTTTTTCAGATTAATGGCATTTGGCAACTGATCATCCTCATCTGTGTTCGAATCCATATTCGGAACATTGCGGCGTTTGAGTATTGTTTCTTCACGCTTGTTCTTACGCAGCTCGACTGTAACTTCATTGCGGCGACGGCGCATCTCCTGCGGAAAGGCAAAGTATAGTTGATACATTAAAATTAAATTAAAAGCGTATAATTTTATATTTGTAAAACAAGCAAGAAAAAAAATCAATATAAATGTGCCGTATTCTGCAAGTCCAATTTTCGAACACTTTTGTTCGCATAAACCAATAACTATACGTAACCACCCTAGAGCAAATAAAGGCGTTAAATGGCACGATCTCGGCGTCCAACTGACGGATCCATTTTGAGAAATAACTCGTTTGCCAAACGTTTCCTTGAGGCGCCGCTCTATTGAAAAAATATATCTTCAATAAACATCCCATTCGACAAAATATTCGCTTATCATGGCTTTGTAGCGCTCGCCGTGTTTCCGCCGGCCTCATTTTTATTGTAGTAAGGACCAATTATTGATTGACTTAATAGAAAATTGTGATAAAACAATGGGTTAAGTTCCAGTTGATTTTCTTTCAGCCCGATTTTCTTTCAGCGTATGTCGCAAACGATTGTCATTCGGCTTAATTCTGGCACCAGCTGGAACTTATAAGATCATAAGCAGAGTTCTTTATGTAAAATTTTCCATGAGGTGACGTACACAGCTCCAATTTCGGCGCCCGATGGCGGATCAACGCTTTGTGGCAAGCCAAACTGAGAAAAAAATGGCAATAGCATTGTCAGCTTTTACCAATTTATGATAGTTAAAAACCTCTTAAAAAACCCTACACATACAAACACATGTAAAAGCATAAAATCAAAAAAGAAATAATAAATACAATGCACGTTGGTTTTTATTCCTAGTTTGGGGGTGTGCAAAGTCATTGGCCAACATGTGCGACTCAACAACCTTGCGTGAAAAAGAAAATAAATGCAAAACGTAAATTGAAAAGGTGTGGTATGCACACAGCAGCACACACGTTTATTATACTTACATCCTGATCCTTGCCTTTGTTTTTAAAGTTCTGCAAACGGTTTTGTTCGAGCGACGTCATCTCGTGTGGAATTTTGCTGTCGATCGTGCAATTAAATGTATTATTTAAACGCAGCAGATTTTTTTCGCTGCAGCGAATGATTTTTACAGCGCAGATATTTTTTTTAATTCAACAACGACGACGACAAGCGATACACACACATATGCACAGCGACGACAACGCACACATACGCAGATAAACGTAACAAGAACAATTTGTCGTTTGTGTATTGAAGAAGACGACGAGTCGTATACACACACACACCGATACGTCAATAAGCACGATGATGAACGGATAGGCGAAAAAAAGAAATGGCGAAAAGAGAAAAGGTTATTTCAATTTTAATGCAAACTTTTTTTTTTAAATATTATAATAATACAAACTGCGCGTTGCTTACAATTTAGCAAATCAAATATATTACACCACCACTTTTCTTTACAGCTTACAATGAAACTGAAAAGTGTCGGCAGTCACAAAAGTTTTAAATATTTTTCTTTTTTTTTAGTATAAAAGTTGCAATTTTCCGACGGCGACTAACATGAAGTTGGCTGCGATTCGACTGTGTACTGTCCAGCGTTGCTCTGAAAGTAGACAATCACATGTGGTCGACAATCACAGTAAACTTAGCACACACGTATTCACTAAAACATAGCAATCAACTATCATCTCTATCGTGTTAGTGATATTAGAGAATTTGGGTTTCGCATGTTTTTATTTACCTTTTGAATTGTTTAATAATATTTAATGTTGCGCGTTAATTAAAACACATATCGTACTACGCGTTAGTTAGGCTTGATAACGTATGATGACAGAAAATAACGAGTCTACTAGTAGTGGTTGTGGGCCGCAAGCAAATATTAAAGTGAAGCAGGAGAAGATTGACCATGAAGTCGAAAATCGTCTCAAATGGCTGAATAATCCAATAAAATTTGAATACACTACAAATGAACAGAGCGAGGACAGTGATACCGATAGCAGCGAAAAGAGTGCACAAGATGATAAGAGTGCTATAGCGCCGGTAAAGTCTTCTAATGAAATATTGGCGGAATTGTTTGGTGTATTTAATGCTGCACCGCCGGAGGAACTATTGGATGACAAGAATCTGCTAAAAAAAACTGCTAGTCATAAAAAGCTTAAAAAAGAAAAGAAAAAGAAACAAAAAAAAGACAAATCTGATGGCGAATGCAGCGAGAGTGAAACAGTCGAGCTAAGCGCTGCAAATGGCAAACATAAGCATAAGAAAAAAAAGAAGCATAAACATAAACACAAAGACGATAAGGATAAGGACAAACAGGCGCGCGAAAAACAAAAGCAACGTAATAAGGCTAAGAGCAAAGAGCGTGAGACTGTTGTCAAGTCTAAGGAACATCATGACAAAAGCCATAACGAAAAGCAACGCGATCGTACGAAAGACAGTGAACGTAGAGTGTCACCCGTAAAAAAGGACAGCTGTGATGCTGCTGCTGCTACTGCTGCACGTAATCGAAAACGTCAAGTCGAGAGCAAAACAACAACAACGAACGATGAAGATGAGCCACCAACGAAATATAGACGTAGCTCACACTGCTTGGATAAGGAGCGTGAACGTGCACATAATAGTTTCTACAATGGTTATCGTAAAGAAGCGCGTAACGATGACAATGTCAAGCAAGAGCGTACACGTTTTAGTAGCAGAGGAAATAAAAAGGAGTCTAGTTGGCGACGTGACGGACATCTCTCTGAACTGTCACTTTCCGATGAGGAAACCTATTTGCGCGAAAAAGGCAATGAACGACGACGCAATACCGATGCAGCGCAGAATAGTTTTTATAGACAAACGACGGGTACAACATCTTCAAATCGTAATGTCACTGCTGAACGGCGTAGTACACGTCGTAATTCACGCAGCAGATCACGCACGCCAATCGATAAGAAACGTCTGTTTGAGATTGCACGTAAGAATGCCATTAGCATGGTAAAAAATGGCAAGATACCCGATTCGATCAATATGTCGCAAGAGGCAAAGGAAAAACTTTTACGAAATTGGCGTTTCGGTGCGCGTACTGTTGACGATTTAACCGAGTTTTGTCGTAAAATTGCAAATGGTGATGCTTCGCCAGACTTGAGCTCCGATGAAGATTCCGATGTTGATAAAAATGGTAATGCAAAGGCATTTCATCATCCTTTTCAGCTGAAAGAACGTGAACCGATTGTGTTACACATACGCAATTCAAATCAAATTTTACCTGTACGCAAATCGGATGATCAGGCTAAGATAACCATGCAATTTCCAGTTTCATCGGGACAACAGCACCGCAATTCGGAGGTATGGGTGCCGGTGGATAAGAAAGAAAGCTTGCCGCCGCTGCCGACACTACCACCGGCACGCCAATCAACAAATATCTTTAAAGATACAACAAAGAATGTTTTTGAAAAATCTATACCGCTTAGTGTACAACAAGAGCCCGCGTTTAAACCGGTCAGTCAACAGGTAGTTGCGTCAATAGACGAAGTTATGGAGACAGCTGCCACTTTAACTACAGAGACTGTTGCTCCAATTCAGTCTGAACAGCACACAGCGCCCGTAATTACACCAGTGCCAGTGTCAGTTGTAATACCGGAAAAAACAACATTTGTACCGGAGGTGCCCATACCATCAGCAATCGAAGCGTTAAATGTTACTACTGATTCTATCTTTCCCAATTTAAAAGCGCCTTCGGTAGATGTCTCAAGCATAATAACAAAAAGACTTAATGCTATACGTCGCCTGCAGGTAAAATTTGAATTGCAAATTATTAATTTACTATTTAAATATAAATCTTACTTATATGCTTTAAAGGAAAATCCCACTGATTCAGAAGCGCTGAAGATGATGTACAATGTACAACGTGATATGTCATCATGGGCGACATCACAACATCTACCAGGCCAGTTTACGGGCAGCACGGGCGCCAATGTGCTGAAAGTGCACGAACTAAACAGCGGTCCGCAGGTGTGGGCGCGCCGTGATCAACTAAGGTCAACAAAGCCTGTTATCGGCGGCATGGGGATGGCATTATTGCAGAAAATGGGCTGGAAACCAGGCGAAGGTTTGGGTCCATCAAAATCGGGATCGATACAGCCGCTGTTGCTTGATATAAAACTGGATAAACGCGGCCTTGTATCGCGCGAAGATACCTGCCAACAACAGCGTCTAGCAGCGCCACGTAAGCTACGTGCCAATGTTATACAAACGCCACTAAATATACAAGATAAACATCCAGTTTGTGTGCTCAACGAGCTGACTAGTAAAAGAAAATGGACACCGCCGCAATATACGTTAATCAATGAAACTAGTCAGGCGTATTGCCGCATGTTTCATTTCTCTGTAGAGGTTAACGGACAAGTTTATACACCGGAACGCGCTTCGAATACGAAGAAAGAGGCAAAGTTCATGGCTGCTCAACTATGTTTGCAAAGTTTAGGCATATTGCCGACGAGCACGAGTTAGATTTAAGATTTTTAAACTATGGCATAAACTATTCATTTATAAATAATTTAAAAGTGCCCATAACGTTTTCTATATATTTTGTATAGATTCGCTTAAAAAATCAAGTGTCAATAAATGTAAATACTTATAAATATAAATTAAATATTAAGTTATAAGTTATAGTGCTGCAATTAATATAATTTTTTTTTTATCATATATTGTGTGCAAAAGACAAGGCGAGGGCTGTCTCTAAAGTATTCGATAGGACACATATTAAAATGAAGAAGAATAAAAAAAATATTGAAGTGGAAAGTGACAAACCATGAAAAAGTTTATCTGGGGTGACAGAGAATTCTCCAAAATACATTCATAAAATTTAGTTTTATGAATGTAAGTATGGAGATTTTGAGGCGAAATGGATTTCAGTGTCACCCCCTAATGTTTGAAAATTTTGTGTGGTTTTGTAATAGTTTAATAAGCTTTCAAATGAACTGAAACACAAATCAAAGTAAACTTAATAATGTGACCATAGTTTTGTTGCATTCTATTATGGATTTATTGTATATTGAACAGTTGATAGCCCTTATTAAAATACCTCATATTGAGTTCTGGTTCCAAAACTTTTTTTTACCTCAACTGCAAATGTATAATCTAGCATAAATTTTTGTCTTAATATAAACTGCATAGCAAAGCTTCTATACCAAAACCCCCAGCTTATCTAACAAAATATAAATCGGAAGCATATTTTTACTATCTTTATTAAGGCATCCAAAAAAGGAGTATCAAAGTTTACACATGCTCTTGTTTTATTTTTCACTGCATGTTCAGTTTTCGCACGTTCTATTAAAGATTTTACAATCCGCACGTCTTTAATTAATTATATAAAATAGGTTATATATAAAAATTATTAATTGTATAGTTAGTTAGATAAATTATTATTATGTATTTATACTTTGTAAATTTATAGTGACCTCTATAATTGTATATTTTTAGATTTATTTTTTACATTTTAAATAATTGTACAAACAAAAAGAAAAGAATTGTATTATAATAAATTATATCTATATTAATATACATAAATGCTTGACCTGAATGACTGTTTCAATCACTAACTCAACGTACAGCCAAAACCGCAAAAAATATATACATACATAGATATTTGAAACTTGAAAATAACTTTGCATTAATGACAGCGGGTATTACACATCATATAATTAAACGATGTATATTAATTTGAATTAAACTTCTATACTAAATAATCAACGGATTCTTTTCTGTATTTGGTCTGATCAGAAAGTATAAAATATTTTCTAGATCTTCTACTTAATACTCGTATAATCTGTACTTTGCAACGTATAATTTAATGGATAATCCCGCGTCTTCGACAATAATCCACAATATTTATGCTGTCATTACTTTCATTGCAATAAACTTACTTCCTATATTATGACTGAAGTGTTTTAATTACAAAAAAAAAAAAACTATTTTTGGGATCATAAGTCGTCTCATTTTCGGACCTTTTTTTCTATTATATATATTTATGTAAGTAAAATGTTTGATAAGACTGCAATTAAGCTTGTTCTAAGCGAGATATTATCAAGCAAAAGACATTTAGTTCAATATGCCTTTTATACTGAAACTATGCAGGGGATTACATGGTCGGGTATTATGTCTCTTGCCAGCTTGCTTTTTATATACACGTTACACACAGAATAAAAATGTATTACTTTTTTTACATAGTTTGTAACACCACGCTAGAGACCCTCCAGTTAATGTACATATATAATAATTATCAGCATTGCAGGACGTATCAATCTAGCCATGTTCGTCTGTCAGTCTACGTATTAAAATAATAGTTCCTGCGTTTTAAAGATTCTGTTAAAATAAAATCGGTACAGACTATATCGAACGATAAAAAATTTAGATCCTGAACCGACTACTTACATTTTGTATACAATAAGAAAACCTTTTTAATTAAGCTATATACTCAATGGTACGAGTATTAACACTAGTTTACATTAAAAAAGACTTTTCTCATAGATATCATAAAACACGTTCTTGTGAACTTTTTCTGTTATTTGATCATATCTTCATCCATTTTAAGCCCTCTTTTCACCGGTATCCTGTTTATGCGGAACGGATGAGATTTGATAGAACTATACGCGAAATCCGCAGTATACCATGCGTACAGGACAGGGCCAAGGACACACACGTTCCTATACAGCAAACCGATCATCGCGAACATCGAGTATAAAGTAGCGTCGAAGCCTAAATAGAAGCTAATGACAAATCAAACACGTGCTGAACATTCAAAATGACTGCAGAGCTGTAATCTTGTTTTTAAAGCTCGTGGAAGCTGAACTGATGGTCAGGAATGGTGCTATGCACACCTGGAACTGCCAAAATTATACCAAGAAAATGTCTTGGAGTAACGAATCAATCTGTTTACCAGTTTCCGGAACGTTCACATTCGCAGCGTATTTGCGTTTGGAAAGTGATGAATGAATGATCCATGACATTAAAAATCAACACTAAGAACATTACTTCCTGGAAGTAATTTTACAGTTTTTTTTTTTTTTTTGTCTTTGATTGATCAGACAAACAAAGACGAAAGTTTATAATTAATTTTAATTTTATTTTAATTAATTACACTGGTCTAGTTAGTTTAAATTTTTTTTTTTGTTGTAGACGTACGTGAGATAGGTATATTTTACTTAATTTGGGTACGCTGAATTCAGTGGTACTAAACTTTTTGCTATGTCAGCGGAAGTCTCCATAGAAAATTTTAATTTGAAAGTATTTTGGCCAAAAACCGGAAAATATAACATTTTGCCCTGTATCTCCGAAACTAGCAGAAATACTGGAAATGTAGCTATATACAAAATTAAAGTAAATTTGCAAGTTAAGAGGTCTTTAGATCCTAAGTCGTAGGAGTGATAGTTTCCAAGATATAAGGCGGGGAACACGGGTTGTTCAATAAAAGTTCCGAAACTAGCAGAGATACAGGAAATGTACTCATAAAAAAAAATTAAAGTAAATTCAATTTGCAATTTGGGAATTGCAGGGAACCTCTTGAATTATTATTAATGGCGTCCTGGGTATTATTCGCGAGCATGGATGTTAAATTTTGGTCGAAAACATGCTTCAATCTTTCGATGACATTGGAAAATTGAACTTAATTTAATTTTGTATATGGGTACATCTTCCCGGCTCTATATCTTGGAGTTAGCATAAGACCTTTTAGCTTGCAAATTGAATTTGCTTTTATTTTGTATATGGCTACACTTTCCGTAATTTTGCTAGTTTCGAAGATACAGGCTAAAATGTAAAAAATTTCTGGTTTTTGGCCAAACAACTTTCAAATTAAAATTTTGTTTGGCGCATCCGCTAACGGTTATCACCACTGAAATCAGCGTACCCAAATTAAGAAAAATAAACCTATCTCACGAACTTCTATAGCTGGCGAACTTCTATAGCTGGCTCAAGATCACTTTTACATTGAGAAGTATATTAAATGAGAATCTAAGAAGAACTTTTAGGTGTGTTCGAAAAAAATGTCTGCGTGGGTAAACATTCCTTGTGTAACAAAAAGCTGTTGTTGTTGTTCTCTCTCTTTACACTGAGAAATAGGTTGTAAAATATATCAAACGCACCAGCGGACTGATGAGGGCTCGTCACTGAATCTGAAACAATTGTTTCCGTGGCTAAATATTCTTTGTGCTATTAAACTTTTCTCAGTGTAAAAATGAGCTTAAATCATCTAAAATTAATATCTAGTTTTAGATGATAAAAGAAATGCCCTCCATTGAACTATTTTAAAAGAGTATTGAAGCTTCGGTGTGACCGTAGTTAACCATTTCGCTTGTCCGTCGTTGTTATTGTTATTGCCAACTGTGGCAGTTGCGCAGAACGACTGTAAAAACAGCTGAAAAATGTATCTGTGCAGCTATGTACTTGTATGTGTGTATGTGAATGCAATTCAACAGAGATACACACGTATCTATGTACTCACAATGTATAAATTTCGCACAAAGCAAAACACGAAAGCAGTAAAAGCACAAATACGCTCCAGAGCAGAGTAAAGTAGAGTAACGAACTGAAGTGAAGCTGGAGAACTTTTTTTTAAGGTCAGAGGGGAGACTCCAGCAGGATTACTTTTTTTTTATTTATGTTTTTTTTTTTGTATATAGAACTCCAACGTTTACATGGTGGTAAGGTAAGTGTAACGACGACGACAGACAACTAGTTTTTGCGTGTCTAAGGTCCATTTTTATTCATATTAAATAGTGGCAAACAACGACGAGAAATCAAATGTGCAGAAGCAGAAGTTAGAAAGTTACATTAAATAATTAAACTGGCGGAGGAGAAGGCACGGACGGGTTGGGAGACATCATGGAAACCTGCCGCACTTGTGCCAAATGCGATTTCGAGAGTAAAAGCAATTGGTTTGATTTGTTTCATCTGAACTGCAATGCAAATTTGCAAAATGAAATTGCTCAAATTCGCTTGGAATTTGCATATTGGAAACTGAAGGTGGTGGTGGAGTGATCTATTTTGCCATTAGTTTTGAGCAGAATCTAATTTTTACTATTTTTTTTTTTTTTTTTTTGTTTATTAGATTTCTGCTAATGATGGTCTGCCGCAAAAAATTTGCTCCGATTGTTTTACGAAGTTCTGCACGGTTTATACATTTCGTTTGCGCTGCCAGGAAGCACAACTTAAACTTTCGAATATTTTTGATAAAATCGAAACGTGTACGCTGGAGGAGGAGAGCGATGTGAACGATGACAGTCAAGAAGCTAATGAGGAGCAGAGCACGCTTTTGGAACTGCCAGGAACAAGTATAGAATCCAACGAAACGGTTTCAATTAGGGACATAGCAACAGCAACAAAAAATACTGCCGCAACTACTACAAGCTCTGCTGAGAATTATGTGACAAATTATCAACTCTTAGAAACGGAAGACTTGGAGGGTGTGGAGGAACATCTATTGTTCATTGAACAGCCATCAACGGATGTAGAAAATGCCGCTGTAGAGAACAGCGAATTGCCGGGTTTTACAATTCTATCAACTGCTGAGATGCCACAGATTGAGAACATCATTAAATTTGCCTGCCAGTATTGTTATAAATCTAAGCAAAATTATCAAACTCAAAGCGATTTGCTCGACCACATATTAACCGCACATGATCAACAACAGCCGTATAAATGTTCGGATTGCACGGCATGCTTTCAGGATGCAGCCTCACGTACAGTGCACATGAACAGAGATCATGTGGAGAAGAATTTTGCCTGTGAGGTGTGTGGCAAGCAATATGTCGATCGTTTCAATTTACGTCATCATGTTGAAAAATTTCACAGCGAAACTGATTTCGAGTGTAATATGTGTGAGAAGCGATTTTTTACGCGCAAAAGCCTTAATTATCACAGCAAATGGCATAATCCGAGTGCCCAACTGAAGTGTAGTTTTTGCGATCGACTTTTTATCAATCGACGACATCTCGAAGCTCATGAGGCTACACATACTGGAATCAGGCGTAGCGAAACTTGCAGTTTTTGTGGAAAGTGTAAGTAGATTCGTTGTTAATATACTATATTTACTCGTTTTAAAAACTATCATGGAAGAATTTCTTCAGCAACATTAAGATGCTTCAAAACTCAGAAGCATTTTGGGAAAATCAGAGAAGTTATCTTAAAAGACCAGATAATACCTGATCAGCTACAAAGGAGGAATCTCTAAACTTTTAGGTTGTGTATTCGAAAAACTTTACTTCCTACTAGGAAGGGTGCAGAACAACCTTATAAACGAAATAGTCAAAGCAGACAGAACTCACATTAGGCATAGAATTTATACATCAGGACACTCTTCTAGTTCACAACATGCTTGCAGCCTAGGGCAAGTCAATAGAGACAGCCCTAAACAACTTAATAACCCAAATTGTGGAATTTACTTTTGTGTTGACCGATCAAGGCTTGGATGGCATCCTGGTATGCATTTTCAGCCAATTGCTTAAATAATCGGGGTTGAACCCTTTAGCTAGGAGGCTCGTCTAAGCTCAGATCCGTCAATAGAGGCACCAATCAAGGGTGTTCTCTCTCCCCTCTTCTAAGTTTCCTAGCTATCGACAGGATGCTAGGACGCATGGATGACGAGCATTATCAATTTATTCAATATACGGTTAATGTTGTTAAAGCACTAATTGAGATGTTTCCGAAGAATATCTGCGATTTAATGGAGACAGCACTCAAAAGACTCTGTGCGTGGTCAAACTCTTCCGGTTTGAGAGTGAACCCTTGCGATCTTTACAAGAAAGTAAAAAAGAAAATATTGAAACTGAAACCCGCAAAACAACGGTATAAATCTAAAATTCGGGGAGACTGCACGTACTTCTGTAGAACGAAAACAGCAGAATTAGTAGGGAACGCACGTAAAAAAGCAAAATACGGGAAATGAGCGTTCTCTCCAACAATAGTATTCCGTTGTAGTAAGACTTGTATATACTTATGTTAGGCTAGTGGCTGGCTCTAGAGAAGATCAGAATCAATGACCGACACTTTAAGGTGCAATAAGAAAAGCAGAATTATGTGTCAGCGGATCATTACGTACCATACCAACGGAAGCCCTAAACTCAATTTTACTACTTCCTTCACTAGATCTAGTAGGCAAGGAAATCGTATTGTAATAAAAACTCATTGGAATCCGCCAGAGTAGGGCATTCAACTATCCTAAACTATAATACAGATCTACCACAACACACTGACTACTGTGTTAACAAACTAGTTTTTGACGAAAAAATACTACGTCAAAAGGCTGTCACCATGGCAGATGTTCATTATACATAAAACCATCAGCACAGCAAATGCAAACAAACTTGGCCAGTGTACGACAAAAAAGAACCCGCTCAACTCTGAAGTTAAACAGAACTAACAAATAGATGACACAACCGAATACAGCTATGTGACCAGGCTAGGAGGCAATCAACCCGACCTATGCAGAAGCTTTTAAAACAGGGACGAAGAACGTTCAGAGCACTCAGCATCTGCTGTACAGCTGGGGGAGTACTTTCCGAATGACCTTTCAGAATTGCAAAATTATTCCCCAAGTTGAGATCAGTAACAGTAAAATTACTAAATCGTCGCAATGGCTATATAAGGAGTGGCTTCTCTCTCTTTCTCTCTCCCTCAAAATGAAAGATTTAATATATCTCAACGAGTCACTTTACCTAAGCACCATCAGGTGGGCTTTTGCACTGACCACTCAACCTAACCTCACCTAAAAGACTGACAGAAAATAAGAGCTTAAAGAGATCAAGTCATTCTTACGTACCAGTGATTTTTAGGAAATCGCAGTAGCATCAAGGGATCTTATGCAGGTACTTTCCACACGTAAGCTTATGCCCTAATAGGTATAAAACAGGAGAAATTATGAAGTTCTTTGCAAACGAAGCATTAATACACCTCACACAATATTTCAAATCGTAATAATCGGTAGAAAAAGTAATGGGATTGAATTTATTGTGAAGCGACTCAACGTTGGCGTTTTGGATCGATGGAGATACGGAGAGATTTTCTGTGAAACTCGTTTTCGTCTCCCGTGCTGTCATTCGTTGTACTGCAATATTTGTTCGGAAGAAATGTTAATTAATAGATTGAAAAAATTATTGATCATTACAACACGTTAAACGGATTTAATGGCGGCTCCTTCTGCACAGTACCCTCCTATAAGTCGCACATGGCTAGATCGACTCGTTTAAATGAGCTGATCATTATATTTTATGAGATGTACGATGTCTTCTTTATAGAAACTAAATTAGATCTGTGGATGTTTGTAAAAATCAACTTGCAAGATTAAAATATTTCAACTATTTAAATATTTGATTATTTCGAAATCCAAATAAACCGATAACAATTTTTGCGTGTTATATTTTGTATACATTTATTTGTTATATACTTTATTTATTTATATTAAAGTTAGATATAATTAAAATTAACACTAACTAATGACTAAAGCACTGGCTGCTAAGGCCTTCGGCTTTTGTTATATTCTTATTAGGTTATTTCTTATCAAGAAACAATTTATATGTGTCAATCTATTCAAAATCAAACCTAACCCCAAAAAACTTTTTGCAGCTTTTATGCATCTGAAGACCCTACGCTATCATATCTACCGACAACATGGTGGCGAAAAGCCCTACAAATGCAGCAACTGCACCGAAGGTAAGACTTACCCATGATCGGAGTGATTATAATTAATTTGATGCGTGCTCATTCATCAAATCAACCAACCATTCATCAATACATGTGAAAATGAGAAAACGATCGCTGCTTTTTTAGAGTGTAGCATATGACGGTAAACGCAAAAATCATTCATTTCAATTATTTTGGTTTTTAAATTACGCCATAACTATTTATTGTATTGTACAATTGCACATTCGTTGCAATATTAGCATGCTAAATTTGAATTTTTAAATTTTTCTAGTTTAGTGCAAGTTGATTGCCCTGTTTTTGTCTTTAGAACACGGCACGCTCAATGCTCCCAATTCATCCTGACCTGACCTGACCTGACCACACGAAAAGGAGATCAAACTAATGCACGCAAAACATCATCCACAACATGTGAACATATTGTACATCCTCCAATGTCATTTCGCTAGTTAAAATGAAAAAATTAGTGAACGATTTTGTTTTTGGTGGATTTCAATGTTTTAATTTTCTTAATTACTATTCATAGCCTTCGCCTCGTATGGTGAAAAACGGCTACATATGCTCGATAAGCACGCGGAGAATCTTACTGCCATCGAAAGAAGTGAGTGCATGGTTTGCCGTGAACGTTTTGCCAACGAAAAGGATCTTGCAACACATATGGCACAAGTTCATGCACAAGCCAAGTCCGGCATGATTATTCAAAATAATAAACGTGTATTGCAACAAAAACGCACAAAAAAATTCTCCGGCATATTTCGGTGTAACGTTTGTGATGCACGATTTAATATGAAATCAGCGCTAGAGCGACATGAAGCAGTCCATTCCGCCGAAGGACGTCCCCATAAATGTTCGCAGTGTTCGAAAAGATTTAAGCGCGCTCAGGATTTGAATTGGCATATGAAAACTCATTCAAACGAATTCAACAAATGTGATATATGTGGCAAAAGTTTTGCACTGAAGTACGTACTCACGCAACACAAACGGAGTCATGAAGGTAAGCGTAGTCATTTTAAAAAGTTAAAGTTTAGACTAGGTGTTCAATTATATAGTATGTATTTTGAAGGGATGTCTGAATTGCTAAATAAGCTTAAAGTCAATAGTTTAAGAACGCATTTTGGTAAGCTGGGAATTTTGGAAATATACATAGTTGACTAACAGTTAACAGGGACTGAACTAAATTAATATTACATTGGAAAGATATAAAGCAAAATTTCCGATGTGGAAGTTATAAATCTTTTTCTGTCGTAGAAAACTGGGGTTGTTACTATTATTGAAGGACATAATTTAAAAACTGCAACCTAGAAATATCTATTGTTTTGTCCTTCTTATTTAGATGTCCTGCTAGTCCAACTTGTTGAATAAACCTTAGTATTGTCATAGGATCTAACTTTTTCAGTTGTTCTTCGGCGACAACCTGGCTGCCCAGTATTCGAAATCTACTTCTGACTATTGCTTCACATTCTGCAACGATATGAAGAGGAGTCTCTTCCTTATGATCACAAAATCTGCATTCTGGGGAATATACCCATATATACCCATCACACACAGGTGTTTCTTCAGTCGACAGTGTCCTGTTAGTATTCCTGTCAATGTTCTCAAACTGGGGAAAGACGTTGTTAGTTCTATTCGTTGCAAAATTAAGTGCAGCATTATTATTCCCCTGTTCACGTTTTCGAATCTAAGTGAAAAACAATCATCTCTCGTTTTTAATCTCACTTTATTTTTAGTGCTGGAGAAAAAATTCAAGTGTGTCACTTGCAACCGGGCGTATCTCTTTGAAAAATCACTACGTTTGCATGAACGAACACATACCGGAAAATCATACTACAAATGTGATCTTTGCAGTGAGCATTTCGTAACGCATATCAAATTTAAAAGTAAGTTTATAAGTCAGTTCAGAATTTGGTCGTTTCTTTTAATACATAAAATGCTGCTACTACCCCATTTTCTTTATTAAAAGGTCATATGAGAAAGATGCACGATGACGATTCAATGAAACTCACATTACCTATGGATGAGATCAGCTATGCAATATTATTGCCTGAAAATACTTCAAATTAAATTTATTGAAAACAAAAAAAAAAAAAAAAACAAAACAAAAATTTTAAAAATAATATTAATTGAATTGAATGCCATTTTTCCCGTTTTAAAGCAATACGAAATGTTATGCTCAAATATGCATTTATTTATAAAGTTGTACTTAATATATTATATTATATTGTATTTAAAGTGATTTAAAAAATTATATGCACAAATCACATATTGTGATCTTAAATTAGTTTAGAGAAAAAGTTATCAAGCCAATATTTAATGACTTCTTCCAAAAACGATGTATACAAAAATTATAAAATAATTTAAATAAATATGATAAATAAAAAATTTAACTTCAATGGAACGGAATCTTTAATAGCCTTCACACTAGAGATGAGCTAGTCAGTGATTTCTTTGTAGCAGTGATTATCATGCTACTTTGAAATCATCGTGATTTCCAACTGCTACTGCAATTGTTAAAATAAATTAAAAAAAAAAATGTATAGACTTAAAATAGTACAAGAAACCATTCGATAGTGTGATAGATAGTCGGAATCATACAGGATATGAGCTGCTTACAAAGATCTTGGGGAATTGAGGCGGGCAAATTGTATTTTAGGTAGTCACCTGATTTGTATATATTCCAAGTGTCATATCTTCACTACAATTCTTTGGGACTAGTTCCATACTACCGGAAACCCCAATTAATTACTAGAATATCTTCTTTTTGGTGCAATTTTCTGGAGAGGATTGCCTTAAAATGGCTTAAAATGCAAGAGGAGATAGTTGGATATAGTCTCAGTCATTGGGCTCCCGTAACCGAAGCGGTATTCCTTAAAAAAATCTTGGGAATTGAGGCGGTAAGATGGTATTTTAGGAAGTAATCGGATTGGAATTTATTTTAGTGCCAATTCCTGCCGATTTCATTTCAGATTCCAAAAATTATAAATAAGTGTGTGCCACAGAAAAACATTCGATCTAATCAAACAATCATCCCCGTACACTTGCTGCACCAACCGGAATGTTTCATACGCTTTTTTTCAAGTTTTACGTGTAATTTAATAGTAGTTCTTTGTTTCATGGTAGTATTTCAACATTTACAAAAAAATTTATTTCTATTCCATGCCATAACTTTTCTATTTCTCAATCGATTGAATGTCACAGCTTTGAAACGCCGGTCTGAACACATACTTTGATATGGTTCGTTTTTCGGAAGATGTTTGTCGCAACTTGTATGTAATTATTTAAGTTTGATTTAACTCTCGGATTTAATACTTATGTATTAATAGTTTATATTACTAAATCCGGCAACCATTTTGAAAAGCAATGTAAAATAATATAGAAGCACCGCCGAATATAATTCCAGCCCTCTCTACATCACTGGCAACACTTTGCCCCACACGCCCACTATTCACTCCAAGCCATAGAAATAATAATTATTGTACGCAAACCAACAACAATAAACCATTCTCTCTCCCACTATCTCGCGCTCTCTTTGCAAACTAATAAAATCTCATAAAGCATTCTGAGGCGCCAGCAAATTAAACAGCTGTTGAGCCGCGTAGATGCTATTGTAGAACGTTTTAGGCCGTCGGGTCGAGTGGACGTGTGGTGTGTTTGCTTTGTTTACATTTTTGGCATATATGCATATATGCATATAAGTATGTACATGTGCATGTGTGTAATATATGTAGTTTAGTTTGTGTGAAAATAGTGTGCAAAATAATAAATTGTTAAGACAATCAGCTGCACTTAGAAGCCGGAAAATCTGTGATGCGTTGTTAATGACGTTTTGCGTGACAGCCGTTACGATAACATTTACATAATTATAAAGAATTATTGCACTATCTGTTGTCTGTCTGAAGCCGTCGGAAGATAAGGCACAAATTTTAGATTATATTCACTTGTGTTCCACTCAAAGGCCCGGTCGCTTTTATCATTTGATGGGCATTTAAGCACATGCAAACATACATACATACATACATACATATATTCTTACGTATCAAATGCCAATTAAGTTTTTCAATGTCTTATAAGTACATATGTATGTAAGTTTCAATAGTGTTTTTGCATTCAAAAAAAAAAAAAAAAATAGTGTGAAATGCAGTCCCTAAAGTCCGAAAAGTTAGCGGAGAATCCCCGTGAACGTGCAAGTCCTATATCGGCGTTGATGTTTTGGTATGTATATATCTGCTATCTATATGTGTATGTACATATGTATGTAAGAATGTTTGTCTTGACTGACTTGTTAAATCATACACCATTAACTTCGCAGAAACCGCTAATGCTACAGAACTGATTTTGTATACAGTACTTTCCTTTTATGCTCTAGCTGCTTACTTAGGCGGAGTTATGCGTTATTCTACCCTAAAAAGTGGGGAGCGTTCAAAGCATTTATGGAGAAAAATTTTGACGATCGGTCTTCAAACTCTATTTAAAGGCTAGCAGACAAAAAAAAAATTTTGAAAATTTCAACGCCGTACAACACAAGAAATACATGCTAGTCCTTTCATATAAAAACAAGTCGAGGTGCAATCATTCGTTTTGAAAACTTTTTGAAAAAAAATGAATTGAATGAAAACTTGAATCATTTTTGTAGTTTTTGCCAAAATATCTACTCCGGTTATCTGTACATAAATTTTAATATTATGTATAATAATACTAGCTGGTACCCGGCGAGTTTCCCATTTTTTCCCCTGCCACTCTTTACCCTTGCCCCTCCTTCCTCATGCCCCCTAACCGTAAGACCCATTCCTCTACCAATCTTCCCCTGCCCCCGCCCCCTTTCAACCTTCAACCCTGCACCATTGCTCTGCCCCTTCCCCTACCTCCCCTTTATTTACCTCCCCTTTTCCCAGTCCCCTTCGATCCTATTAACATATATACAACATTTCATCCCTCTATCTTAAATGGTACCCTGCGATATGCTGCCCATTCCCCTGCTTCAACTACCTCTAACCATCCTTCCCATTGCCCCCTTACCCTACCTCTCATTCCCCTAGCCTTCTTCCCACTGCCCCTTTTGAATATTAGCTGGCTCAAGGTCATTTTAAATTTGAAAATATTTTTTACATATATATTTCCTTAATGCGAAAGAAGGAATATTGATCAACTTTTCTTCTTTACACAGAGAAATGTTTTTCCCTCTAATTGATTTTATATTTGATTTTTAATTAATTATTATTATTGATATTGATATCTAAAATGAGTTTTTGAAATATTGTAATTTGAAATTTAAATGAAGTACCTTAAATTACTTGAATATCATTTCCAATTTGATCTGATCTAGAAAGCAGGGCCGAATTTGAATTTGTGGGAGTCCGCTTTTATATGTTAAACGACAAGTGATAAAACAATTAAACATGAATTTTAGCTGGCTCAAGGTCATATTTATATTGAAAACAGACAAAGGTCTATACTTTTTTGATCATGATTTCGACGAGTTCTTCGCAATTGTAGAAGACAAATAATTAACATGACCTCTTGTCTTGTTTCCATGTTCTTTGAAATGACTTGCAATAAATGAATCATACTCCGACATTAATTCAAGTATCCCAAAGTAATTTTCATTATTTGGCGAATTGATGCTTATATTGGAACCTTGTAAAGCCAGTCCCTATTCAGCTACTCGTAGTGTTAGCTGTTTAATACTAAAGTTGTAAGTTGACGATAAAAAAATCTTTCGCTGGCCTATAAAAATCTCTCTCGTTAAATTTGTCTTCAGATCACTCCTCATGCGAACTCATATTAAAGAGCAATTATACAAAAATGTTGTCGGTAAACACTTTAAGAAAGGGGTGGATTTTAAGAGGGAGACCCTAAAAATATGGAAAATCCACACACAAACACATCCACTTAACTTTTAACCTAGTTTTTCTACTTTTGAATAATATATCTTTTGAACCAGGAATCCGATCGGAATGATTTCGAAATTTGTGCAGAAAGCGTGGTTTAATTTCTAACTCAGTGCATTGCACATAATGAGCGTGTTCCGCCCATTTCTAGGGGTAGTGCTCATTCATACCAAACACAGTTAAAATTTTCTCTTATTTTTATACTACTTATCATACAATCACTATATCATTAAATAACTTAACAGCATTTTTTTTAGTTGGTTCTGTGTGAAGAGTTTTGAGGCTTGGATTTTACTAAAGTTAACGTTATCTCCTATTTTTTTTTCTGTCGTACAGTTTTACACTGCCTATACTTTTAAAAGGTCGTAAAAAAACGTTGGAGCAAGATGATCTTTATCGTGCATTAAAAGAACACAAATCAGGTATGTAAATATGAACAGGAGAGGAAAGGTTTCTCCGCTAAACTACACTTAAAAACAACATTTTATTAGATAGTTTAGGCGAAAAACTTTATAAATCATGGCAGCAAGAGATGGCCGCAAAACGCAGAAACAACAAGCAACCGAGTCTATTAAAAGCCATTTGTCGCGTTTTTGGCTTGCAACTGGCTTTATCCGGACTCTTTCTAGGTGCAATAGAATTTGGAACAAAGTGAGTACATATGCAATAAATATATATACTACTGTAGCTATTGCCATCTTGTCTATATAACATTTATAGAGTCTCTCAGCCCTTCTGTCTGGCGGGTTTAATCGTATATTTTGCCGGTGATGATCCCAGCAAGAGCAAGGCTCATTGGTATATGGCAGCTATAGTGGTTGCCACACTTGCCAATGTTGTGCTGATGCATCCGTATGGATTTAGTGTATACCATTTGGGCATGAAGATGCGCGTAGCGCTTTGTAGCTTAATCTATCGCAAGGCATTGCGTTTGAGCCATACGGCACTGGGAGACACCACCATCGGACAGGTTGTGAATCTCATGTCAAATGATGTGGGCCGCTTCGATACTGTACTAACGTTACTGAATTTCTTATGGTTGGCGCCACTGGAGTTGGTTGTAATTACATATTTTATGTATATCGAGGTTGGTATGGTATTTGAGTAGCCGAGTTAAATAAATAAAGCGAATGAAACATTTCCAGATTGGTGTCTCATCACTGATTGGTGTTGGTGTTATGCTATTCTTTTTGCCGCTACAATCCTATCTGGGAAAGTTGACTTCGCAGTTGCGTTTGCGCATTGCGCAGAGTACAGATGAGCGTGTGCGCATGATGAATGAGATTATAACCGGTATACAGGTGATCAAGATGTACGCCTGGGAGAAGCCGTTCGGCAAGCTGGTGGAGAAAGTAAGAATTAAGGAGTTACATATAATCAAATACGCCAACTATATACGTGGCACACTGCTTTCGTTCGGCATGTTTCTTTCTCGCGTTTCAATTTTTACCAGCCTGGTTGGTTTTGTTCTGCTCGGAAACATTCTCGATGCAGAAAAAGCTTTTCTAGTCACAGCGTATTATAATATTCTACGCCGTACAATGACCATGTACTTTCCATTTGGTATATCACAATTTGCTGAACTTATGGTTTCAATGAAACGCATACAAGCATTTATGTTGCGCGAGGAGTCCAGTGTAGGTGATGAAAAGTTTAAACTACTACAGTTGCCCAATGAGGTTGATGAAAATGATGAACTCAAGGAGAATGAACAATTTTTAAATAACATTAATAAGTCAAATATTTTGGATATTAAAGTTGATAGCGTTATTGAAATCGTTAATCTTAGAGCGAAATGGAATGCAGAAGTTATAGATTACACACTGGATAACATCTGTCTCGAGTTAAAGCCGCAACAGCTTTTAGTTGTGGTTGGACCCGTTGGCGCTGGAAAATCCAGTCTTATACAATCCATACTTGCTGAACTGCCAGTAGAGTCGGGAAAGGTACACGTTAGGGGTACATATTCATATGCTTCACAAGAACCCTGGCTTTTTACAGGCTCCATAAGAGAGAATATACTATTCGGTCTGCCATTCGACAAGCAACGTTATTTTACGGTGATCAAGAAATGTGCATTGGAACGTGATTTCCAGCTGCTACCGCATGGCGATCGTACACTAGTTGGCGAACGCGGTGCTTCACTTTCTGGTGGACAAAAAGCGCGTATAAATTTAGCACGTGCAGTCTATCGCGAGTCGGATATATATTTGCTGGATGATCCACTGAGCGCTGTCGATACACATGTGGGACGTCATCTCTTCGAGAAGTGTGTGCGTAATTATCTACAGAACAAAGCAGTGCTACTAGTCACACATCAAATGCAATATCTGGAACAAGCTGATCTCATTATCATTATGGAGAAGGGTAGAGTGAGAGCCATGGGCACTTACGATACAATGCTTCAAAGTGGTTTAGACTTTGCGCAGCTGCTAACGGATAATAATGAAGGTGACAAAGATGATCAAGCAGCTGGTGATGCTACAACAGAACAGATAATACGTAAACGCTATAACAGCCAACAAAGTCAAGTATCCGAACGAAGCAGTGTCTTTGCTTCACATAGTTCACTGGCGGAATCTGCGACAGCGGATACAAATATGCAAGTACAGGAAACGCGTAACGAAGGCAACATAAATGCATCGCTGTATTTGAAGTACTTTAGTGCTGGAAGTGGCATTTTTATGTTCAGTTTCTTGATGTTCGTAACTTTGGGCAGCCAAGTCTTGGGTTCCGGTGCTGATTATTTTCTGGCCTATTGGTAAGTTTTGTTAGTGCAAAAAATCTTAATTTTATTAACATCACTACTTTATTCGTAGGGTTGGGAAAAATAAAACTACGAATTCGAATGCTTCGGATAATTGGGATCTCTATTATTTTACTGCCTTGAATGTATTCGTTGTAGTCTTCACTCTAATGCGCACAATGCTCTTCACCAATTTGGCCAAGCGTTCTTCACACACTATGCACAATGATATGTTTCGTGGCATCACCTGCGCTGCTATGCATTTTTTTAATGTAAACCCATCTGGGCGCATATTAAATCGATTCTCCAAGGATTTGGGCCAGCTGGACGAAGCACTGCCTATAGTAATGACCGACTTGTTGCAGAGTTTTCTGACGCTTGGTGGCATCATTGTGGTGGTCTGCATTACAAATCCTTGGTATATAATTATTACCATTGTGCTTGTTATAATTTTTTATTATATGCGTACATTCTATCTGAACACTTCGCGCGATGTCAAGCGTTTGGAGGCTGTCGCACGTTCACCCATTTACTCGCATCTAGGTGCCTCGCTCAGTGGACTCTCCACAATACGTGCATTCGAAGCAGAAAAAATGCTCATAGCTGAATTTGACAACTACCAGGATATGCATAGCTCGGCTTACTACACTTTTATTAGCACCAACCGCGCTTTTGGCTATTATATAGATTTTTTTTGTTCCTTCTATATTGTGGCCATCACACTCAGTTATCTGTTTTATACACCCAAAGATGCTGGAGAAATTGGTTTAGCGATTACACAGGCAATGAGCATAACTGGCATGGTACAGTTTGCCATGCGTCAATCTGCTGAGCTGGAAAATCTTATGACCGCCGTGGAACGTGTCGTTGAATATGGTAATTTAGAACCCGAAGGCATCTACGAGTCCAAATCGTTAAAAAAACCACCAAACAATTGGCCAGAGCATGGCGAACTTGTTGCAAAAGATTTGAGTTTGCGCTACTTTCCCGATCCACAATCGGAATGTGTGCTCAAATCAATAAGCTTTGAGATCAAGTCCTGTGAAAAAGTTGGCATTGTGGGACGCACAGGTGCTGGCAAGTCCACGTTGATCAATGCACTATTCCGACTATCTTTTAATGAAGGTTCCATTGTCATTGACAACTGGAATATTAATGATATGGGCTTACACGATCTGCGCAGCAAAATTTCCATTATTCCACAAGAACCAGTGTTATTCTCTGGTACGATGCGTTATAATTTGGATCCATTTGAACAGTATGATGACGAAAGACTTTGGAATGCTCTGGAAGAAGTCAAACTAAAGACAGTTATTGCCGAATTGCCAAGTGCTTTGCAAAGTAAGATCACTGAAGGCGGCAGCAATTATAGTGTGGGCCAGCGACAGTTGGTCTGTTTGGCACGTGCCATATTACGTGAGAATAAAATTCTGGTAATGGACGAAGCAACTGCCAATGTTGATCCTCAAACAGATGCACTTATACAGATGACAATACGCAATAAATTCAGGGATTGTACAGTACTTACAATTGCACATCGCCTACATACAATAATGGATTCGGATAAGGTGCTCGTAATGGATGCTGGGCAGGTGATGGAGTTCGGTACACCATACGAACTGTTGACAACAAGCAAAACTAAAATCTTCCATAGTATGGTCATGCAGACAGGCAAGACATCGTTCGAACATTTGCTGAAAATTGCACATAAGGTAAGTTGATGCTTAAATTTTTTTTGGAAAAAAAGTTCTTATTTAGACTTTTTAATTTACCAATTAAGGCACACGAAGAAGTAGTCAAAAGAATATCTTCATGAATTGATCAAAGTGGAAATGAAAATGTTACTTTACAGCAGATACTTATTTTACAATAATTTTTTGTATATACTTACTTTTTTTTACTATTTTATACAATAGACTTAAGTACTTATGTTATCTTATGTATATATGTAATAAATAATTAAAAATAATTTTAAACCGAAATAGCACATTATTCTATACAGTAATCGAATTCTCGCTGCACATTTGTATGGTGGGTCTATTTAGTATAGTGGTCCAAGAAGCAACTCGGTAAGTTAGAAGTTAAAGAACTCTTTACAGTGGGAACTCACAGCAATAGAGAAAGAGTCTAATTATCTATATAACTTACATACAGGAGCATTACACTCACGTGACAATAACAACAAAAAACAAGAAAAAATGTTAACTTCGAAGCTCTAATACCATTCACACGTAATTTTAAATCGTATTGTAAAACATAACTGTGGGGGAGGGGGTGGTCCTGTATAGAGGCTACCTCAAAAAGTGGGCGATACACGCCCACTAGTGTATGTGTATAAAGCGACCATCTATAAGATGCCATCATATCGAATTTCAAGTTAATTTTGAACTACCTGAAGAAGTTTTCCATAAAAATGCAGAAAAGTGAGCGGTGTGTTTGTACGGGGGCTACCTCAAAAGGTGGGCGGTACGCGCCCACTTGAATATGTATGTGATGAAACCCCTACAACAAATTTCAAGAAAAAGTCAAAATTGGGCGGGGGTTTGTATCGGAGCTACTCCAAAAAGTGGGCGTTGCGGGTCAATCTTGACTCTCTATTAAACTACAATAAAAAGAAGTGTATGTGCCAGTCTTCAAAAATTGCGCAACAACATAAAGACGGACGTAGCTAGATCGTCTCGTCGACCTGATCAAGAATATAAATACTTCATGGGGTATACGGTTATTCCTTTAATGCGTTACAAACTTTCAGACAAACTGATAATACCATTTCACACTATGGGTGAATGGTACAAAAAGACAACGAAGAATGGGGCGTTAAAAACTTTTTGACAAATCTACTATATTGTTGACGCTAGGAGGAAGTAGACAAGGGCGGCTTCAAAAAGCAGTCTGGAGAGGATCTCTCAAACGACATTTATTTTCATAACATTTTTATTCACAAAATCATTATATTTAATCTACAAACATTGAAATTTACTCCACCGGTATAAACCACAAATATAAACCGATTTCGATGATTGTTTTAATCCATCAGGAATTTTTGTAAAGCTGTGCGAGCTGCGAAATATCGCGGGTGATTGCCCCCCAGTTTAACTTTAAAGTTTGTAGTCATGTGAGCGATTCTTCGTTTCTGTGAACATCTACCAGCAAAGAAACAATTATCGTATAAAGGTGTCAGAAGACATAACATCATTAGATTCGACACTAAGTGCAAAGAAACGACGTGAATGATCATTTCCACTGAATATTTTTAAATGCATTTAAGATGGCTGAAAATTGAATGTTGATATAAAAAAGCCTAGAACTTGTGGTTGTCAAAATTATAGAAATAATTTAATATCGCTGTGAGCACTACTACAAAGTATCATCATATGTTCCACTCATGGAAACTATTACGGAAGAGCTTAAATTACAAATTCTTGAACAAGTCCTAAAGAGCCTTAATTTAGGTCTTCTCCTACCTAAGATTCCCATCAAGTTAAAACCAAAAGATATAACAGAACTTACCGAATGTTTTGTAGATCGTTGCAATGGTATTGTGAGGAACAACAAAGAAGAGCAAACATTGAAATTAAAATAGGAATTGTATCTTTGATAAGAAAAATTTAAGCATCAACGAATTACTAACACACACATGTCGTCAGCAATTGAAGCTTTAAAAAAATTGTGACAAGTATGTATGTATCTCCGACCATTTTTTGCTTAAAATTCTTTGCAGTTTACCAGTCACAAACGCTAGGGCTGAAAGATCTTTTTCTTCTGCACTAGCTGCATGGCCTACATGGCTGAGAATGTCAATTTTGCAATACTGATTAAAAGGATTGGATCATTTAATAAACCACCACAATCAAGTTGATCCAGAGAAAGTCATGTTTGCCAAAACGGCAAATCATTGATTTCAGATCAAAGTTTAAAGCAAATTTTACAACATCGTTTAATTGTATGGTATATGCAATTGTCTCTCTTTTTAAAGAGATTCTTCCAAGACTGCATTTTGAAGCCGCCCATGTCTTCTTCCTGCTATTATTAATAAAATAAAATTTTTTTTTACATATAGTGTCAATAGCATGTTTGTTTTGACAAAAAGTTCTTAGCATTCTATTTTCCTTTTCTTATACCATATAAACAAAGGGACAAGGGTATACTAAGTTTATACAAATGTATGTAACAGACAGAAGGATGCGTGTAAGAACTCATAAAGTATGTATATTCTTGATCAGCGTCGGAAACTGAGTCAATCTAGTTATGTCCGCCCGTCTGACCGGACGTGTGAGAAAACATAAAAAAAAAAATTTTGTTATTTAAAATTCCAAAATCTGAGTAGGTTGTCATTAGCATGATACGATAGTATTCCTGAACACATGACATTTTTACCATTTTTTTATTATTGTCAATATTAACGTGAATAAACAAAAAGTATAGGAATGGTTTTATCTTGTTTTTATTGTTGCGCCCCCGGAGACCGTTCTGAATTCGCCCCTGCTTAATTATTTGTTTTCTCTCTCTCTCTCTTCACACTCACCCTATTAAACAATAAACTTGAGCATTCCAAGAATAGTGTTGCATATTTTCATATATGGCAATTGTCCAACACTGACAAACAACAACACGTCAGATTTCGGCAAGGCGACGTGTGCTTTGCAAAACAGTCGCTAGAAGCCAAAAGTCTGCCGTAAAAAGATATTATTAATCGTAGGCCACTTATGGCTATGGTACGGACGAACGCGTGGAATTATATTTTGAATTTTGGTATAAATTGAAGAGAACAAAATCATTCGTTTAAGTATAATAAAAGGATGCAGTTAATTACAGCAGAAGACCGTCGTCAAATATTTTGAAGTGATAACCAATAAGAAGTAACCAAGCAATAAACAAGGCAAACTATTAGCTGAAATAAGATAAAAAAATCAAACAATAGATCGGAGCGCATAATAAGCTGCCACGCAATTATTACGATAAAAGAAAAATCGTGCTAACATTTTAGCAGCTTAGCCGCCATTAAAAACGCCTACGCACACACAAATTTACTGGCCATCGGTACGGTAGTTGCTTAAAATGGCACTGCCACTAAACGATTTGTTACCTTTTGCTAGTGCAGATAAAAAACTGGCAGCATGCATGCTGTTTATGCTATTAAAGTTGTTTCTAGAAGGTCAGTAAATTACGCTGACTGGTTTTCGGTTTTAACTAAATTTATTGGTTTCACTATCTTATAGGCGCCGAAGCGGCACAAAATCAAGCAGATATAGACAACCATCTGGAGATGGGAAAACAATTTCTGGCACACGGACAGCTGTCAGATGCGCTGACACACTATCATGCAGCTGTGGGTAAGTATCGCTGGAAGTAAAGTTTAATATATCCCGGCTTGCTTCGGTTTCCGCATCCGAATAAATTCTGCGTATTCGGTTTCGTTAAAATGGTTTTTATTTCATTTTCAGAAGAATTTTGCGATTTGAATTCACTTTGAATTGGCATAAAGAAACACGTCGTCTCAAGGTCTAAATCGCGAATTTCTTCTGGATGTGAAAAACTGTATCCTTACAATTTATAGAATTTGTAGTATGTTGGGGCCCTTGTTGCCAGTTCCTCCACATTTGTATTGACTAGGCAATCAAACATGGCACGACTCTTTGGGTTTGATAGCCTGAAAATTTCAAAGACGGTATTTTGCATTCCAGTCAACAGCAGAATTTGGGACCGAGTTCATCGAAAAAACCTTTAAACTACATCTCTGACAGTATGTACCGGCGAGGGCACTGAACGGCGGCCTAACCTGCATCTCCATGATTAGTTATTATAGTAAATGCTTTCATGGCCGCACGTATCCAAACGAACCATTCATTATAATTTTATGCGCGCCCCGATAATTCGAAGCATTTTGAGTTTATCATAGACATAGTCCTGTCATAGTAAATACGTAGGTCCTTTCTGACGTCGTCCACCAATTATGTTCAGACTTCCGTCGTAAACCTTTAGAGCTGCAGTTTCGGGGTTCGTCCGGATGAGATGACAGTGCAGCATCTGGAATTTTATGCGCTGTACTAATTAATACGGGTCCTAAAATCAATGCTAATTCTAAGCGTGTCAAAAATACTACGAAGAATCTTTCTCTCGAACACTCCCAAAGAGACATGCGATGATGTGAGATTGATGGTGATGCATATAGCAGGACTGGAATTATCAGTGTCTTAATGATTTTTACCTTCGTACTTCGAGAATGCTCTACTCCTAATTTGTTTGCTGTGCCCAAAGATGCAGCAGCTAGCAAGTGTGATTCTTCGTCTGATCTCCAGGCTGACTGTGTTTGTGGGTTATCTCTGTTCCCCGGTAAACAAAGTTTTCTACAACATTAAAGTTGAAATTCACCATACTCACGGACCGTCCAAGACAGTCCGCGAGTGGACACCAAGTACTTCGTCATTCCGCCGTTCGTTCATGCCGATGATCTTAAACAATTTATTCGGATTTGAAAATCGGAGCACGGGAGATAATAAAACTATTTCTCAATAAATATTTTAATTTTATGCTATTTAGAGGGCGATCCAACTAACTATCTGACGCTGTTCAAACGAGGTACCGTTTTCTTGGCGTTAGGCAAGACGCGCTTCGCTATAAACGATTTCAGTCGTGTTTTGGAACTGAAGCCGGATTTCACGGCAGCACGTCTACAGCGTGCTGCAGTGTACATGAAGACCGGTGAATATGAGGCTGCACAAATGGATTACACTGAAGTGGTAAGTTTATTAAGTACTGCAGAGAAAAAAATAGGTTGTCTCACAAATATTTTTTTTCTACTTTTACAAACAGTTATTAATAGAAGCCTACAATGAAGCTGCAAATGAGAACTTTGGTCGCATTTCGCCCGCTATCGAACAATGGAATATAGTGCAAAACCTTATCAATCATGGCGATTATAACAATGCCATACCGATGCTTTCACAGCTCTTAGAACTCTCGCCATGGTCAAAGCAATTTCGTCAGGCACGCTCCGATGCATATATTGAGACAAATGATTTGCTCTCAGCCATAGCCGATTTGCGTCAAGTAAATAAACTTACACAGGATAGCACTGAAGGATTTTTCAATATAGCGCATCTACTCTATAAAATCGGACATGCTACTAATGCACTGAAGGAGATACGTGAATGTCTTAAATTGGATCCCGAGCATAAGGATTGTTTTCCATTTTACAAGAAACTGCGTAAAGTTGAGAAACAATTGAGTGCCGCGGAACAGGCACGTGAAGAGAAGCAATATGCTGAGTGTGTTGCAGCGGGTGAAGCAGTACTCAAACATGAAAAAGAGGAGTTAATGGTACGCTATGAAGCATATAAGTTACTTTGCTCGTGCTACACCAGCGAGGAGGAATATGGCAAGGCGTTGTCGTATTGCGCACGTGCATTGGAGGTGACAAAGGATGCTCAGGTGCTCTGTGATAGAGGAGATGCACTCCTCGGCTCCGAAATGTACGACGATGCCATACACGACTACCAGGCAGCGTTGGAATTGGATGAAAATTCACAACGCGCCAAAGAGGGCGTGCAAAAAGCCAAAAGACTGCAAAAACAGGCTGAACGTAGGGATTACTATAAAATTTTAGGCGTTAAGCGTAATGCAAGCAAACAGGAGATTGTCAAAGCATATCGCAAAGCAGCACAAAAGTGGCATCCAGATAATTTTAAGGATGAGGAAAAAAAATTGGCTGAAAAGAAGTTTATTGATATTGCCGCTGCCAAGGAAGTGCTCACAGATCCCGAGAAGCGACGACAATTTGACAATGGCGAAGATCCACTAGACCCCGAAAGCAATCATCAAGGTTTTCGTGGAGAACATCCTTTTGCACACTTCCATCACGGCTCTCCGTTCCAGTTCAAATTTCATTTTAATTAATAATAAAAAAAAACTATACGATCATCATCAACGTCTTAGCCAATTTTGTGATTAAGCGTAAATCTTGTTTTGAAAAGACTTTCTTTCGCATTGCGTCATTTGCAGTGCCACAACCGCTAAAGCATCTATTGTTTCTTTTTTGATTTCACCCACCCTCTCTACTTTTCGGTAACTCTAGAGTGTAAATAGTAGAATAAATGCAACAATAATGAAATTTATATTTAATAAAAAATAATAAGTTTATTAATATTAAGGGCGTGTTAGAAACATTTTTTTTTCTAATATATCAAAAATGTAGAACAAAGTCAAAGAAATTTTTTTTTTATAGTCCAACTCCAAATTTAAGTTATTTATTACAATTGTCTGTGGCTCAAATTTTAAATTAAGGCAACTAAAATCATGTATACATTATAAATTAAAGTTAGTACATTTAATTTAAATCTTTTAGAGCTGCGCTATCTCTATAAGTACGTTAAGTTTACTTTATTCACGCAGAACATATATAAATACGGCCAAAACAACGAACATAAATGCAGCGAAGCCCTCCTTAATATGATATTTTTGCTGCAGTACTGCCATAAATTGACCAAAAGATTCCTTCACCTCATCATCATGTGCTAATCCACGGCGTACTGCTGGCGAAAACGATTTACGTTTATCAGATTCCAATGTGCGTGCAAACTTGCTTTGATACGATGTCTCTGCTGCATCGTATTCATCTTCGGAAGAGCTCGAATCTACTATGACAGCAGCGCGTTCATCTTCAAACATATCACTTAGCTTTGGGTATAATGATGGTCCGGCAGCAGCAGTAGTTGTTAACAACGGTGGCGCTCTGTTACGCTGCTGGTGCGCACTACCAACTGAACTACGTTGCGGACGTGCGGTGTACAATTTGTTTGTGTCAAATGGTACACGGGAACCAGCAAAGCTATTGAGTGTTGTATCGTTCGTATTTAGTCCAAAAGCACCATTGTAACTGTTCGAGTTCAATTGAGTTTGCGTCAATTGTGGACGTGGGTAAAACAAATTTGGTTGTACTTTGCGTTGTACTGTAGGCTCATACCGTGGTAGTGGATTATCCTCTGCGCGTTGGTTACTTAGCACAGTATATTGTGGGCGGCCAATATTGCTGGGCAGTTCATTCCAATCCATTTCCACATTCTCCAAATCATCCTCTCTGTATGTGCGCAGCGGTGAGGTTTCCTGTGTATACGACGTGGTCAGCACCCCCGTCTTCGAAAGCGAAACCGAACGACGCAGTGGTTGTTTCTCTTGCGAAGTGTTTTCAATCTCTTTTTCGTACTCATCGTCATCCGAGTTGGAGCCAACGTCTGATGATGAAAGTGTTGTGGTAGTGTGCACAGTCCGGGAGCGTGTAGTGTTTCCAGCATTGGAAATTGTGTGCCTTTTATTTATGGTGTTATTATTGTTTTTGATAGTGCGAGAGGCCGTTGGCGTTTGTTTTGTATTTACGCTGTGTATAGTCTCACGCCGTGTACTTTTCGTCGTGGGAGTTCCCTTGACAGCTGTACCCGTCATTGATGCGCGTAGCCGTCGCAACATCACTGTACGACTAGAATCAGTTATTGGTACATTTGGCAGATTGTGTTCTTTACATTTCTCACGCAAATCGCGATTGGATAGTTCGTCCAGATAGGAGAGATCCATATTTGTACTGGCGATAAATATAATTAATTACGATCGCAATAAATATTTCTTCCTGCAGCTGAGTTTCTGTGCGTTGTTGTGAAATTTACAGATTGAATTCGTCGATGACGTTTTTCTTTTCACTCTTTCTCACTTGCTACTTACGTCGACCTCACTCTGACTAATACAAATACAAACAGCTGATCGAAATCGCCAGCCCTATTGCGTTTTTCTGTGAGTGCAAGCCAAAGCTGTCAACTTTTTTTAATAAAAAAATCTAGATCACCAAAAAAAGCTAAATTTTATAGAAGAAACTGTTTTTATACAAACAGAAAAGGTAAATTTATGCGAATGTGTGTATGTAATGGCACTAATCATAGAATTCTAACCATACTATTCTCTACTTAGTGGTAATAGGTAGGATGCGCGGCAGACCTCATCTCATTGTATATAAAATTCCGATGTACGTGTGTTCATAATTCATCTCCTCCTAAACGGCTTTACCGGTTTTGATGAAATTTGTATGTTGTACTGATATGGTCATTGGATGATACTTAACTACAGTTGGACACGGTAGGTGGCTCGGTTGTCGAGATATAGTACTTTTTTTTCATGACTTATGCGTTTGACTTCCAAATCGTTTGCGTTCCAAGCTTACTTAGGATAGGATTAAAGGAGAGAGAAGGGTAGGAGAGAAAGGAACTTTCGCAGTGGGAGTTTATAGATAAATTACGAAAATAAATCAGTACAAATAAAAATGATCGACTTTGCTTTTTTTTCAATGTGTGCAATAGGTGTTTAGGGAAAAAAAATTTGAAAGCTTATTAGGAAAATTGGAAAATTCGGGAAAAAGTGAAATTGCTTTTTCTATGTGGTTTTTGCTTGAACTCCAGATTCGGATATGCGTAATTATTTTTTTGTTCTCCAATTATTTTTTTGAGTGGTGCCACGCCTATCCACATAAGTGAAAACGCGAATTTTCCATGTCTCAGCCACTTCTTGAGGCAGATGGATGAGATTTGGTACATAGACTGCAGACTAAAATCATGGGCGGTGTCACGCAAATATAAGCAAAACGGCGTAAATAGTATACACTAGGTATTGACCCATTGTTTGTTCGTCATTTTCTGGAACTGGTTAAGTGCCCAGCTAAGTAATGTAGCTATGTTTGAATATATGCTATGGACTCCGAAACCACCCAACCGATTAAGCTTAAATTTTTATATTTTTTACGCAATCATCAGTATTGGCCAGATAGTATTTCTGTGAAGTTGGATCCAGATCGGTCGTTAAGTATCTGCGCATTTTCACACTCTTTATATGTTCAATTATTTCATATACTAAAATTATAATATACCTTAACTTCCCACAATCAAAAAACTTACTTTTAAAGTTTAGTATATATATATAAAAGAGATGATACAAATAAATGGTGATTGTTAAAGTGGAGTTTTATTTTCGGAAACTTTATATTTTAAAAAAGTAAGTAATTCATTTTATAAATGCTTTTTTATTGTGGAACTAGTATTATCTGAACATAGCTAAAGCTTTATGTTTATATAAATAAGTTATTTCTCTTCAAAATTATCATCAATAAATAAATTGGAAGTAATATCTAATAATGCTAACATTTGTGAAATATAACTGTTCCATATCAATTCCGGTCGTGATCTCACGTGGCTTAAATGAATATTGAATACTTAGGACCATATTTGGTCTAATCCGGGAAATCTTGCAAGTATGCATACATCAAATTATTTGTAATATTTTTTTTTTTGATTCTTTGGCTTCTTCTGACAATTTTTACTCAAGATACTTTTGAGCCAACAGTTATTGAGGTACTAGTTAGTACCTGGCGCGTTGCTGCCCTTCTCCCTACCCCACTTCTCCCTTCTTAATGACCCCTCGGGTAATAAAATTGTTCATACAAAAATAGTAAAATCGTGATTAAAAAATAGGGGGTGGGGTAGTAGGGTGAAAAATACATAAAGACCTATTCTCATATGTATATATATATATATAAATTTTCATTTTATATATAAAAAAATATAGAACAAATTTTGGAATTTATTCAGATAAGTGGCATAAAAAAATGTTTATTTTTGAATTACATTAAAATCCAAATTCTATTAACAAAAATTTGATTAATTAAAATTTAAACTTTCAAAAACAAAACGGTTTTCTTTCATTCTCTGCCTCTCTAATATCATTCCGCACACATGACCATTTAAGGCAAACACATGATCGCTAGACGATTTTGTAGCTATCAGCTTTTTATCGTCTACGAAAGTAAGTAGACGTGGTTAAAATGTTTGCGCTGTGTTTGTTTTAAATTAATTAAATAAATGCTTTAATTTAATCTTCATAAATTATAGCCTATGTGTTATTCTGATATATGAGCTATATTATTGTAAAGTTTCATTCAGTAGTTTTTGCGTGAAAGAGTAACAAACATCCTTGGACCATTTCCTTACAGTTTAAATCTTTTTATTATACTATACTATTATCGACTATTAAAAATGTCTGGGTCAAATTTCCATCGTTCCGTCTCTCTAAAGTGTATATGCTCATGTTGTAACGAAAGGGTTATATGCTAACAGGTATATTTTACCGTCCGTTAGTTAAAAATAAGATATGTACAAATACCAACAACCAATCACTGCGTCGTGATCTTCTTTTTCCAGGCTTTTCGGCTTGATTTTTTTCATGCAGTGCTGCTGTAGTTTTATTGATTTAGCATATACCTTGGCAAGTCTTGTTAGCCAATTTTCATTAAAGTACTTAGAGAACTTAATGACAAACTGTGTTTTGATTATAACTCCTGAAAATATTTGTAAATTTTTTTATTGTACTCTACAAAAGTGGACAAAATACTCCAAACATAGTACGTTTTTCCGGATAAGATTTAGAGTTGTAAAAGATGCAGATAAAATACCAAACTTAGATATTAACATTCTATTTATTTTAAAGCAGATCAAGTTTAGAAAAACTAACTTTTGATGTGACACATTTCTATTTTTGCACCAGTCAATGGGTATCTTCAACTTCAGATTTAACTTAGAATGACGAATGTTAAAACTATTTGTGAATTATAAGCGCATTAAATTGTTAATTGAATGTATATAATTCGCAGCTAGTTTATTTGATTTATTTCTTAAACATTATAGCTGCTAGAGTTTAACTGAGTTTGCGTCAAATGCGGACGTAAGTGTGGACGTGCGTAAGACAAATTTGGTTGCACTTTTCGTTGTAGTGTAGGCTCCGGGTGTTGGTTACTAAGTACAGTATATTGCGGTCGTCCAATATTGCAGGGCAATTCACTCCAATCCATTTGCACATTGCCCAACTCATCGTCCTCCCTATATGTGCCCGGCGGCGAGCTGTCCTGAGTATACGATGTGGTGAGCACACCTGTTTTCGAAAGTGAAACCGAACGACGCTTTGGCTCTGCCTTTTGCGTAGTATTCTTGTATTCTTGTTCGTACTCATCGTCATCTGAATTGGATTCAATCTCTGACGAGGACAGTGTTGTGGTAGTGTGCACAATCCGGGAGCGTGTAGTGCTTTCAGCATTGGTAATTGCGTTGCTTTCTTTCGTTTTATTGTTTTTGATAGTGCGATTTTCCGCTTTAGCTGGCTTTTGTTTTGTATTTACGTTGTGTTTAGTCTCGCGACGTGTCGGTTTTGTTTTGGGTGCTCCCTTGACAGCCGTACCCGACATTGCTGCGCGTAGCCTCCGCAGCATCAGTGTACGACTAGAATCAGTTATTGGTACATTCGGCAGATTGTGTTCTACACATTTGTCACGCAAATCGCGATTGGATAGTTTGTCTAGATAAGAGAGATCCATTTTCGTAAACACACTGTAAAATTTACAGATTTAATTCGTTGATGACGTTATTTTTTTCACTTTCTTTCACAAGCTATTTTAGGTCAAACTCGTTTTGACTAAAACAAATACAAACAGCTGTTTGAAATCGCCTGACCTGGTTAAGATTAGGTGAGACGCACAAATCTTTTGTATATATACGGTCAATAGGAAAGCTTGTAGTGAATACATTTGACTTTTTATTATGATTTTACAAACAAACATACAAAATTTGTTTGCATTTGCAAGAACAAACGACCAAACGTGATAAAAAATTTGGGCACATGGGCGATGAATATGTATATCGTAGATTACTACGACACACCCTGTTTCCCTTTTTTCTGACTGTGCGAGCCAGTGTTGCCGTTTCTTAGAAGCAAAAAAGCTAAATCATCAAAAAAAAACGATTTTTCATGAAACTCACGGTACCGCACTTCTACACGAGTAATTTGAAATTTCATAACTTGCAACCGTTTTACCGCAGTGATAAAAAGAACTTCTTCGAAATATATGTTCTAATTTTATGGTATGCCTTGATTTGTCTCAAAAATTTACTAGCATTGCAACATTAGTTTCGAAAATATTTTGAATGGCAAGCACAGAAGAGTACATCCTTAAAACTCACGTTTTTCAAGATAAGCCAGCTGAAACAAAAAGACATTCGAATGACATTCATTCTTGAATATATGTATGTATATATATATATATATATATATATATATATATATATATATATATATATATATATATATATATATATATATATATATATATATATATATATATATATATATATATATATATATATATATATATATATATATATATATATATATATATATATATATATATATATATATATAGAGAGAGAGAGAGAGAGAGAGAGAGAGAGAGAGAGAGAGAGAGAGAGAGAGAGAGAGAGAGAGAGAGAGAGAGAGAGAGAGAGAGAGAGAGAGAGAGAGAGAGAGAGAGAGAGAGAGAGAGAGAGAGAGAGAGAGAGAGAGAGAGAGAGAGAGAGAGAGAGAGAGAGAGAGAGAGAGAGAGAGAGAGAGAGAGAGAGAGAGAGAGAGAGAGAGAGAGAGAGAGAGAGAGAGAGAGAGAGAGAGAGAGAGAGAGAGAGAGAGAGAGAGAGAGAGAGAGAGAGAGAGAGAGAGAGAGAGAGAGAGAGAGAGAGAGAGAGAGAGAGAGAGAGAGAGAGAGAGAGAGAGAGAGAGAGAGAGAGAGAGAGAGAGAGAGAGAGAGAGAGAGAGAGAGAGAGAGAGAGAGAGAGAGAGAGAGAGAGAGAGAGAGAGAGAGAGAGAGAGAGAGAGAGAGAGAGAGAGAGAGAGAGAGAGAGAGAGAGAGAGAGAGAGAGAGAGAGAGAGAGAGAGATATATATATATATATATATATATATATATATATATATATATATATATATATATATATATATATATATATATATATATATATATATATATATATATATATATATATATATATAAACCCAGCCCCATGCGGGTTTACTTTTTTAAACAATGCGGAAATGGCAACACGAACTAAACAAGGCCAAAATAAAATCACTAACCATACGACGTATACATTCTCTTAGTGATAAAATGCTTATAATACCAAAACATTTACAGCTGCTTAGACATTTTTATACTTTGGTGACACTTTCAGTTGACATAAAAAATATATATATATATATATATATATATATATATATATATATATATATATATATATATATATATATATATATATATATATATATATATATATATATATATATATATATATATATATATATATATATATATATATATATATATATATATATATATATATATATATATATATATATATATATATATATATATATATATATATATATATATATATATATATATATATATATATATATATATATATATATATATATATATCATATATATATATATAAACCTAGCTTGATGCCGGTGGTTCTACTCTTTAAACAAATGCGGAAATGGCAACACTAACGAACGAGTTGAAAATAAAATCACTAACCATACGACGTATACATTCTCTTAGTGATAAAATGCTTATAATACCAAAACATTTACAGCTGCTTAGACATTTTTATACTTTGGTGACACTTTCAGTTGACATAAAAAAATAACAACAACACAAAACAATTTTATAGGATACTTTTGTGACAACTTTGTTGAGATTTCTGCGCTCGCAGGATGTCGCTACCAATGAAAATATTCAGCGTGTCGCGCAATGGTTAGTGTTATTAAAAAAATTTTACCGTCGAAGCCTACAAATCTCACATAAGCACTCGTTTGTTTTGAGGTTATGTAAGGTAGGCTTATGTCATAGAGTAGGACATATCGGCGCAGGACACGTTAATATAAATATGTAGTGAATAAGTACTAATATAACAATGTAATTCTTTAGGCCAACGTATGTTCAGCGCATCCGGCGCTCGCATGTACGCTGCCAAACGGTCGGAGCCTAAAGATATTGTCGAGGTGCCAAAGGGCTATGTCTATGTAAACAACAAAGAGGAAAGCATGGAAATGAAGGACATAACCGACCGCGCAGCTACCACCATGTTTTTCGGCGAGTTGTTCCGTGGATTTGGTGTTACACTGGCGCATATTTTCAAAGAGCCGGCAACTATTAACTACCCCTTCGAAAAAGGACCGCTGAGTCCGCGTTTTCGTGGCGAGCACGCGCTACGTCGCTATCCAAGTGGAGAGGAGCGCTGCATTGCGTGCAAGCTATGTGAGGCTATCTGTCCGGCACAGGCTATTACCATTGAGGCAGAGGAGCGTGCTGACGGAAGCAGACGTACGACACGTTACGATATTGACATGACCAAGTGCATCTATTGCGGTTTTTGTCAGGTATATGAAAAATGTTAAGCGGCAGTATATGCAATTATTAATGTTCCCAACAATTTTCAGGAAGCATGTCCGGTAGATGCTATCGTAGAGGGTCCCAATTTCGAATTCTCTACGGAGACGCATGAGGAGCTGCTCTACAACAAAGAGAAGTTATTGAACAACGGCGATAAATGGGAGTCAGAAATTGCTTCCAATCTACAAGCTGATCACTTGTATCGTTAATAATGTTATATAGTAAATTATGCGTAATCAAGAATTAAAGTACTATAGCGCCGAATAAATAAAATGTATGTTTGTCCGCGTATGTAAACCATAAAAAGAAACAAATTAATTTTTGCACTTTATATCTGCGCATAAAAATAAACAAGTAAATAATACATTGCAGTTAGTCGGCTGTTTACTGGCCCGGACCCGAAAGACTCTTCTCCATGAACTTCTTTTTGGCAAAGCAAGTCCACCATTTATTTGGTTTTCCGTCTTCGGTATTGAAGACCTTCTCGACCACGCGATGACCGGTCTCATGTCGCAGCTGCAGTATATATTGACGCATTAATTCGGCATCCTGTGCCGTTTGTGGCTTGGCATAGACTGCATTCAGCGGAAAGCCAGCTTCGCCAGGAATGTCGAATCTAGAAATAGCAAGACTATACATCTCCTGCTGCGCCTGATTCTTGCTGGTGCAGCGCGTTAGACGCTTCAGGCATTCGGTAATGTAGAGCGTAATATAGATCAGCACACGATCTACTTCAGACTGTCAAAGCAATTAGTTAAGGCATTTATTGTTTTTCATCGAATGCACTTACCTTTATTTCGTAAGTACGAAAGAATACATTGGCTTTAAAGTAGTACAGTGACTCATCAATGATATCGTTTTCGATATTGGTACTGGGCGCTGGTCCGCGTGCCTGTGTACGCAACGGCAATATAGCCATATTGCCCACCTGTTGGGGAAACTCCTTGATCTGCGAGTGATAGGCCTGGAATACGTGAAAAACATTGGTAGTTGTTGGTGATATGAATAATAAACAAATACTGCATATTGCGACACTTATTATTTAAGTGTTTCCTTTCCCTTGGCACATTGCTTACCGGCATATTCCTTTCAGTTAATTTGCACTCGTTAATAATTGAAAAAAGGTGTGGCAATTGTTTTACAACAGTTCAAATTAGCTTTGATAAAAAAAAAAAACAGATTTTCTGCGTTGGAGTTGCTCATATGCGGCCTTGTTGTCCCCTAGTTTTTTTTTTTTTTTTTTGGCATTCACCACGAAGCTTGTACAAAATAGAAAGAACACTGCGGTAAATTGTGCTCGACTAAGAGATACCCTGTAGCTTGTTTAAAGCTCATTCTATGAACCATATATTATATAATTACTTTAGTGGTTTTATTAGAATTAATGATATATTAGAAAAAAAAACTATATAAACAAAAATGTAAATGTTCGTTTGTTTGTAATCGATAATTTCCGAAAGTTCTTCAACCATTGGTTTGAAAATCTGATACAATGCCGCAATCAAATAAGTACTGGTTTTTTTATACTTGTTATGCAGATATAAACGGAAAATGGTGGTCAAATGTTATGTATGGGTATATTTTTTTTCATCCGATCTCTTTTAAACTCGGTTATATACGCCACAAAAAAAAAGAACAAGTTTTTCCCAATTTTAAGAAATTCATCCAATAAGCGGTGAAAAGATGTGGTCAAAGGTTGCATAGAGCATAATTTCTTTTGAATCTAATCGATTTAAAAATCTGTTTTCTCTGGTACTTAGCATATGCAAATCCATTTAATAATTTCGCAGATTTCAAAAAAATATTTAATTTTTTTTAATTATTTCCTGTGATTGAACTGAGTCACTGAATATTATATGATTTGCTCTTATTTCATTGTTTTTCGTTTATTAATCTGCTTTTCAAATTGTGTTTTTACGATTTGCATTGAAATTTATTTTTATTTGAATCGTACTCGCGGAGCGGATTATGATGTTTTGACAGCGAAAAAAAAGCGCTAAGAAAAATAAGATCCACTTGAAAATAAGAGGTTACACAACACCGTATAAGAGAAAAATGAAATGCGCACGACGAGGACTTTAGATGCGTGAAATTTTGTACATCTGTAAAGGCCACCGAAAATAATAAGACTCACAGCGAAAAATCGGGCAGAATTGTATGGGTGCTAGCCTTTAAAATGGGGTTGTGATTAGTGATGGGTACGGGACGGGTTTCCCGCGGGATCCCGCGGCACCCGACAATTTCGGGATTGGGAAAATTTTAAAATTTGCATGATAATAGAATTTGGATAATTAGATTATAATAGTTTTAGGGCCGTTTTCAAGACTAACCGTTACATTAGAAAATACGAATTGGCAAGATATGCTATAGGCGGAATAATATTTAATAGTGCATGTCACGACATCACAATTATAATAAATCAATTTTGAGTAGCCCTGGAGGATATTTGAAGAGGTGGACAGTCCAGTTGCAAAAACGTAAACAAAACTAAATTATAAATTAGCAGAAAAAAAAAATAGAAAAATTGGAGCCAACCTATTAATATAATGTGCACGTTTCCATTTAAAATTTTAATACAAAATTTTGTTTGTTTTCATTTTGCTTTTACTTTGGTTTTTAACGATCGAGTTGGCAGATATCTTTGCAAAAAATATTGATAAATTTATTGGATCGCCGAACTCTGCGAAACGGTTATATGCTTAATAAGAGTCGTGACATTGAAAACTAGAATATCGCATGAAAAAGATGAGCGATAAAGATATAGGCAAGTCATGAAAACGGCCCTAAGTATGTTTAGATTAACAATTAAATAATTATCTTGACAGGTGAACTGCTGCTAATACTCCTTCTTGTTACTACATATATATTTACTATATTTATCGGGATAATTTCAAAATAACCGGGACGGGCGGTATCGGAAGGACATTTTTTTCGGGACTGGTCATCTCTAGTTGGGATGTACATTGATTATTTATCTGAAAAGGAGAATCTAAATTTTATAAGTTGAAGTCTCTTTCTCTTATAGTCTCCGAGAACTGTTCGTTCAAATAGACTCCTCATCCGATGGTGATCAATCATATATATACTTTACAGGCCAGACCAGACCCTCACATGCCGCATTCTGCCTGCGAAATACATTTGCATAAACTTTATATACCGTTTTACCCTATGGGTACATATATTTGTGTGTGCATATATGGCAACACGTATAAGTTAACAAATGTTGCCACCTGCAGTTTACCGCAATTTTTCGTATGCATTCACACGGAATGTACATTCAAATTTTTTGCGCAGTGATAAAAAAGTCGAAAAAAATAGAAAAATGAATCGTGGCGCACCTGCACGTACCGGTTCGCGTTTTATTAGAGGACGTGGTAGCGGTGGACGTGGCTATCGTCCCTATTTCTACTTTCGACGCAATGGGCGAACTATTCCTGCCGGCAGAGGAAACGCACAAACTGCAGAGCTTCCGTCGTCAAGTGCAACGGCTGGTGTCCGGAATCGTGGTGCTAGAAACGCCGGCGTTCCTACACAGCCTGTTTCAGCAAGTTTTCTGCGTCCCGAGCACTATGCTGCACCAGAAGATGCGCTACAATTGCAGAGCATTGTGGTCGTGAACCCGACACAGTGTCCAGGTTGGCGTTTATACTTTCTCAATGAGCAATTCGATGAAACGAGTGAGCTGGGCAAGCGTATTAAAGCAATCGAAACCTATTTCCATAACCATCCTGTCAATTATGATCTTTTGACTATACGAGAACGTGGTTATTTTGTGCTATCGGGTAGCACTATTGCCAATGATCCCTCTATTAGCGAAGTTTATCCCACACTGCTCTATGATTTACGCATGCGCCCGTTGCGTACAATGTGCACACTGGGGGTTGCCATGTATGCTGCTGTATCTGTGGCAGCATTAGATGCTTCGCTAAGTCAAGGCGAAACAACTCAAGATATTTACATGCCACGCAGTACAAGTACACGTAAGCTCTATGTTCGACCGGAGAACTGTGTTGAGCTGGATCTTATACAAAATATTACAAAAGCGCAAGTAGATCAACTCTACGCAGTGCGTGGTGTGGTCTCGCTAGTGGGCGATACACAGCAAAATATTGCGTGGATAGCATACAAGTGTTCGCGCTGTCAACAGGAGCAATCTCTGCGCCAAAAAGGATTTTATAAATCGCAACCTTTTTACTGTAAGAACACATCGTGTAATGCTAAGAAAGGATTTATAGAGCTGCGGTCATCACCGCACACGCGTATCTGTGTCAAGCAAATGATTAGACTTGAAGAGTCCAGCTTACAATTGCTTAACGACTATGATCGCCCATTACTGAGCTCACTGGACATTGAGCTGCGCCATGAACTTGTGGACAATGTTACCGTTGGTATGGAGATCCTTGTCACAGGTGTTTTGAAGATGCGTGAAATTCAAGCGGAGGATAATGCACTGTGTACAAATACTACGGCAACGTTTAAAAAACCTGGCAATGCCGATATGCAGATTTACTTGAAAGCCATGCATATACAAAGTGCAAAGCACATTAAACGCAGTTATAGCGAACGCGATATAGCGGCCATTTCAGCGATTAATGCAGTGCCGGACATTTTCCAGCTATTGGTACAGTCGTTAACACCGGAGGTACACGGTCATGAGATGGCCAAGGCGGGCTGTCTACTCTCGCTGTTCGGCGGTGCCGGTTCACAGGTGAGCGATGAATCTGCTATAAATGTGCTGCTTGTCGGTGATCCTGGCGCTGGTAAATCTAAAATTTTGCAAACCTGTACACAAATATCGCTGCGCGGTTCCTATGTGCACGGAAAAAAGGATGTCCTCTGCGGTCAAAAATTGGGCATGACTTTCGAAGGACGTAATCGTCGCAACATGAAATCTGGTGCATTAAATTCCAATGGACACTGCATGGTAGACGATGTAGACAAGTTAGCATCTCAACAGTCTTTGCTGTTGCAAACTATGCAATCAAAAGAAATATATGTTGCCAATTCATCCGTATATGTTAATCTACAGTTGGAACCTTCAATTATTGCTTGCGCTAATCCACAACGCGGTCGTTATGATAAGTCGCGTTATCTGTTGCAGAACGTGCGCATTAAACCATCGTTGTTACGTGAATTTCATCTGGCATTTGTGCTGCTGGATCAGCAAAATGTGGATAAAGATGTTTCGCTAACGGAGCACGTACGTGCCTTGCACGCTGGTACTAAGAAACACACACACATCGCTCAACGCTATGCTCTAAAGCCAAAAACTAATGATTCGATTATAAATATAAGTAACTTTGGTGACTTTAACGATGATGGTGATGTCGAAATGGCTTCCGTTGCGCAGCAGTATAATCTAGCTAAACGACTAGCTCTTAACTCTTTTACTGAGGAGGAAGAGTTGGAGCTTCTGCCGCAGATTTTAATGAAGAAATTTATAGCCTATGCGCGTGAAAGTGTCAATCCATTACTAAACGATGAGGCAAGCGAGGATATTAAACAATTTTATTTGGAGCTTAAGTCATGCTCTGGTGGGAAAAAACGCAATAGCATTGGCACTGGGTAAGTATTCTTATATTTGTATATACGTATTGTTAATACATAGATTTTATTTTGTGTTGACTTTATATTGAAATCCACTCGTGCATTGCTAGGTCCCTCTTGTTTTTCTATTATGTGGCGGCGTGGCACATCAAATTTTCCCAGTGAATCGCTATGACACCGATCATTTTTCGAAATTATGTAGTGGCAGAAAAATTCTCTTGATCGTTAGTAAACAACTCTATAAATTTAATAACGATCGGTCCAATATTTTAGAATACTATAAAGGGCATACAGACAAACATTCATTTTTACACAGGTTGTTTTTTAAAACCCATACAAATAAATTGAACTAATGGGAGAACTTCTGACGAGTTACATCCTGGATGTCCAATTTTTCAGCATTCAATTATTTAAGGCCGTATCTCTCGAATAGTGCACTCAATATTGGAGGCCAAGGCTGAAATCTGTGGGGACTCATCCGCAATGACCAATGATTCGATAGAATTCTCACAGAATGTAGTCCAGCGTCACACTCCAGTTTCTGGAGAATATGTTGTAGTCAAAATCTTCCCTCAATAAGTCGATGGACCAAAGGCTTTTCAGATCATGTTCACGTACTTTGGGAAACATAAAATCGTTCAACATGGCTCGATATCGAGCGTCATTGACGATGACAGTTACATTTTCTTCGTTTTGAAGAAGTAAGGCTTTGCGTTTTTCGGCGTGTGACGGTAGATGAAAGAATACTATTAGATTTTTCGTAGCTCCAAATGCGACAATTTTGTTGAAAAGGTGGATCAACTTTGAACCGTTCAAGCGTCCATACACAGAACTTTTTGTAATTGCAGTTTTTCAATGGTGATTTGCTAAACAATAAGAGCACTCCTTATATATAGAAGTTATACATACATAAAAGTTAGTTTACCAAAATTTTTGTGTTTATATTATTAATAAGTCTTTTCAAATACTACATACTACAAGTTAATAATACCCTGTTGAAAATTAACGCACTAGTTTTAAAAACGATGTTACTGGTAGCTCCAGAAAAATTGCCAAAATGAATGAACATAAATATGAAACTGTCACGGTGAAGAAAATAAAGGCGAACTGCAAAACAGAGCATATTGAAATATATGTAAAACGCAACTTCTAAACGGGTTTATACTTGCCATCATGCCGGTACCAAAATATATCGGATTTCGTACCGTACCCAGTACAATGCGTGCAACCAGTAGATGTATAATAAAAGCACCATACGTCAAACGACCAAGAATTCTGAAAATGGGTAGGCAAGCAAACTTACGAAATATCCCTGCGTAAATAAAAGGAAATAGGTTTATAGTGTACTCCGTAAGCTAAAGAAGCGCATGTTTTTCATTAAACTTACAACCAATTTTTTTGGCCATGCCCAAAATGAAGATGCCCAAACCAAAAGCCCAAATATTGCGCTGCAATCCGGCATATATGCTACCCCAAAACATCGGAGTTGTTTGATAATAATGCTGATAGATAGGATGCGCAGAAAAGAGCCACAAAACGCCGACTGGTATAAGCATATACCAGATGCATTGAAAGAGTTTATTTTCGCGCAGCTTAAACTGTTTTGCTGTCAACTGATCATAGGCCAAAGCAGTCAGTACGCCAAAAAAGTAGCAACCAAAATTCATATGGAAGGATGTATAGAATTCGTTAAACTGGCGATCATCTATGAACGAATCCTTTTGTGTTCTTTATGTATAAATTAAAACAAATATAAATATATAGTATATCTTATCAATTTAATTGCACTAATAACTTACTGTGGCGTAGGCAAAAAAATTGGATAATAGTCTTTGACATATGTAAGCACAGCCGGAATGGCAATAAATATGGCCAACGTAAGCCCGTAAAGCTGTTTACTCCATTTTGAAAATCTATGACCAATCATGAGCAACAGCAAGCTTAACATAAAAGCATGCGTATCGGAAGCTAGGTACCAACCTTGTAGTAGACACTGAAAATTATACATTTTAAAGAAAATAAATTAAGAAACAAGAAGGATGGGAACGTCAGAAATAAAACTTCTACACAAATATATGCCTGTATATTCTTTGGCACACTCTGCAGCCGTTTAGGCTACAGAGCGTACCCAAAAATACACAAGCATAAACTCAAAAAGCATAAAAGTAGTCAGGTAAAAAAGTTATGAGCTATGTATAAATACTAACACGTTCATTGGTATTCACAAAATTATTGATGTACAATAAATTTGCCCACCAATTCTTGCGACAGGCTAACTGCTCACGTTCTATAATGTGTCGCCAGAGTGGTCCACCCGGATTATTGAAATAAACACCGCTTACCAATAGTACAAAACCATATGGAACAGTCAATCTGCAGACGAGATATTATGCAATCATCAATTTTTCAAAGATTTACATCATTACAACATTACCTTATATAGCGAAAAGCATTGAACTTCAAAAACAAAATCGTATACTGCCAAAATGTTAATTTCTGATGTTGCTCTTTGGACACCGACAGCCAATTAATGGTTAACAGCATTCCGCTAATCACAAAAAATGTGACCGTTATAAGCGCTCCAGAGATGAGCAATGTACCCGCTATTATATTATGTAAATTTTTATTCAAATTGAATCAAAGTAATTAAAAATAGAACTATTTAAAATATTAAGCTCGGTGAATTCTTAGCTTCTGAAAAATTAATATGCTGTTGGTGAACCAACGGTTTGCAGGCTAATTCCTCCATATCGATATTTAAATTGATACATATTTATTTTCCATATAAAAATTATATATTCTTCGGTGAGACTTAAATTTTTACATTGAGAAATATGTACGTACATATTTTTCAATTTGAAGAGAGAATAATAACTTTTTGTACACAAAGAATATTAGGCTAATCAGTCCGCTGGTCGGACATTGGAAACTTTGCTGGTTGGTCATCCTCCTTGCTATCAAAAAGTCAGACGTTTTGCTAATATGGTCGAGCTCTATTTGTATCACATAACACCCTCAGGCTTACGCCTTTTTTGCTCCTTCTTTCATCTGGAAATGCGTTTCTCCTCTCTCCTGACCATTTGGCAGCCTTATCCATGGAGTGAGAGATGAGTCTCCACTGCTCGCATATATCTTCGGAAGCCGAAGAGGATTTCCGGAACAGTTGTGAGAGTCGAACTGAAAAGACTTCGGCGGTCTGTTGTGTTTGCAGTTTTCCGACGTTTAGCTTTCGTTGAATGCTTGGTCGTGCGGCGTGCACCCTGGATCAGCGGTAGTAGAGGCCGATAGTCAACAGGTACGAAACTGAAGACGAGACCGCATACTTTCCATATTAATGCGTATGATACACAGGGCTCTTTTCCAGAAAAGCATGTTATATGTAAGTAGTAAAATCTCCAATATCCGGCCAGTAGACTGATGAGGACTCGTAGCTGACTTCGAATACGTGTCTCCGTAGCTTAACAATCTTTGTGTACAAAAAGTTGTTATTATTTTCTTTTCAGCAAAATAAAAACCAAAAAATCGTAATGAGTTTATATATGAATTACCCCTTTAAATGGTTAGTGCACAACGGTTTCATGATTTTATACAATAACCGGTAACCATAGAGATTCTCCATGCAGATGTTTAAAAAATTATTTATGAAACCGTGATTACCAGAAGGACTGAAGAACGGACAGGACTAGGTCGGTATATACTTTGTGGAGACTTTTTTAATTTATTCTTTTGAGTAACGCATACATACCTGTAGTATGCAGCAAACGTTCTGGATCTTGGGGATTGCTAATAGCGCTTTCATAAATCACCCAATTTGTATGAGCAAAAATTACCATAAACATTGAGAAGAATTTAAAACAGTCCAAAAAACGCAGCTCACGACCCAATCTGCCAGTGGGTTCCTGATTCAAACGATACCAGTTGCGAACTATGGAAAACGTAACAAATAGTTTGGCAATCAAATGTTTCGGTAGTGTTTTGTAATGATCGCGTTCCTTGAGTATTTTATCATGTCGTTGATGCTTCAGATATAGATCGAATATGCAGCTGCAAACTGTCAACAAGATGAGCATGCAGATCATACCGTAAAAAGTCAGGTTCCATGAGTCCTCCTCCACGTTTCCGCCACTAGACAATGCATTGTCACAATATTCGATGACACTTTTGGCGCGAAGTCCATATTGCTCGAGAAGGCGCAGATTGATGCACTCGTTAACAAGACGATTGTAACGCACGCGATTTGAAGCTTCGGCGTTGAATAAATTTAAATAGACATTAACCTGTTGTACCAAAAAAAAAAAAAAAAAAAAAGAGAAAAATTTACTTAGATTGAAAAAGAAAAAGCTTAAAATTTAAAAACTCTAATAAACATTTGGCGAGTTCAAGCACTTGACCTTGAAAGAAATTCGAGTTTTCCTCAATCGAATCTTGTTTGATATTTCATAAAGCATAAAATCAACAAACGAAACACATATACAAGACATGCATCTGCATTAATTGTGTTATGCATCGAAGCCTATGGCACAAAGCTACTCACACACATACACGCAAGCATGAATTGAAGCTCATTCAAACTCTTCTGAATGGTTTCGTTGAATTTTGACGCAATAACAAAAACAACAACAACAGCATCTTATCCACCTAAACATCAATAAAGCGCGTCAAAATGCATTAACAACTTTGAAAAAAATGAAAAAAAAAAAATAAAAAAACAAACCTAAAATACAATATAATGATGAGCTGCTTATGATCGCTCTTAAATTTAACCCACAAGTTTATATAGTGATCAAAAAAAGTATTCAACGTGTACGTTTTTATCAAGAAGTAAATTTACAAGCAAAGAAGAAGATGATAATAGATTAACGTATTTGCACATTAATATTTAGTAATAACCAAGTTATGAAATAGGACTGATTAAAGAAACCAAAGGTATTACTAATTATTATTACCATGTTTAATTGTGAGACGAGTCTTACATATATCAGAACTAGTATGCCACCATGAAAATATTGACATCGAAGAAATTTAAATTGACCCGAACTGGTGGATTTAAACCGAACCGGTAAACCGAATATGTATTTTTCTTCTTCTTAAGTTGGCTATAACTGTCATGCATGCCAAGTTTGAGCTGGATGCGATAATTAGTCTATGTTTGACAGCTGCTTGTTTACGACGCGAAAAGTTTGTATTTTTAACATGGAAAAAAAAATTGAACAACGAGTTTGCTTTAAATTTTGTGTTTCCAATGGAATAACGGCAACGGAATCATTCAAAATGTTACAAAAGTGTTTTGAGGACTCTACTCTATCGAGAACGCAAGTATTTGAGTGGCATAACGCATTCAGTGAGAGTCGTGAATCGGAGAAAAATTGCCTGAAGCAAGTCGTCCATCCACCTCTGTTGACGACAAAAACATCGAAAAAGTGATGGAAATTGTGTTCGAAAATCGTCGTGTTAGCATTAAAAAGATAGCAGAGACACTCAACATCTCTTATGGATCGACTCAACACATTTTGGTTGATGTTGTGGGTATGTAACGTGTCACCGCCAGACTAGTACCAGAAGACCTAGATTGTGACGGAGTTTTTGGCCAAACATGAAACAAAAGTCATCGCACAACCACCGTATTCACCAGATTTGGCACCCTGTGACTTTTTTTCTGTTTCCGAAACTTAAATATCTGCCCCGGGAAACGCGTCATTAGTCGATTGATGACAAAAAAAAAAAAAAAAACTAAAGTCTATCCAGGCCGAGGCCTATAAAAAGTGTATGGAAAATTGGATTAACCTCAAAAGGAGCCTATTTTGAAGGCGATAGTAAAGATTTGTATTAAATGTTGTTCAGTTTACACTATCCAAATTTTGAAGATGCGAGCATTTTACAAAACTGGTAGTGTTTTTCAAACCGTTTGGTAATCCAAAATAGATACAAATGACTGAGTTGTTGCGTGCAGAATAGTTCTTTCAAAAACAGATTGCTTCTTAGCTTTATTTAGCTTAGCTTAGCTGAATATCCCGGAATTTAAATCAAATTGTTGTTCAATATTTTTTTGAACAACTAGTATAATAACAAACAAACAATTGAAACACATATTTTTGCACATGAGTGCCTTATTCATTATTATAAATCCTTACTTATCTTCTCATTTATCTTCTATATAAAAATAGGCCAGTGCAAAATAGTTCACTACCATTTTAACTGCCTTAAATACAACATATTCGTTTGAATTAGTTGTACCATTGTAGAATGGTTGTGAAGAAGTTAGTGCACAATCTATATTTGATAAAAATCGTTTGAGTATTTTGGGCATAAAATGATTTATGACAAATGACACACGCATAAAAAAATGCGTACTACCACTTATGCTTGTCTTGCTCATCTAATAAGAACTACTTGCTAATTTGAAATCAATTATAATTATTGTTATTTTTATTAGTGGGTTTAGTAAATACGCGTTATAATAAAAAAATACTAAAATGTTTACATGTGGAATACTTTTTTACGTCACTGTTTGTACAAAGTTTAATAAACTTTTTATTGTTGTTGCTGCTGCTGCTGTGTAGAAATTTATTGATTCATTCACATAATTTGAAATACTACAGAGTGGAGATACTACCGAAACACATTACTATCCAATAGTCGTCTTTTTGTCTGGTTTAATTGAGTGATTTTGTAATAATGAATTTTTCATTGTTAAGTTTAAGATTCTTCAAATCGTTTGTTTTGTTTTCTTGCAGCTCTTTTTGTTGTTGTTATGAATGTTGATTAAGAAAAAAAGCATCAAAAGTTAATATGAGTGTTATTACCTTCTTCATTTCAATTTGCCATTATTAATTAATTGACGATATGCAGAACAGGTTATGAATCTCGCACTTAGGTGCCTGCTTTTCTTACCTTTAAATTATCGGTAAGCTCGCCAGCATAAAGTGTATTCGTCACATTTGAATTGAAAGCAGCAAGTGAAGCTATACAATTCCTTATACAAATACCGTGGTACAGCTGTGAATGATCAAAATGATGTCTTTTATATTTTGAGATTTCCGCGATTGCATCCCAAGCCGCAGAATTATTTTGAGGTTGAATTTCAGTGCGTACAAAGCAATAAGTCGATGGCTCGTAGTCATTATGATTATAATTACTTAATTCATGCAGGCAGCGATCATAATCATCCAAATCGTAAAGCTTCGGCATCTGATAATAAAGCGTCACTGTAATAAAACAGGATACGTTACAAAAACTTAAAAGAAATATAATGATTAGCGCGTTAAATGCAGTTTTTTTCCATCATTAGTGACTCATTTTACGCATACAAAAAAAAAAAAAAACAAAAAGATAGATAGTGAAAGGGTATCTTAGGCAAAAAAATATTATGCAGAACTAGTTTACGCAATAAAATCCTTATTCAATGCATTTAACTTCAATCATTGATTTTTGTTCTGTTTCTGTTTCTGTAGCTGAAGCCTGGGCAGCACAAGTGAAAGGAAACTTGTTTTTGTTTATTCTTTTTTTTTTTTTTTGCTGTTCTACAAGATTATTATGGAAGTTTTTGCTTTGCCTTTTCTATAATTTTTTTTCAACTGGCTTCCTAAGAAAACCCAATGAGGAATGAACTTGAACTTTGTGATGTGTGTAAAGGCAACGACCTTGTTGAAGAGAGTGGCATAAAGGAATGTTGATTAGATTATCCAGTCGCTCAACAGTCTGAAATATAATATCGTGATCGTAATTTTTTTGCCATCCCATGAAGTACGGAGTCTACAAAGAAATTTTTATTACTTTAGGTTTTATAGATAGTTTCCGAGATGTAGGCAATGAGGCGAAACGCGCGAGAAAACAAACGCGGTTCGAACGGTTGAGCTCATCAAACTGATCTAGAATATAGATATATGCATATATTTTATATGGACTCCTACGTGTCAGTAAGTTGTATTATTGAAACATAATGAAGTCTCAGTTTCATTACAGCCCGTGGACGTACAGCTTTTCAGTTGGTGTCAGTTTTTCAAAACTATGTTATTGAAGCCAATATCAACTTCAAATTTGATATTGTCGGATGCTTCACATACATTCAGGGCGTGATCCGTCCACTTTAACCCGCCGTTTAGATGGCTAACAGAGAGCAGCATGTGCCGTTCTTAGATTAGTTTGTGACATGATCGCTGGTGAGCATAGAAAGGGAAGATGAAGGCAGCAACGTAGTATATATTTATATCAATTGAGTTGTGTTGAAACAATGAGTTTTAAGGTTCAGACGTTATTGATGTGTGGTAAACCATTTATATAAAAAGATTTGGTACGTTTTTGCGAATAAGCCATGTAAATTTTAAAATATGTAATTAAAAAAGCATAATTTACGTAAATAGCTACATATTTCCGGTTGTTGCGTGACACCTCAAATTTGTTTTGATTTTTAATGTGGTCTCTCTCTCTCTCTCTTATTTAGATAGGTGCACGAAATGGCTTTCTCAACTTGATCTGACAACTTTATTGAGCTTCTATGAGAACCTCTATGACAAATGGAAGCAGTATATAATGCATTATATGGGGAACTAATACTGCAAAGACTATTCCCCTTCTTTCTCACGTTTATAAGCGTAGCACAATGGAACTGTTGATTCACTTTGTATACAATTCAGTTAGCAAAGTAACCAGTCTCATACTATATTAAATTGCTATAATTTGTTTTTGTATTTTCATTTAAAGTATTATTAATTTGTTTGCTTCAAAGATTTGCTGAAGTGCATTTTACATATTTGTCTTAGTATATAGTATACGAGTATCATTTTGCTTAATATATTTTTGACGTCAGCTTAGCTTCCGTAATTTGCTGCAATTCGAATTGAGAAGATGAAAACCAGAGTACCTAGCTACCAAGTCATTGCTCAAAGTTCATATTTCTTTTATAATGAAAGTACTATTATACTCAATAAACGGGTGTGCGTTGTGAGAAATTTTTAACTAATTTCATGAATAATGAATTGGTTATATACAGTCAAGATGTAAATATTAACTCATTCTCATTCATGCACCCTTACACATGTTCGCTTACAATTTCGATTGTCATTGGATAATTTAACTCAGCTTTTTTATTTATAATTTTTTAAAGTGCACACAGATACTATTTATTTTCACTAATACACACACATTTCGGTATTGTTATGCTTGATTAATTTTATTTAGCGAGTAATTATAGCTAGTATATACAATATATTAAATTTTCATACTAATTCATTTAAAATAATAAGTAATCATTTTTTTGTTGCAATATATAAAAGTTGATTGATATTGATAGTTTATTTTGAATACGAGTGTTGTTCGCAAGCATAACAAAAAACCGACACCCAAATCACCCATTTGTTATTATCATGAGCATGCTTAGGCAAATGAGTTCTTAGGGTGTCCCAACAAGAGTGCATGACTCAAATTTGGTGCCATTTTTTCTGAGCAAGTGGCAACTCTGAAGTTTGACAGCTGGCATGTACGATTGTTCCGATTATTAAAAATGGAGCGCTAGACAGTTGAATAACGTGACGTTCAATGGGTTATGGAGCACAATACGTTAAGCGCCGATTTTTCAAAACAAATCATCTTCACCGATGAGGCGCATTTTCATCTGACTGGGTTCGTCAACAAACAAAATTGTCGAATTTTGTCAGGCCTTACTTCCTGCCATCATCAGATCTTGATCATATTTATATGAGACTACATCTGAAGTGTCGCCTTTCCATCATAAAAAGAATCATCGAAATCGTTTAGCGTGGTATAGAGTTATTCGCTCATTTATCATACACATGCTTATGCAAATTTAAGAATTTGATGTTCTTATGGCTCCCATCATCAAATTTGTATGGGACCACCCTTAAGGTACACCTTTTTAATAAAAAAAAAGTATCATCGCAATCGATGCACATGGTAAAGAATTATCGCTGAACATACACTAAAAAAGGTAACGAGTAGTTAAGAACATGCTTCTTTTGTTGAAGTCGTTTCAAAAAAGAAAAGAAATATGTATCTACTAAATATCGTTGTTGTATTGATGAAACCTCCTATATAAAACTTTTTTTACATATTATAAACTATAGAGACCAGAACCACCAAACTCAAATGAACATGATTAATAGTTTGATCGAAAAGCATGTTATCTCTCTTTTCCAAAAAAACTAACGATTTTTACAATGCAGGATTACCAGAATAAAACATTTTACCGTCCATTTAAGCCACTGGTTCCCAACCAGACTAAGAAAAAGTTGGGAACCCCTGATTTAAACAAATAAGCTTCAATCTCCGCGTAGACCCCATACATAGACCAAATACCTTTCGTTTACAACGAAATAATCAGCAGCTAAAAATCTCCTGGAAAGTTCTCGGAAATTGTATTGTACCATTTTCGAAAGATTTCCAATATGCCGTATGGCCATATTGTGATGTAAGCATTTGTTAATTGCATTTTTTTATGTTTTTTTTTGTTATTTACATTTCCGGAATTTCAATGCAAAAAGGTTTTGACTGTAGTTTGGTAGTAACTGTAGTTTCGTAAAAACGGGGTCACGGGAACAGGAAAGAAAAAAACTGATTATGTCCTCGTCCATGTTTTATATTTTATAAGAACAATTGTGAACAATATTACACAATAATAAATGGATGTAGTGCTTTTAATAAATATAGTCTACAACAGTTTCGGCAAAGTCACACAGTTCCATTCAGCGAATTATATTTTTGAATAAACCAGATCAGGCAGATAAAATTGTTTAGTGTTGTAAGGACTAATGATTCGATGTTTTGTGGTTTAGTAGATGCAAAGTTTTTGGTGAATTTTTAGCTATTTTGACTTAAATATTTATATTAAAATTCATTTAAAACTTAACAGCACTTATAATTAACAAATAGTTTTTACATAATTTTGTAAAATATTTTTTCTTCTTATTTTGTTTGAAAATTAACTAGCAAATAAATGCGCATAACCGTCTACAATACGGTTTTTTAGTAACGAAATGAAAAATTCGTTCAGCGCAGATGTTCGAATTTTGACCAAAATTTAGATAACAGCTTTTCACTTACTATTCATTTTGTAACTCTGCGCATTTTCGGTAAAAAGAAATATTATTACTAAGAACCACAAAATGGATTTCCAATGGATTTTCTTTGTGGTGTCGAACATTTTGCGTAGTTTTGAATTTCTTTAGATGTTGTTGTTAATTTTTGTAAACTGTTTTTTTTTTTTTTGAATTTTATTAAAAAATAGTTAAAATTTTTTATAACACAAACTGTTGTATAAATTTATATTCTGTATATTATTGTCTCACGCATAAGTAAAAAAAATATTTTTAAATAAAATATATTAACATAAATGTTTATAAGAAAATCTGCTTTTTTAGTGACTTTTCGTACGCTTTCAACTTTTGAACCATACGCGCCAATGTTCCGCAACCGACTGAAAGTTTGAGCTGCGCTGCGTACCAAAATGCGTATGAATTTCCCCACTACCGCATCGAGTATGAAGCGAACATGTTTGTGTTCGAAATGCGTACAGTGTTGTTGTTGTTGTTGATGATGCTGCTTTAACTGCCCACCTCTTATCAATAGTTTTGTTTTTTTGACGCCCACAACTCAACTTAAGCTTTAATGAGGTGAAGTAATTTATGTTACTGAGTTATTGTAACGTATATTATGCGCGTTTATATACTTCCTTACCTTTGATTCTGTCTAGCTAAATTAATACGCAAAATGTAATGTGCCAAATTTGGGAATACACTATTCCTCATCTATCACATTGTAATAATGATTTCCCCTTTGGGCTATTGCGGTGCCATCCGAGTCAATTAAATGTAAATTTGTTGTAATGCTGTTGTTTCTTTTTTTTTTTTTTTTGGCAAGCTTTACAAAACTTGTTCTTAGATTTGTAAAATTTTTGTTATTTAATTTTCTCAGGGCAAATTATGTAAATTAAATTGTTGTGTATAATTTTTCCTTCATTAACTTTTCGTTAATAATTTTTTTTTACCTAAGAATATGTAAAGAAAGTTTCCTGACTGACTGAAACAATTACAGCTAGAGAACTGAAACTGAAAGAGTAGTTTTTTTTACGGTTTTTACTTAACTGTTCTAAGAAGGGTTTTGTTTTTTGAATTTATGTTAGTATATACATATGCCTGTACATTCTTTGACACGCTCTGTAGTCTAAACGGCTGAATGAATTTTGACATATGTATGAGGTGCCGTTACATTCGTCTTGAATGTGGTATAATTTTTAATTTTATTTTTTAATTTAGGTATATTTTTTTTGTTTCAGTCAAATGGAGTATCCATATTCACTTTCGAGGATAGTAGTCCCCATACAAACCACCCGCCGACTTTTGAGTTTTTGTATGAATAACTTTTTTATTACAGTCTTATGGACGGACGCTTCACAATGATCCCCCGCCTTTTGCGTACAAACAACCCTCCCACTTTTGCCTTATTGTATGAAAAACTTCTTTATTCATGTCAATATCAACTTAAAGTTTAATATGCTGTCTTCTTTGGAGAGCCGCTTCACATAAATGTACTAATGCGTGTTCCGCCCACTTTTTGGGGTAGCCCTATTATTTAAGCCAATATCTGCTTGAATTCGATATGGTGATCGCTTCTTGCATATATACTAATAGTCGTCATTTTTTAGGGTAGCCTCTATACAAACCCGTTCCCCGTTTTAAGCAATTTGAAGCTGTTTCCTGTAAATGTTGAGTGATGTATACTAGTTATATAAGCGAAGACTGGTGGCTTGTAGAAAAGAAATAGACCTTAGAATATTCACACCAGTCGATTAAAAGAAAAAGTAATTTCCAACCTGACCCTGATAATATTCCCAGTTGCATACTAAATCATTGTTTTAGCTCCATTTGTTTTCCTTTATCAATTCTTTTCAATCTATCCACAAAGTTATGTAAATTTCCATCTCAGTGGAAGGAGTCTTTTCTTATCCCTTTACATAAAAAGGGTAGCAAGTCTGATATATCGAATTATAGAGGTATTGTTAAGCTGAGAGCTATTCCAAAGCTCTTTGAAAAAGTCATGATGTGTCTAGTTGCAATAGTCATTAAAGTCTGTTGTCAATTCTTTCCAACATGGTTTCGTTAAAGGAAAATCTATTAAAACTAATCTTTTAGAATTTTCCACTGTTGTAAATAATGCTTTTGAGTCGGGTTGCCAAACTGATGTCATTTATACAGACTTCAGTAAAGCTTTTGATAGTGTGCTTTTATCATAAGCAGCTTTTATTCAAATTAAAAGCAATAGGGTTTCATCCGTCTTTTGTTACTTGGATTGAGTCATACTTATCGGGTAGAACACGAAAAGTTTTATTTAACAATTGTTTGTCTAAAAATATTTTTGTTTCTTCTGGTGTTCCCCAAGGGAATCACATAGGTCCAATATTGTTCAATATTTTTACTAATGATCTTCCTTTGTCTATTAATCATGCTCATACACTAATGTATGCAAATGATGTTAAATTATGCTTTTCATATTCTGATGTTTCGCAGCACAGTTTATTGCAGGCTGACTTAAACTCACTACATACATGGTGTCGTCTAATTTTTCTAAATGTAAATTGTAAAAATGTCAAAATGCAAATGTATGACGTTTCATCGCAGAAAACCATTTATAGTGACATATTCTTTAAATAACATGAACCTCGGTAGAGAGTGTGGTTTTAATGACCTAAGTATCCTTATGGAACCTAAACGTGTTTATAATAATCACATTTGTTCAATAGTAAATAAAGCAACAGGTGTTCTTGGCTTTGTTAAGCGTTGGTCTAAGGAACTTAATGACCCTTATACCACTAAACTCCTCTTGGCTCTTGTATTTGGAACCTATATTAAACTATTCACGAGGATCGTATTGAGTCAGTCCAAAAACAGTTTCTTCTGTTTGCTCTTAGGAGTCTCAATTGGGATCCCGATATTAATCTTCCACCCTATCATGATAGGTTAAAATAAATTGAATACCCAACCCTCTTGTCACGCCGTTCTATGCTCTCAATTGCTTTTCTTCATAAAATTCTTATTGGGCAGATTGATTCTCCCTATTTGGTAATTTTTAAATAAATATATAAATAAAAAATGTGATGTGAAAAATCAAACATAACTTATCGTTGTCTGCGTCTACCCTTGCTTAAAATTTATCTCTTAATAATATATTTTGAGTGTTTTTAAATCGTTCATCAACAGGATAATGTCTTCTGAGTGACTGCACAAGCACGTGAACATTTACAAAGCAAGATAAACAAAAATACTTGCTTTCTAACTTAGTTGCGTGCGGAACTATACGGGAACATGGGGAATGTATTGATATCCCGTAATTCCAGTAAGTTCTGAAAGTCTTTCCCAATCCCTCTCATTTCGATTTTTTTCTGCCTGGGTTGACCTACAAAAATGTACATGTATGTAATAAATAGTTGTATAATATGAAGATAAACCAGGAAATCTCAATATTAAATTTTATTGATTCTTTCATTTCTAGTCTCATAGCAAAAATACGTTTACTTGCCTAGACTTATTGGTTTTCAGGCAAGCCAAGAACAAATTTTCCAGATCCTACTATAGACAAACGTTCAATAAATGAATGCTTTCTTGTTTCCTACTAAAGCGTAACGGATAACGCCGGAATCAATATATTACAAATATGTTAATACATTGATAAGAAGTTAATCGAGAAACAGAAATCAAGAGATTTAAGTAAAACTTTGCTTACATATGACTCATCATGTTAATTCAATTAAAAACCGCACTATTTTCTTTTTTCTTTACAGTCAACTTCTCGGCCTCATACATCTTGCACAAGCGCGTGCACGCATTGATCTCTCCAGTGAGGTGAACAAAGCTCATGTACGGGATATGATTGAAATTGTCCGGGAGAGCATGGCGCAGACCAGCCTTGACAGCGAAGCTTCTGTTTGCGCTACAACATCAATTGGCTCCGGTGGCGGTAAGAGTACACAGCTGAAGCGTTTCGTACATATTTTGCAGCTGCGTTCGAAAGCTTTGAATAGACGTATATTCGACTTCGATGATCTCAAGGAAATCGCACGTCGTGCTGGTATTTTAACTGGCGTGACAAATTTAGTGGATATCGCTAATCTGCATGGCTATCTGCTGAAGAAGGGTCCCAATATGTACGAGGTATTACCAGATTAAATTAGCTAAAGCTATGGTACTGTATATAAAGTGTACAAATGTAAAAAATTGAAATCTTAAATTAGAATTATGAACGCTTTAATTAGTTACAAATATATATGGTACGAGTATTGACAAACTTTAAACCAATGTTCTAGATTTTTTTATAAATGTTCAAATTTGTTGGTGCCATTAGATTTTCTTCGTCTTTCAGTCTGCGTCTAGCCAGTCTGCTTTTGTGCGCCAGTAGCTGGTCATCATTTTTGCTTGAAAAGAAAGAAATCTGCTTCTCTACAGTAGCCAAATTGAGGTCTCTGTGCAAGATCACAGTTTGAATGTGCTAATTAAAGGTGTGTCTGCTGTCAAGGATGATAGCCAGATTCTTCGACAGCTGGAGAATCTCGTGCTTTTGTTGCTCTTGACTTAAATGTTCAAGCTTTTAGCCCATGTCTCGAAGGCTTGTAAGTATAGCTGCGGTCCATCGGCTGTCTCATACGAACGTTCTGAAGAGTAGAGTATGACGACGTCCCTGAGAACTATGTACCTTTGAAATGTTGTTCAAATAAAACAAATCTTGTTAAAATTTCTAAGTTTTAGTGCATTTTATTTATATTGATTTAATTATATACTTCATTATATCATTTGTCATATAATTTTTTACTTCGAAATGTTTAAATAATAAATTAATAATTTTTCTGTTTATACACTGCATTTTATATATTGATGAAAAGGCTTATGGCTACTTCAACAGCCCGTTAAACTGCCGGTTTACACAATTGACACAAATGAAATTGTGTAACCAGAGCAATTGTTGCCATCACCATCAGAATGTTTGGAACATATCGGATAGAGTGATTTAGCCTGCAAGTCGAACCAGCTATATCCATTCCTCTGTTTAGAGATATACCTCTGTTTCTCAAAAATACCTATAAGAGCTACATACTCGCACATTTTGGACTTGTAGTATGACACATTTTACACCACCAAATTTATGTTTAATTTTTTTAAAACGACCCCCTCCACCCTATAAATTAAATAATTTGATTTGCGGACTTTAATTGCGCTAATTTAATTTAGATAAAATTTCGATCAGCGTAAAAAAGTCTCAAAGTAATAGGACGGATGAGTTATTTATTAAAATGTATGTCTCAAAAGAAAGTTCACATTTGATTTGCGGATTGTGTGAACGCAACTATTCCGAGGGGCGCGGGGGTATCTCAATAGCTTTTGGGAATTTAGTCGCTATGGAGCGTTTCTCGGGAGCGGACCGTGCGTTGTGCGTACGTGAGTTTTACAAAAACTGTAATTCAGCAACTGTAGCGCGTAGAAAATTCTGCAGTATTCGACATGTTCGTCATTTAAATGATGCGCCAAGCCTTCGACTCATTGGAAAATGGGTTGAGAAGTTTGAAGAGACCGGTTTAACGCTGGAAAAATCAAAATCCGGGCGTCCAAGGTCTTCGAGAACGCTCGAAAACGTAGACAGTGTTACTCAGTCTGTTTGTGACAACCCAGACCTTTCGATTCGGAAGTGTGCTGTTGCTTTAAACGTGCATAGATCATCATTGTTCCGCATTTTTAGCAACTTCACACACGTCCAACAGGTCTCTACCACGAGTTCATGAAATTTTTCCTTGCAAATTGATCTCCAGGAGAGGTGACATAAATTGCCCTCCACGAAGTCCCGATTTAACCCCTATGGACTTTTTCCTGTGGGGTTACGTCAAATCTAAAGTTTACGGCAAAAAACAATGAAAAGGAAATATCCATCACGAAATGGCAGCCATCACGGAGAATACCTGCCGAGCCGTCAGGAAATTTTTGCTCGATTAAATGAATGCCCTGAACGCAACGGTTTACATTTGGACAATATCATTTTTAAGAAATAAATTCCCCAAGTGTGTTTTTTAATATGTAATAAACATTTTTTCAATAAACTACTTACTTTTTTTTATCGATTTTTTATATGTGAACTTTCTTTTGAGACACCCTGTATAATCACTCAAAATATATTAAAGGCTCATCTATTTTGTGGTTTCAAAGGTACACGTAAATAAAACACATATAAAATAAATTTTTTTCACATTATAAAGTTTGAACCTTGGTATTATATGTGAAAACAGTATATCATATAAAACGCAACATGACATAAGTCGCAGTCAGTTTGGTCATTTCTTACTTTTTTTTTTAGCTACAATACTTGATGGACTTACTTTGTAAAAAAATTTTATTTGAGTAAATTCAGTACATCAAATGAGAAAATTTTTTTCGTTTTACATACACACTGAGACGCACTGAGACTGCAAAATTGGGTTCATCGATAACGAAAAAAAAATTTTTTTTTTGAAAAGTTGCATCGCTAGGCTCTGCTGTAACAGTCTTCAACAAATTTACCGCGAGGTAGTTTATGGTGGTTTTTTGCCTATGGGCAGCACACACACACGCACTCCTTTGAATAAGCCAACGAAGATTATACAATATTCTTTTTCTTCGTTATGTTTCTGCATATACCGAATATGAAGGCAATAAAAATGTGGTTTTTCCATTTGAAAATTTTAGTCTAGGGCATTTGAATCTCTGAAAATGTCGGATTTCCAGCTCATTTCTAGACTGCAAATAAATTTCCTGGTAATATAAACATTCTAAATAAGACGTAGAGTTCTGACTGATTGAGATGTGCTTATATTTAAAAGAAAGCTAACAATATCAGCATTTCTTCAAAGCGACTTTATCAATATTAAAATGGTAAAAACTACTTCATAAGGTGAAGAGTTCCAAGTATCTGTACATTAATAATGAAGACGGTTCAGGTTGCTTGAATTAACTGCAATATATCTTCCACATTCCAAAACTATGCAGTGTATTATATAGTCGGTTATTTCGACTATGTATAGCATGATTCGTGTATTTTAAATCTTGATTTTGCTTAAAACTATTCGTAGGTGCATTGTTTTTTTTTTTTTGCTTTTTAAATCTGTCTTTTTCTTGTTTACTAGTTTGGAGCGTGCATTTTTCAGGCATTTGAATAATTTTTCCTTTTTTTTTTTATTACATTTTACATAGTAACTTTAGTGATTTTTTCGTTCTACCATTCTGTATTATAACTTATTTTTATTTTAACTAACTTCGTTTGTTTTTTTTTTTTTTGTTTATTTACACAGATATCGTTCAGCATATCATCGTTTATTTCACTCTTTATACTTATTTTTAATAAATACAAAATACAATATAATTATATTTGGCTTAAACTGCTTTTTGTTTTTCGTATGCTGCTGCCGTAAATTACATTTTTAACTGAGACTCATTTCTTGACTTTGTCTTTAAGCTGCCAAATAAATAAAATACAATATAAATATAAGAAAAGTTGCTGTGAAATCTAATTAAATTAAGCTATTCAGTCTAAAAATTAAAAATTGCATTAAAAATCAATTCGTGGGGCTTATGCATTAGCATTCGAATATACTTATATGTACTTCTAATGGGTTTTTGCTTATGTTTAAAAATATTTTAACTAAAATAAAATCGTTTGTGATGTGATACAAGAAATACATATTTGCTAATAAAAACAAAAACGAACAATAAACGATTTATACACGAAATATTTTGCTAAATAAAATATGCATAGAATATTACTAGGCTTACTTAAAATCTAAATGTATATTTAAACAGTTTTTCTAAAGTACAATTTAAAACAACAAGAAAAAACGTTAACTTCGTTCTGGCCGAAGCTTTAATTCCACTGCCCTGCAAACTCCAATTTTTTGGATGCGAATAAGATGGGACCTAGTGTTTCCGAATGGATTTTTCGTGCTGAACACGAATCTGAAACAAAATCAAAATCCGAATCAAAAACATGCCATCACGTCACGTTTCCGAGAAAATAGGGATTGAAACCCATAAAAACAGGGTTTTTAGAAGTTTTTGAAAAATCCTGCGGCAAAATCCGGATGTGATATAAGCTTCGGTTTTATCAGGAATTCCATTCGGAAACACTAGATCACATCTTATTAGCAAAAATCATGTAGGCCAGTGTTCTATTCACACTTGCACTTTTTGCTCTGCAACCCTTGTGTTTTACTTCAATCTGATTATAAAAAGTCTCCGTACCTACCGACAGACACGGCAAGATCGAAACGTCTTGTCATGCTGATCACGAATATATATATATATATATATATATATATATATATATATATATATATATATATAAAATATATATATATATATATATATATATATATATATATATATATATATATATATATATATATATATATATATATATATATATATATATATATATATATATATATATATATATATATACATATATATTTTAAGGGGTCTTCGATGCTTTCTTTAAGACAAACATTGCGACTAAATGATATTTGGTGATTTCAAAAAAAAGGTCAAGTACGATCGCCTGTAATTCCAGCAAAATTACCTTTTGAACGATATACAATTATGCAAGTCACATAAAATAAATAAATTTTTGGGTATATAACAGAAAAGGTGCCAAAAACGTGTTATATAGTTGGCATTTTTTAAATCTATGTCTAAATACCTGAAAAAAATCGATTAGAAAGTTTTTTATACCCTGTACCCATAGCGAAAATATAAGATATTTTAAGTTTATGCAAATACAATGCAATGCAACACGCAAAAGGAGGCGTGGCAGACCCATTAAAGTATATATATTCTTGATCATCACTAAAAGATGACTCGATATAGACATGTCCGATTTGAATCAATAAATCTTGGAGACTATAAAAGTTAGAGATCCAAATATCTCTCCAAATATCACTCCTTGTTTTGTTGTTCAATCCTAAGAAAATTTAGCGTCCTGATCGGGCCACTGATAGAAGTAGCCACCATACAAACTTTTTCTCAATTTTTAAGTTTTTGTATGAAATGTTTTTGTTCCTAATTAAGCTGGAAATGTCAAATATGAAGTATTTTACGTTAATCCTTACAAAATAAGTCATATATAGGCCCACATCGGACCACTTTTCTTATGTTTCACTAATTCTTATGTTTCATATAAGAAGCCTTAAACAAGGTACAGAATATCTCGAAATTGAACACACTCGTCGGCAGAGTTCTTTCTTGTTTATATGTATATTCAGCGGTAATTATTTACCGAACCGTGTATCGTTTTTGATGACTTTTTTATTAGTAGGGAGTAACTTAGAGGTGATACCATATAAAGTTCTCAAGTCAAGTTCTGAAGATGGGATCCATCTCAAATGCGCGATTTTGTAGTCGGTTTTTTTTTTTGTGATCGTCTAGCAAGTGTGAAGAGTATTAAATCGTCGGTCTTGACGAAAAAACAAATATTTAAAAAAAATACTAAGCTGCAAAAAATAAAAAGCTGCCTAATTTGCGTATAAACACAAATTTCAATGCTTATGTGAGCAATATGTTATAAAGCTGTGTATAAAAAGTATCTTCTAAACCAATCTTAAACTTGCTAGCTGAAGAAACAAGAACGTCTTTCCCTTATAATTGTAAATCGTCGGTTTTAAAATGTTTATACTATATATCGTATTTTAGAGTGATCTCATGAGCATCCATTCAAGTGGACAGTCAAGTCAATAATTGCTTTAGTTTAAAACTGAGCTACTTTTTTGTTTGTTTTTGTTTTAGACAACCACAACAATTACAGAAGATAAATTAAAGTTAGAAACATAAAAAAATTGAGGTAACATTTTTCGAAAAAGCGTTAAAATAGAAAGAAAGTATCAATTTTATGCTTAGCTGTATGTATATATAGTTTAGGAACTTCATTGAATAATGTATCTAAATGTATCTGCAGGTAGATAGTGTAGAAAAACGCTCTTAAAATACTGGTGGGAGTGTCAGAAAAATGGAATGAAACTGTGCAAAATTGCATTAATTTCAAAGTCATAAAGTGTCACTATACTAAAATAATGAAGAAAATAAAAAAAAAAAACTAAAACATAAATTAAGCTAATAACTAAATTGAACTATGATTCGAGGTACAAACTCGTTCGTTCTGTCTTTGATTTAACTATTGAAATTAAAAATTCGAAATTTCCTTTTGACCGAACATTTTGGCCATTTAAGCTCTAAACGTCACATTAAATGTGGCCAAATCCATAGGATCGATTGTTATCTCTGCGAGAGATTTTAAATGTTTACGCTCTGCAGTTGGCATTGTGCCAGTAAGGCTTGTGCTTTCGATGCTTTGCATGTGTAAGGCACCGAACTGCACTGCACCCAAACCACTTTGTGTAAATGGACAAATCTTCGAGAGATTTGTTGTTTGATAAGCCTGTACCTGACAATCGTAGCCCTGTCGATGTAGCACAAGTAAAGCTGACGTCGATGGAAATAGTTGCAGTTGCTCCTCGGATAATGTACGGAATGTAGTTAAATGCACATCGCAGGGTAGTGCGCCGTGCGGCAACATGCTCACTAATGGTTTAATTTGTACAGCAGCTGTATCTAGAGATTCAATAAAGTAAAGATTCGGTGGATAACGCAAGCCATTTGCAAGTTGTTGCGCATGTAGGCTTAGCATTTGATAGTTCGTTTTGGTTGTCGTTGAGGCGGTTTGTGCTGGTGTTGGTGCTGCTGCTGCTGCCGCTGCCGTATTAATATTTTCGATGAGCAATAAAAATTTGTGACGCGTTAGACGTGAGTCTACAATGCCCTCGCCCATGCCACGATAATCGTCATAGAGTGTACGCCGATCGAGCATAACTTCAAGTTGACCCGGCTCATAGCTAGCTGCACCCTGTGCATGTGTTGTAAGCAGCGTGAGACGTGTGTGCGCGTCCTGTATAAAAGCGCCCGTTGTTATGGGAAAGTAGTTACCCTCTATGCCGATGGCAGGCACTTTTATGCGTCTGTAATTTATAGCTTATTAAAATCAATTTCAGCGGTTCATTATAAACTATATTTACCTATGGTACTGAAACCCATTCTGATCACTATAGAATACCGGTAATTCGTGCAATGTTTCCGGTTCGTTTAGTATATCTTTTTTCACCGGCGTATGATCTATGTTATCAATGTCTGTTACAAAACGCATAAACAATTCGGTTTCACGATTTTTCGGCGGTGGCTCAAAATCTATATCATTTTCAATATAAATTGCTGCATCGAGATGCGTGTGTGTATTAAATATGCGTACAGTATGTGCCAGAAAGGGTCCATATATAACCGTGACATCGCTAGCAATGGGTCCGGACGTTATAATTACGTGCACATCAACATATTGTTCGAGTACATCTTTTTCAGCTTCGCTTTGTTCCGGATCAGTCTTAAATAGATACGCACCGGAATGGAATTGTGCACTACGATATGCCGCGAATTTTATGGCGCATTGCATTGGCTTCAACAACTTTTGTTCATCGTTTTTGCGTGTTACAGTTTTAAGAAAGCCAGTCTTCTCATCGAAAAGTAAACGCATATGATTATTCTCGAGTTGTACATCACCTAAAAATATAAAAATTTTAATTGCATTTTCTAAATGAAAATATTTTAAATTTAACTGAAAATAAACATGTCAATCTAGTTTCAATTTTAATTGTGCCGATATGGCAATGCCTTTCATGGTGAAACAGAAACCGATATTTCCCCATTTATTTAAGTACAGTATGTCCTTATACATATCTGTATATGTTATAGATTTTGGTCGACTGAAAACTAAAATCGAAAATTTTATTTTTCCATGGATTAGATTTAGATGTATATGTATAATATTTGACCATATCTCGTTTTAGGGTTAACCGAAAACATCAGCTAATGAATTTACGCTTGAAAAAAAGGTTCTGATGAGTTAAAATTTAACTAACCGGAAAAAGTAGCTTGAATTCGTCCTTATTTACGTAAAAAGTTACCCTTTTCGATTATTTTTCGTCGATTCAATGTTGTATTTTCGAACTAAATTTTGACAGGAAAGATTGTTTCCCACCATAGATATAGATGGGTCGAAACACGCATTGGCGAGAAAGATAGTTTCAAAATAGAGAAATGATGGCCAATGTCCTCGTTCTATTGCCAAAACCATTGGTCGTTAGTTTTTTTTTTGTGCAGAATGCCTTAATGAAAAAAAGGCGGTTAAAACTCGTGGACAACCAAAAAAAGACGTTAAAGATATATTTATCATTTCAACTGAAATTGGCAGCATAGTCTCTTTCGGGAGAGTCTGTTACAGCTAGAAACATATAAATTACATGTACGTATAGCCCAAAAAGTTCCATTGCTAAGAAAATATTTACTGCTGATTTTGTAAAAAAAAAAATTGGTACGAAATACCATTTAAGAAGCCCAATATCAAGTATGCCAAAAAGAATCCACGAAACTATAAAAAATAATGGAGATCATACCGGCTACTACTATTAAAAACTACATAAACTAGCAAAAAAAAAACCTGATTATGATTGAAGTATATACACGATTATCATATTTTTACCCGTCTTTGAACCGGAGGGTTATGTTTCTTGAGTAAATGTATGCCTGCATAGAATTAGAGTCGTCTTAACAAATTCTCGCATGTGAATAAAGAAGATGCGATTTGTGGTATGTCTATTTCTTTCGGACATCTGATTTCCCGTCTATCGACACAATCAACAAAATTTAAAATATCTGAATATAAAAGCAAGTATTGTCCATAAGTTTTACTAACCTGCAGGCTTTGGTTTTACATCGAATTCCAAATTCACACTGTCTGCACTCTGCGGTGTTGCTGATTCACTGCAATCATCACAGTATATACCTGCTATATTTGACTTGTAGTTTACATTATCCTGTACAACACGAAATTTGCTCACAGAAAGTGCCTCCAGTTCAGCAGTAAACATAACCTCAAACTGATGCGTCGAGGTGCGAATGCGACCCGTACTGCTTATGGCGGAATTTATGCCGCTCATGTCATAGACATCGGTTATGTTCCAGACAGGATTTACTTGTATATGACGGTACACCTCACCCGTGTGCTCATTAATTATTTTTACATTTGCCTGTTGTGTGCGCAGTGTTATGACTTCTATGCGCCGCTGTGCCAACGAATTGTAAACGACAAAGCTGGCATCACGTACTAGACTATCTGTCGATTCTGCAGAATTTTCTGCCGGCGCAGAAGAGCCACCGTTGGCAGTAAGCTGTATGGGCATTTTGCGTGGCAACTTATTAAAATTATCACGCTCAAATTCGCTAAGCAAATAGTTATGTTGTTTCGTGTCATTCTGCAGCAGTAATTCAATTGTGGATTCCTGCATTTTAACCACATCCTGTATGCTCTCAAACAGGCGCATGCCATAGTCACGCATAACAGCCGCTTTTGAAGTGCCTGTTATAGCATCATGATGCTGGAAAAGACCTAAATTTCGGCGTGCCAATATCACTTTCTCGTAGTTCTTTTCGAATACTTTGATGGCATTATCGGCATGGTATTGTCGTGCAGTATTGTAGGCAATCGTAAAGAGTATCTCCGCTGCGCGCAGATTGTGTTCCAAGTCGGCACTGAGTATCTTGTAGAATGGACGCGTGCTAAAATAGCCTGACCAATAGGCCGGACGTCCCTCGGAGAAGATATCCGAATAAACAAAAAAGTCACCTTTAAAGCTGGAGAATGAACTGCTGCGTTTGCGTATTTCATTGAAGTAATCTCGTGGTGTTCCTGTAAGTGGGTAAAGTAATGGTTAACACTTGGTACATAATAAACTCGTTTTAAAAACTTACCAAACGAAATGTCCACATTGTATAAACGCTTATTTGCCATTATGTGATCGATTAGTTTTTTGTAATTACCATATTGCTGATCCACTTCGCGTTCCTTGTTATAGCGGAAGTCATCGCCCACCGGTATCAATGCCACATTATGCGGAAACAAGGAAGCTGTGCGTGCGTATTGCTCCAATAACAATTGTGCTTTCTCCTCGACATTGTTCTCGGTAATAAACTGCGCCTTGATCGAGTATTCTGTATATTCGCCGGGTATTTTACGGAAATCGAAATTTAAGCATATAAATGGATGTGGTCCACACGAGCCCTTGATGGAATATATATCGAATGGCATATTGTGTGTTAGCAAGTGTCCACGTTGCTGTTGTCCCTTAGGTTTTTCATGCTGCCAATATGGCGTCCAGATGAAATCACCGTTCTGTTGACGTGCAAACCACTGTTTCCATGCATAGTGTATGCGCTGTATAATGGCACCATCGAAATTTGCACCAGACAACAGATACGGCACAGTGCTGCCATGACCGAATGGATCAATTGACCAGCCTATTTTTGGCGTTACATTCAGATTGTTACGTAACCACTGATGTCCTTCAATCAGTTGATCCAGCATAGGATATATATGCACATTTGCCTCATCCGTCATTACCCAGCCACCGGTAGTGATTTCAAAGCGCCCGGAATTAATTAAACGTTTCAGCGCACGCTGTTTTGTTGGATGCGCTTGATCCCACCAAAGCTGCAGAAAACTTATCTCCGACCAGATGAAAGTCATATCTGTATACTCCTGCATTTTTGTTACCACAAGATTTAATATCTGACGTGAATCCGATTGAAAATAGTTTGTAAAAGTTTTCAGCCAACCAGGATCATTGTGTGAATGCGGCACTACAAAGACCTTTAACGGCGGACGCTGTTTATCCTTCTTTTGCGTCTCGAATCGCTCCTCGAAGCCTCGATCCCAATACTCTTTGGTACGTATCCATTCGGGCTAAAAGAAACATTTAATTGATAAGATGTTTTCCGCTTACGAAACTTATTGAACTTACCTGAAAATCAAATTTAACATATTCATCGCTTGATGTTACATTCGTTTTACTTTCGTGCAGCACATAACATTTATTGCCCCACCAGTCGGGATTATTGACTGCCACCAGAGCATCATCATCATTATTGATATCAATGCTTGCATTACTACTATTAACTCTGGGTGCTTTCGATGACTTTGGTTTGATGTTATCTTGGGCTTCTACCGATTTCGCTTGCTTCAATTCATTAACAAACTTAGCTGAAAGATGCGCTGGTGTGGGTTTATGCCAAGGTCCAGCATGTTTCTTATTAAAATGCTGATGCAGCTGCTGTTGTTGCACTCCGCCGGCGCCCATATTAAAGCCAGGAACACTCCCCGTTGCCGATGATCCATCTTTGACGGGCAAAGTACTAGGCTGACCAATCGAAATGTAGTACAGACAAAGCAATATTGTTACAAAAGCCGATAGCAGCCCAATACAGCGCGCAGAACCGCGTCGAAATAATTTAAATGTCATAGTGTTTTGGGCTCATTAATGGCTTAATTTCTTATCCAAACTTATGCCTTCTTTTTACTTTTGGTATTTTCCTCACACTGTTACTCGTATTTTTGTTGCGAATTTCAATTGCTATACATATATTATATTTATTGCTGCCGTTAGTAATTGTTTAAATTATATTCTCTTTAAGTTACTGGAATCAATTCGATTGTTAAGCTGGAGCCATTGTAAATACATTCATCTATAAAGAATAAACAAATTTTAATAAGTACCTATGCATATGCATAATTTTAATACCTATTGGAGCATATTATTAATCTCCATATAATAGCATATGGTGCATATTAGATGCCTCCATATAATATGCTCCAATAAATATGTTTAAATTTGACACAATTTGAAGATATTTATATTTATTATACACACTCGTATAATCGAAGTATCCGTCTAAACATACAACATTCTGCACAGTTCCAAAGTGCAGCCAACAATGATGGTAATATTTTTTTTAGCTTAAGTTAGTTCGCAATACATTAACGAGGTTTGCATAAAAAGTATACGACATCTGTTAAACTTTCAACGTAACGCATTGAAGAGGACCTCGGAGATCCTATAAAGTATATAAATTTTTGATTAACTTGATGAAACGAGTCGATCGTTCGGGTGTTCTAAAGCAAATGATCCACAGTTTTCTTTCGCAACTGTTCTCTTAGAGCATTGTATGTGTATGACGGTTAATTCTGAATGGCCTTACAGCCCTGATTTGGAGGTACCTACTTCTGAGTGATAAAAGTGCTTCGAAAATTCATTCAAAGGCATGCAAAAGAGTGTGGTGAATCTTATTATAAAGCAAACCTATGAATGTTAACTTAGTACGCACTGGTAGTATCTGGATGTGTCTTCAAATCGTTTTCTAATGTCATTTTCTGGAAAATATTGCCTTAAAATTGTATAAGAAGAAATCAGAGAGAGCCGGAGATAGTACTAATCTTTGGGTTTAACTAAAAGAAAAAGTGTTACTTATAAAAATCACAGGAATTAGTGAGTGCTAAATTCGGATCAATTAAACCATAGAACAAATCCTTTTCTCTTTGTAAGAATGTGATCGCGGCATGTGAGGTATATACCCAGAATGTTTGCTTTTCTGCCTGTGCTAATTGTTGGTTGTTCAGGTAGAGTGTTGGGCATGTTAGTCGAGTCAAGATGAATGTCAACTGGACACGTATTTTCTCATTTACCCTTATAAGCTACTTGTCTAACCATTAATTTACATATTTTACGTTGTCTTGATAGGTACTTAATGCTACCACGCACTCACTATTCTTTCCCCATTATGACAATATAGTCTGCAAATTGTACGAACTGACAATGGTAAGTCAGCTGTGAATAATGTATATAAGATAGGTCCTAAGACACAGCCTTGTGTCACACACCCCTTACCTAATTTTTCCCAGTTCCGTAATTTCATTACTAATTTTTACCATGAAAAACCTATATAGTATATATATAGGATGGTGCGCTAAGGTACTTTTAAATTTATTTAGTAGTCCTATCTGTCACACTTTATCGATGTCTTACTCATCCATAACGGCATCAATAGTATGGTGAGTACGGATTTTCTTACCAAAATTCTTGGTTTAAAAACTTTTGTTTTGAAACCCGAACCATGGTAAAAATTGGAAAAAATAGCATATTTTTGTGATGTATCTTTTTAAAGTTTCAAAAAATTTGAAGAATTTTTTTATTAAATAAGAGATGGAAAAATTTTTTCTGATTCGCAATGAAAACAGGTGTAATTGCCGATTCTAATGTTGGCGCACTTCAAGTGTTCCTATTCAAATTCTTCGGCATTGTGTTTTTACAAATTTTGTTTTTAAAGGATAGAATACGTTGACGTCTAAGGGTTGCATAAGATGTGAACAATGAAATGAGGAAATGAAATCATTGTGGTACCATTAGCAACCGCTATATCTATGGCCTACTCGCTGAAATGGGAAGTGGGTTTGTCAAGCAGTAAAAGAATCGGTGACTCTTTTGTTGCGTGAGCGTGCTTTTTAAAATGAGCCATACATTTATGGAATGCAATCTATTTTATCCATCCGTAATCATTAGCAATCGGCTGATGGTTTTTGGCCAACTCACTTTAACCCTTTCGATGCGGCAACTTTAACTACGTTGGTAGGTACGGTTGGTTACACAGTTTCGTCCGCCTGCGTTCGTCCACCTTCAATTTTATTGCCTAGCGCTTGTGGTGTTTGATAAGGATATTATTTTTTGTTAATTTCTTCAGAATTCCACACATTCACTTATCTATTATCTATTACCTATTATCTTTTCGTCCAGACGGATGATGAAATATGATATGATAACTGCACCATCTGTTTGCCATCTGTGGAGTCACATAAAAAAAACAAAGGCAGAGCAAAGCCAAATTTTACTAGTTTCCAAAGAATTAGATATTTGACCCAAACAAAATAATCAAATTCTGTATAAATAAATCGAAATACGCATGAAAATTTGCCAACTGCAGTTGAAAAATGCCAACAATTGTAAAAAAATGTGACCTTCACAACTCCCCAAACCAGACATTTGCAAAACGGCCGCATAGCCATTGACACACTGTATTTCCTTCCAAAATTTGTTTTCTGCGTGGAAAGCCAATAGCCCAAGGAAATTTTTCACTAAGTTACTTTTCGAAGCTGCTGCAAGACTCCAAATACCAGAAACAAAATTAGTGAAAAAAACGTATGGTGTGGAGTTTTGTTAACCGTTAATTACAGAAACAATAAGTATGCGTATTGATGCGACGAGTGCAAATGAAAAAGTAAGTTCACGTCAAGATAAACATTTGACAGTAGTTGGAATATTCCTACCATTCACAGCATGGTGGATACTGACGTTTTAAACAACTCCCCACGGTGACCACTCTCCCCTACGTCTTCAGATAAAAACAAGAATTTCGAACCTATTAGTAGAAGGTCTTTTTTTCTTTGTAGGAGCGACCAGTACAATATTATTTTGTTTAAATGCTGTTCTCGCATATCTGCAGTCCCTATTTACTTGCTCAATAATCGAAAGGTATTTTCTAAATCCAAACAGATGATGACGCCATTCAGACACATTAGAAACAACTGGTGGCAGGCTTATCGGACAATATGATGATACTGATTCAAGGAATTTACGGGGTTTTGGTGCGACCATTGGCAGCGCTATTTTCCTTTGACGTGAGAAGTGTAGGTAGCACAGGAATGCATAAAACTACTGTGTTAGTTCTTTAAGGCTATAGTCAGGAATGCCTTTTAGAATTTTGCCTGTAATTAGGTGCTAAACTGGAGTCTTGTTGCTTTTTATTTTGAAAACCACAATTTTCGATTCCACTTTATTGAAGGATTCGATCGGTAGATCAATTTGTAGTGGCGTCCGAATGATTTTTGTTTTCTTTTTTGGTAGGGAGAAGTGTATAACAAATGCTTGGGATTTGTATCGATCATTTCTTGTCCAATTTATATTTTAATTGGAGGTACATGTTGTTCAAAGCATAAATTTTAGTATCGATTTGATTGCTATATGGTAACTATGAATATTAATTTGGAAATCTGTTTGGATACAAATTATCGAATATTAATTTCTTTAAAATATCCAATATTATTACAGATCGGGCCAGAATTCCATCTATAAATCAAATACTTGTATTTAATACTGTTGAGTTCAGAGATGATTACATAAATTGTATGGTAAACTAAGTTAAACTATTTAACTTAGGGCCCTCAGTCAAGAACAAGCCAATACCAATACAAATTGTGACATTTTCTGGGATATTAATAATTTTTTAACAAACCTCGTGTATACAACATACTCGTATGTATAACTGCTTATCATTGTCGCTTCGTTAGATATGTTAATGATTTATTGTCGTCAGCATAGTTATTTATTTTTTGCATGCTTATTTAACCTGGAAAATTACTCGAGTAGTACACGTACAATACTTGTTAGTTAGTTCATACTTAATTTTAGCCAAATCCTATAAAAGTACTAATTACTCGAAGATACTTATCGCACAACGGTAGCAATTTAATGGAGTTGTGACTTCTGATTACGTGTAGTTACAATAGTTTTTGAAAAGAATTCACTTTCTTATTAAATATTTAGTAGTCATGCTGATAGTAATTCATGATTCATTTAGAGAGTGGTGTCAACCTGTTGTCACCTTATTTTTATTCAGTATTGTTTAAAATTTCATCATGAAAAGACTCACACAGCAACAAAGTCTCCAAATTATTGAGTTGAATTACGAAAAGCAGCATTCTGTGAAAAATGTTTTTCGTGCACTTCGAGCAACATAAGGTGTGCATCGTCAAACTTCCGAGCCCACTATTGCCAGTACCAACTGCAAATTTGAGTCTCAGTGTACGTTATTGGATGTTACACGACTGAATAGACCTCAACCAGCCCGTAGTGAGGATTATTGAATAGAATATTGCGGCAACGATCTTGAATTAAACGCTTACAAAATCCAACTCGTTAAAGAATTGCAGCCACCAGACTTTAATTTACGCTTTAATTTCATTCAATGATGAGACACATTTTTGGCTCAATGGATTCGTCAATAAGTAAAATTACCGCATTTGGACTGATGAGCATCCCTAAGAGATTCTCGAACTACCGTTACATCCAGAAAAATGCACTGTTTGGTGTGTTTCATTTCTTTAAAAATGGCGCCGGACAGAACATGGGATCAATGGCGAACGCTACCGCACCATAATAACGGACTTTTTGTTGCCAGAAATTGAAGCCCGTAATGTCGCGACCGTTGTTTTAGCAAGAAGGTGCTGCGGCGTACACAGCTCACGAAACAATGGCAATGAGAAATCAATTGGCCTCCTAAATCGTGTAATATCACACCTCTGGATTTTTTTTCTTTGGGGTTATGTAAAGTCAAAAGTCGACGATAAATCAGCTACGATTCAAGACTTGGAAGCCAACATTATTCGCGTAATTCCCGAGATACCGGTAGCAATGCTGGAAAGAGTGACCCAAAATTAGACCTTCCAAATGAACCACCTACAGCGTAGTCGCGGCCAACATTTATTCAAATGTTGGCCGCTAGTACGCTGGATAATTAACAAATTATATTTAAAAAGTAAATATCAGAGATTGTTCTTTCGGGTCATAAAAAAATTAAAAAAATAAAACTTTAGTTCAAAATCCCGTTACAACTAAAATAGGAGCATATCGCTGCTTCGCTGATTATATAAGCTAACTAAACTAATAAAACTAACTCACAAAAATTCATTGAAACATACTTACTTTTTATTATTAAACGTTCGACAACCACTGGCTTTGAGCATCGACAAGGGAGTTCAACAGAGAGTAAAGCAATTCAAAGAGAATAATGTGGAGTACAGGTACCAAAATAGCCTTTTCAGGAAAATATACGATATCTAGATCAATTATTATTTATTCAACAAAATGCAATAAAAGCAAATAAAAATTTGAAAATATAAAACTGCTGATAATATCCGTGGCTGGTATCGAAATAGAAATGTTCATTTTGCATTGACTAAAAAAAGGACGTGCTAATATTCATAAAGCTTTCATAAACAATACTACAAATACGTGTATGACAAATTGTACGTGATATTTAATCGCATACTTTCTGTATGGAGGTTTCTCAATAAATCTTTGTTTCGAACAGGAAAACATGTGTCAATTATTGTAATTACAACAAAATTACTACGTGCGTGTCAATATTTTAGTCTATATACATGTAAGCAGCAGTAACAGTTCCTGTACACCCCTTCATAGTATATTGCATGTCGCGGTCAATTTACACGAGCGAAATTAATTTGCTGTAACTTGTACAATAATACGACACTATGGAATTAAGTAACATGAAACTTTTTATGGAAAGACAATTTCTATTTTTAAAATTTGAGCTATGTGGAGTATGCGTCAGAATTGTTTGAATTTAAAAACGGAAACGCGTAAATCCCGTCCAGTTGGATTTTGTTTTTTTTTTTTTTAAAGCTTTAAGAACCAACAAAAAGCTTGTAAGTTTAGAATATACGGAGTTGACACAGAAATCCTTCTCGCCTCAAAATCTTCTAATATTTTTCATAGAACTAAATTTTATGAATGATATTTGGAGAATTTGAGGCAAAAGAGATGTCTGTGTTATTCCCGATTGTGATCAAAACTGTTAGTTCACAAAACCACTTACCAAAATTGTTTTAACTGGTAGAGCATGAAAGCTGGTTACTAAACGAAATTATTCTAAAAAATTGATCAAAAAGTTACGCTTTAAACTTTTGAAAGGAACTGATTTCATGCGAGATACTATTGCTAGTGCATATAAACCGTTACTAACTGAACACAACTCATACCAAGTATATTTATATATAATTTGACGTGACATTTCCTTTGTTTCATATATATCGGACGTGCCCGACATTGTATGGTAATTATTTATCCTAAGTGTTTCCTCTTTGAATTTAAATAAATTTTAGTAATTGCAAAACCACTTACCCAATATCTTTCAATTGGTATCTAAGAAAAACTGTTCAATAAACGAAATTTAAACAAAAACAATTCGTTTTATTATTTGGACTCTCTCAATTTTAAAAGTCACGCTTCAAACTTTCGAAAGGAACTGATTTCGTTCTGAGCGAAAATTTTACAAATAAGTTAAAATAAACTGAAATTACCAAACCACACCATACAATCGTAATTAGCAGCAAATAAAGCGTAGCGTAGCAGGTAGTAAAGCCATCAAAAAAAAAAAAAAAAAAAAACATATGCTCAATTAATAGCCACGCAATAAGTGGAAACAGCTAGCTATATTATGGTGTTCCAAAATGATGGAACACTGTAAAATACTGCTTTTAATTGTTATGTGCACTTATATAGAAAACATAGACACATGTACATATGTACAAAAATACGAGTATATATTGTATTATGTTACTACGCTCCATTTGCAAATACTCAAATAGCAGTTAAAACTATAAAAAATCTATATGATAAAAACGACAAACAAAAATCAATCTCCAAATCTTTATTTTACTTCTCTCCGTTCAGTTATCGGAAGACTTTTTGGGATACTTTAGAATGAGAATATACACATGTTGGAGTTACTGAAGTTTAAATGATCTTCAAACATTCTGAGAATAATAGATTGCTGTTAAACTAAAGAAGAAAGAACGCTGCAGTCGAGTATCCTCGACTTCAAGATACATTGTTCCTTGTTTAAGGCGCCTTATATGAACCATTGATTATATTCTTTAGTCGTCCGATCCGAATTGACGAATTAATTAAAAATAAAAACAACCAAAAATTTGTATACAAAAACTTTAAAATGGGGAGCAGGTTTGCAATAATATCCTATCTTTTAAAGTGGTCTGTTCTGTTTCTATATGGTATATTTCATAAGAATTGATGCAAGATACGTCACATTTCGTATTTCTAATTTAATTAACAACAGCAACAAAAATATTTCATAAAAAAAAAATACTTCAAAATGAAGGTTAAGTTTGTTGGGGGTTACTCCTTATAGTGGTTTGTACAGGACCTATGCGGTATATTTTTTTTATTTATTTTACTTGATCTAACTTATATAGGGAACGAAAAAAATATTGGTACACTCACTTATCATAGTTATTTTTCAATATAATGCATTATAGGTAAGTATTTGTAACGATGTGCATGTAAATCGAATTGTCCAACACTGAAAAGCTGCCAAAATTATCGTGAGTTATTTACCGAAAAATACAGATTTTGAACAACTGAATGGGTCCTGAGGGCAAAATTATGTACTGGAGCGGCTTACGCCGTGAACGCAAGTCCTGTTATGCTCGCAATTTTGGAGGTGACTCGTTTATGGTTTGGGGCGCCTTTGGACACCGCGGAAGGTCACCTATATGCTTTGTATCATCTCGAATGAATTCGCAGATGTACATAAGTCTTATGGACAGCGTATTAATAGAGTTTGGAGAAACGTATTGGGAGGTTGAGTGGATTTATCAACAAAATAACGGAGCAATACACGTATCAAAACAGTCGAAACAGTTCTTTGAGGAACGAAAAATTTATCTTTTAGGGTGGCCAGCACGCAGTCCCGATTTAAACCCAATCGAAAGTGTTTGGGGACTACTTTCGAGCAAAGTGTACAGCAATGAGCGCCAATTTGAGAATTTAGCCGCGCTCAAAAAGGCTATTAATGAAGAATGGGCTAAAATCGACAAAAACACCCTGGAAATATTTGTTCGTTCAATGCCTAACCGCTTGGCCGAAGTTATTTAAAAAAATGGAGGCAATACGCATTATTAAGTAAGAATACTTTTTTTCGACTAATGTACCAATAATTATTTCCAAGGGAGCTTCTTTAAGGATTTTTATTTTCCTAGAAAGGATTAATAATTCAAATAAGTTTTACCTCTTTTAAATGAAAATTATCTTTATTTTTAATAATAAATTTAGAAAAAAATAATTGGAAATGTGTAAATCGGATTTTTTACAAAAAAAAAAAAAAACAATTGTGTACCAATATTTTTTTCGTTGACTGTATACACCAAATTTTGCGTTTCTATCATAAAAAACCATAAAAGCAAAAACTTTTATACAAAAACGTAAAAATAGAGGTCGATTTGTATGGGGCTATCTCTTACAGTGGTCCGATCTGAAACTATGCGGAATATTTTATTAGGTTTTACGTTAGATGAACCAAATTTGGCGTTTCTAGCGTAAAAAAAAAAACACAAAAACCCAAAAACTTTTATACAAAAACTTAATAATGAAGGTCAAGTTGGTAGGGGATCTACCCATAGTAGCCCTATCTGAACATATGTGGTATATTTTATTAGAATAGAATACGTAAGATACATCAAATTTGTCGTTTCTAGAGTAAAAAAAAAAAAAAAACACCAAAGCCAAAAGTATTTTCGTACAAAAACTTAAAACTGGGGCAGTTTTGTATGGGAGCTACATATTGATGTGTCAACCATTATTTACAGTTCCAGCCAAACACTTCAAACATTCATCTGCTCTGTTAAAAAGACTGATATAAAATAAAATATTTTATTTTAAAGACCAATGTAAAATTTCAAAACATAACATTTGGAAATCTCTTCAGATACCACTTGTCCGGAATTGGAAGAAGATTTTCTAAAGTCAACATCAAATTATTCGTGGAAAATAAAGACATGAAAAAATATATAATAAAATATTTCTGTAATAAACTTATTTGCACAAAGTTAGGCATACTTAAAAAAATAAATGCAAAGCTTTGCATATGTATTATATATTTATATAAAATTTATTTCGCACTCAAAGATTCTCAGCAGTTGTTCTACAATGTATAAAACAAAAGTTTTGCATTGGCAAAGCACTTAAACGTTTGCCCTTATTTTATAAGTTTCCCTTGAACGCATTTTTTAAGCTGCTTATTACACTATGCACATATTTATACATTAGAAGAAGGGTAACTTAGGTTTGTTAAATTTTCAACGTGTATGTAACATAATGAAGGAGCTACCAAAAGATATAAACGAGGAAAATTTGATAAGTCAGTGACTTTTGAATTTCCCACTTTAAATGCAACACTGCTCCATCTGCTAATAGACTACGGTAAAACTTCAACATTCTGCATCATTAAGTATGTGTTTGATAGCCATTGAAATCAGATATGAAGGGCAGACAGACGGACTGAAATCAGAAGATTGTCGCGCCGATTCAACCACTTTTTCATCTACTGCTTGGCTGCTGATGTGCTGCAATGGTTTCATATTTTATTCGCGTTTGTGAAACGACGCAAACATTTGACAATATTACGGTCTCCTAGTACCTAGATAGTATGTATATGAAAGATTTTTTTGTTAGATGTTCTTGCCAAGCTTCACGATACAAATAGATTATTATTTATGTATTATAGTCTAACGGGAGTACCGGTTTATTTTGAGTTATTTTAGTTGTCTTCATATATTTTTTTTTTTTATATGAGTAAACCTTTACCTATCCGATCTTTGCTACAGCGTAATATTCATTTGTCTATTAGCATCAATTTGTGTTTGGTGCCCTGCGCTCTATTTCCCGGCGGCCGGTCGGCCGCCTGACAGGCTAAATGGCAATTAAATCGCACTCGGTATACACAATGAGGTGTGTATAATTCTTATACACAGTACCCCTTAATATTTTTAAATTGGGTTTTATTATCATAATTACGTTCCATACATATAAACGTTTGTACAATCTCTTTATAACTTTCACATTTACATAGTATAAAAAATAGTTATCAGTTTTAAAAGTAAAAGTTTCTATATTCTTTATCAGCTCGACGAGATGAGTTGTTGGGTATGAAATTATTTGAAATATTAGATATTTAATTAAAGAAAGTTACCAATGAGTGGCGTTTGAACTATAGATCGCTGAGTTGTTAGACAGCATGCTAGATAAACGAGCTATCGATGTCTTAAATTTTTTATTAATAAAACGTAAAATAAATATATACATTATCACTTATTGTTAATGACACTTAACATCAAACCTAATTCACCTTTTGCATATAGAATTTCAAAAATTTATTAATTTAAGAATATCTAATACCTAATAGAAACCACATCACGTTCAGTTTTACTAGTATATAAAGAGTATAACAGTTTCGGTTAAGCCAAAGTACTCACTTTCTCTTGCTGTTCAACTTTGTTTTTAGTTTTGTTTTGTTTGTCAACGACCATCGCATTTTAACTGCGTGTATATCGATTTTTAATTACAAATAATCTAGAACTAGACCTTGGCTCATTTTATAAAAGCGTGGTGATGGTCATCTAACTTTAATGTTGGTAGTACAAATGTGAAACCGCCGTTTTTCAATAGATATAATACCTGGTCACAAATTACATATCAGAAACAACAAATGATTATATTACGCATCTGTCAAAAATTTCTTGTCATTACATTCGTGAATATTTATCGTTGTCACATTCTGTATATGGCGGGATCAGCTGGATGTAGTGCACTATGAGCTGATTAAACACAAATAACAAGGGATCGCTACGTACAATAAATGATGCGTTTGCGCCGACCATTGAAGAGAAAACGGTGCTAAATCGAGCAGAGACACAACAACGTAATTTTTCAGCATGACAAATTGGTTAAAATCATGTTGGAAACATGATGAACCAAATCCAAAGCACTTCGTATCCAATGGTCGGCTGTTTTTCTTGTTTTTAGAAAAACTTATCATGACACAAATGTTTCGTTAGAACAACGTAGAACGGTCAATACTGAATGGTACCATTTGTTTGGACGAAATATTAGAAGAATTGAGGAAAACCAACCGCTAAAGACGGATAATTGTCCACCAAGATAATGCGATCTATCACACATCGGATCAAACAAGTGACGTTTTGAGCTCTCAAAATATCGAATTAATAATGTACAGTTCCCAAGGATCCATCTTGTTCCCGCACATCAGAGTCAAACTGCTTGCATATCCATTTTCGTCGGCATAAGAAGCCGTTGACGCGACCAAAAACCATGTTTTGGATATGCCTCAAGTGGTAGGGAAAAAACGATTTGACAAATGGTTCGAAAATATGGAAAGTGTGTAGAGGTGCTTATTTTTAAAAACAATAAAGCGTTTTCAATGACAAATTACCGTATTTTTCTTCTTTTTTTATAATTATTAGGCTAACAGTGTAAAATAAAATATCTAAAGTTCGAAAATGTACCCATTTCATTGAAGTTGATGAAGATCCACGATTAATACAAGAAATAATTGCTAAGGAACTGGGATTAAATACTATGACTACGTCGCTACTTTTTACATCATGTTGAGGCGTCAGCTTACAATGCTCTGAATGTACTAGTAACTTTAAATGAAGGAAAAAAATCAGTAGCAATGCGGAGATAATTATAACTGATGAAAGCACAATTTCCAGGACTTTTTTGACATGTGGATCTAGTGACTAAGAAGATAACAAATTTTGAAGATTAAAAATAAAAAACTAAAAATACTTTTGTCTGTTTTTTTATAAGCAACAAACTGGACTTCTGTTAGTCCCCCTGTATATAGTATACAAATATTCATAATCTCAACAATACAAATGTAGAATACAAATATTTTGTTATAAAATTGATATCAGAACTTTTGTGAAATGCAGATAGGATTTTATTACTTGGTTTTTTTACATAATCAAACGTTTTATTTTTTTATTCCCGCTATCGTTTAATTTAACTTTTGAAAATTAATACAAAATGTAAAAATCATATGTATAATTATTTCAATACGCGGAAAAAAGAGCACAACAACAAATACGTATCAAGTTAATTTGAATTTAATTTAAAATTCATATTAAATTTATTATACATTGCAAAACTATGATGTGATAAAAGCTTTCAAAAATTAATTTAATTGAAACAAGTTTAAAAGATCAATTAAAAACATAGTATGGAAAATAGTCGGTAGTTATTATACTCTGCAATCAAGCAAATAGCTAACGTTCCGGGTTTATTTATATCATGTACAATAGGGTAAAAGGGATATTAAGTTTGTGCAAATGTATGTAACAGACAGAAGGAGACGTGGCAGACCCTATAAAGTATATATATTTTGATAAGCATCGGAAGACAAGTCGATATAGACATGTCTATCCGTCCGGGCGGCCGTCTGTTTGAACGAACAGATCTCTTTTTCCCTCTTCAGATAACTAGCATGTGTTGGAGGTTCCTTTTATACAAAAAAAAAAAAAACAAAGCATAGCAAGGGCTTTGGGTCGGGGCGGACTTTCTCAGAGCTTTCAACAAAAAAAAAACAAAAATAAAAACTTATTTCGCTCTAAGGGCAAATTGAGCAAAACAAAATGTTGATAAATATACAAAAGAAATACAGGGTACCGGAGCACCAAAGCGACGAACAAAGAAATTAATATTTTCAAAGAAAAGAAACACATGGCATTGAGGTCAAAGTAAGGAGCAAAAAAAAAACTTACAAACGTCTAAAAATTTCATAATCACTGACATTCATTTACTTGCGAATTAGATCCAATATTGTTCACTTTTCTCTGAACTGTAAACGGGGAACTATATGAAACTTATCGAAAATCATGTTTCATTGCGATAAAACTTTGTCTGAAGCTTCGCTTATGTCATTTCCTGTACAACTTCAAAATCTTTTAGCAATCATTGTGACAACAAATCCACAAAGTTTTTAGAATTTGACTTTTTAAATTCGTTGGAACCATTCGTCCTACCAGCTTACATACTTGAACTAAAAGTGGAGCTGCGACAATGCTGTAAAGAATTTGGAAACACCAAAACTTTGCAATGGTCCTAGAATTTTATTTAAGACAATGCTGCCTAAACTTACAAACGGGTGATTCATTTAGAAGTAATTTTTTCAGATATCACGCGTGACTTACGTGTCATACTGTCATCTTATTTTTATTCAGTATTGTTTGACAATTCGTCATGGAAAGACTAATACCACAACAACGTCTTCAAATTATTCAGCTGTATTACGAAAATTAAGAAATCCGAAGAGATTCTCGAACTACCGTTACATCCAGAAAAATTCACTGTTTGGTGTGGTTTATGGGCTGATGAAATCATCGATTCGTATTTCTTTAAAAATGAGACTGGGCAGAACATAACCGTCAATGGCGAGTAACCACCTACAGAATAGTAGCGGACAACATTTGAATGAAATTATCTTTAAAAAGTAAATGTCAAAGATTGTGCTTTCAAGTCATAATAAAGATTCCGACATCCAATTATATTTTAAGTATTTTATTTAAAATTAAAAAAAAAACCCCTAATTGAATCTTCCGATATAAGCAATTATTTACATGTATTGACTGGAACGTCCGCATGATAGAATGATACCTAAAATTTTCCTGATCCCTACAGATGTGCACTTTAATTTTAATAGATAGCCGTTTATTGTAAGGGTGGCATTTTCAATGGCAATCAATAAGGCTCAAATGGAGGGAGTTCATTTAGAAACCCCTTTTTTTTGCTGATACAAAAAGTCTGTCAGGAACAATATGCACCCGGTGTTTTAGCTAATTTTTAATAAATTAAAATTTTTAATCAATTCTAATAAAATATCACGCATATGTCGAGATCGGATCATTAACTAATATTATCTATGATTTTTATAGAGAGCCTTAAACAAGTAAGCCTTAAGTAGTAAACATATTACTGGATAACTAAAGTCGAAAACACTCGACTACGTCGTCGTTGGTTTTTTTTTTTTTTTTTGTAAGAGTTAAAATTTTGAAACATTATGAAACATAAGGTGTGTTTTTTGTGATTTCTTCGAAATACTTTTTTACGTATTTTTACTATAATAAAAACTTCTAATTCCATACATTTATAATTTAAAATTTTTTTTATATTTTTACACAAATATCTCTCCTGAAAAGTAAAATGAGAATGTCATTCAAACTAAAATTGTGTCCTCTACGTATTTATTCCGCGATAATTGCACAATTTGATGGACAGCGCAGAGTGTTTAAGCCGATTATGACAATTATTTCTGCTAACCACAAAGTAAACTAATCATTTAAAATTACAGAATTTTTCAAACAAACCTTTTGTTGTTATTCACATATATATGTAAGATTTTATTTACTTTTGAAATTGTTTAAATATAAACATTAAAATGCTTATAAACAAAATAAACACTCACACATACACACACGCGCGCTGCGGTACATTCGATCTTATAATGCAATTGTATAAAAAAAACTATATTATAATTTAATACTGATTCAATGCGCCATTAAACGGCTCCTTAACAACTAATAAGTCACGTATATTACATTAACATTAAACATTAGTTCTTTGTTTGCTTAGAACATATATAAAATAAATCAATACACGAACTTTCTTTTAAGCCGTACAACAGAACGACAACAACAGATTGTATTGAATATTTCGCGGTGAATGGCAACTGTTCCGGTCTAGACCGGAACAAATGCATATGCCATGTGCAGACGATAGAACATATTCAACAAACCTTCACCAACAAAGCTTTTCGGTGTATGGTACTTGAAGCACTTGAATTAATTAAAAATAAATTCATGCCGAAAATGGGCACAAATAGTTAAAGAGATAGTCTTTAGTTCTGAAATATTTCACATATCTAACAAGTTTTCCTTCTAAATAATTTCATTAGCTCCCAAGTGGTAATGTTCAATCTGACATAGCTATTAAAAAATCAAGTTCAATATTGACTCGAATGTTGAGTTGTTGTAACAGCTGTCTTCGCTTTGTGCTTAGGCTGGTTTGGACGGCCTTTGACTGCACAGATCTCTTTCCTTAGAAAATGCATATGCTGGATCCGTAAGAACTGTAAATCAGTCCGTAGTTTTTAACGTGGATAAAGCAGTTCGTCACACACTCATCACTTGCATCGTTGTTATTGCTTGATAATAATGTGTCCTACACATATACAATAAGTGATCAAAAAATAACAGAACTTTTAATGTAAATCATAGAACACGTAGCTAGAAAGGTATATTTTTCTTCTTTCCAAATCAGCTAAGTTCATGCTAATCGTTCGACAGGTTACAAAAAAACATAATGGAACAAAGAGAAAATATTAAATTTTGTTTTAAACTCGGTAAAAATTTCTGAGACTTACGAATAGTGAAAAAAAGTGTATGATGATGATTGTATGAGTCGTACTCAAGTTTACACGATTTAAAAACGGTCGTGATGATTTAAATGTTGATCCAAGACCTGGACGACCCGAAGCATCTAATCGTGGAAAAAGTGAGTGAAATAATCGCTATCGATGCTGACAGAAGAATTAAATTCATCTTACTGAACATTCTACAAAATATTAACTGAAGATTTGGGTAAAAGAAAGGTGTGTGCACGTTTTGTTCCACATCTGTTAAATGATGATCAAAAAATCGCTCGTGTAGTTGATGATTCTTTAATGAAAAAAAAAGATTTGTCTCATCGACCACGCTTCGTATTCGGCTGATCTATCACCGTGCGATTATTTTCTCTTCCCAAAAATGAAAGGAGCTTTTTACGATGACATTCCAGCCATACAAGCAGCTGTGACACACAGCGAGTTTAAAAATTCTATGGATAAATTGGTTGAGCGTTCCAAACGTTTTATTGAGTTAAATGGATCATACTGTGAATAAATATTAGCTTTGAAACATAATACCATGTTTGTTTTATTTATAACTAAAAAGTTCGGTTATTTTTAGATGACACCGTGTATGTGGCAGCATTGGATTGAGCTGTTTAAATTGGCGTAACACTTCTACCATTTAAGGATTATTGCAGTCACTCATTGCAGCCACTAGATATGTAGCTGCTGAAGTCTTATTGAATCGAGGCTCTCAAGAAAACACAGACGAAATCGACTAAACATCTGTTCTTTCTTTTAATGTTTTTTCAACAAACAAATAAATTATTCATTTTCATTATTATTGTGCGTTTTTCTTTAATTTTTAGTGTTTATGTGCTTTATTTAAGTCTTTTAGGGTACAATTTTTTTACCTAACTTTTGAAAATCTAAAACGAATGATGCAGAACTGTAAAAATTTAAGTTATTTTTCAACAGATATATCAAATTCTTGATATCTTCATCTAGCGAGTTTTTATAAACAAAAATCAAAACAAGACTCAAATCGGCCAACTAGGCCCTATAATCTAGAAAGGCACATCTTAAAAGAAATTGGTGATGTAGCTGCCAATAATATTTGCTGCAAAAAACTTTTTTTAAATGATTCATTTTTTTTTTTGAGATTTATTAATTTAACGAAAACCATATCAACAATAAATTTGAGTCTCCGCATTTTTACGAATACAACATTGGAATATACGCAAGTGGCCATGTTGTCCAAAAACGATCAGATGGATCATAATGGGTTTGTTGGGAGCCAAAATGGATAAGCTGCCAAATACGCATTTAGCCCCTTTTTTACGTTTCAATTGCTAAGTAATTTTTTATTTTTTAGACTTCCAAATTTAATTATAGTTTTTTTGCATTCCAGTTACATTTTATTTTAGCAACTTCTTTCATTTTAGTAACATTTTGCTCGCTCTGCATTTCTGCAATTAAATCCTGCATAATAATAAAAAAAAATTTTTAGATTAAAAAAAAAATAAAATCTTTAAACCTATAACATCAAATTTTGTGTTAAACCAAGTCTTTTAACATGCTTTTTAGGAAAATTTATCAATTTTAATAACTACGATATCCAGAAATAACTCGTAGATAGATATATTTGCCAATAGATGACTCTGCTGTTTGTTCTACGATGCGTCATCTATTGCTATGCTACTGCCGTTAAAGGGCGCAACCAGCGCCATCTACTTATATTTTTATAAAATTTTTAAAACTGAAAAAGAGTATGGTATGCATTGGCTGCATAAGTCTACACATGAAAGGTGATGTGGTATTTCAAATTCTTGAACCCGCGACAGCAGCATTCTTACTTGTTTTTTTTTTTTAATTTCTGATTAAAAAAATTTAATTAAGTACAACACTAGTTTCAATAATTTCATTCAACGTACTTCTTATCATTATTCACCTAAACTATAACTCTTAAGGCAGGTTCACATGTTCATATCCAGGAAGTTTAACAATTTTCGATTTTTTTGCTGTCACTTTTCATTGAAATTTTGAAGGTAGAAATACTCGACCGTCTGAACATAGATTTACAATAAATTTTTAATTTTTAATTATAAAGCATTGGGTGACCTTCAAATCAAATCTGTGTATGGCTGCTTAGTTTACCCTTAATTTCTATTAAGAAGAAACCAAATCTTTGCAAAATTCATCATAAAATTGATATACTATAAAAATTAATTGAAAAAAAAGTGTAGTAGCAATTGGATATGGCTTCCCGACACATCTTTCAATGTAGTCGGGTTGAAAGCCGATGCTTTATCACTTGCGACGCGTAGATATCTTAACATGTCGATACATTGCAATTGAAATTGTTGCTAATGAAAGTCATTGTAAATTTTTCGGCTTCGAATGAATTGTGTACGTATATTTCCTCCGTTGATAATGAAAAGCCCAAGTGTGCAAATGACTAACCTTGGTTGAACAACAAGCAGCTCTCAGTTTAAAAGAGTATTCGGTAAAATGAAGATTGTAGTTTTTACTCTGCTTCTAGCCAATTTCTGTATTTCGAATGGATATGGTAGCAAAATCAATCCACAAAACCGAATTGTAAACGGTCGAGATGCAAACATTGGACAATTTCCGTATCAGGTAGGCTTTTTAAAATAGTGATTATCAATATTTAAATTATTACCTCCTTTCTTCAAAAAAAAAAAAATTGTTTCATTATAGTTATCACTTCGCAGAAGTACTGCGCACATTTGTGGAGCTTCAGTACTTGATCAGAGCTGGGCAATTTCAGCCGCTCATTGTATTGATGGCTTCGAAAATTTCCCACAGATTTTCTCCATGCGCATGGGAAGGTTAAAATTCATGCTAAAATAATTTTTAAATTTATTAATTTTGTTGTTGTTTTTAATACAATACTTACGAGAATGTACATGTAAAATTTTAATAATTTTTCAATATATTATTACCAGCACTGAGCGTGTAAAAGACGGTCAAGTAGTGGGAGTTTCGGCCATTTACAAGCATCCCTCATATAATTCGGATACAATGAACTTTGATGTAGCACTGCTGCGTACGCCAACAAATGGATTGGTCTATGGTAGCAACGTGGCACCCATTAAGCTGATACAGATGAGCAAAGATATTGGGGAAAACATAGATGCAACTGTTTCCGGTTGGGGTCATATGAGTTCAACAGATCATGTGCTTTCCAATGTACTAAAGTATACGGTAGTATCAACGATCAATCAAATGGAGTGCAACGATTTTTTAAAATACCAAGGCGGTATAACCGAAGCGTAAGCCGCAAAATAGTTTAATGTGAATGATGCATTTTGCTATTATTGCTATATTATTATTTATTTTTCAGCATGTTCTGTGCAGCCGCTCGTAATACGGATGCCTGTCAAGGTAATATTAATTAATTAAAGCTAAAGTAGATTTTTTTTATGGTTTTTATTATACTTTTAGGTGACAGCGGTGGTCCCATAGTGGCAAATAACACACTCATCGGTCTTGTTTCATGGGGAGTTGGCTGCGCTGATCCTCATTATCCGGGTGTTTATACACGGCTCTCCTATCCACCAATACGCGGCTGGATTCGTTTGCTTAGTAAACTGTAGTATTTATTAAAATGAGCAAGAAGTTAATGAAATAAAATTATATACGTATAATGGAACATTTATTTGAGTTCTATTATTTATAATTATGCTTCGAGATCTGAGATTTCCATTAATCCTTAAAGATTAAACATCTCACATATACATGTGCTGAGTATAACAAATAATAAGTGTTCTATATACGAGATCCTTAATTTTAACATTAATGATATCAAACTACATGCATAACCATCTCATTCTAAATTAGCTTTTCATCGAATAATGTTGAATCTAAATAATCTTAAACATAACTCCAACATTTTCGTTTTTAAAAAGCAAACAACGTAAGATGTGGTTGCGAGTTATATTGATTCGAAAATTATTCGAAAAGGTGTTGCTTTGGCGATCGTTCGTTTCTGTGTCGGGTAACTTCATACTATGTATAATATATCAACTAAATATCACATTTTTGAAAATGTATTTTCTTTTACTATTTTATTATACGTATTTTTAAATTTGTTTCATTAGACTAAGATTAAGGGCGATATTTACGATATAGAAATTCATTAGAGACGTCGAATTTCTAAGATATGCTATTGGGGAAATAATATTGAGTAGTGTATTTCACGACATCACAATTAATCGACATTAATCGATTTCGATTAGCCCTCCAGTATAAATCGTATTTTTGTCTGTTGAAAATCGGATACTTTTGTCTTATTTATCGGTCAGTTGCAAAATGATGAAGAGGTGAACAGTCCATCCGAATATAATATGCACGTTTGCATTCCAAATTTTAATAAAAAATTTCAGTTTTGTTTGTTTTCTTTTTGCTTTGATTTTGAATCGAAATTGTGAATTCAAGTTGGCAGCAATATTTGAAATATATATATTTGTTGGTCGAACTAGGCATTACATTTATAGGGTAACAATTATAAAAGCTAATAACAGTCGTTACATTGAAAGCTAGGATATAGCGAGTAAAAAATGAGCGACAAAAATATAGGCAAGTGGTAAAAATGACCCTAAGAAAGGTGACAAAAGTCAGATTGATGAATTCACAATTTTTTAGACCGTACTTTCTAGAACCAAGCGGTATAGTCTAAGGAGTTAAACACACACGTCTAACACGAAATGAATTTGGTAAGGCCATTACTAATATATCTAACACAATGAGCTTCACCGAATACAGCATTATGTAGCAACATTACTCTTACCATTGAATGACGTGTAAAGAGTATAATATAGTCGAGCGCCTCGACTATAACTCTTCAATTTTTTTTGTGAATACAAGCTTCTATGTGTTAATGTTTGTTTTTCAACCTAATGAAGATTGTAAATAATTGGAAGATACGTTTTGAAGATTGGTGTTCGTTTTCTTACAAAATTGGTCCCTAGATCGAATCGTTCCGATGAACTGAGTAAGAATATATATAATTTATGGGTCTCTGATGCTGCCTTCGCTATGTTACATCAATTTTGATAGTACAACATATGTACATAATATACCCTGTTACAACAATTTTTTTACACTGCATGGAAAAAGAATCATTTTTAATTTTCTGCAGTTATTATTCACAATAAGTTTATGCTCATGTATGCTTGTATGTATGGACAAATTTTTGTAGTGTCTTATTTTTTTAATATTTATCCATTTCTACTATTTTCTTTCTAATAATTTCTATTATTTGGTTTTATATAAATAGATATATGCAAAATTAGAATAATTGAGCTTCAGTGAATGAATTAAGCAATAAGTTTGAGAAATTCAGAACTTGAATAGCTAAATCAGCGACCTCGAACCATATCAATGGTGGTTGCGGAGGTTTCTATTTTTCCGCCATTTTAAAAAGTTTTAGAGCAAAAGTTTCTTAACAGTTTTGTGTTCTAAATAAAATCTTCACATTTAAATGGGTAAACCCATTACACCCAAAAATATGCTCCCGCGAGCTCCGAAATCCAGTGTGTTCCATATTTGGGACTGGGTGCAACGACTTGTGTTTAAAATTTTTAGTGGTATATAAAACGCCACAGTCGGACTTGTCGCAATCTTCTCCTGCTAAACGGCTTGACCGATTAATATACCGATTAAGATAAATTTTTTTTTTTTTGTACTTATTGGGTCACCTATATGGTTCCTAGCTACAGTTTCAACAGGTAGGTGGCGCTGATGACGAGATCGACAATTTTTTTTTTTAATGTTCTTGAGTTATATATGACGGTCGACGGGGAAAATAAGATAAACACCAATTTTGTCATATCTTAGTAACTATTAGGCTTATGGATGAAATCTTGAACAGTTGAGTGTGGCATTTTTGTTAGTCTTCGCATTTTCTGAACTTATGGAGTGTTATTGTAATACTTTTGCAAGTCCCCCTCGTTTATAAGTTGGTTGGACCATTAATATTTTTCCCTTATTTTATTAAATTATTATTTAGTAGCTAGGAACCATATAGGTGACCCAATAAGTACAAAAAAAAAATTTATCTTAATCGGTATATTAATCGGTCAAGCCGTTTAGCAGGAGAAGATTACGAACACACGCACACTGGAATTTTATATAGTATAAAGATTGTTACATAAAAAAATCAATAATTACAAAAAAAAAGAATAAAATTAAAAAAACGGACGGCGATGGCTGGGTCCACGACCAATTTTTCGAAAGTACTCCCCATTGTTGTTTATCGTTAACCAAAAACCTCGCATTATCTTTAAATTTTTGATTTATAATACAAAAAATACCGACTTGCCCCACAGTCGTCCAAGATTTAAAGAAAGTTCCAAAAAGCCCGCCTCGTCCAAGCTTTTTTAGTCTTTGGTATTTTTTGGTGCTAAAAGTGCATTGATAGACTAGGGTGATTTTTCTGGCGTGGAGTGTGTGGGTGGAGTGACTGGCGGGGCGTGCTATGTGCAGTGGTTTTTTACGCTAAATTCTAATATATTCGAAAAAAAAGAAGAAATTTAGAACAACACGTAGACCCAAAAAAGAAAGAAGTGAGAAGTCGGCTGCGGCTAAAAAAGTTTGGAATTGGTTAGTACAAGCAAAAGTAAGAAAATAAACAAATCAATTTACAATTTGTGCTTAGTATTCCATATACATACATATAAATATATACTAATAAATTCATTTTTATCTGCAGAAATTGTGGCTGACTGCGAATGACTTGGCTGCGCTGGTGCTGGACACTAATCAAAATGCTTTATAAATTTTTATGTTGCTCCGTTAGTTTAATTTCGCTTCTTTTCAATGTTTTTTGGTTTTTCTGTAACCTGGCATCGGCGTCGATACCATGGATTACGCTAACACTGCTCGCGGTGTGTATAGCATCCAAATTTATAAAACTACGTAGTCCAAATGAAAAGCAATTAGTCAATTTGCTTGGTCCGGCAACTGTTGCAATTTCCGATGATATAGCCAACTGGCCAATTGGACGCCGTGCAGCCGGTTACGATGCGCCGGAAAACTCAAAAGCAGCTATAAAAAAAGTGAGTACAAAAGGTGGTAGTTGCTTTGTCAGCTGACGTGCAGAATATGAAAAAAATCAATAATATTCAATTACACTTTTCTACAACAACAACAACAACAATAGTGCGCACAACGTGGATATCGCAACATATTGCTTGATGCCGGCTTAACTGCATGCGGTGAAATTGTTCTTATTAGCCGCGCGCAACTTCAACGTGCTGGTTTGAGCGGTGGCGTTGCACTGCATACATTAGCTGAACTACGGAAAGTTAATTTTACGGAGCAGCATCCTATGGGGTATTTTGTAAATACAATATACAGGGTGTTTTTTTAGAGGTTCCATTTTTAGATAGGGATTTAAGTGTCATAAATTATTTAAAACTGGTAACGATACTTTCGTTTGTGTGCCGTTTGGTTTGCCATTTTATCATTCAAATTGTGAACAATTTATTTCGAAAAAAACGTGATTCAATTCCGGAAAGTTACCGTGCGCTGCGTCTAATTCGACTAATTCGATTAACCATGTATCGGTTTCACACCACATATGCTCTAAACGATAATACGCATCCGCAAAGCCGCTGTACAGTCAGCTCCGGAGGAACAATTGCTGCTGAAGAGTGTAGAATTCAGGTGGACTCAATTGCGTCATTCCGCCATCGCGCGCAGCTTTTGGTGCTGTGTGCATCCACTTTATGGCCTACAACCTTATAAGATCCAGCTGGTGCAACAATTAAAGCCGTATGACCATCCTTTGCACCGTACGTATGGTCAATGGGCCATGCCAATAAAAAGAAATTGCCGCATTTGGAGTGATTATTTCGTGCCCCAATTAAATGGGATGTTTATATAAGACCTGCGATACAGCGCGTCAAACAATCGACTTACCTTACTAAAGGAAACATTTTGCGAACTCGTTATTTCTTGTAATGGATCAGACAATTGGCCACCGAGATCGTGCGATTTAACACCTTTGGTTTATTTTCTCTTGGGTTACATGAAGTCATTGGCTTATGCGAACAAACCAACAACTTTCGACGACTTAGAAGATAACATTGGACGGACCATTCGAAGATACGGCCTCCTTTCCTTAAAAAAGGGTAGAAAGTGGAACTGCCAGATTGCGCCACATCCGAACCAGTTCAGTGTTTAAATATGAGCAAAATTATATTTAAACACTAATGACATAAAATTATCTTTTTAATAGAGCGAATTTTCAGTTTGAAATTATGTAATCTCAGTACATCTCTCAAAAAACACCCTTTATAAATTTTTAAGCATAAAAATCTAATTCAATATTTTACTTAATAGCTCACACTTCGAAGCGGAACATGTTTGCACGCTTAATGAACTTGCACAGTTCCTTGAGACGGAACAACTGCGGCTCACAATCTTTCTACACATACACGACAACAGCGCACACATGCTGGAAAAACTTATACAATTTATGGCGCTACACCCGGACTTAAGCCAGTACACCATCATAGTCAGTCAATCGCCGATTACGCTATACCAGCTAAGGAAATTGCAGCCAGAATTAATTTGTGGACTTTGGCATGAGAAGACGATATCGCTGGCGATACTCAAGGCCTCTACACTGTTTACATCGGTATACGGTGCTATCTTGCGCAACATTATTGCGCCGGTCATTGGCATTAGTGTAGTTTTTCTCAGCAAAGAGGAATTCAATCTGTATGTGTTGCGTGTGCATTAATTTTTTGGCACTGCTGTTTTTCATTAATTGATTTCTATTTTCAATTTTAGACACATTGCCGAGTTGTGGCGCAATGTAGGCGTACGACCCATAGTCTATAATGTCAATTCACCTAACGAGAAACGATACTTCCAAAGAACAATGAAAACGCAATATTTAACCGACTCCTTTCGTTCCGAACCGCATCTTTTAATGAAGGCATAAACGACGACAGACACTGCTGCTGATATAAATATACGAGTACCGTATGTATTTTAAGAACAAACTAGTTTAAATAAGCAACTAGTTTTAAACGAAACGGTGACTAAAAACGTGCATGTAAATGTTGCACAAGGTTTACCTTGTATATTGTGCGCCTTGGTTAGATGCCAGCTAACATTGACATTGGATAATTTTTTTAGTATAAACGTGCGCAGAATGTTTCGATGTACGAGCCACTATTTGTGTTATTATTATTATTATTCTCCAAATTTTCGTGCGATAAGGAAAAACAGTCGCGGTGGTTCAAAACTCGTTTATGATATCGTAACGATTCATAAATATACGGTTATGCATATGAGCCCGCAAAAAAACAGCAATCAACAGTATGTGTGTTCAAAGATGAGCCAAATCAAATCAAAGTGGTTCGCGCGCGAAGTACTTCGAATCAAATGAGCCCCTGTTTCATTTGCCAGATGTTTTCGAAAATGTAAGGAAAACCAATAACTGAAAACGGATTATTCTCCACCACGACAATGAGTTCTCACACATCGGTTTAAACAAGACAGTTTTTGAACATCGAATTGGTCCTCTTTCTTACAACGCTGATTTGGCACGTAATACCTTCTTTTTGTTTGCACACATCAAAAATTAATTACTAGGTCAACGTTTTTCGACGCCTGGAGAAACTGTTGAAGATCGTTAACCCATTTCTCATACGTTTTATGTTCATTTACGCTAAAAAAATCAAACTTTGCAATGGAAATGCGAACTGAAAATAACAACACTTAGGTTAACAAGGCGCACATTGTATAAGGCAACGCTCGTACGATATATGATCTAACTGTTTTCATTTATATACCTTAATACAATATAAAGGGCAATACTATGATTTCCGGGATGTCACGAAATGACGACGGATTCTTATAGAACACAAAATAATAAAAAAAATTTCTGATATATCGCTTTTTAAGATAAAAAATGTTGAAGATAAACTGAAAATTTGTATTTTTAAAATTCAATATCTCGAAAACTAAACGAGATAGCGAAAAAATTGTATTTATATTTTTCGTCTTATTTCAAACATTTTTTGAGTATCTTTGAAATTTTTGTATCTTCGAAATTCGATAGCTTGATAACTAAGCGATATATTGAAAATTATTCATATTTTCATCTTATTTTGACGAGTTCTATAAAAAAACTTTCGTCAGATTCGTAGCCCAACCTGGAATCGTATAATCCCATATAATGTTGCATATATATATTTACTCACGTTTCGTTCCGTATCTGTTAAAACTACATTAAGACTTAATACACAAAGCACATGAACAAACATACAAATAGAAACAACACAATTTCATTTAAACATTATATTTACATATATATATATATATATATATATATATATATATATATATATATATATATATATATATATATATATATATATATATATATATATATATATATATATATATATATATATATATATATATATATATATATATATATATATATATATATATATAGAGAGAGAGAGAGAGAGAGAGAGAGAGAGAGATATATATATATATATATATATATATATATATATATATATATATATATATATATATATATATATATAGAGAGAGAGAGAGAGAGAGAGAGAGAGATATATATATATATATATATATATATATATATATATATATATATATATATATATATATATATATATATATATATATATATATATATATATATATATATATATATATATATATATATATATATATATATATATATATATATATATATATATATATATATATATATATATATATATATATATATATATATATATATATATATATATATATATATATATATATATATATATATATATATATATATATATATATATATATATAGAGAGAGAGAGAGAGAGAATATATATATATATATATATATATATATATATATATATATATATATATATATATATTTAGATTACAAATATTATATTGTATCTTTTGCTAAGATTTATTTTGTTTTTGAAATACGTCTAAGTGTTCAACGACTCAAAGTGTGCTTTTATGATATTTATTTGTTAATTTCTTGTATTTTTTTTTAGAAAGCTTCCAATTTCAAATAAGTTAAAGGTACAAAATGTATTTTTTTTTTATTTTCTCCACGCAGTAAATTAAAAAGTATTTTTTTACTTTTTATTTTATAAGTACAATTTAAGTAATTTTTATAAAATTGTTATTTGTGATTTTTTTATTATTGTATTGTATATTATTATTTATATTTGTTTGATATATTTTTATTTATGTTTGATATATTTTTATTTATGTTTGTTTGATATATTTTTATTTATTGATGCCTTAAAACACAATTATCGTATAGAACTACCACAAAATGTATATTTTATCATATGTATGTATTCTATAATACGAACAAATATACTCGTACTTTTATTACATATTGTATTGTAGTACTGCTTTTTATACTTGTATGTGTTTTTATGTACAAAATTTAAATATGTGTAACGAATTAGTATTGTAAGAGAAAACATTGTGTGAACAAACCAAATATTTCAAAAATAAATATTCAAATTGAAAATAAAAGTGGAAATCATTTTTTAAAGTAGGTATCATTTCTTAAACTTAGAAGAAGTCTAGCAACCAATACTAGAACGGTATACTTCGTCGAAACGACGAAGCAAAACTTTCATCTTTTTTATTATATTTTTTTTTTTATATTAATCGATTAGCATGGAGACGAGAAAACGTAAAATTACTGATGTGTAAGGTCGGAAGAAAGAAATAAAATTCGAAGAAATTCGCCCAGCACTATATTCTTCAAATTTTTCGTATTGTCATTTCTGATCAGTACCGACTTTAACCAACAAATTTTATTTTCAGTGCTCTTAGAATACATGTAAATATATAGGCCTGTGCCAATTTCAGATCCGCTTTTCTTCCTCTCATATTATGAACATCGTTCGGGCGAACAATTTGGTGACACCGCCTATTATTTCCAAATGATACGTATCCTATTTCTCAGTAACGATAGTAGGTTAGGTTAGGACGGCCAACATGGTTGAACTCCACATTGTTACATAGGCCAGCATAGGCCCCTTGTGATACCATATATATTTCCTATTTCAACCGCAGCTACTCTGAGAACCACTTTGTCAGTGTCAAGAACGTCGAGATATGTTTAATCTCTTTTTCCGAGATCTCGGTTAAGTTATCCAGGAAGGGGCTCCCCTAATAACGTTAGTTTCTTCCTACTGTGGGCCGGACAGTGACATAGGAAGTGCTCGACTGTCTCCTTCTCCTCGGCATTTCCAAAACTTCCGCATAAGTCCCAGGAGTTTAACCCTAGCCTTGTGGCATGTCTCCCTATTATGCAATGGCCTGTGAGTGCTCCCGCAATAACAGCTAACTGATCTCTCTTGTGATGAAGTAGTGTTATTGCTCTTTTGAGATTATATTTTGGCCAGGTGAGTCTAGAAATTCAACACGTGCCAAGGTTGCACCATCTATTGGTTGCTATACCGATCATCTTTGTTGAGATCTGTAGTTTACATGTATGGTATACCTACTATGGCCTTCCTGGAAGGATATCAGCAGTGGTACCCTCTCCGCTTCCCAATTTCCAGGCACCCAGATGAGATGTATAACATCGGCAATCTCGTTAAGAGATTTACGACACTCCGTTGTGGTTTTAGTGTTGGAGCTGAAAGAGTTCAGCGCTTTCAGGGCAGCCTGACTGACCGAGAATATAAACACATGCTCTTGCGTATGACCTTAGGAGATGCGTAGCTTCCTGAATAGTTAGCATCTCCGCCTGATAAACGATACAATGATCGGGCATTCTAAAGGATTCTCTAATGACCAGATCCGGTGAAAATACACCTCCTCCTACCCGACCATCCATAACGATAGTAAGACGCTGCAAATAATTGCATATGATAGGTCAATTATTTAATGAGATATGATTGTTATCCAAGATTCGGGATCTATCCCACTGTGCACACCAAAGTTAGAAATTGTGGCTGAACTATACGATTGTTAAATTTTGTGAGCAAAAGGTAGATGCACGTGGCACCGTCTTGATGAAACATTGAGACCTCATCGAGATCGATATCTTTCAATTTCATCGAACGAAACGGCGCGGCTTTGCGTAATTTTAGAAGGAAAAGGGTTTAATCATGGCGCTACTCCAAAATCAACACTAAATAGCGAATCGAGCAGGATGCATGGCCTTTTCTACGACTTGTACATGTATATAGAGGTATGTTCAAAAAGTAAGATGACTTTGTATTTTTAGGAAAAAATATTTATTTATTCATCAATATTTATGTTGTCCCCTTCAAAGTAATACCCCTTAGATGCAATACACTTGTGCCAACGCATTTTCCAATCCTCGAAGCACTACGCCACGGTATAATTGAAGAAAACAGTGGGCAAAACTGTGACATTTGATCGAACTTTTCGTGCTTTTTTTGGTCTTGGCACACATGGGCTTTGGTTTCGACGTCATAACCATATACCCATGTTTCATCACCAGTTATGACCCTTTTGAGCAAATCTGGATCGTTGTTGACGTCATTCAATAGCTATTGAGCTCGATAGCAGAAAATCGCCGAGCACGCAAAACACTTCTAACCGTTATGCCTCTCACAAACCAACTAAACATGCTACATAGCTGAAACTGTAAACATATGTTCGTGACGAGTGTTCCAACAGAACAAAACAAAAAAATCGATAATCGAATATCGGTATGTTGCCCGCGAAATTTGAAAAGTCACCTTACTTTTTGTACACACCTCGTAGTTAAATGGTATTTCCTTTAACTTGTTCCAGAGCGAATAGCTATGCTTTGCTTAGAATTTTGTGTAAACAAAAAGTTTACCTTAATATTTGACACATCAATGCTCAAAGCCTGTTTCAAAAATCAAATGTAGATATTATATGAGTGTCCGAAACGTTGTTTCAGTCAAGTATTAATGATAGTCTTGTCTCTTGTGGGGGATACATATATACTGTATTGCTCATATCGTGATGATCACGCAGGGGGTGTTGCAATATGTGTTAAAGAAAGTTAGAAGTGTAAGTTTGTACTATGTAAACATCCCGAAGATAGTGCAATAGAATATCTATTTTTAAAATTGACTACAAATAATGTGACAAAAATACTTATTGGCTGCATATATAGACCAAATCGCAATACCAACTATTTAAATTTAATTAGTTTAATTTCAATATTGAATATGTCTTATAATGATATAATATTAGCTGGAGGCCTTAACAGCAATATGCTATCTGAAACTCATTTTTCAGATAGCATGAAATCATAAGGAAAAAAATATTGCTCTATGATTAAATAGCAACACCCATTGTTTCAAAGCATGACTTGATTTTTATGAAACTTGACGCAAACTTGAACTATAAAGAAAAAACCATAATGAATAGAGATTTTAAAAATATTGACTATGAGCGTTTAAATTTAGAATTCGGGCTTTGTAACTGGAACTCATTTTATTTCCTTTCAACGGTTGACGCACAGTTGAATGTGTTGCAGACAAACGACACAAAACTATAAAGTCAACTACAAAACCTTGGTTTAATATCGAAATTCATTGAAAAACTCTACTGCTAAATAAAGCATTCAATAAGTGGAAAAGATAGAAGACTGAAAGTTACTACGTGCAATATAAAGCACTGAGATTGTCCGTAACAAATATAATTAACTTTTATAAGCGAAGCTACTACTGCTCAAAACTTGACGGTGCAATGGCGATAAGAAAGAAATAAAAAAAAGTGATTACAGGACAATTTCAATCTTAAGTATATCAAAAGGCTTTGAACGATTGATGTCAAAGCAAATGACTCAGTTTCTTGATCATAATTCGCTTCTAAACAATCAACAATCTGGGTTTAGAAAGACTACAGTAAATGCTTTTCTTTGTGCTAAGCTCGGGATCCAATTTAATTTTTCATGTACAGACAGCAATAAAGCTTCTTCGCTCGTATCTGAGTCTTAGGTGACAGGCAGTTGTTATTCCTATAGCCATGTCATCGTTTTACCAATAAAATGTGGCGTCTCTCAATGATCAGTACTTGGTCCCTTAGTGTTCTCCATATATGTTAACGACCTACCGTCCGTCTTGTCTAATTGTGAAGTCCATATGTATGCTGATGATGTCCAAATGAATGTTAGTCGTCCTTTGGAGCTAATAGACGAAGTTGTTAGAACTCGTGGCAAAACGTGACTGGGCGAAACAAAATGGACTGCGCCTTAACCCAGCTAAATCAAAATGTATTGTCATTTACAAATAATGTAAAAACCTATCTAACTTGCAAAAATTTTGATTACAAGATTCGAAAATTGAAAATGTAGATAGAGCAAATAATCTAGGTATTGAGATCAATAGAACCTTATCTTGGAATAACCAGATTAGTAAGAAGATCAGGAAGAACATTTAATATTCTACGATCACTCTTCATAACACAACAATATTTGCCATCAAATGCAGACTTCTTATTGCAAAAACATATTTAATACCAACACTTTTTTATGGTGTTGAAATTTTCGCTAATTGCGATTCAGTGAGCCAACAAAGATTGAAAGTTGCATTTAATAGGATAATTAGATATGTTTTTGCTTTAAGCCGTTTTGACCATGTTCAACATCTTGCATGTGAAATTCTTGGACTGACCCTAAACATTGTATAATAACAGTATAATTTTTCACAAGTACCGTCATACCTGTATCAAAAGCTTACATTTGCTTCACATCGTCACTACAAAATTCAATTTGCAAGTTCAGTCAGGCAATTTTTTGTATTCGCCTCTGGAATCAATTACCACCTCAACTTAAAACTATTCGAAGTGCCACGCAATTTAAACAAAAATTAAAATTATAAAGGGTGATATTTTTAGACGTGTGGTTTTCAAGAAGAAATAAAACGCATATAATTTAATGTTGTGGCCAAGAATTTAGCTTTATTATAAAGATAAGGGTTTGCCTTTATGTTTTAAAAATGATTTCGGGCAATAAATTCCAGCCGAGAGGCCCAATTTTCGACCACTTTTTGCAGCAATTGGGGCCGTATGTCAGCAATAACACGCAGAATATTCTCTTCCAAGGCGTCAATCGTCTCGGGCTTATCTACGTAGACAGGCGACTTCACATAACCCCACAAAAAATAGTCCAGCGGTGTTAAATTGCACGATCTTGGAGGACACGCCACAGGCCCACGATGCGAGATAATGCGCTCACCAAAAGTTTCCTTCAATAAATTGATTGTTTCGTTGGCTGTATGGCATGTATGGCATGTTATGGCCGGCTTCATTTTTGAAGATATATGGACCAATGATTCCCTCTGCCCATAGAGCACACCAAACAGTGACTTTTTGAGGATGTAACGGCGTCTCAATAATGGCTTGTAGATTATCATTACTCCAAATGCGACAATATTGTTTATTAACGTACACATCCAACAAAAAGTGAGCTTCATCGATGAACAAAATTTTCTTGTGAAAATCGAGATCGGTGGCCATCTCCTTTTGGGAAATGGCAAACCAAACTGAACATAAGTCAAGTGACAGCTGCCAAAAAAAAAAACAGCTGCCGAAAACAGTGTTGCCAGATTGAAACCACACGTCTAAAAAAAACACCCTTTACCTTAACAATCAGGACTTATAAAATTTTAAAAGAAAATTTAATATAAGATTAAAATAAGTTTATTAATCAATAATTTAATAATTTTAGTATATAGATCTTAACTTAAAATGAATCAATCTTAGGAATGACATAATGTGACTAGTGCGTTAACTCATAAGAAATATCTTGTAGCACTAGGGGAAGTCTAAATAAATATTTTCCTTGCACAAAATCATACAGTTTTGCTTGTTGACATAACATAAAACCGTGGTAAAAATGCGCCTCATCCGATAAGATTTTTCTTGCAAAATCAGGGTCAATGTTCAACTGGTTTAAAGCCCACTCAGCGGAAGGTTAAAACTTAACCATTGTCAACAATTCATGGCGCTGAAGTCGATAGCATCATTAATAGTATAAAAATAAATGACACAAAATATGCAAGAAAAGAGTTTGGGCATTTGTTTATCTACTTAATAACCATTTATTCAATTTTAATATTGTGATTTTTCACTTTTACATATGTGTGTATAGTAGATATAATTTTTTTTTCTTTTTTTTTGTTGCTTATAATTATTGATTTTAATCAAGTATATAAATTTTTCAAAATATTATAAACTTATTCGGTACATATTTATAAGGTATTAAAAGTAAGTTAATAAAAAATTATCAATAAGGTCTTTTTTTATTCAAAAGCAATGAAGAAAGAAAAATAACAAACGCCTTTGAAGAAAAGCAATTAGCGAAAATTATATTTGAATTTATTATTTCAAAATTATGAATGTGGTAACAATAAGTTTTTTAAATATGTATAAAATAAAATACAAAGTTGTTGTTATCATCAGCGAATAGAGGTCGCCTTAATTACGTCTGGCACGCGTGGTCCGCTTTGTTGTTGTGGACTCCGCCGCAACAACCTTTTCAGCAGATGTATTCAGCTCCTCGCTCGCCTGGAAACGCACCTTGCGGCCACGTACTGTGCGTGTAGTAAGTGGATCTGCTGGATGTTCAGTTTCTGTTTTTGTTGAAGCTTTGCCTCGTCCAGCACCCTTTTTAGGTGCCGTTTCTTTTGTAATTTGAACCTTCTCTTGCTCGTCTTCAATTTCAACAGCTTGTGCTTTGCCACCACGCGCTTTACGCGTTGTGCTTGCTGGCTGATCTACAGCTGCTGTCAGTGCCGGAGTTACATCCGCACTCGCCTTACGACCACGTGTACGTGACTTGCTATCTAGTTTCTCTAAAGGTTTACTTACATCGTCGTTTTGCTGTTGCTCCTCGCTCGTCGTTGTTGCTGCTTTTCTTGGTTTTCTAGTGTTTGATTTTTTATTTGGTGGCTCCCCACTGTCTTTTTCGTCGTCCAGTACATTCACCACTTTGGTCTTGCTAGGTGCGCGCGTTCTTTTAGTTGCTGCTGTGGTTTGTTTTTTATCACCTTCTAATGTGTCCTCATCATATTGTTCGTCGTGAGCTTCATCGTTTGGTGTTAATTTTTTACTTGCAATGCCACGTGCGCCACCTTTTTCCGCCTCAAGTACAACATCATCTTCATCATAGTAATTCTCCTCTTGTAGCCGGGCCACCTTATGGCGCCCAACTCTTGGTCTACCGGCAGTTCTTTTTGGACTTACGTCGCTTGATTCTGTATTTGATTTCTTCTGTGGTGGTTCATCGCTAGCATCAACTTTTGCCGGTCTACCTCTTCGCCGAACAACACCGACGTTGCTTGGCGTTAGTTGTTGAGGTGTATCCGCAGCTTCGATTAATAACGCACGTTGACGCTTTGGTGTCGCCGCCCGTTCTATTTCTAACTGAAGGGCCTTAGTAGTCGGTTTTCGTGCACGTTTTGTACGAGTTGCGCCCGTTGCATTCGATTTCTCGTCATCTGAGGTCTCATCGTAATTGCGTCTGGGTAGATTGCGCGCTTCACGTTTGGATGAAAGTGTCTCTTCTACTACAACTGCTGCAACAACCGGTGCAGGTGTCTGTAACGCGTCCGTAGGTTCATCCGCAGGCAACTGTTTTTCATGTTCGGGCGCAGCGTGTTTTAGTAGCTTAGCCGTTGTAAGTTGCTTTGGACGTCCACGGGTAGCCTTTGCCGGTTTTGCTGGTGTCTCATCACCGGAGGTCTCGTCGTAGTTATGCCGTGGAACTTTACGAGTCTCGCGCTTAGGAGAGTCAAGATCTTCAGATTTTAAAGATTTGCGACGTCCACGTTTAACTGGCGGCTTCTCTGTTCTTTGCGCGGCTTCGGATGATTCTTGTTCTTCCTTGGGCGTTACACCTTCTTCAGTATTGTCGAAAACTTCATCATCAACAGCTTTAGAGTTCGTCTTTGTTGCTTTTCGTGAGCGTTTAACCAATTTGCTATCGACTTCTTGCACAGTTTCGAGCACTTCAGCTTTGTCTGCTTGACTTTCGTTGGTTGCAACTTCTTTTATTGGTGATTTATTTGCAGATGGTTTGCGCCCTCGCCGTATAGGCTTCTTTTCCACTACATTATCTTTAACTTTCTGGTTATTGTCGTTCTTTGCTTCCAAAAATGTAGTCACGGAATCAACCGTTGCTGAAGCTTTACTTTCCACTTCAACTTTGTCGTCTTTACTTTGGCCGATTTCAAGTTCTTTTTCATGTGAACTAGTGGCAGATGTTTTTTGCTCGAGTTCGGCAGCTGCTTTACTACTGGAAGCTGGCACTGTAGATAAAGATTTGCGTCGTCCACGTTTATTAGGCGGCTCCTCAGATGTTTGTGCTGGTTCGGATAATTCTTCATTATTTTTGGTATCATCGACAACTTCTTCATCAATAGTAAGCTTCATTATTGCCTTTCGTGTACGTTTTATCGGCTTATTTTTACTTTCTTTTACAGTTTCCAACGTTTCCGTTTTGTCTTCTTTACTTTGCATGGTTTCAACTTCTCTTTCAGGAGACCTATTTGCAGATGGTTTGCGTCCACGTCGAGTCATCTTCTTTTCAACTACAGTATCTTTAGCTTTGTGACAGTCCTCCATCTGAACTTTCAGAGGTTCAGCCATAGTTTCAACCGTCGCTGAATCCTTGCTTTCCAGTTCTACTTTGTGATCATGATTAGATGTTTTGCTGTCGAGTTCTTCAGCTGATTTACTACTGGACGCTGGCACCGGAGTTAGTGATTTGCGTCGTCGACGATTAATTGGAGGCTCTTCAGATTTTAGAGCCGCTTCGGAGGATTCTAGTTCATTTTCGGGCACTGAAGTCTCTTCGGTATCATCGACAACTTCTTCATCAATAGCTTTAGTAGTAATCGTCTTCAATGATTTTGGTATTCGCTTTACCGGTTTCCTCTCAGCTTCTTTCACAGATTCCAGCGAATCCATTTTTAGTGGTTCCAATTCAGTTTTGTCTTCTTGACTCTGGATGTTTTCAACTTGTCTTTTAGGAGACCTATTAGAAGATGGTTTGCGTCCACGTCGAGTCGTCTTCTTTTCAACTACATTATTTTCAGCTTTGTGACTATCTTCTATCTCTGCTTCCAGAGGAACTGCCACAGTTTTAACCGTTGCTGAAGCCTTGCTTTCTAGTTCAACATTGTAATCTTGATCAAGTGCTTCGCTGTTGAGTTCTTGATCTGATTTACTACTGGAGTCTGGCACCGGAGTTAGGGATTTGCATTGTCCATGCTTAATAGGTGGCTCCTCAGATGTATCAGCCACTTTGGACGAGTCTTGTTCATTCTTGCGCGCTGCAGTGGCTTCGGTATCATCGAAAACTTCATCAATAGCTTTAAAAGTATTCTTTATTGCTTCTCGTGATCGTTTTACCGGTTCGCTCTCAGCTTCTTTCATAGTTTCCAGCGCCTCCGTATTAAATGGTGCCAGTTCAACATTGTCTCCTTGACTCTGGATGGTATCAAACTCTCTTTCTGGTGACTTATTTGCAGATGGTTTACGGCCACGTCGGGTAGACTTCTTTTCAACTACATTATCTTCAACTTTGTGAGTATCTTCTATCTCTGTTTCCACAGATTCCGCCACCGACTCAACAGTTGCTGAAGCTTTACGTCCCCTTTTTGTAGACTTCTTCTCAGATACTTGTGATTCGGCATCCTTTATTTTTTCTTGGGCATCCGAAGTAATCTCAACATTTGCCGAACCTTTGCGTCCTCTACGCACCACTTTCTTTACAAGAGGTGTTGAATCCGCGTTGATGTTAATCTCAGGAGATTCCGTAGTTTTTGTGTCTGTCTCATCGGGTATCACTTTAATCGTTTCAATGGTAATCGTTTGATGATCTTCCGACACCGATTCAATAATTATTGTTGGTATTTTATTGATCTGTGGTTTGGGTTCAACAGCAACTGAAGTTTTACACTCTTTATCCAAATTTTTGTCGTCAAGTGTTGCTTGCACAATACCCTGAATCTGTGTTTCCATTGACTCTTGCTTGCACGTTGATGTTGGTTCAGAAAGCTTACTTAAATCAGTAGTAACAGATTCCACAATTTCATTTGTAGAATGCTGTGCGTCTAACACTTTATCTTTCTCTTGTATAGACGTAATTGTGGCAGATGCTTTGCGAGTTTTTCGTACAACTTTTTCGCTTTCGGATGGTTTACGTTTCAGACGTTGTGGCTTGTCCACTGTCTTTGCTGGTGTTTCGGCGATTTCATTATTGTCATTGGAATTCTGACTGTGCGCTTTTAGATCCGAGAAATATTCAGAAATATTAGTGGATAATGTAATCGTTTCTTCTTCGCTAGTCGAAACAGGCACTTCTATGACTTTTACTGTTGCACTGACTTGGTGGTCTATATCTAATGAAGAGTTATTATCGTCAGTAGCAGCCTTGTGACTTGTGGGCTTGTCATCAACAATGTTTGATGTATGGGCAACATCTACGTGTTCCACTTGCTCAACCTTTTCAGATTGTGATTGAAACTCGCCTGATGTTGCTTGGAATGCACAATCGTCGACTGATGTATCGGTGGTGTCTGTCTTCAATTCTGCAGTTATTGGCTCATCACTTGGAGTTAAGTCTTCAGATGCATCTAATGGCTTTATTTCACTTTCAACCGGCTGAGTACTGGTTAAAGTCTTTAATTCTTCATGGCAATTATCTTTTTCTGACTTATCATCATTCAAAACTAAATCCATATTGTACTCAGCAGTTTCAGCATCCCCTGGCGGTATGACTATTTTCTCAGTGTCTTCGGCAATAGTTTCCATTTCCACATCATTTAGTTGATCAGCGCATTTTTCAACATGTTGCTCTGAAATCTTATCGTTTTGAATCACTTTTTCCGTTAAAACCTCTGAAGCTTGAACTTTAATGAGCGAATTTTGATTGTCTGGACACACCTTCGGTTCAATTAGATTTTCAGTTGTTTCACTTTGACTGACCGTATCATGTGTATAAACGGAGATGATATTTTCTTCGATAGGTTGTGCTTCAATAGCTTCCTCGTTTGCAGAATTGCCGGAGTATGAAGCCTCATTTGTACTAATCTCATTGGAGAATTTAACTGTTTCTATAGTAACATCACCATCTCTGCACTTCGTTTCTGTTAACTCAGGCAAGCTATCAGTTGTACAAGTCTCAGTCGTTATGCTAGGAGCACCTTCCAGTTGTTCAGAATTTTTAACACCTTCAAACACTTTATCATTAGCATTGGAACAAGTTGTGGTTTTGTACAAATTTACAGCGCTTTTATTGTCTTCTGTTTGTTGCAGTGGAACTACACATTGTGAAGACTGAGTATCTTGATGGGATTCTGTTTCAAGCTGAGTCTCTACAGCCTCGGACACAACATTGTTTTGCGTAGTCGCTTCAGTGACGACTTCTAAAACTTGAACCGAACTGTTTTTATCCTGCTGTTGTTCTAGTACCTCGGTATTTAACGTTGATATTTGTTCGGATGTTTGACTATCTACGCTCTTAGTTATTATTGCTTCTAATGCTGGTTTATCAGTTTCATTAGCTGCTTCCGTTTTGTCGACATGTACAACTGATGTCTTTTCTTCCATATCTTTGTCGTTTTTCTCATTGCATTTTGCAATACTAGCAACATTAATTGAAGCATCCAAATTGGTGCCAACCAACACTGTGGATACATCCTCCTTGTTCGATGATTCTAACAAATTTGCATGTATGACATCTTTATGCACTTTTGTCTGTATGCTCTTGTCGCACTCCACTTGCTCACTGAGCTCATTTGATTCTTCGTCATCATCATCGGAAATTAAAACTGCCGATGTTTCAATTCGATCAACAGAAGTATTTAGCTGATTTAGATCTGAAGTTTGATGTAGTGAAGTTTCTGCAATGACATCTTTAACTATTTTTGTGTCTTTAGCAGATATACTCTCTTTCTTCTGAAATTCACTCCGCTCATTGATGTGCATTGATTCATCTTCATCACTTTCTATTAATACTGCCGATACTTCATCTCGTTCAATGATTTGATCAAGCTGATCTTTTTCAGTCGATTTATTTGAAGTCCTTTCAGCTGTATCATGTTTATCTGCTGTGTTTTTAACAGACATATTCTTCTCTTTCTCTATCTGCTTACTGGCGTCCATTGATGTTTGAACTTGTTCACTTTCAATCGTAACTGCCGGTACTTCATCTCGTTCAATAGTTTGATTCAGCTCAGATATGTCTGAAGATCGATTTGAGGTGCTTTCATGTGTAATAACTTTATCTGTTTCTGTGTCTACAGTGTCCAATTGCTGCAAATTATTCTGCGCGCTAACCAGCAATGATGCATCAGTGACGACTTCTAAAACTTGAACGGAAATATTTTTATCCTGCTGTTGTTCTAGTACCTCGTCATTTAACGTTGATATTTGTTCGGATGTTGGACTAACTACGCTCTTAGTTTTTATTGCTTCTAATGTTGGTTTATCAGTTTCATTAGCTGCTTCCGATTTGTCGACATGTACAGCTGATGTATTTTCTACCATATCTTTTTCGGTTTTCTCATTGCATTTTGCAATACTAGCAACATTAATTGAAGTATCCAAACTGGTGCCAACCAACATTGTAGATACATCCTCTTTGTTCGATGATTCTAACAAATTTGCATGTATGACATCTTTATGCACTTTTGTCTGTATGCTCTTGTCGCACTCCACTTGCTCACTCAGCTCATTTAATTCTTCGTCATCATCGGAAATTAAAACTGCCGATGTTTCAATTCGCTCAACAGAAGTATTTAGCTGATTTAGATCTGAATTTTTATGTAGTGAAGTTTCTGCAATGGCATCTTTAACTATTTTTGTGTCTATAGCAGATATACACTCTTTCTTCTGAAATTCACTCCGCTCATTGATGTGCATTGATGATTCTAAATCTTCATCACTTTCTATTAAAACTTCCGATACTTCATCTCGTTCAACGGTTTGATCAATCTGATCTTTTTCAGTCGATTTATTTGAAGTCCTTTCAGCTGTATCATGTTTATCTGCTGTGTTTTTAACAGACGTATTCTTCTCTTTCTCGATCTGCTTACTGGCGTCCATTTGTTCACTTTCAATCGTAACTGCCGGTACTTCATCTCGTTCAATAGTTTGATACAGCTCAGATATCTCTGAAGATTGAATTGAGGTGCTTTCATGTATAACAACTTTATCTGTTTCTGTGTCTACAGTGTCCAATTGCTGCAAATTATTCTGCTCGCTAACCAGCATTTGTGCTTCATCTTCATAACTTTCTATCAGAACTAAAGATACTTCGTCTCGTTCCATAGTTTGATCAAGCTGATCTATTACAGTAGATTGATTTGTTTTTATTTCTGGTCGAACATCTTTATCTGTTGTGAGCTCAACAGATATACTGTTGTCGGTCTCAATTTGCTCACTGGCATCTATTGATGCTTGAACTTCGTCAGCTTCATTTAGAACTGCCGGTACTTCATCTCGTTCAATAGTTTGATCAAACTGAGATGTCTCAGAGGATGATTTCGTGTTGATTTCTTGTGTTACACTTTTATCTGCTTTTGTGTCGTTAACAGATAAATTCTTGTCGTTCTCTATCTGCTGTAAATCATTGGTGTTCTTGGATGTTTGAACATCAACAGTTTCAATTATAACTGTCGATAATTCCTCTCGTTCAATTGTTAGATTAAGTTCATCTTTTACAGTAGATTTATTAAGAGTTTTTTCTGCAGTAACATCTTTAACTGATTTTGTGTCAGATTTATTTTTATCGCATTCTACCTGCTGCATATTACTCAGCTCATTCTCCACCAATAATGAGTCATCTTCATCACTTTCAATCAGAATTGTCGAGAGCTCATCTCGTTCTATTGTTTGATCAAGCTGAGCTCTTTCAGAAGATTTATTTAGCGCACTTTCTGGTGTTACTTCTTTATCTGATTTTTTCTGTTTAATAGATTTGTTCTTATCGCTTTCTTTCTGCTGCAAACTACTCTGCTCATTCTCCACCAACGATGTCTCATCTTCATCACTTTCAATAAAAAGCCCCAATGCAACATCTTGTTCAATCGTTTGATCAAGCTGCTCTTTTTCGGAAGATTTATTTACCGTTTTTTCTATTGTGACATCTTTATCTGTGTTTATCTCTTTGGCAGAAATATTACTATCGCTCTCTATCTCCAGTAAATTACTCTGCTCACTTACGCCCTCTGAAGCATCATCTTTATTACTGGTAATTGAAACAGCCGATAGTTCATTCCGCTCCATTGTTTGATTCTGTATTTTAGATGGTTCTTCAAAAGATTTCACCTGTATGGCAGCATCATCTAAATTTGTATCTTTAGTAGATATGCTATTTTCACAGTCCAGCTGTTCAAAATTACTCAGCTCACTGACGGTCATTGGTGGTTTAGCATTATTGCTCACAGCCAAAACTGACGATAGTTCATTTCGTTCAATTGTTTCATCTTGCTCGTTCAGTTTTGTAGTTTCTTCTGCTAAATTATCTTTGTTTACTTTTGAATGTTCAGCAATATCGTCATCATTTTGTTCTAGTGTTCGTTCTAACTCTGATGTTTGATTTAAAGTTTCTGCTGCTTCTGCATCCTTATTACTATTCTTCAGGTAGACAGAATCAGGCTGTTCGAGCGTTGTATTCATGGAGTCGGCATAGCTAATCATCAGCGGTTCCATAACAGAATCCGATGTTTGATCTAATAACTGTAAGCCACTCATTTCTGCGTCTACTGGCGTTAATGATCTTGAATTATTGCTACCATCGTCTAGAACTGCTTCGCTGTTAGTTTGTTCTCTCGTTACCGCAGTTATACGGTCTGGTTTAACCGTAGTGCTTGTAAGTGGATCGCGCAGCGATGAAACTGCACTGACATCCATTAACTGCTCCGAAACTGCTGTTAAGTTAACAAGTGAGGATTCCTTCAATTCTACGTGTAACTTTGATATCTTTAATGGATCATCGTCACTCTGCAAACTTTCTTCCGCTGCAACACTAATTCCGGTTTCCGTATCATTCATGTGATCTATTGATTCAGTCATATCTACATTTTCCAGACTTTCTACCCATTCCTGTACATCGGTTTTTGCCAAATCACTAATTACATTGCTATCTGAGAAAGGTGATGCAATTATGGGCTTCTGTGAACGTCGGTAAACTTTTTTGACAGGCGTTTGTATAGTGGAAGGTAAACCAACCAGTTGATCAAATGCTTCCTCCGCAGTTAAATTACTTTTTGATGTTTCATTGTCGGCAATATTTGAATTGAACTGAGAAGTCTTTTCCACCGTCTCATCGTTATGTTCGTCATCAGAATCTTCAACTCGACTTAAGCGCGTAGCAAAACGCGAGAGAGCGCCCGGCGTTTCGAAAAGAGTGCCTAGCATTGCTGATGAAGTGCTTGTATTACAATCGTACTTAGACGACTGCACTCCAGCGACTGTTTTTAGTACAGCGCTGGCAGGTTCATTTGGAATCATAATATTCTTGGCACTCGGCGTCTTCAAGAATTGAACAAGTTCATCATCTGTAGCTTTTTTATCGTGCACAACATTTGCAATACGCTCTACACTAGTAGGTGGTTTTATGGAAGATGGTGTATTAACCAGTTCCTTTATACCACCCAAAATTGGTGTTGAACATACCTTTGGTGTTTGCAGCATTTCACGCATGCCTTTAAAACGTGGTGTACTACAGCTCTTTGGTGTCTTTAGTAATTCTCGCATACCGTCAAAATTTATTTTGCTACAATCGTCATCCTCGTGGTTCTTATTAGCTGATGTAGAAGGAACTTCGTTACCGAAGTTTTCATTAGTTAAATCTGTGTTAGAATCGGCTGGTTTGGTTTCATCATTTGAAACTGTGTAGGAAATTTTATTAAATTAAAACAATTGTTAGGCATTAATTTTTTTATGTAACTTACTTTTCTTCGTTTTAGTATCCATTTCCTCAATACTTTTTTCACAAATTTTATCATTAATAACTGCATCTCCATCTGGAAGTGCACCAACAAGAAACAAAAATACATTACTATTTGGCCAAGAATATTGTGAAAGTGTTGCTGACATACCATTATTTTTGATAAAATCAACGGAATCCTTGTTGAAATCTTCATTCACTGTATTGTGCAAATATAAAAAACAAATTAAATTTAAAAAAAAAATTGTCTTCATTGCGCGCTCATATATACTCACGTTCACTACTATTTGTTTCCTCCACAATAATCTCCATGTCACCCAAAGTTTCGTCTACCAATGCTGTTGACTTCGGTGTGCTTATTGTCGAGCGTTTATTTGTACGACGCGGTGTTGTTAACACACTATCCTCCAGCAATGGTATACCAACACAGGCAGTACTACTTTGAATCATTGGACTTTGTACGCTGGTTTCAATGAAAACGTTAGTTCCTGACATAGAAGCACGTCGTATGCTGCGTCTGGGTGTTGAAATTGAGCTTTTGTCTTCTTTAGATACATGATTGACTGCAGATTTATTAATATTTTGCTCTTGAAGTTGAGGCTCACTCTCAACGTAGAGTTCGCTAGCATCAATCACTTCTTCGAGTGGTTCAGTCAACTTTATTTCTGCTGGTATTGATTCTTCTTCAGACAATGGAGTTTGTTTTGTGGTACTGTTAATAGTATTTAAATCTTCTTTCTCCAACTTTTCGGACGGCACTTGCGTGTTAAGTTTTACATGTTCATTTTGGTTATTTGTTTTCGCATTTTCCTTATCTGCACTTTTGTTCATAGCAATATCTACAATAAAGAAAAAAACTTTAAGTTTAGGCCAAGACTATATAACACAAATTTCCATACCATTAACTGCCTTTAATTGATCTGATTCCATAGGCAACTCCGCGTCTGCTGTATTATTAAAATATAAAAAAAAACAAGAGAAATCGTTAATATCAAATTACTGTCAAGTCTTATAATCCTATAGTCATTATTTGAAACCAAGAAAATTGTACATATTAGAACCACAAACTGGGCTGTTAGTTCTAATATTAATGTGAATATTTTTTCCATTAAGAATCACCTTATCATATTTTTAATTAATACTGACTATAAAAGAAAAGTTTCAACGGAAAATTCGCAATGTGGCTGGTGGATTTTTAACCCTAAAATTTGGCAGGATACGCTATATGTATATATATATATATATATATATATATATAAATATATATATATATATATATATATATATATATATATATATATATATATATATATATATATATATATATATATATATATATATATATATATATATATATATATATATATATGTAGCTTCCGTTCAATAAAATCCACTGTATCAAATTTCAAGTAGATATTGATTTATTAAAAATGGTTATCATGCTAAATTATAAAAGTTGGCTATGGACTTGTTATGTAAAACTCCCTCCATAAGAAGTCAACACATCGAATTTTCAGTTGACTGTAATAAAAAAGTTTTTAACGCAAAATACGAAAAGTAGGCGGTGGGTTTGACACGTCTTTAAATATATTGATATGTTTGTTAAGCTTCCATATAATAGAAGACGCCATATCGAATTTCAATTTTAAGCTCAATACTGAGATCGATGACAAATTTTGATACCGAAAAAAAATGTATTTAAAAAAAAAATTGGGCCACCCCAAAAGTGGCATTGGAATGTGCATTGTAATATATGTTCAGCGCAGGAACATAGGAAGTCTCCATACCCAAATTTAGATCGATAACTTATAAACTGAGGGACTAGTTTGGATTCAGACAGACAGGGGATAACATGGCTAGTTCAATTCGATTCGTTTTGTCGAGCTGATCCAGAATAAATATACTTTATATAATTATAATACTATGTGTGAAAGGTATAATAAAAAAATAACCATAATCATCATCTAGTTTTCACGGAAACTTACGTTGATCGCTAAATTCTTCCTCCACAATAATGTCCATGTCACCCAAAGTCTCATCCACCAATGCTGTTTTTTTCTGTGTTTCTTTTGACGTAGAAAGCGAAACATCGTTCAACTGACGTTGCTTATTTTTACCATGTGGTGTAGTAAGCACATCATCAAAAAATGTTGTAGTACAGCTGGAGCTACGCTGATTTATTGAAGTTCGGGCAGTTTCCACTGTTTTGGAGGTAACTGACAAAGAAGCTCTACGTTTGCTGCGCCTTGGAGTTAATAATATTTTGCTTTTGTCTTCTTCAGACTCAATACTGCTAACTGCCGAGTGAGAAGCACGGCGTGTAATATGTCTTTTAACTTGTGGCTCAATCTCAGCACTAGCAACAATCATTTCATCGCTAGCTTCGCTCAATTGAATATTGGCTGGTGTTGTTTCGACTGGCAAGGAGGTTTGGTTTGCAGAATTTACTGATATGTCTTTGTGTACTTTACTAGCATCTACTTCCGGAATTTCTTTTATGTGGATGACTTCTTTTAGCGGTGTGGTTGGTAACTCAGCAGTATTTTCAATTTTGTTGTAACTATTATTCTCCACATCATCGCCATCATTTTTTTTAGATAACTCCTTAGCTGCTGTAGTATTTAAATATAGAAAAAAAATATATACCATAAATATTTAAAATGCTTAATATTTTTACTATGCTTAAAATAACTTACGTGAATCACTACATTCTTCTTCCTCAATGATGTTCATGTCACCTAAAGTTTCGTCCACTAGCGTAGTTTTTCGTGGTGTATTAACTACCGTTGATAGAGAATTGGCACTCAATGATCGGCGCCTAGTGGTTCGACATGGTGTACCAAGTATATTAATCAATAAAGATTTATCAGTACAAGACTCCATTGATTTCGTTGTAGCTGACATAGAAGCGCGCCGCTTGCTGCGTCTGGGAGTTAACGTTATGTCTTCAGTAGGCACAAAATTGTTGACTGCAGAATGAGAAGCACGACGATTTATTTGTTTTTGAAGTCGTGGCTCAGTTTCAATGTAAACTTCACTAGCATCAATCACTTCTTCAAGGGTTTCTCCTAATTTTATATCGATTGGTGCAACTTTTTCTGATAAGACTGTGTTGCTGCTAGAAGATTCTGTTATGGTCTTACATGTTTTATTGGAGACATCAGATATAACGTCTGAAAATTCGTTTATGTCAACGTCTTCATTAGCAGTAGCTTTCACACGTTCCTTTTGGTTTGTTGTTGTAGTTTCTTCACACTTAAGAGGTAATTCGTATGCTGCAATATCTGTTGCCATTATTTCAATATTGGTATCAATATTTGCTTCAATCATGGATTCCTCTTGAGTACTTGCTTCATTTGATTCACTTCTGATTAAATTTTCAGTTTTATGCTTGCTGCTTTTAATATCTGATAAGTTCAATGTATCATCCAATTCCAAGGAAAATTCAGTTTTTTGTTCAGCTTTAGTAATAGTTGCAACTTCAGTTTTTTTGTCTGGTGTATCTATAACTGAAGTTTTATGTTCCCCGATCATACAATCAGTAACTTCAATTACATTTTCCAGCTTTACAACTTCAATATTCAAATCTTTTGGCATATCTTGTGTTTCAGTTTTAGACTCTTTCGTATTACTGGCAGAAGCATAATCAGTTTTATCGTTACTACTAGTTTTTTCAAATGTTACCGAATCATCGCCATCTTTGAGCTTAAGAGGTGCAGTTGTTTTAAGCTCATTTAATACATCAAGGTCTGAGAATGATTTTGACTCATTCATATCTTTGGACTTATTTTGTTCGTTTTGTTTAGGTTCAACGGCTTTATCGTGTATTTCGAGCAATGCTATCGCAGAGCTGTTAGGATTCTTATCAACCATTTGATGATTTTCCCCCGAAAGCGTTAATAGATTTAGCGATGTCGCTACATCTGTTTCTTGTTTGGTGGCTTTATCTGCATTTTCATCAATAGAATCTTCTATTATGTAGGTGCGACTAAGCTCATCTGCTGATTCTTCCTCTAGATTTTCCGTGGCTGTTTCGGCAAAAAGCACCGCTTTATTGCACTCATTTACTGCAGCGTCAACAAGTGGCTTCTGAGTTGTATTACGCTTAAGTATACTGGATGGTGTATTAACTTTATATTTTAAAGCATGTTCACGTGCACTATAGGGTGAACTCTGTTTCAAGCACAAAGATTTACGTGCTTTTGCAACGAGTTTGCTACCAAGCGCAATTGGCGACAAACGCTTTTCTATAGTCAATAATTTTTTACCGGTTGATAGCTCAGAAGATTTTAGACTGCGTACAGCTAATGATTTACGCACCTTGTTCACAGCGGAAGTACCACTAGCGGTAGCGATCGGCGTTGACGTAGGTAGATTATGTCTGGGGCTGATGATTTTCTGAGCAGACGAAGGAATATGTATTCTATTGGTCGTGTATTGATATTTCCGACTTGGTGTAGACAGACTTCGACGCCTATTCTGAAATAAGGCAGTACGAGCAGCAGCATTGTCCTTTGGCGTCGCTAGCGGCGAATCTGTAAAAAGTTTTGCGTTTGCCTGCTTTTTAGCGCTGGTCAATAGTACACGTTTCATTAGTGATTGCGGTGTACGCTTAGGTGTTGCCGCCGGTGTTCGCGTTACTAACTTCGTAGGTGTTTTGCTTTGCAAAATCGAGCTGGCACTTTCAATATCACTAAGCGATGCATCCGATGAATCAATAGTAATAACAGATTCTGCCGAACTGGAAATGTTGACAGCATCCATTTTAGTAGTAGGCCGTAGTTTCTTCTTTTCGGAATTTTCACCTTTGAGTACAGGTCGTAAACGAGTCGGCGTGGTAAAATCGATGAAATGCATAGATTTGCTGCTGGTCTTATTCGATGTCTTTGGTGTTGAAAGTTCTACCAAATCCAGACTACTTTCGTCCTCATTTAGCTCAGACAGCACACTTTTCGGTGTGCTGTAAACACTTTTAGGTGTATTTGTTGTAGATGAAACGATGCCTCCACTTGGCTGTAGAAATTTGGTGAAAGATTTTTCAACACAAACTCCCGTCGTACGCGGCGAATATGAAGTGATAGCAATATCGGATTGTTGACAATACGATAAAAGTTTTCGTTTTTTTTCGGAGTTCGTATTCTCCTTATTTATTGTAGCATTCAGAATACTTATCTTCGGTGTGTCAATATTTTCGACAGGTAGCGATATGTTGTTTTCTGGCGTCTTACTGCGACGCTCCGATTCTTCACTTGCAGACTTGGTATCCAACAGTGATTCCGCGTCGTTGGCGGTTTTTTCCAATTCGGTTGTTTTATTTTTTTCATTATTAGTATCATCCGCAACGTCATCTGGTTCACAGTTGTGCATTTCATGTGAAATATTTCCCTTATCAAAGGAACTAATCTCATGTGTGCCACAACTGAAAAAAAGGAAAATTGTTATACTTGTATAAGCATAAAATAAAAGGTGTTTTTTAGAGGTGTAGACTTTGAATTATATTGAAATACTAAATTAAAAATTGACTTTATTTGAAAGATAATTTTATGCCATTATGTGACCACTACGGCTGGCTCGAATGTGGCGCATTCATTTTGCTTATTGACATGCACATTGAGTAAACAAATTTTTCTCATCACTGAATAGAGAATTGCGACAAAAATTGACTTCAAATAGATTTTCAGCACAATGAATAAAATTACGATGCAAACGATAGTCATTCGGCTTCAAATATGAAGAGATATTTAAGTCATACTTGCTATAAAGAGGATGCACACAGCTCCAATTGCTGTGCACGTTGGCAAATCGACGCAACTGTTTCTCTTGTACGCATTGTACGACGTCTTTGCGGATGTGTATTATCATTTAAAGTATAGATGGTGAGAAAACCTTACTTGGTCAATCGCATTAGTCGCTCTGATGGACGATTATGTCGACCATGAAATGGACATAGTGCACGGTAACATTGCCGGACTGAATCACGATTTACGAAATATATTTGCACAATTTGCAAACATTGTTCTGGCGTTAAGTTTAAGTCATGATAAAATGGCAAACCAAACTTAGCACAAATTACAATATTGTTTACAGATCTGACCAATTTATGACAGTTTTTATCGCAGTCGCAAAATAGAAACCTCTAAAAAAACACCCTGTAATATATAGCACAAGCGGTAGGCATTACTTACTTATGTATTGTGTACCGTTCGGGTTTTTTCCACTTAAGCTGCAAGAAATTGTGGTACTGTACTTTTGTGCACATATGTTAAAAAAAAACTCAAATACTTACCCTAAGATCCGGACAGGAGTTTGACGCCTGCGGAGGTACTTCAATTTGTTTTTCCGGTGTCGTCAATGCATCATTGGACTGCACTTCCTCAGATTCTCGATCTGTCTGTCTGGGAAATTCCCACAGATATTCGTCGTCTAATATTTTAATGAGCGCTCCGGTCTGCAGCGAAATCTTGTTGTGCACAATGCGGCCATTGATCAAAATAGGATGCTCTTCCGATAGGTTTTGTATGGTCACCTATAAAATTATGTTTTAATTAGTTTTTTTTTTTTTTTTTTTTTGTTGCGGCGCTCTTTGCTGTATTTACCTTGCCAAATGCATCACAATTTATTTCACAATGTACACCCTTCGCGCGTTCGTCCGACAAAATGAAGTCGCAGGAGTGATAATAGCCGAATGAAAATTTTTTTCCTTTTGCTTTGTGCTCTTCACCATGTACGCCATTTTCGTCGACAATAATTAATTTGGCACCATTCAAAAACATTTTTCAAGATCATTAGATTAGACACTTCGCAAATTAACAATTAACTTGTTTATACTGCAAATACAAAATAGACGCTGCGTCGTCGTCGATTGCAATTTGTTGTAAAAAAAGGGGACGCCTGACGGAGTACGAAGCCGACGCTGTGCATGACGCCGTTGCATTGCGGGCAGTTAAATTGAAAAATATCGCTTGAGTGTATTGCAGCGCCAAATTGCAAGCAATACTTTTTCTTTTGGTATTATTTATCATATTTTGTTGTTGTATTCAAGTACTGCAAAAGGTCGTCATAGGGGTTATTCGACGCGTTCGGATGTCGACCGATTCTCACATAAGTTGTCAAAATTTTTAATTGTCAAAAATTAAAATTTAAAGCAATGTTCGCTTTGTTTGTTAACTAATATACATGTTCATATGCATTCGCTTTTTTTTCTCTGGAAACGTTCGATTTACTTTAATGATCTTAAATGAAATTAATAATTTAAAACTTTTGTTAAAATAAAATAAATAATAAAAGAAAGAATAAAGAAAATAATAAAAGTAAATCTAAAAATAGCTGTAAAAGGCTTCTAATAAAAAAATATGAAATTAAAATAATTTTGTTAAATCTCAGGAAACTTGGCATAAGTGAAATGAAACTTTTAAGAGTATGATTCAGGAAAATTAGTTTCATGGAAATCAATATATATATATAAAAATGGAAGTATGTATGTAGGTTCCCTATAGACTCCGAAACCGCTCAACCGATTTTGATCAAATTTTGTAGCAATATTCAAAATAGTCCCGTGGGCAATTATGTGATTGGATAAATAGAAAATTTTTTTTTTTTTTTTGTTTCAATAAGAAGGAGCATGTGGAAGGTGAGGAAGGAAGAAGGAGTGGCATGGGGAAGGAATGGCAGGGGAAAGGGGAGGGCCGCGTACAATGTCACGGGGACCTACTAGTAATCAATAAACCTAATGTTGAAAGGAAAACCAAAAACAGCTGATAAAAAATATGATTAGAAAATTTCACAAATTTTCCAGAACTATGCGAAATGTCAATGTTACTCTCGTAGTTCCAACTATGCAAGTAAGCTTAGAACGTTTATTTTCAAGTTTTATGAATTCGATTAGGAATATGTTCAGCCTCGGAATGTAGGAAGTACCCATACCCGATATCAGATCGATATCTTAAAAACTGAAGGACTAGTTTTGATTGATACAGACAGGGGACAGACAGACGGATGTGGCTAGATCGATTCGTCTCGTCGAGCTGATCAAGAATATAGGTATACTTTATGGCGTCTCCGATACTTCATTTAGGGCCGTTCTCACGACTTACCGATACATAAGGAAATACGAAACGACAAGATATGTTATAGGCGGAATAATATTGAGTAGTGCATGTCACGACATCACAATTATAATAAATCAATTTTGAGTAGCCCTGGAGAATATTTAAAGAGGTGGACAATCCAATTGCAAAAACGTAAACACAATAAAATTATAAATTAGCAGAAAATAAATGGATGAGAGTGAGCGCCGCTGCTGCAGAAAAATACGAGCCAATCTATGAATAAAATCCAATTTTATTTTCTAATTTTTAGATTTTATCCGTTTACATTTGTGCAAGTGAATGGGAAAGTAAGTATGTTTTTATTTACTTACTCTTAAAAAAAGAATAATTTATTTCAAAAAATTTAAATATCATGTTGTCAATTTGTAAATAATTTGTAATATTGAAAGTACCGAAACTAAAATTCAAGAACCGGTTACCGAAATAAATTGGAACCGGTACAGAACCGTAACACGAGTTTTGGCACGTACCAAAACCGGAACCAAAACTGAATTACTCTTCACACTTCTTTCTTTATGCATAAAATGCTGGGGGTTACAAAACTTTTCAAATTTTTCAAGGGATACCACCCTAGCAACAATTTGAGATATTTGATAAACCTTTTGAGATAGATCACAATGTTGTAGGAATATCTCTAGCTATCAATATATAACAATATTTATACTGGAAAGTAAATAGAAAATTTGTAAGTAATAAAGAAATTTTGAACAATTGCGTCCGGCCAGATTCAATTTGCTATAACTCAGATTTTTGTTATCTAACCACGAAACTAAAAATGGCCTTTTACAGCGTAGTAAATTTACTGACAAAAAGATTTTCGAAATGATAAATGATCTGACCGCAATTAATTTTAATATCAAAAAAAATGACTACTGTACTGTAGTGCATTTGTTACTAACTGTTACAAAGAGAGATGACGTTTGTTACATAACATTTTGCAAGTTATTTTAATAGTGACTAATATAAAAGTAAATCAGTATTTGAAATTATATGACATTAAAATTCAGCAACATCTAACAATAATTACACTAGTCTACAACGAAAATGTGCATTTGCGACGATTTTCCCCATTTTTCAATTGAATTCAAAAATGGCCTTGAGAACTTTTTGCATGTATATATTTTTGCGGAATGATTTTTAAAGTGAAACTTCTTTAGCATCGTTGTCATTTGAAAATTCGATGAAACGAAAAGTGCAGTTAAAAAGAGACAAATAGGATTAAGTCTGCGAGAGAATGAGATATATTATTTTGCATGGTGTCTACACTAAGTTCGAAAAATACTATAAAAAAAGTCTAAATTTCCCTCCCACAAATCGGAACAATTTTTTAACTTATGACCACACAAACGTGTGGAAGGTTGAGGTAGGACGATAGAGGGCGGAAGTGTGAGATGAGCACAGGCAAATTGTCATAACTTATATCAAATGGTCATGATCTTGCAGACACGTACAAAAAATTGTTTAACAGTTGATTTCGTGTTCATAATATTTTTATATTTTTATTTAATGAAATATTTTCCAAAAATGGCCAAAACTAATGGTGAAAATTGTCCTGAGTATAGGAAGAAAAAAAATTATGTTAAGTACACTCCGGAAGTATCGCGAATTCTTAAAAAGGATTACGATAAAATTCCTATGATTTTAAGTGGCGATTTTTATGTGATTTTCAGATGCAGCGCTCCCTTTAATTGAGTTCTTCGACACAAAATTTAATGTAAAAATGTGCAACAGATGCATCTAGCCAACTACCAGATCGAAAACAGTAATTGGCGCTGTGTTCCAAAGTAATATAAATCAAATTGAAACTAGAGCATTTGTTTCCTATTTTAGTTATCATAAACCTCTCGTGCCATTTGTTCAAAGTGAAAACATGGAAACTGAATTATATGTGTCATAATATATCGTAAATATGTAAATAATAATAATTTGTGTTATAATCAGGAAATACCTAATGATAGATAAGAAGTTAAAGAAGCCACCAATTGATTGCCCTACTCGTTGGAGCTCGACCTATATGATGCTGGAGTATCTGCTGGATAAGAACGTGTATGACTTCTTCGCCAACTTTGCGGTAGCAAATACTGAGTTTTTTATAGAAAGAAAAGTCTGGGGTACTATTAACGAAATTGTTACCGTTCTCGAAGCAGCTAAAATTGCGACGACTAAACATCAAAGTTATGGCCGAATTTTACGCTATTTGGCATTGTAAAATTCAAATTGGTTAAAAAGGTACTGCTTTAGCTAAATTTTTAGCCTCCGAATTTGTAAAACATGAGTCTACTCTATTTGGGAATAGTGCCTTTTTATGTGCCATATTTTTAAATCCACGACATAATGTAAAGCTGACTTCTGAACAAGAAAGTATTTGTATAGCAGCTTTGACAGATTTATATTCCAAAGTTGTATCCGTTGCTGAAAAAGTGCCATAACTTGAAGAAAATAGTGCTACCTCAAGTAATTTATCTGAAACTGGAGACGATTCGAAATATACATGGATTTGTTTAAAAAGAACCGCGATGATACAAAAGGTAATAAGAAAATTCCACAAGTTTCCCAGAGCTATACGAATTGTCAAAAGTTACTCTCGCAGTTCCAGCAACGCAATCGGCTGGACGTAAAAACTCTGAATGACATTTTGCTTTTAAGATATAATTACAATTAAATAAGAAAAAACGTTAACTTCGGTACAACCGAAGCTTCAATATTCTTCACATGCATTAAACAAGTTACTGTCGATACCGTTGGACTTATGAGGGTTAGCTCTAAAAGTAGGCGAGACACACCTTCTTTGTCTTGAATAAAGAATAGTTTATTTCATAAAATTTAAACAGTATGTTATTAATTTGGTGTATGGTCCTTGGAACGCTGGCAATAGTAATTATTGATTTTTTTTTTGACGTGATAACGTCTATTAAATCAGTTGGTTTAGCGCAGAAGCATGACTCATTTCGTTCGACGTTCCGTTTAACGTTACGACACGGCACTAAACGAACGAAAAGCCAAAGGCGGAACATGTAATCGTACACATATGAATACATGTGCCGATTGTGTCGTTCCGCCTGAACAAGCAAGCGATAGACAGACCAGCGTGCATTGGCTTGTTGAAAGCTATAGTTATGTGTGTGTGTGCGTTTGCGAATTAGTGTTATCTAGCGCGCGGTGGGGTGCGGTATGCACATGGAATGTATGAATAAAAACATTGTAAGTGCATAATAAAGTTTGTTTCAAATAAAATAAGCACGCACACCATAGATCAAGGAAGACGACAATGACAGTTACTTTTGAATTTGAGTACCAAAAACACAACAACAAAAGACTTTTAAAGAAGATGTTGGTCAGTCGAAGATATATATATATATATATATATATATATATATATATATATATATATATATATATATATATATATATATATATATATATATATATATATATATATATATATATATATATATATATATATATATATATATATATATATATATATATATATATATATATATATATATATATATATATATATATATATATATATATATATATATATATATATATATATATATATATATATATATATATATATATATATATATATATATATATATATATATATATATATATATATATGAGAGAGAGAGAGAGAGAGAGAGAGAGAGAGAGAGAGAGAGCGTATAATTCACTATTTGTTGTTGGTAACGAAACTCTTTTATATGACAAGTTGTTTGTGTACTGATTGAATTATTGGAATTACATTTGAATTCAATTCACAAAAGTATGCAATTTTTCATCATTGTTTTCTTATAATGTTATCACGTAAAAGTATCGTCCGTAAACCGACTTTACAGACAACCATATTTTTGGAACCGGTACTGGTACCGGTACCGTATCGGTATACCGAAACTAAAATCCAAGAACTGTAGCTGAACCGAACCGGTACAGAACCTTATACCGAAACTCGCGGTTCGGTACGTACCGAAACCAGAACCGAAACCGAAATAGGTTTCGGTTTTATTCCCTGGTTATAATATATCTTAGGGCCGTTCTCACGACTTACCGATAAAACGACTTCACAATTATAATAAATCAATTTTGAGTAGCCCTGGACAATATTTGAAGAGGTAGACAGTCTAATTGCAGAAACGTAAACACAATAAAATTATAAATTAGCAGAAAAAAAATGGATGAGAGTGAGCGCCGCCGCTGTAGAAAAATACGAGCCAACCTATGAATATAATGTGCACGTTCGCATTTAAAATTTTAATACAAAATTTCAATTTTGTTTGTTTTTATTTTGTTTGCTTTGGTTTTTATCGATCGAGTTGGCAGGTCACTTTGCAAAAAATTCTGATAAATTTATCGGCTCGCGGAATCGGCGTTACGGTTATAGGCTTAATAAGAGTTGTGACATTGAAAACTAACATAACGCCTGAAAAATATGAGCGGTAAAGTTAAAGGCAAGTCATGAAAACGGCCCTTAAAGGTTTAAGTGGAAAAATATCAATTTGTTTAAACAAAAATGAAGAAAATGGGACATGTACGAACAAAATCTATGGAGAGAATCCAAAGTTGTGAAATTTCAAAAAATCTTACTAAAGTTCGACGTTTTGCTAATAATGAATTTTTACCCTATACAAAACGTATTAGTACTTATATATTGTTGTTAAATGCAATTAATTGAAATTTTAAATCGATAACAAAGGGTTTGTCGTGTCAAAATCAACAAATGATGTTCAACATGATGGTGTGCGGTAAGGCAACAGCTCAAAAATAAAATTACACACATATTTATCACACGATGATGCTGGAGCCTTGAATTCGTTGAAGTTAGTGGTTTTTTTTCTTCTTTTGTTTAGCTTGGAAGTAATAAATACTCGAAATGCATAAAAGTTACAGTGAAAACGGTAACATTAAAGGGGGACAATGCGCCTACGCAGACACTGTCGACTGAGGAAATCCCTGTGAGTGATGGGTGTATATAATTCCCCAGAATGCAGATTTTGTGATCATAAGGATGAGACTCCTCTTCATATCGTTGCAGAATCTGAAGCAATAGTCAGAAGTAATTTTCGAATGTTGGGCAGCTACGTTGTCGCCAAAAAACAACTGAATATTAATAATATTGGATAAGTAAGAAGGACAAAACAATAAATCTTTCTAGGGCGCAGTTTTAATTATAACAGTGCGGCACCTAGAGGATCTATACCGTGCAATTAGGTTTTCTAAGTTTTCTCTAGTTACATTCACAAATACTGCGACAGTCACTGTCGTCAACACCATGCCGTGTTACTGTAAAATTATGTACGTAAATATTAGCCAAAAGTACATATTACATTTATTTAGTAGAAATTAGTGATGGTGGACATAAATAAAAACAAAAAGCTATCGCTATCGTCAGTGTTAGAATATATGCGAAGTGAACACAATGAAAACTATCGATAGGAAGTATCGCTAGTTTTCCACCTCTGGACTCCGTTTTTGCAGGCGAATCGGAATTAAATAATTTAAAGTTAAGAATTAACACAGTTTAACACAGCGCCGAAAAAGGTAAGGAAAACGGAACGTTAGTGCGTGTATGTTGTTTAATGCAAGTGTTAAATCGGATTAGACCAACGCCTTCAACAACCATAGTAGCAACAACAACAACAACTGCTAGTGGACTGGTAGTGATTGATCAACTGTGTGGGTGAGGTGTGGAAGAGAAGAGGAGCAGTCGAATTTCGACCGATTTGATTTGGCCGACGACGGATAGACGCAACAACCGATTAAAATAATAAAAAAAGAAGTAAAATAAACGACAAAGGAAAATAAATAATCAAAAGAAAATAGAGTAAAATATAAAACAAATAAACGACACAAAGCGCTATTCGCAGGTTGCGGTTTACACTGCTACGTTGAAGGCCAAACCGCACCCCAATGTCAAACAGTCAAGTGAATGCCGGCAGCAGCGGTAGTGCAGAAGAACCGACGAGCGCCATTCCAAATCCAGCAGTGTCGGCGCCAACAACGACAGCAACAGCTGTGTCAGCAACTTCGACGGCAGCGACAGCGGCAACGACGACTGTGTCGCAGCAGCAGCAACAACAACAACAAACTGCCAACAGCAGTCAAGCGCCACCACACATAGTTGGAGCATCAACAGCTGGCAGCGAATGTGTCAATTTGGGCGTCGATTCGTCACCACGCGAGTCGGGCGATGACTCAGAAGATGAGAGCGAAATACTTGAGGAATCACCATGTGGACGGTGGTTAAAACGGCGCGAGGAAGTCGACCAACGCGATGTGCCCGGTATCGATTGTGTACATTTGGCCATGGACACCGAGGAGGGCGTCGAGGTTGTCTGGAACGAGGTGCAATATGCCAATCTGCAGGAGCTCAAGTCACAGGAGGACAAAATGCGACAGGTGTTTGATAACCTACTGCAGTTGGATCATCAGAATATTGTGAAATTCCATCGCTATTGGACGGACACGCAAAATGCGGACCGTCCGCGTGTTATTTTCATTACTGAATACATGTCGTCCGGTTCATTGAAACAGTTCCTCAAGCGCACTAAGCGTAATGCCAAACGGCTGCCGCTGGAATCGTGGCGTCGTTGGTGTACGCAGATTTTGTCCGCGCTCAGTTATTTGCATTCCTGCACGCCGCCCATAATACATGGGAACCTAACCTGTGATAGCATTTTCATCCAGCACAATGGGCTTGTTAAGATCGGCTCAGTCGTACCGGATGCGGTGCACTACAGCGTGCGCCAGCACATGGCCGCCGACATAGTCAGCGGCGAAGATAATAGTGCTGGTGCTGCTGTTAATAGCAACATTGGCGAACGTCGCTACTTTCGTGCACCGGAATATGGTGCCGCAAAGCAATTAACCGCTGCCGTTGACATCTATGCCTTTGGCATGTGTGCACTGGAAATGGCTGCACTCGAAATTCAACCCAGCAGCGAATCGAGTGCCATCAACGATGAGACTATAAGCCGCACTATAACCAGTCTAGAGAACGATCTGCAACGAGATTTGATATGTAAATGTCTGAATCGTAATCCACAAGATCGACCAAGTGCAAATGATTTGCTATTTCATCCGTTACTATTCGAGGTAAGTACGCATCATATTACATATGTATTTCGTTAGCACTCAAACGTGACTTTGCTGTGTAAATTGCAGGTGCATTCGTTGAAACTGCTATCCGCACACTGCTTGGTATTCTCGCCCGTCAATCGCACCATGTATTCGGAGACAACGTTCGATGAGCTCATGCAACGCTATAACCGGCCTGAGGTGGTTATGGCGCACTTGCGCTACGGCAACGTCGAGGAGCGTTTACTGCGTCTTAGCGATATACCAGCAGCCGATAAACTGGAGAAATTCATTGAGGATGTTAAATACGGTGTACATCCGCTGATTGCCTATAGTGGCAAGAAACCACCACATTTTCGCTCTCGTGCAGCCTCACCCGAACGCGCTGATTCAGTAAAATCGGCAACACCGGAACCGGTTGATATTGAATCGCGACGCATTGTCAATATGATGTGTAGCGTTAAAAAGCTGAAAGAGGACTGTAATGATATTTCCATGACGATACTGTTGCGTATGGACGATAAGATGAATCGCCAATTGACATGTCAGGTCAACGAAGATGATACAGCTGCAGATCTCACCAGTGAGCTAGTACGTTTGGGTTTTGTACATCTTGATGATCAGGATAAAATACAAGATTTATTGGAGGATACTTTGCGCGCTGGTGTCATCTCAGAGGCAACTGGCACTGAGAATGCAATAACAACAGTTGGTGGTGTTGGTGCCAGTGTAACAACAACTGCCACAATGGCGGCGCTCGAACAACTCGAACGCAACTGGTCTATTACCGAAACGGATAAGACAACGGGGATGGCAACATCAATGTCTGCAGCCTCCTCACCCACAACGGCTGTGATGTATGTGCCGCAGGAATCGCCGCAACAGTTGCAACATCAACAAGCAATGCCTGCGCTTGTTGACCAAATACATGTAGAATCATCAGCATCACCATCCGTCAACATGAACTAATAGTATTGAAATAAATAAAATTTAATTAAACAACAGCAAAATTGTAACTAACAACAAACAAAAAACAAACGAAAACTTGTCATACTCGTTAAGGGACAACAGTAGCAACTATAAAAACAAAAACTATCCATTACGAAGATTAACTTCGCGTAAACCATCAGTCAAGTCAGAGAGACAAAAGACAATTCATTGTTTCTTCATTTTATTTTTTTTTATATTATTTTATTATAAATTATGCTTACAAATTTTTATATTTGATTATTTGTTATTTTTATATATACATATATACTTAACTATATATACGTGTATTTAAATATTTATATTTATAAAAATTAATTGAAAAAAAAAAAGACAAATTATTTGAAAAAAAAGGCTTCCAGGCAAAATACATTTAAAGAAACCGAAATGAACGCTCCTATACTGCAGCACAGGAAACACACAAAATATTCCCATTAATATTTATAAAGCAGGCGAGCTTAAAACCGAATTCGAAAAATTTTGAATAAAATTTAAAATTAGATCTGAAATTCGCGAAAAGATAACTCGAAAGCAAAAAACAGCCAGACAAAAAATTAAGCTATTTATAAAATAGCCTTTCTACAGTTTGCATATACTTCATATGTATATTTTAATAGTATGAAAGAAGAAAACAAAAAACAGTTTTTAAGCTAAAGCAGCAATTAAGAAACCATATTGATGTTATATTCTTCTAGAAAATTAATTCAGGATGAATTATTATCTATCTATTGAAAATTGTATTTCACAGAAAAACAACAATAACGTAAATGTCCTTAAGAAGTTATATGTAAAAGGAAATAAATCAATTTAAATCAATAACACAAACCACACTGGACACTATTATAGAAAAACAAAAAAATAAATTAACTAAAGAAAAATATATTATTAAAATAGCTATGTAATTTCCATGTAAAAGTAGTTGTTCATACTTTTTTAGTTCCGAGGCCGGACTTTCGCTTGGCGATTCTGCACATAACGAATTGTAAATGTCAACAGATCAATATGTGAAATGGAGTAGAGTCTAGACTTTTTGAGTAGTACTTGGATTGTTGACAATACAATTCTCACAAATCTTGGCTAATAGGTATGATGTTGGTCCTTCTCCTGCATTTCCATATTGCTTTAAGTGTTGTTCCAAAAATACATCAAACAAAATTTTTGAGAGTCTAAATAAGAGTCGTCACGAAATTTCGATATTCGACACCATTTCCCTATCATCCTAATCGACCATTTGCTAGACATTCCCAAGGACGACTGGATTTTCGGCCCAGACCGATCTGTACAAGGAGAAGTGTACAGTCGAAGGTTGTCCAAATCAGCACAAGTGGTTGTACCAGCCGAAGTCAAGCTGTTACAACCGAAACCATTTGCTAGAGAATAAACTCCAAATTTTCTTGTGAAAGATAGTAGTAGTTTTCATTTTTCAATCGGTATCCTTATATTCATACACCCAAGCAAATATGTCCGGGACACACTCGGAAGCAACACCAGCAGTAGGGATGAAACTAGTGAGTTGTGTAAGTTTTTCGTTTTGTTTAGCAAAAGCAGTTTGTTCAGTAGTTCAGCAGTTATATGATTGAAAGGAAATACAATCAAATAGAAAATATAATTTGCAGATTAAAATCAATGACTTTTTAGAGTCCTCAGTATATGGCTTTTGATCGGGGGCCGTGAGATCAAGTCTAAAGTCGTCGCTGGAGTCAACATTTCAGCATGGCCTTAACTATGATAACGAGAAGACGGTCATTTGTGGGATTATTAAGTTCACCATCGGAGCGCTTCTAAATTTTACTTAATTGGGACGGTTCTTGTATGATTTAACGTAAATCTCACAAGTCTTCGAAGCTCTCAAAGACTCATAGTTTGGTGTGAGTGTGTCAACTTCTTCTCCATGTTCTCCATAATGGAAATAGAACAGGCTATAATTTAAATATACTAATGTATTGATTGGTTTATTAAAGGTATTGACAAGAAATTATTAAAGGTTACTCTCCGAAGATTATAAAATAAACAACCAAAAAACAAAGAAAGATCTCCTAAAATTATACACTCGGTATTATTTTTAGGATAGAATCTTTTTTGCATTTATATTTTTTAAAGACGTAACACGCAGGGTTAGTTCACCGCCAGTCCAAAATTCGTTGTGACAAATATATTTGATCCACATTCAAATTTATTTTTATTTGTCTTAAACTTTTTGATTACATTTGTATGTATATAAGTATGATATATACGTAGTGTCATTAAGAAAAGAAACCCAATAAAAATGCAATGGTTAGGAAAAACTAAAAGTATGTACTTTTAGCTAGATAATCTCAGTGATAAATTTAAGTTGATACAGCCTTTTGCAAGGGACTAGTCCGCCCGAAGTTCTGTTAGCTTGGCTCGCTTAGACTGTGGTTCCTCATCTATAGCCTCTGGTTTTTCATTCTGAATTGTGGATGACGTTTCCACAATGAGCTCCATTGTCGGCTTCGTCGTCGTCGTTTGCTTACGTACAGCCAACTTTTCTTCATACAAATCCAACAGTTTATTGCCTTCATATAAAACAAACGGCAATGTAGCGCGCGTATAATAATCCGGCAATAATTCTAGATTGTTTATGACCGTATCGAGCATATGTGACTTTTCACACCATATACCAGGCGCATCATTACGTACGGGATTAATGTGAACGTGCAGATGATAGAACGATGGCTGATAGTGAAAATACATGCGCAGCTGTGTCGCTGGAATACCATAACGTTCTTGTATAGCCTCGGCTGCGCCGGAACGCAAGTTACGCAATAGCGGCAAATGTGTGGCATTAAGATCACGCAGAGATTTGATACCACGCTTATGAGTAACGGCCAGCAGATAGAGGGATTCAACATTGCGCCCATCCCATTTCAAATCGGGCAGCAGTATGTAACCCGTCTCTGGATCACTGTCCTCGTAAACAATGCGTTCGGTTTCCTGCTTGTGCTCGAGTATGTTATACACCCAATCAAGTGTGAACTGATTTGATTCTAGGTATGGCAGTGTAATGGATTTGTACAGCTCCGGTGTCTCGTTAATGAGGTACTTTTGGCATATGGAATACTTTTCGATGTGCTTATCGGTGGCCGGATAGACAACAGATGCCTTAACACCTAACAAATAGTGTATTAATTAATGCAACGGCGATTAATGATTGCTACTTACCATTCAGCACTGCACTAGGATGACACTGATAGCTGCCGTAAATGTTATTCACGAACTCCTTTTGCACTTTTAGATCGCTATTGAAATACGTTGGCTTATCCTTCGCTTCCGCACCGACCACATGATCCTCTGCCGTACTGTGTGGCGTTGCAACATCCGTTTCGCGGAATGCCTGCTTTTCAAAGATTATTATTGCTGCATCCTTTTCGGAAATGTCGGGGAATGTACCCAGCAGTGCAACACTCTTACGCACGCTGTTGTTGTTCAGGATACGCTCTAGCCGGAATTTAGACAGATTGTATTTAGGCGTCACTGGCTCCGGTTCTTTATCGTTCGTTTTTGGTGTAGCACATGGATCGCTACTTGATGAAGTTGGTGTTGAAGTCTCTTCAACCTGTTCTGGCATTTTGCGCGTTTTATTTTACTTTATTTTATTTAATAAGTATAATAGCGCAATCCGGCGTCTGGCGATTGATTGTGCCTATTCACAATTACAAGATGTTAAACAAATCCATTGCGAATGTACAATGAAGACCACTATTTACCATCACTAATATAGGGCTGCAGCAACGCATTGCAAGATTCTTATGAAGGGCTATATCGCGGCCATATTTGTGCAGCTATTTTTGACATAATCGTTATTTCTTTACAGAAAAAAATTACATTTAATGATGTTTTGTTCTATCGCTTGGAAATACTCCAAAATGTGTAAATTGTTTTTAGAAAATTTAGAAGTCTTTTGTCCAAAAATTGAACATTTTCTCTAGAGATTATAGAAGACAAGGTCGTAATCAGGATTTTTTCTAGGCAGATGTTTTGATTTCCATACATTTTTTTTTTCTTTGATAAAGTACATATGACAGTTGGACCATAGGACAGTTACGGCAGAACGACCGGTAATATCTATAGATAAATCTATAGCTACAAGAAAAAAAAAATTATGCAAGTTTAGATCGAACTAGTTTAGGTCAGAGACCTCGTCGAGTAAACATTTCAGCTTTTTAAAATATATCTAGCACCCGAAAATTTTAAAGGTAATGATAAAAAAAAACTGTTTTTGCGGCACTTCATGCGTTTATCAAAAAACATTGAAAAAACCTTCGGGTTTAAACGAAATAGTCTGAAATTTTATGCAGACTTCTAATTAGTACTACATTTTTTTGCATACTATTTAAAAAGGACATTACATTTACAATCAATTGGCTTTTCGTTTATCGAAATCGAACACATTTTGACTAAGTAAACTTTTTCTAATGGAATGAAATTTTCGTTTAGCTTATTTTTATACTATTCGCACAGAGTTTGAATAGTATTATCAATTTGTCTGAAAGTTTTTAATGCATTAAAAGAGGCATCGTAGAACCCATTAGGTATATATAACCTTGATCAGCTCGACGAGACGAGTCGATATACCCATGTCCGTGTGTCTGTCCGTATGTCAGTCCATCTGTATGTTGTTGCACATCTTTTGGGGACTAATTTTGTAGCTATCAAGTTTAAAATTTGCACATACACTTCTTTTTACTGCAGTTTAATAGCGTATCAATATTGACCCGGCGCGCAAACTTTTTAGGGTAGCCCCCTACCAACCCCACTTTTGTATGAATAATTTTTTTATCAATATCAACTTAATAATTGATAGGGTAGCTTCTAGTGGACGGACGCTCACATATACATTAATGGATGGGACCCGCATACTTTTTGGGGTAGCCCACATACAAAACCCACTGCACACTTTTGTGTTTTTGTATGACAAACTTCTTTCTTAAAATCAATATAAGGTTGAAATACGATTTAGTGGACATCATCTTCATCATCTTCCCGCCCACTTTTTGAGGTACTTTCATACAAACCCAAAGCTCACATGCATTTGAATGAAAAACTTCAATATCAACTTGAAATTCGATATGGTGGCATCTTATAGATGGTCGCTTCATATACGGCTACGACTTTAAATTTCGTGCGAATAGTATTAGATCTTCGGTTCGACTGAAGTTAACGCTTTTCCTTTTCCTTTTTTTTTCAAACGAAAATGGGGATTGGATAAACAATAACTTGTTTGTATCGGTTAGAATGATTAATGATATATTATGTTTTTAAACCGAATCGTCACTGTCTCTATTAAATGACCAGCGGTAATTAGCTAGCAATCTGACTGGCCTCTTTTGTTCGAAACTTTTCTATTGTCGATATTTCTTCAAATAATCATTTACCCTATTCATTTCAAAGCTTATAGAGATCTGGGAAGATTGCTCCCATGAAGGAATGAAACTCAGTCTTGCTCTCTTTCTGTTAGAGTAAGAGTACAACATTTTTTTTTTTGTTATTGGGCTAGTGTAATAATCTGGTTCCGGTTTTTACTTCCGAAAAAAGTATACGGAAGTGAATTGAAATACTGAGAGCATAAATGACACATAAAATGCTAAAAAGTCAATCAGTGGTTACAGGTTTATGCTAAGCATTTTCAATGTTAAATTCCAAAAGAATTAAAATTGCTAAATCCTCCGGAATGTGAAAAATTTTAAACTATTTTAACGAAAAAGAAATGTGCAATTTTCGTTATTTCTCTTTCACACTTTCTAGTAACAATAAGACATGAATCAATGTTGCACATTGACGAACACTATTCAATTCTTTCAACTAAATTTGCCAGAAGAAACTAAAAATGCCCGCTACAAGAACCAGCAACAACAACAACAGTAAGAGCAATCACAACGAACGCGATACGCTCACCGCCGTGAAAATGTGAAAATCTCAAAGAAAACGAGTGAAAATTGTCTAAAAGCGTGTCGCGTTCTATGCTAGTATTAAGTTTAAAGTCTATTTATTATTTATATGTTTGTATACAACGCGTAACTGTTGCAAAATATACGCGCAGTCAGCCATTATTCTTGCGGCTGACGAGAAAACTCGCTTAACACTCACACACACACACACATATACATGAACATATGAAATTATTAAAAATTCCAATTATTAAAGACCCAAAAGAGTTGGGCAATGTGTGTGAAAATGAATTTGCGTCAGTTTATATTTTAAATAATTCAGTGCTCAATTGACGTGTTTAAACAAGGCACTGCATGCGGCACTGAATTTCTTCACCGCTCCAGCTGCATTAATTGTTCTTGTTGCCTGGAAGATTTTTGGACGACGTCTTCTTCGTTCGCTTGCTCGCTCCCGCTGATTGGAAAGTGAGCGTCACATACAGGGTGCTGTTGTCAGCAGCTGTGACGTATAATACAAAAAAGTGAGTTTAGTCCAAGACAAAAAAAGCGTACAAATTCATTCATAAAAAACCAAATGTGCATTTGTTGTTGTTTTTGTTCTTACACTCGCCCTATGCGAGCGTAATGCATGGCAATTGATTTTTCCAATTAGACTTTGTCGCCTTGTTTTTGTTGTGTCTTATCGGAACAAACATTTCTTATTGGCCCCGCTGCTACTCAAGTGGTTCTTATTGGAGATTAACACATTAATTCGTTTTTATGTTCTCTCGAACAAGCAATAATAATAAATCCATTTGAAACTCAACTAAACACGCCAGCAGCGACCCTGTAAAAATAAAGATTTGTGCATTTGGCTCATGAAAATGTTGATTTTATAACACAAAAAAAAAAACCTTTTGGTTCTTTCTAATAAGAATGCTGTGCTACGCTAATGCAGATGGAGTGCACAGTGGTTCATTAAATGTTATCAAATCTTTGAATTGGCGTTTAGTTTAGATGAAAAGTTGCGCCTTTTTAGTTACACTTTGTGCCAATAAAGTATAATTGAAAAATTTTCAGAATTAAATTCCAACTTTTTGTATAAAATATAATTTATTTGAAGCTGACAATTAATCTTTAATTTAGTTTTTTATGGTGTTAACTGGTAGAGTTTATTCCGTTGTATTTGTTACATCTGGCATGGCCTCTTTTATAAATATGTATGTTTAAGGGTCATTGAACTGTTGCAGGGTATATTGTCATTGCCATTTATATTTTGTTGAATTAAGCTTTTCATATATGTTCATAAACAATAAATGCTTAAAACTTCGAACATTAAATAACTGCTTTTGTTCTTTGACTGAAGTTTCTTGATTTTATATCATAAAGAATATCTTCTCTGAATTTACTGAGCAATGTTCCAATTAAGAAAGGGTTAGTTAAAAGTTGGGACTTAAATGTTTAGTGCGTATATCGCTTATCACTTTCACTTATTGCCGAGCTAACAGGGAAAGTTAATATATTTCATTCCAAAGTTTGAAACAATTTCAAGACATTAGATTTTTTACAAAACGTTAAAAAAGATTTATCAGGCGATACAAATACTTCTCTAGTTCTATATCAATTACATTTTATTTCTTTGAAAAGTTCGAATATATAATGAGAAACTTCATCACACATTGGTTTGGCGTAAAATTTTCAGAGGATCGAGCTATTTATTTCGGAGGCCATCGCTTTAGCAGTGCATTCTCATTTGTCTGCTCTGAAAAAAAAAAAAAAATGGTTTCAGTAATAAGGTCATTTAATGAGCCGTTGTAGGAACGAATTGATTGATTGAATATACGATTGTTTTAAATGTTAATTGATTTTTTACTTTTGAAACAAAATTAAAAGTTGAACAAATTGGTAGTCATTTTTCGGATCTCAATTTCTATGAGCACTATTTTTAATTTTTTTGAAAGTTTAGTGGTGTAGCAAGGGGTTCGGAGGAAATCTTCTTTTATTTTGCTGCTGATTATGTAATTGTTAGACTTTTGTAGGGGTTTTTTTATTCTAATCACATTGACCTCCTGGAGACCAAGAACCATATATTTTGCTCTCACCTTGGTTAATCATGTCCGTCCTTTAGTTGAAATAGCGTTTATCTATTTAATTTTATGCTCCATGAAGGTCTCGAGAAAAAGGGCTTGTTACGCCACTGAAAAACCTAGCAAATGCTCAAGTAAATCTAAATCTGTTATACGATGTAGATCGTTTTTTTTTTTTAAATAAAATACTTTTAATTTCATTTTGTACTTTTTTAATTGCTGTCCAGCATAATATAAGTTGAATTCCAGCGGGTCTTAATATCAAACTCGAAGTGCATCAATTATTGTAGCAGATTTGTTCTGTGAACGTTTTACTTTTAGAGAGAGGATGGTTTGTTATTGCATTTATCGGTCGCAACTATCGAATCGAACATTTTTCGTTATATGGACAATTTATGGAAACTCTGATCCCTCATTCTAAGCCTATATTGTGAAACGCCTAGTCACATAAAAACTAATTCTAGTGATAACGTCCTTTTTCGGGGATGTTTGAGCCTGTCAGGCCTTTTCGTGCTACCTAAGCTTCGGTCTAAGCACTCACGAAACAAGCCCACTATTTGATTTTGAGATATTAATCTTTCGTACTCACTCAAGCAGAAGCCCGTGTATCACGAAAAAACGATGCGCGCATAACTCTGGGTTTATTTTTTTTGAATAATTTTTTAACACATTTTCTCCCACAGAAAAGCAACGTTATAATGCAGCGTTTGTTTGCTTTGTCAACTAACAAATAATCTTCACCTTTAACACACGTATTTATGCAACAATACTAGAAATAATAATATTAAACCCACATTTCGCAGTCAATTTAGTGTTTACCGTAATACCAGAGTTGTCGCTGTGATTCTTCTTGTTGTTGTTTTTATTGTGTTTGGTATTTGCTGCTGTTCCGGCTAGAATTCGAGGCAACGAGAAGGAAAACATTTCCGCTTTGAAACTCACTTCACTGTCAGAGGCGAACGGTCGGCGTACAAGGCCGGACGGACAATCTTTGGAACGGATGAAAAGAATAACAACGGCACTATAAGTCAACGACAACGACCCGCAATGGATAGACGAAGACGTCGAAACGTATAAACGGACCGACAGACAGATAGCCATGTTCGTATACTTACATAGTTGTTGTTGTGGTTCTTATACTTAAATCCAAAATAGACAGACATGACATCCGCCGTGCTGCTATCTTCCACTTTACATTTCTACCTTCTCGCTGACTCTACTACATACTCGTACATATGTACGTACAATCATGCATGCTGTTTGTGTTGCATCTACAGCAACTATATCCAAACACGCAAACGTATGCCAACAGGGTGTGCCAAAAAGAGGTAGATACAATTTTAAATGTGAAAACATTTTAATATTGAACTATGGAAAATGGCTGTGGTTCAAGATTTGTAGCGGACAAATAATGAGTTTGATTAATTATTTGACAACGCATACTACACATCATTTAAAAGGCCATGATAACTTCTTTATTTTAAAGTTTCTATTATGATATTATTATATATTATATAAATATTATTATGATATGGCTACCCGATAACTGGCTTTCCAAATAATGGAAATTACCTTGGAATACTCGTAATAATTTTGGATTATGATCCATTTCTTGCTAGCCATTCCACGCAACAAGGGAAGAGGTAATGTGTATTTTTTGACTTCTACAATTTGTCCATTTTTTCGCGTTTGTACATCGTCTTTTCTTTCAAACTTTGAACCAGTTAAAGCACTTGCTAGCGATTATAATCATATTCCAGAAGCATTGAGTGAGATCTAAATTGACGAAGAGCAAAATGGCATTGTAAAATGACATTTGCGGACTTCTTAAAAAACAAATTGAGTCATCTGAAAACTACAGTTTCTATTAAAGAGTTCTGCACAAGTTCTAGAACTCGAAAAACAAATATACAACTGCAGCCACTTGCTTATGGAAAATAACATGCTCTCCAGATGTCCTCAAGAGATAAACTCCCCATTGAAGTTTTTTCAGTTGTAGACTGTCACTATCACTATCCAAACTACCCCAGCTGGGAAAAAAATTTTAACCGTTTTTGGGTACACCCTGTATAAGGTAAAAATATTATTACACGCGTACTTCGGTACTACGGTCCTACGGTACCACTGTAAACTGTTACATAGACGGGCAAACACATAAAACCATAGATTCATACATACATACACGTACACGTGGCTGCACTTGCCGCACCAAGTGCGCTACTTATATGACGTATGCAGTTATTATAGTTGGCAACTTGTTCATTCTTTCTTTCGTTCCCTCATTTTTTCTTTCTTTTTGTTGTGTTTGACTTTGCCACAAACACTACAACAACAAATACAACAAAGCGTATGGATGTATTGAATGAATGGGTCAGGTGAGGTGAGATGAGGTAGCGGATTGCAATGTTGCCGCTATTGGTGACTGCTGCTGTACAGATTACGTTGCACCTTTTGCATACTTGAGCAGGTACGCCTTTCATATTTATTTTGTTGTTTTTGTACTCTTACTCCCAGGGCTGCCAACACCATGGCACCCTGCCTTGTCATCTTGCTGTTGTATTTTTTCGCATATTATGCGGTAATTTAGCTTGACTTTTGTTGTTTTTGTTTTATAACGCATTGCATTTTGTTTATAAGCTGCCGTTTATTCTATTTGATACAAAAACGTACATAAAAATAGATAAATTATTTTACAGTTTGAAAAATTTGTATTCATAGAAATAAATTTTGCACAAATATTAATTTTTTTGAGAGTCCATATACATAAGAGTTCATATTAAAGAATTTTTAAAAATACAACAGAGCGGGGTCGAGTAAACTAACTATTGCAAGCCCTATACACTAAACCCTGAATGTTCAATGTAAACTACATCAGCTGTTTCATGTTCGCATGTAAACACACGCACACACAACATGCAAGCACTACACCATACATAAAATTAAATTGATCTAAACATTTTCAGTAATTCACCCAATTTCGAGATAATTGTACTCCTAGAAGGCATGAATGTAAATACCAATTTATTACATGTAAGTGACAAGTTATGATTTTCAAAAGATTTCAGATTTTTTGGAAAATAAAAAACCTTTTGACGAGGTAAAAATCAAGTGACGAAAGCCGACAGGAACTCACTAATCTTCTGATATCAATTTCGTGACGAAAGATGTTTGTTTTTCGTTGGGATTGATTGAAATATGTAATTGAACGTTAAAAGACGTTTTTATTGAAATATAACACGTCTCGATCGGACTTATCAAACCTCGTTACTGCGCTTTCGTCACTTGCGTGGACTACAGTCCACAGTGATGATAGCCTTGTCTTATCAGTTCACGCACATTACCAATGTTTTCTAGGGCAACAGCTGTTTTTGGACGCTGTTTTTGAATTCAGCATACCAGTCATAAACAGTAGTTGTTGATAATGCTTTATCGCGTGGAAGTAAGTTTATCGATGCACACATCAAAAGCAAATCATCGCCCGTATCAGACTTGGTACTTGGTTTAGAGGAAATCCAAGGGGATAGTGTATTAGCGTATTAGTGTATTGTGAGCTGCTTAGGTCATTTGCAAAATAATAGTAATTGGCCATTCCCAAGTGAATGGCAATCAATAACTTTCCCCACTAATATGGAGTTCTGTGAATGACCCTACTTGTTCATATTTGTTTAATATATTACCAAAAAATCAAACAAAAACAATTTCATACATAATATTTTTTTAAAGATTCAAATGCTGACCGCAAAATATTACTGAACATATTTCGATGCATTGCTGCGTTTTTCCCACGGGAGTTTTCAAATAATTTTAGCTTTTTACCTTTTGATTTATTTACACATAAGGTATACATTTTACACATTATTTTGCTCAAAACACAAAACTGCAATATTGCAGATACAAACTCTGCCATTTTATTTGTTTTTAAATGAATTTTACATAAGGGATTTAGTATGGTTATTGCGATGTTATTGCTATTATTATGTAAATTTTTTATGGATTTTTACTTTTTACCACTGCAGCATCAATTTAACCCAGTTTCGGTAACTATAGTTTTTACCGGTTTTACTTGGCGTCGTCCCACCTACTACATTTCCGCTTATATTTTGATTTGGCAACTCTAACGGTAGTTAACATTGAAATTGGCAAAAACAACAAAATTGAAATAGAGGCGGCTTGCGGATTTTTATGCAAACAAACTATTGTTGTTGTATTTTTGCTTATTGTTGTTTGTGCTATCGCCGTATTGTCTCCGCCGACAAGTTATGATTTTGTTGTTGTTGATGTTTTCTTTTGTTGTAATGGTTGTTTTTGTGATTGCATGAATGATTCATCCGAACGCATGCTCTCTTAATACCAGCTGTTCTTTTGTGTTTGACACTCTTCTACTCTCTTATTTCCACTTACTAAGTTTCGCACTTGAACTTTATCTTTTGCTCACTACTTACTCATTCTGTTTAAATAAATTTACTCATTTATTTTGTTATCAATTTAATTTTTTGTGTTATCCTCTCTTCTTTTTCTCTTTTGTTATAGTTAGACAATTGGAAATACATATATATATATATATATATATATATATATATATATATATATATATATATATATATATATATATATATATATATATATATATATATATATATATATATATATATATATATATATATATATATATATATATATATATATATATATATATATATATATATATATATATATATATATATATATATATATATATATATATATATATATATATATATATATATATATATATATATATATATATGTATGTACATACCAATTACGAGTGCCAATGCATATAATATATGAGTGTACATATATGGTTTTTATATTATACTGATTTTTTTAAGTTATAATTTGAAAATCATATTTATTTGTTTAATTAATCATATTTCTGTTTTAAATACGGAACACACATTTTCTTTGTACTAAATTGCATACCATTACCAGCAGCAACAAGAACATTCCCACTTAAACCACTTCAATCGCCAACAAACAGCAAGAAGACAGTACATTAACATCGGCAGATGTAATACTTAAACACCCTTCTTTAAGGATTATTGTAGACACTTTTAGTTCGATGAAATAAACACTCGGATCACGATACCATTCATATGTTCGGGTATAACAACCATATAAACCAATTACACTGGTACACAAAATAAAAAATATTGTGTAGACAAACTTTTTTTTGTGTATTTTGATACAAGTATACTGAAATATTCTCTGATCTCTTCGTTTTCTGTAACTCGAAAAAAAAAACACATTAAAACTTATAAAGAGCAGGAAATTATCCTTGTGTAGAACTCAACGGACAACGATACCAACCAAAACAAAAGTAAACTAAAAAAACTAGAAAAATGTAATGGCTAGATCCGCCAGAGATATGTATATATCCAGTCTGGAACTTCACCCAAATAATCTGGCCATTAATCTCTTAGACAACACCCTCACGTTACGTTGCCTTTGAAGTTATTATCCGCTTGATCTCTCTAGTCATAGTTTAGTATAAGTTAGTATTAATAAGAACTTAAAATTGTTGGTTTTGTAATGCATATGCAACAGCGTCAATTTAAATCACACCATTCATTTAATGTTTCACATAGAGCAGATTGTAAATAAATCAATTATCAGAAACAAATATCTTGATGACCATAGAGCAATACTGTCTCCAAATTCAAATTAAGTACTTCAAAATGCGGGAACATAGTTTCCAAATCGATTTTCTCGATTACATCCAATGCTAAAACTCTCCATACGTTCAAAGTTTTCGAATTTAATGGTGTTTTTTTCACAATTACCAAAAATTGAGCAAGAACAGATCTGTTTTTCCTATACAGAATTGCTATATGAATCTCCATAAATATAAAAGATGAATTTTCTAAATTTTCTAAACGCAAACGTGTGCAGAATATCTCCAAAAATACAAACGTTTGGAAAAACTCATAATAGACTCTTTAGATTTGCTTGTGCAGCGTATAAAAAGCATTCTCGGCCTTTGCATTGCTTATCGGTTTTCAGAGCTAACCCCGCATGGCCCCAACACAGCCGCTTCGTCGCTCGTTGAACTGATGAGTCTATAAGAACATTAATAATTTCTTCTTGTTCTTTGCTACTCGTTTTGTGGTTGTTGTTTACGTATTTTTATCAGAAATTCAGCAAGCAAAAGAATATTATATATTGTACAATAATATTTTCTATGCGCGTATTTTTCTTTTTATCAGGGCTGCTAAATCACTACAAAAGCAATTGTTGTTTTGTAACAGCTTTTCTGGGCTGGTACAGCCACATGGGCCTTTTACTGCACAGTTCTTCTTGCGCAGAATGGACCGGGTCGGTAACCCAGTCGTCATCGATTCGGCGGTACTTTGGATCCATTGGTACAGTTTCACTCACAAAAAAAACACAATACTAGATTGTTTACAAGACCCATCCATTTGTATAATACTATTAGAATTATAACACAATAGAAAATATGGATCGTTTCGAACCATTTCTCTTTTTTTACTTTAATGGTAAACTTTACTTTCCTGTTCATAACCACTGTTACTTTATAACATCTCGTTCCATTCATGGTGCTAAGTAAACATTTAATATTTGGTTTCGAAATGGTTCGGTTCTAAACCAGTTTGTGCATCCCTACTCTTAATTTCTATAGAAAGTATGTTCTAATTAGAAATGTATCATTAAAGTACATACATACATTCACAAAGAAAAAAAAATTGTAAGACATTAAACTGCAAAAATTTGATCAACGAATTCAATTCTAAAAATCTGGCAACTACTAAATTGTGTATTTATTATGGCTAAAGAAAATTAAAGTATTTTGTTATCGATTGATTTGACACCACAAAGTTAAAAATTAGGCTTTCCCAAATGGTGATCGAAATATGTTGTTAAATTTGAATATAAAGTTTTCATTAAAACACATTTTACTTTCTTTTACTTAAATGAACTCTGAATTTATGACAATTAAGTTAATATAATCAAAATTGAATACGGTTATACATGTAGCGATATCCGATAAGTTAAACAATTTATTACAAGTACTTAAGAAGTTTTACTATTTGATACATTTACTTATTTATTTTTGTTAGAATATTGTCCAAACTTTTCTTATTACTTATTAGAATTATATTGTTTGACGATCGTGGCTGGGTGCAACAATCAAAGAGCGTAAAAACACTAGAAGTGAAGAGAGAACAAGAACCAACGTTAACTTCGGTTGAACCGAAGCTCTAATACCATTCAAATGAAATGTTAAACGCATTTGTAAAACAAAAACGTGGGTGGTGATGTGTTTGTACTGGGGCTGTCTCAAAAAGTTGGCGCGACAAGCCTGTTAGTATATCAAATATAACGATTATATATAAGAAGTTACCATATTTCAAGCTGATACTAACTGCACTAAAGTTGTTTTGTATGCAAATCCATAAAAATGAGCGTTGGGTTTGAGCGGGATCATGCTAATATTGACTTAACTAAAGATGTTTTTCATGCAAAAACACAAGAGTGAATGGTGGGTTTGTATGGCAGCTACTCTAAAAAGTGGACGTGGCATATCATTATATGTACTCTATAAATTTCAGACGAAACGTAGCTGAAATACCGGGTTTCAGTCAGATATCTAAAAAAATGGGCTTAAGATGCATCCTTCAATGCGTTACAAGCTTTCAGACAAACTGATAATACCATTTCACACTATATGTGAATGGTACAAAAAGAAAGACAGAGCGTAAAAACAACGTTTAGATATCACTGCCCTCAATAGTCTGCGTTGGTGGCTTCTCGGATTGCGCTCCCATTCAGCAGTGGCAGTGACACTCAAATGCCGGGCGCAGCAAGACAGACACAGACAGACAGTCTTCGGTCGAATTGGATTTAAGCGATAGACTATTAGAATCGCAGCCGAGCGAGCTGCACAAAGTTGTTGTTGTTGTTTTTATTATTTATATTTTTTTTCTGTTCTCAAACAAACGTGTGCGTGGGTGCTTTTAAAAGAAAAATCATTAAAAATTCTTTTTTAATATTTAAAAGACAAAAAGGTGTGCAAAAAAAGAAGTGCCTAAAAAATAAAAAGAAAGAAAAAATATATCGTAAACTTTTTTTTCTTTTTAATGTCGATGACGTTTTGTCACCTTCATATTATAGCTGATGGTGGTTCGTGCTGTTTTTTTTGTTCGTGGTCGACTTTTTTTACTTATTTTTATCGCGTATTTATTTTTTCGCGCTTTTTGTTTTTGATTTCCTTGTATTTTGCCCATGCGAAAAATAAGCTCAGATAATTTGTAAAAAAAAAAAAAATGAGAGTATTATATATTGTATAATAAAAGTGTGGAAAAATCTATGACAAACCGTCTAATAAATTCAAGTACATTTATTTTTTACGATTTGTGACGCGCTTAAAACTATCCTTACGTGCGAATATGCATTTCAACTGAACTTGGAACAGATCAGGCATATATCAACTTCGGCACTTCACTGTGACTCAATGAAAACCAATAATTTAAGCGTTCACACTACTGTTTTATTTAAACTTGTATGTACGGCCAGTGATTGACTCAATCGACCGCAATCTAGAAACAATTTTGTATATTATTGCGTTTTTACGTTTGTTGTTATTGCTATCGCCAATCACAATTAAAACGAGAGAGACACAGTCACAGTAATATGTGACTCTCTCTTTTGCGCTAACAGACTCTTATCAACTTGTAACAGGCTGCTCACATGCTATTGTTCAATGCGTTTGTATTTCAAGTGAAGCATACATATGTTTCATTCGTTATGTGGGTGACAATTGTTTAAGCCATTTATGCTCAAAATATTCAATCGATTTTAATAATATATAGATTGTGCATACCTGCAAATGACTACCTTTCAAATAGTATATTTTTGACCAAATAATTTGTATACGGTGGACAATATATAGGCTAGTTGGTTTAAATAAGGGCCAACCCTAAAAAGTGCTCAATTATAGGATTCAGTATAGAATATTTTTCTAATCGTAGATAATTTTAAATTTAATATTAACAATTCTTAGATCTTTGCCCATAAAAGTAGGCAGATTGCAATTTTTATGTCGTAAATACTTGCTAAAGACTATTTGTATATTCAGGTCTTAGTTACAACATTATCAGTATCATCGAACATTCATAAGATACCATTACAATATAACTTCACTATCATTATGAGCGCGTGTATAAAGGAATTTAACTTTGATTTGTTCTTGTTTCCGAACCATATTCATAATGAACATAATTGTTTCTTTTCCACAACGGCGATGTGCACAAATGTTTTGACTACACAAACAACTCCGATAAGGCTATCAAATATAGTGTACAAATTAAATTAGTCATACGCGATAATAACAATTGCTTTTTCTTACACTATATTACAGCGCTTCAAGTGTGACGCCTTGATTAGATTTTTGTCAACTTTCTTACTTAACTGAATTGCCTCAAATCGAAGACGCCTGTTTGTATAACACAGCCAACAATATGTCCAGCGAGGAAGATAAACCGCCAGCACCACCAGTGCGTCTAACCTCGAATCGTGGCGGCAACGAACGAGGCATTGTCGGTGATGTGCCATCCGTCGACATGAGACCATTACCCAAAGGTATTTTTAAATTGAATTATTTTAATGCTGTTTCACACGTTTTAAAACTTTAATTTTTATCGTATATAGAACCTGACGATCCCGATCGTAAAAAGAAGACACTGAAGAACAAAATTAAAGGCAACAAACCCTCGCATCCAGATTCGAAACCAAATATATCGTATCCCACGAATTTCGAGCATACAGTTCACGTCGGTTTCGATGCGGTCACCGGCGAATTTACGGTAAGTTGGAAAATAAAATTGTTCACGTTTCGTTGCATTGTACAAAAGCACGATTTACAAATTTTTTTTTTCTTTTTGATATCAAACAATTTTTCGGCTTGCTTCTTGGCCTAAAACTTTTTTTGGCTATAAATTTTTTTTTTTTTTTTTGGTTTTTTTGAAAATACATTTTTTGGCACTCTCCTTTCATCAACAAATTACAAATTTACACAAAATATTTACCTATACATTTCTTGAGAACACTGTACGTTCTTTTAATTTTATATAATCATATTTTTAAGCACTAGACAACATTTTCTAAATTAACAACCATTGATTGCTTCCTAATAAAAATTTTAAACGAATTTTTGAAAAATTTTACAATTTTATTAAGATGTTCACGCATAGTCGATTAATCGCTTAGTTGATGAGAAAATAAGTACTTTCAAAGAACAAAAGGAACTATGAAAAAGAAAACAAACTTACAAAGTTCCTCTGAAAAAAAGACAATAGAAAACAATGTAACCAGAACTAAAGCCACAGTGAGACGTTTAAAACTTTTCATGTTCTCAATGCTGAACGTGACAGGAAGCTTAAAAACCATACCTCAAGCTTATGCTAGAAAGTAATTTATTAAGCAACTAAGGGCGTTCACAGTACTATATGATGACTTTTAATTACTCATTTTTAATCGGCCAGCTGTGAATACCTTTTATGTGTTGTTTAGTGTTAATGAACGAACTGATTTTTAATTCTTTCTCCAAAATAATGCATTTCGCTGCTTTCATTTTTATATTTTAATCGAGAGAAAAACTTTCCTGACCTAACATAAATTTGCAAAGTTGTAAATGATTTTTCTTTTATTTTTTTTAAATATTTTATATTACCAATTTTTGTTGTTATTTCAAGCTGCCAATGAAAGTAAGTAAATAAAAGGAACTTGCCTTCATTTTTTCGAGTTGCTCATTTTCTTTCTAATGTTCTTCATGCCTCTCTAGAACAATTATTAAATCCCTAATGCTTAATTTTAGTTCAAATAATTTTTATTATTGTACACTACACTACATATAACAAAGTACACTATACACGCATATCTTTCTAAGCTTTATTAGCTTTGCTTCAAATGCTTAAAGATCTGTTTTATTTTATACTTATTTTTTACCCCTTTTCTTAAAATTTCTATTGAATTCAATGCTTAAACAAAGAAAATAACAGATAATTCGATAAAATATGTTAAAATATTTAAAGATCGTTTTCTCAACAGACCTAACTTTATATGGAAAGAACGCTGTAGTCGAGGGTGCTCGACATAGAGATATCCCGTAAATTATCTAAGCCTTTTTTTAATTATAGAATTCTACGAGAACGTTCTGTAGCTATGTGGGTTATTTTATTGGGATTAATGGAAGCTACATAAAATTTGTAGTTTTTTAGCTTAATTAAATACAAAACATTTTCATACAAAATAGAAAAAAGTTAGATACATATTGGATTGATCTAAGGTACACCAAATTTGGCGTTACTGGCTTAATTAATAGCAGATTTTACATACAAATACTCAAATGTGGGAGGCAGGTTTGGTATGGGGGCCGAAGACGATTGAGGATGCAGGTGCTGGCATATTTTCGAATGAACTGGCAACCCAGTTCTCGTATCGCCCACTGGTGTTTCAGGCAGAGTTCTACACTGGCAGTTAAATTGATTATCACTTTTTACAAAAGTCTAAGGAACATATCAATCTACGTCGACATTCAGACTGCAATTAACGCTTTGACTTCGCACACCACAAAAATTCAGCTCGTATTAGTTCCTGGCCATACTGGCACACAAGGTAACGAGATGGCGGACCGGTGCGCCAGGACTGGATCAGCACTGCCAACGACTCTTGTGGTGTAACGTATTTTTCAAGACTTTTTCAAGAGATTCTCGCAGGAATAACTAGAACCACTAAAGAACTAGCAAGTGAGCGACTACGCCGGGCTGTCAGGTCAAAGCTCCTACATTCGCATCAAGATCAAGATGTTGACGGGAGTCATAACAGGGGTTCGATTAAATGGCACAACGTGGTAATGAAAAAGAGATGGAAGGTGTCCAACACTGCCTATGTGACTGTCCTACACCTCTTAGAAAATGCTTCCGATTTTTATAGGAACCATTCTTTGAGGACCTAGAAAGTCTACCAATCCTGCAACTGGAGAATCTGTCACCCAATCACAATGGGTCGCCTGGCCTCTGGGTGAACTCGACCTTGGTTGAGCGGCCTAATTAACCTTATAATCTAACCTTATACACATAGTGGTCATACAAAAACTCAAAATTGGAGTTAAGTTTGCATAACGGCTACAGATTTTAGTGACGGCGGCATGTTTATCTAATACAGGGGTTCCCAACCTTTTCTTAGTCAGGGACCACTTTAAAATCATTCTTGTTAGCAGGGACCACTATGTAGGTGTAATAATAATAAACTGTAATAATCAAACTGAAACTTTAATTAAAAACTCAATAAGAATTAGGATAAACTTCTGTAATTAGGACTAATATTGTTACTCAAAGCTACATTTAAAATCATTATTTTGGCTTCTGCGTACCACTGGTTGGGAACCAGTGATGTAATACAATTAATCTGAAGGGCAAATAGGTGGTTCTAAATATTGAAAGTTGAAGTCTCTATCCCTTATAGTCTCCAAGATCTCGATATTCCAAAAGTCGACTCAGTTTTCGTTGCTGATCAAATATATATTCGCATAAACTTAGTATATCCTTGGCTCTTCAGAGTCAATCAGTCGGCTAAAGTGACTTGTAAAGCATTACAATTGGACGATTGAGAAAACGACCCTAAAACTTTTTAGAATGCTCTACCTCACAGTTATTGGTAATGCTATTTTAAATATAAAAAATCGAATTATTCTACACACAAATTCTGCATATCCATGTAATTCAATTAAACTCAAATTAAACTCAATTAAACTCAAAGAAATTAGTAAAATCATGTTTCGTTAAGCAATATTAAACAGCATTTTTAGCGCCAAATAAACTAATTTCATGCTAGCTGCTGTTTTATGTGCTTATAAGTAGTAGAAAGCAAAATTCTACAATCGCATCGGCGTAATTTACTAGTTGACACGCCCATTTCTGCCTACGTTATTGTCGTCGCATCATCGTTTCGCACCTTGTACAGATCGATCATCACTAAAGCGAATCATGCGCTTCCCATATAATTACAGGGCATGCCAGAGGCTTGGGCGCGTCTTCTTATGAACTCGAACATCAGCAAACAGGAACAGAAGAAGAATCCGCAAGCTGTACTCGATGTGCTCAAGTGGTTCGATAATACAACCAAACAGAGGCCAAGTTCCAAGTATATGACAAATGCCATAACGACGCATTCTGGTGAGTAGCCTGGAGAAATTCACTGATTTACATTGATTAATAATAAAATTCTTCGCACTTTCACATAAGGCTCCTCACTTAGTCGCGTAAGCAGCAGCAGTCCTAGTAGCACGCCAACCGATTCGGAACTACATGCCTCAAACAGTGGCGGTAATTTAATTAGTGGCATCAATTTGGGTAGTATGACACTTGGCGGTCCAAATGCAAATAATACGACAACGCATTTGGGTAATCATCATCATCAACAACAACATCATGCACAGCATTTACAGCAGCAGCCACATTATCCAACGAATGCGTCGCAGCTGCCGCAACAAACACAGCTTAGTCAATCGCATTCGTATAATTTTGTTGGGAATACGGCTTCCTCATCATCGCAACATTCATCTGCTAACGAAGATGATATACTGGGCACAGCGCAACCGCCACCGCCACCAGTAGCATCACGGCCGGAGAAAACGAAATCGATCTATACGCGTCCAATTGAGGAGCTAGCGCCGCAAGTGTTACCACCACCAGCTCCTGCGACTACGCCAACAACGCCACTGCAACACAATAATGTGGCACAACAACAGTACAAGGCATCGCCGACATTGAACAATGCCTCAACGACGCTGGATAAGAATAAGAATAACGCAAGTAAGTTATTTGTGCAAGTATTATTAATGCAAGTGCGCGCGCGCTTTAGCTTTTTTGGGGTTACTTAATAGATACAATAGCTTATAACTGATCAATTAGCATTGGAACAACTACTAATTGTCTAACCAAAATTGTTATCGCCTTTGTCTCTGTCTTTGTCTCTGTGTTTGTTTTTTGTTGTTACATTGCCGCTCGTTTGGCTGCAGTTGGAGCTGACGCGACGTCGACTAGCACGACGACGAGTCAACAAATTGCACCAACGGACGCCGATCTGTGTGTTAGCGACAGTGGTAGACCGCTTACACCCACAATTGATGCTAACTCCACTTCGATTACGACCACTTCAAGTCTACTAACGCATAATTCTACTATAACTTTGTCTACCATAACTACAACTAATCCAACTACGACTACTACTCATAGCACCCATTTGCAATTTATTGATTGTAATGCAACGACGACTAATAATCACGACTCTTCTGCTTCCTCCTTTTCATCGTTTCCATCGTTTCACGACGATTCAACATCATCCGCATTCTTGCCGCCAATGTCTGCGCTGCCACCAATCTATTGTCCATCGGCATCATCTTCAATCATACGCGATTCAATTGTGCTGCCGACACCACCTCTGCCCACGCCCACAACGACAACTGTGACACCTGCGACACCTGGTACTGATATTGTTGTGCTCAATGCTGATGCTGCTGCTGGTTCTGCTACATGCAATGCCTCCACAGATCTGTACACTCATGATAATGCTGCAGCTGCTGCAACAATAAACAATCTAACCGCAACGGTTGCAGCGGGAACGGGTACAGCAACAACGGCAACGCAAGCACAAGTTGCTGTACCACAAACTGGACCTGCGGCATCAGCTGCTGGCACGGCAACGCCTCGTTCCGGCGCTACTAAAAAGAAGAAAATGTCCGACGAGGAGATACTCGAAAAACTGCGTACAATTGTTTCCGTTGGCGATCCAAATCGCAAATATACAAAAATGGAAAAAATCGGTCAGGGTGCCTCGGGAACAGTTTATACGGCCATCGAATCCTCCACCGGCATGGAGGTGGCCATCAAACAGATGAATCTATCACAACAGCCGAAAAAAGAGCTTATTATTAATGAGATACTGGTGATGAGAGAGAACAAGCATCCGAATGTTGTCAACTACCTCGACAGTTATTTGGTTTCTGAAGAGCTCTGGGTGGTCATGGAGTACCTACCCGGTGGCTCACTAACCGATGTTGTTACAGAGACGTGTATGGACGAGGGCCAAATTGCAGCAGTTTGTCGCGAAGTGCTGCAGGCGCTTGAGTTCTTACATTCAAATCAGGTTATACATCGCGATATTAAGAGTGATAACATACTGCTCGGTCTGGACGGCTCGGTAAAACTAACCGATTTCGGTTTCTGCGCACAGATCTCGCCGGAGCAATCGAAACGCACAACAATGGTGGGTACACCATATTGGATGGCACCCGAGGTGGTCACGCGTAAGCAATACGGACCAAAGGTATGTAATGACCTCCTTAATTTGTAGGATATGTATGATTTCACATTTTAACTAATTTTCCAGGTTGATTTGTGGTCACTCGGCATTATGGCAATTGAAATGGTCGAGGGTGAACCACCATATCTGAATGAGAATCCGCTGAAAGCCTTGTACCTCATTGCCACAAATGGCAAACCGGAAATTAAGGAGAAAGATAAATTATCGCCAGTGTTTCAGGACTTTTTGGATCAGTGTCTGGAAGTGGACGTTGATCGACGTGCCAGTGCGCTGGAGTTGCTCAAGGTAAGTGACTAAAAATAAATTACATAGTTAAAATTGTTTTTTACCCAACTGCACTAAGGATGGTTATGCTTTTTAAATGTATGTATGCCTGTAGATTCTTTGAAGGTCTGTGGCCTAAACGGCTCAATGGATTTTAGCGTATTAGGTATCGATGTATTCGTCTTGATTGTGGAATAGGAACAGTTTTATTATTTTTTTTAGATACGGTAGATTTATTGAAGGTACTTTTGTAGAGCTAAAAAATTGTATCTATATCTTCAATTACGATCAGGAAATATTAATTTAAAAATATTCCTTCTATACTTAAGTTGAGCCAACTAGCAAGTTAGGTATCGTTGACTAAATTTTTAATGAAAGTGCCGGCACATATCCAGTAATAATCAATGACCTAAATTATCGCATTGGTGAAATTCACCAAGACTGAATGAACCGACACTACCTAATTAACTTGGGTAGTGTCGTGTGATTTGTGCCGTCAAACCCTTCGGGAATTGTCAGAATAATTGGGAGTTGACTTGTCAACTGTGGGCAAACGCCTCAAAGCCATGGGAATGATTCAAAAGCAAAGAAATTGGGTGCTCGTGCGAGTTGAAACCAAGAGACGACGAAAGGAGATTTTTCACTTGCGAATAGCTGTTTCAACGAAATAATCGGAAAAGTTTTTTGCATCGTATTGTTACTGGTGATGAAAAGGGGATCCATTACGACAACCCAAAGCGAAAAAAATCATGGGGACCACCTGGCCATGCATCAACATCGACGGCCAAGCCGAATATGCATGGTGCCAAGCTCATGCTCTGTATTTGGTGGGAACAGTAGGGTGTTGTGTACTATGAGCTGCTGCAACCTAACCAAACCATCTCTGAACAATTGATGCAATTGAGCCGAGCATTGAAGCAAAAACGGCCGGAATATGCCAAAAGACACGACAAGGTGGTTTTTGTTGCAAGATCCATTAAGGACACGTTGGAGGCGTTGAATTGGGATGTGCTACCCCACAGCCCAGATATAGCCCCTTCTGACTACCACTTGTTCAGATCGATGACCCACGCCCTGGCTGAGCCGCGCTTTACTTCGTACGAGGATACCAAAAAATGGGTCGATTCGTGAATTGCCTCAAAAGTCGTGCCGTTCTTCCGACGCAGAATCCATATGCTGCCCAAAAGATGGGAAAATGTTGCAGCTAACGATGGTCAATACTTTGAATAATATACATTGTAGCATCTTTTTTAAATAAACGATCAAAAATCGAAAAAATTTCTTTAAAATTAATTCCAACACCAATGTATATCCACCATTCACCCTTTGGACCATGAACGAAACTGGATTCTCGACGGTTCTATTAAAAATCAGAAATTTAGATATTGAAGATATGTTGCCACAGATAAATTTCTTAAATTCTTCATTCAGTGATAATTAATGTCAAAAAAAAAAAAAAAAAATTTAAAACATGACTCAAATCACAGGAGACTATACAAAGGGAATGTGTAAAACAATTAATTGAAAACGTTCACAGTTTATGGTTTTTTGTGCCAACAACAGCCTGATTGTGTTTAATGGTCAAATAGAAAAACAAGAGTTTGCGTAGCATTGCGCACCGGGTACGCTAGTTTTTATTATTATTTAAAAAAAAAACCTCGTGTTTTTTTATTGGCAGATTCTATACAAAACTGTCTTACTCTATTCCATAAAGAAGACGAATCTAAAGATACCTCATATGTTAAATTACATCGAGCCGGTTAGGCTATAGAGTGTGCCAAAGAATGTACAGGCATTTAGATTTTTATTTATTTGCGTAGAAGCTTCGCTGGGTGTCACCCAATGTCATTTTTGTTTATGTGTTGTTTGCAAGTATTAACACAAAATTATTTGGCTTTGCAGCATCCTTTTCTGAAACTTGCACGTCCATTAGCTAGTCTGACGCCGCTGATTATGGCTGCCAAGGAAGCAACTAAGAGTAACTGATTGACAACAAAAAAATAACAGCAGCAAACGGCGAATATTTTTAAGTAACAAAGTTTAATTAAATTACCATAGTAACAAATACAACAAGAACAACAACAACAACAAAAACAATAATAGCAATACGACAGGAACAATGGAAAATGTTGATGAAAATCAATAAAAGAATTATAGAAATGCGATTACATTATTTATAATAACTATATATTTAAATATATTTGAAAAAAAAAAACGGAAGAAAAAAAAGGAAATGGAGCGACACTTCGGCATAGTCGAAGTTTTATGCACTTCTTACTACGATGCTCTTAAACATTTGAAATAAGCGTATTTGTTGTTTTAGTAAACATTTCTATAAAGTATGTAATTAATTTAGTTTTATTTTACAGCATATAAGGTGCTTAAATTGGCAAGAAAATTATAAATATATATATATTTGATTAAAACACATATGTTATTATTAAGCATTATTAATTATATATATTATATAAAAAAAAAAGATTATATATACGACAAAACTGTAAAACTCTGCAATTTAAAGTCTTATAAAAAAAAAAATTTTTAGGTATTCACACCTAGTCGATTAATAGCTTAATTGATGCGAAAATGAGAACATAAGAAATATCAAAAAAAAAAAATACTGTAAAAAAATAATCAAACTCTGAACGTCCACAAAACTGTTAAAAAAAAATCTGTTACAACAACAACATCTACACTTGTTTACAAATTTACTCTGAGAAAATTGCTTTGACGTAATTTAAACTAAAATCGACAATCAGTTTGGTATTTATTATGACGGAATAGTGGAATAATGGAACACAGTCAAATGTTCTAAGGGCCGTTCTCACGACTTACCTATAAAAAAGAAAATACGAAACGGCAAGATATGCTATAGGCGGAATAATATTGAGTAGTGCATGTCACGACATCGCAATTATAATAAATCAATTTTGAGTAGCCCTGGAGAATATTTGAAGAGGTGGACAGTCCAATTGCATAAACGTAAACACAATAAAATTATTAAATTAGCAAAAGAAAAATGGATGAGACTGAGCGCCGCTGCTGTAGAAAAATACGGGCCAACTTATTAATATAATGTGCACGTTTGCATTAAAAATTTTAATACAAAAGTTAGCAGGTCACTTTGCAAAAAATTCTGATAAATTTATCGGCTCGCCGAACTCGGCGTTACGGTCATAGGCATAATAAGAGTCGTGACATTGAAAACTAGCATAACGCCTGAAAAATATGAGCGGTAAAGTTATAGGCAAGTCATGAAAACGGCCCTAAATTTATTATTTTACCTTCGAAATTTATCTTAATACTAAACAAATTTCTACTGAACGTGACAGGAAAGTCAACAAGATATTCAGACTAATGAGAGAAATTAATTTTTGAAGCACTAAACTGTGTTGAAAGCGCGCTGCGCTCACAGTGCGCTTTTGATTAAACTTGAATCGACTAGATGTGAATGGCCTATATGTTTCTCTATTTGTCATAATCGTTGTCATATCTATGCCGGTTTATACTTTTTAAAACGATTTTGCTAAAGTGTTTAAGGCAAACTTCGTATTTCGCGTTTTCAATTTCACATGCTGAATGTGAATTCAAATCGCGAAATTCTTCTGACGAATTAATTTTCGCAAATCCTTACAGAAAGTAAAAAGCAGCTTAGGTTTGTACTATTATATAATTTATATAGCCGTCGTTTCTAATAGAATATGGAAATTATTTCTCTTTTTTTTATTATTTTAATCGACTAGATCTAAGATATAATAACTTCAATTTCTGGCGTATTTAAATATATACTGACCTGTTCCGCTTTTCACTTTCGCGAAGATTTCAATTCGTTAAAATGGTAATTTTATTTCTTTTGAGATGAACTTGCGATTTCAATTTTCTTGCTTCGAGTAATGTAGTTAAATATGCTAAATGAATTCAATTCGTTAAATTAAAATTTACAATCTTTTCTCAAGTGAAAACCGGAACAGGTCTGCTATAAAATTTAATTTATACAATTATTTAATACAGTTTATTTATACAGAAATAAATAATTTAAATTGGTTTTTTACTGCGCCGAAAACTACATTTCAAATACCAAAATATATTTTAATTTAATTATAATAAAAAATTGGCATTAAAAATGTTTTAAAAAAAAATATTATTATTGACTCATGAAATTCGTTTGATCGGAACAGTTTAAAATTATATTTAGCGTTATATAAGTTTATTATAAATAATTAGCATTTCAAATAAGTAAACTCAATTCTAAAAAAAAAATCTACAAAAATTTGAATTTTAAAAAACTACAAAACAAAAAAAAAAATGTTTAATAAATATAAATTCTCTGAATGTTTTCAATAATCCCACCTGTTCTAGATTTCGATCCGAATAGTATGCTTGGTATTGATTTCCTTTAAATTGTCAACTTTGTCAATTTTTGAAATGATTTCACGTGAGAATATGAACGTCATAGTAAAAATTCCAAAGTTCAAACGGTCCATTTTAATGATTTCGATTCCGATTGAAACCCAGAACAGTGGGAAATATTTCCACACGCTTTAATTAACATTTTAGTATTATGTAAATGACAACAATTTTATTATTATAATTTTTATGCAAACTAAATACTTACAAAAAAAAAGGAATTAATAATTAAAATGATTTATAAATTATTTTATTTTTTAATTTAATATAATTCTTAAAAAAAAAAATTCTAATGCATTTTTATGGACTTATTTTTAGTCATTGCAAAGAGCTAAATAAAAAAGATTTGTATTTATTTTATTATATTTAAAATTATATTTTTCTACAATAAATAATAAATATAATTTATTAGTTTTTTTTTCTTACTTTGAATTTTTAAGAAAACAAGTTTTACACACAAATCAATTAATTAAAGTAGTAAAAACCACAACAAATAGAACACCAAAACTAATTAATTCATAATGTACGTAAGTGTATAGATTGATGATGAAATCTCACTATAACGTTTTTTGTATAGAGTTTTTTTTTTTGGAATTAACAAAACTAAAATATATACATATATTATATATATATATTAATGTGTATATTAATATAGCAATAAACTTAGAAGTGTAATAACCATTGCAATAACAATGTCAAAAAGTATAATAAAAAATTTAACCAAAACCGTAGTAAGAAAAACGAAACGTCAGCTGGGTAAACCTCTACAACATGTTCAATAATATTTAATTATGCATAATTAATAAAGTAGTATAAAACGAATTAACAAGAAAATAGTGAAAACTTCGGTAAAATCGAAGCGTTTATACCCTTCGCGTAGGCTCAATAAAAGTATCTAAGAATTAGTATTTTAGCGACATGTTTATATTGTATTTTTTAGTATACCGGCTATTTCAATCATGAAGGTACCAACAAATTTACTGGTTCTAGTACCCTCAATACGCACTTTTGCACCAAATGAAGATGAGCAGCTGTACACTACATAATAACTGCGCCCAACGTGGGGCCACAATGACTTAGAACGTATAGATAGAAGCATTTTTTTATACATAATCCTTGTAAATGTATTAAGTTTGCATTGAATACGATATATGTAGGTATAAAAAACTAAGCAACAAACTTGCATAGAATTTAGACTATCTAACATACATACATACACATGATATATGCACGATTTGTATTCACTTCGGGAAAAACATTGCAATATCTTCATGAAAGTGGAAACCGGAACAGACCTGATGACTTCACTATATTATAAACTTATCACGCACTGTTAATAAATAGGTACATTATAGTCATGTGAAGGGTATAACATAAAAGAAAACTTTAGAAAGCGAAAAACCAGTTACTTTGTGCCTAACCAATCAATAAAAACAAAATATGAATTAAACATAAATGACGAAATAGCGAAAAAGTGAAGCAAAACAAACAATTTGTAGCATAAAAAAAAAATCAAAAAAAAAAAAACATGAAAATTTACAAAAATAAACACTGAAAAAGTGTTGAAATGATTAATAGAATAGATGAGCTAAAATGCATGTCGAAAATTAAAAGAAAAGACTAGTATATGTACGATTATCTGTAGTAGAACGTCAGCGATCAAATGAGCAAAATCCAATGATTTCGAAAATCGCTTTCATAGAACCAGCATAAAAATAAAGTAAATAAAAACCAAGACACAATGTTAACTTCGGTAGAATCGAAGCTTTTATACTCTTCACACATATACACAAACTTATTGCTGTCTTATTATGCTATAATGATGAGAAAGAAAACTACAAAATGAACAGAGGATTTTGTATGGCGATTACCTCTAAAAGTGAAAAGCACAAACGGACTAGTACACGGCAGTGGTGTTTTTTGAGCACTTAACGCGGAATCAAACGATCGATTCAGATGTATACTGTCAACTAGACGATTTGAATACATCTCCTGCAAAAGAGCGGCCAGAAATCGTAAATCGCAAAGACATAGTGTGCCATCATGAAAATACAGGACCAAACACAAGTTTGGTGACTCGCAAGAATTTACTGCAGCTTGTATGGTAAATTTTGCCGCATATTCTTAACTCAACGGAACTTGCTCCATCAGCCTACCATTTCTTTTGTATTTTGCAAAACGACTTGAACGGTAGTTCGTTCGATACTAATAAGGCCATCAAATAGCATCTCACCCAGTTTTTCGCTGGAAAAGCATTCCTTCTACGTCATCGATCAAAGAGGCGAATATATTTTTGATTGAACTTTGTTCTAATATTAATAAATGAGCAACATGAGATCTCCGACAACCCAATATTTGCAATCAAATTATTTCTCATATTAAAACCGTAAAATAATGGTTGGGGTTAAGTTTACTTGAGTCGTGAGAACAGGAAAAAGTCACGCTATGTGTGACGAGTATAACAAAATACAACTCAATGCCTCCTTTAATCCCTCCATCCATTCAGCATAAAACAATAATTTTTTATATTGTAAACACACAAAAACAAAACAAACAAACAAAAAAAAAAGGCTCAGCGCGTTCTCTCTCTATCTGTCTCTTATACAACAATATTATAATTATTAAATATTATTAGTTCCTAAAACCAGTTAATTGCTGCTGATGACGTTTATGACGAATTAAAATTGTTTTTAAATTTATTTTGAAAATTACACTGAACATTAAAACAAACAAGAAAAACCTACGTTAATTAAATGGATATAAGAATTTAAGTAAACAAACGAAAAAAAAAACTGCAACTGAACTAATAAATATTATAATTATGATTGCGATTAAAACGAATTCGTTTTTCTTTCGGTACGAATGTGTATTTAACAATAATAAATAAGTAAATGCGAAAATGCGATCGATAGAAGAAAACATATATACCTACAACATATATAAAATAAATACATAGAACTAACAAATATATTGTGCTAATGAAGCGTAAATTGGTTGATTGGCCAATTGGCTAATTGATTAATTGACGTTAATGATGATGATGATAAGGATTATTATGTGAAAAAGAAATTATTATATATGATTAATTATATATGAATAAAATGAAAAATACATATAATGAAAAATGATGCGAAATCTTTTAGAGATTACTAACCCAAACTCCAATTTAATATGACGAAAAAAAAAAGAAATCAAATCAAACTACAAAGTTCAATTCCTTCTATATTTAGTTTAAATATTTTATTATTGACTTCCAGGTTCCATTGTTACACCGAAAAAAGAGCATAATACTTTTGAGTTCGGCTTCACAATCTTCCTTTTTTCTGTCCATCAGTATTTTTGCTTGCACAATTTGAAATACTACATTCTATGAAACTACATGTTATTTTGTGTTTAATTTAAACTTAGATTTTCGAAGCATTACTTTGTCCGGCGTAAAGACTCTGATGCTGTGGGTGGCGGCGGTGGTCCACGTTTATTTAATTCATTTAAAAAACCCATTACAATAACTTTCCGCTCATCGGCCAAATGTTCCAGCACCAAGTAACTGAAAATGAGTAGAAAGTAATTAGATTAATAACTCGATTATGAATATAAGAACTATCAAAAATGATTTAGAAAGAGTTTCCAGCACCTAGTTGAGATGGAGTTGGGTGAAACTCGAGTTAATTTTATATTATCTTATTTATAGTGGATAAGAATAAATTGAACTTATTATTTTATTTTTGAAGTGAAACTTCTTTAGAATCGTTGTCATTACAAAAATTCGATGAATTTGAGGTAACGGAAATGCGATGAAATTGTGTTACGTAAATTGAAAATTCGATGAATTCCGTGGTCATAAGTTCAAAAATTATTTCGATTTTTGGAATGAAAATTTCGACTTTTTTCGATTAACCATGCCAAAGAACCTTTTCCAACTAGTGTAGACATCATGCAATTTTTGACACAATGCAGCACCATCTATTGAAAGTTAGAGAATGCAGCTAGTAGATTTTATCAATGTTTTAAAATATGCTAGCTGCATTCTCTAACTGTCAATAGATGGCGCTGCCTTGTGTCAAAAATTGCATGATGTCTACACTAAGTTTGAAAAGGTTTGTGAAAATACTGAAAATCAAATCGATCTAAGTTCTTTGACATGGTTAATCGAATTGAATTCGATGAAACGAAAATTTCATGGTTTGTGAAAAGAAGATCGTATCGATAGATCAATAGATAGGTTTAAGAAATGCATTTTTCTTGAAGGCTACTTTTCTGAAGTTTCACTTCTGCCATGTGTGAATTGCAGAATTTGATAGTTTAAGCGACTGTTATTGCTTATCACTGGGCTGGAAAACTATACCTCCTGATTTCCTCCTATATTGGTAACACTTGTATTACCCCATAGCAGGCAACCATAAGTCTATATTGATTTTATAATGAAGTTGTAAAGCAGGACTTTGAAGTCAAGACTCAAGGGTGACCGTGTATGAATTAGCCAGCTTTCAGCTCAGAATTGCTGTGGTCCGTTGGTATATGTGATGTGTACAGAACATATAACATAGATTCGAACACGCTGACTTTGGCTACACCAGCCTTGATTCATACTCAAACGTAGTTTGAATCTCAAAAGTGATATGATTGACTTGCTTAAGAGCGCCGTGCTTTTACGAAATCCAAATTTATGAGAGGGAATGAAGTCTCGTGTGCATAGCTGCTTTTGAAAGAAGAACCTTTTCAAAGAGTTTCACCGAGTTTTTCCACTGTGTTCGGAAGTGACCAGTTTTAAATATCGCATAGAATAGTTCTGAGATGTACATAATTGCGGGGTTAGGGAGTTCAATTCGCATTTTGGAAGTAATCAGATCATAAACTGCAACCACTGAGAGGTTCACTGTGATTAGATATAGTTTGAAGTGAAAGTACAAATCCGTTAGTTGGTGGGTTTGGTTTGAACACATTTCTGTGGTGTGCTAAAAACGTTTTCTTCATAACTGCGAGCCCATTTGACAGTACGGTCTTTAATAAGCGTAGCAGCTTCAGCAGGTGGTTTTATGCTTACGTGAGACGCTCGATATATTATCTATGAGCGAGTTTCTCACTTTGCCTACGGGTGTTTACTTCGTCATACTGTAGTTAATAAAGGGGGATGAACTTGCTTGTGGTGTGGAGTGTGAGCTGCAGCAGCTCGAACTGAACCAAGGATACTGACAGAGTTATCAATTTCTGATTAATACAGATTACTCGATAAAACTGATTACTGAGTTTACGAGAGCTCTATCTATTTCCAGGATACTCCAGTATGTTAAAGATAAAGGGCAGTGGTTCGAATAGAGATCTGCAAGTAATTTGGGAGTACATGTTGAGACATAATCTAGCTTGTTTTCAAGTATTTCATACGATTCCTGGTAAGATTGCTACTTCTGCCATGAGTCATCTGTGTAGATCGTGGCATAGAATGCATTTTCTGGAACTTGAAAATTTTGTTTGTTCGTGAGGTGTATGAACATATTTTTGAGTGCCCTATTTATTACTTTGTTGATCCGTAAGCATCGGGGTGAGCGTGTTTTAAATCCTCATGAATTCTTACATGGTGATTTCCAAATATATCATAAAATTCAATATGCTTTGCTGCAGTGACGCTATCATGGATTCAATACCATTTAGTGGCATATGAACATCTTGAGTTCTGCTCTGTTTTTGATGCGCCCATGGGTACCTATGAGTAACAGCTAACTTTAAACATGAAATTAGGACATTAGCAAGGAGTAGTGGTGTCAAACGCATTAGTCTGTGTTGTGCGTGCAATTGACTCTTCGAAACTTAATTCTGAATTAAACTTATCTCAAAAAACACGCTGTACTGCTAATCCAAACAAGGGTAATTAAATTTTACTACTGAGACTTTTTATGTAGTGCATATGTATGTACATATGCAATTATTACTCACCGCTTATCATTCTTCAGTATATCCTCAATTTCCTTTAGATGCCCACTATTCTCTTTAATGAGATCGCTTGTTTTATGAGTAATAAATTTGCACTCTTGTAGCAGTTCACGCAATTCGGTTTTAGCATGCAATGTTTTGTCCTTGATATAATCACGAAATTCACGTTCACCTTGATCCGAATTATATTTCAAATAGCGCGGGTCTTCTTTGATCAGTTTCTTTACTTCCTTCCACGAGCTAGTAAGCTCAAGTGTAGTGAGTTCATCTAGCATTTCGCGAAATTTCTCACGTTTTTTCTTCGTTAGCGTATCAATGTGTTCGTTGAAGATTCTGTTAAGAAAAAATATATAAAAACAATACAGTTATAATATAATTAGCAGTTACACTAAAAAGTTGGCTTACTTTTCGCGATCATCACGCTCAAGTGAATCAATCAATTCCCACCGGTGATCTTTACGCAACTGACGCTTAACTTCTTTCCAAGTAAAGTCCGGATTGCGTACAAGATCCGCCAGCAAAGCATTGAAATGTCCAATGGCCTCGTCACGCTTGTGGTGTTCACGCTCCTTATCCCGATCGCGCAGATGACCGGCCAATGCACGTTGCACTTCTTTTTCACGCTCTCGAATACTCTGCTCGGCACGAATTTGACGTTCTCGTTCCTTCTGCTGACGCTCTGCTTCGCTTTCACGTTCCTCACGTTCACGCTCCGTTTCGCTGTCCGTATGCCGTTCATTGTTTGCCCCATCATCCATATCGTCATCTGTATCATCACGATGCTCGCCTTCTTCCTGTAAATTAAAATTTATTTAGTTACATTTGAACCTTTATACTGTAAAATAATATTTTTATACTTACCGATACTTCACGTTTTTTCTTCTCCTCATCGCGTTTTTTATCCTTCTCTCTTTCCTTATCCTTCGATGAACGTCGTTCCTTACCACGACTTCTGCTACGCTCACGGCCTCGTTCCTTCTCCCTATCTTTATCCCTGCGTTCTTTATCTTTTTTATCTGACTTACGCTCACGTTCTTTTTCCCGCTCCCGCTCTCGTTCACGCTCACGTTCTCTTTCACGCTGCTCCTTGAGTTCCCGTTGTCGCCGTTTCTCATCCTTCACTATTCGTACATAGTCCTCGAAGTACTCTTCACGGTAAGCAGAACCATCCACAGCACGATACCGTGAATCAGATTCGAACTTCTTTTTGATATCATGCCAACGTGTATGCCGCTCAATATCGCTACGTTCGCGCAACATATCCAGAAAGTCCTTGCGTATCTAAAGGATTTTTTTGTTTTTTTTTTTTATATTTTCGTTTCAGCATGCGAGAGAAAAGAGAAGCAAAGTGGAGAATGCTATTTAGTTAAATGTATACGGTAGTAAGACAAAAATGTTTGTTAATCTTAATATCTTAAAAGCTAAAAACAGTTTAAACTAACTTAACCTTATGATGAAAATAACTTAATAAACTAATTCATATTTACACTCTTGTGCTGAAAGAGAATATAAGGATTAGCTGCTGTAACAGAATATTTCAGGATTAGTTTTTATTTAAGACAACAAAGTGCTCAGTAACTAAAATAGATCTAATTGTATAACCATAGAAAATGCAACGATTTAACCGTTGGTTAACGAAATACAGCAAAGAAAATTGAATTTTGAATAGTTAGCTCAATGTTTTGTATTTATATAATGTAGTAAGGTGTTTAAATTCATTTGCTGCAAATTCGTATTATGTCTATAAATTGTGTTTTTCATTACATAGACAGAAATTCGCTAAAAATAATGGTTTTATATTATGTATATTCATACTGTTTGTTCATCGACGGCCAACGTTGAGCGTTGCACAGTGCATGTACAGGTTCGTTGCCAATAACGTCATTGTATAAGTCATCTCATTATCCTTCTCCTCCTCATCTCCTTCATCAACTGCCCTTGAGCACAAACTTCTTCATTCTCCAATTACACGATCAACTCCGCCCAAGTTGATCAGATGATCAACAATGGAACCAAATGCGTTCCTAGCGTACGATGGAGAATGGAAGTGGAAATCACACCAACGATTATCAGCTAAGTTTTTTCAAAACCTTTGATTGTAATTTTTTTGGGGGATTTTTATATTTTTTTTTAGGTTCAACTTTCACTGATTTCTTGATTTCGCATATTGCAATTTAACTCACCACACGTGGCGTAACCTCTCGAACGTGTTCGAACTTAGTTGGAGTACAGAGTGCAGAGTGATGTTGTTAAGCTCGTCTGGAGTATGCCAGAAACGTTGCTTGGCTCTCGCTTTCTCACAGTGGTTGGATGAATATTTTGTTGGTTGGTTGGTTGATTGGAATGGTACGATTAGCCGACAGTGAGATAGTAGTTAGGTAGTCATATACATATGTAGACTGTCGACGCTTGTTTCCATTTCGTATTATTCTTGGACATTACATTTTTTAATAAAGAGAGTTGCTATATGTTCGTTGTTCAAATTTAGTTGGTTTACAAGTGGTAGTAGTCGTTGTTTATGTTGGAATACACAATTTTTGGTAAAATTATAAATTGAAGAACATAGTTTGATATATGTAATAACGATATAGTTTTGTATATATGTATATATATAAATAGAAGTATGCAATTTACAATTTTGCTGTTGCAGTTGTGAATATTTATTAATAAATGTGTTCTTCATTATTAAAATACGTAAAAAGTAATCAATTTTTTTCCTAAAATTGGCCTTTGCACTTTTTACACATACCTGCTCCTTTCTGTGTAGTTTATCCTCTTTTTCGCGCCGCCGCACCTCGACAATAAACTCATTGAAAAGACTTTCACGTTCGCGTATCTTTTCGATAGCACGATAACGCTCATCCTTGGTATGACGCTGGCAAAACTCGCTGAAGGAGGATCTGTGCGATATGTTTTTTTAAGCAAAAATTATACAAAACCAAAAAATTCACCGTACTCACTTTCCATGCAGCTTGGCATCTTCCAAAAGCTTTCGAAAATCGTCACGCTTCTGACGCATCTTGTTGCGTTTCTCCTTACGTTCCTCTTCAGCGCGATCCCTGACATATTTCTCGAATACCTGTTTGCGTTCCTTCGACGTCAACAGCAAATATCGCTGATCAAATACGATTTTGTGTAACTCCTTTTCCCAGGTACTAAACGCAGAAACCTGCAAAAAAAATTATAAGAGTATTCCCTTTATTATATCTCATTTTAAAATCCAATAAGTCCTTCTTACATCTTTCTCACGCAGCATATCCTTGAATTGTTGTACACGTGTTTCGAGTGGCACCAAAGCTCTCTCCTTAGCAGCACGCTGTTCCGCCTCCACGGCAGCTTCACTAGCATCGGCCTTCTTGGATTTTCCAGCTGTAAACAAAAAATTTCATATAGCAACTATACATAAAATAACAATTTTTTTAAAAGGTACATACTTATGCGCGTACGTTTTGTAGGCACCTCCTCCACACTTGATTCAGATTCAGTGCGAATTTTAATCACTTCATCATCGTCTTCGTCATCCTCTTCTTTCTTTACAGGCTCTTGAGCTACAGTGGCGTTATTACTTTGCACAGCATCTGACTTTTCCTTGTTTACTGCTTCTGGGCTTTTCTCTCGCACGTTTTCTGCATCTCCGGCACCGCGTAGAGTCTCTGGTGGGGCACGTATAATTTTATCGACATCTGTGCGATCGGACAACTCTTCAGGCCGATCCCATACAGAGGTGCGCGAAGAGGGATTATAGTAGAAAACACGCATATCACCGGTCCACACTACGCACCACGGTGTACCAGCAATGGGCGTGCTTGTCACAGGTCGTGTCTTATCCACCGGTTTAGCGGGTACCGCTGCCGCTGCTGCTTTCTTTTGTTCTTCTTCTTTCTTGCGCTTCTCTTCGGCAGCCTTCTTGGCTTCCTTTTCAAGAGCAGCAGCTTGTGCAGCTTTGACATTATCGTTTACTTTTAAATTGTTTGCTGCTGCTGCTGCTGCATATGCAATTGTTGGATCGAATGCATTGGGAGCCACTGCTGACGCAGTTGGTGGCATATGCATCATTGGGTTTGGTAACAGATGTGGTGGCATAGTTGTTGCCACAGGTGCTACTTGATGTGCCTGTTGTGGTGTTGCGCCGGAATGTGCTGCCATACGTGCAGCTTCCATATCTCGTAGCGCTTGAGGTTTTTCCCACACGCTTTCACTACGACCCGCATGAAAATAGTAAGGTCGGCCGTCGGGTGCCCGATGTTCAGACCATTCAGCGGCACGAGCTATTACTGCAGGATCAATAATGCCAGGTTTTATGATGAGCTGTTTTGCCGGTTTATCTTGTTGCACGGCAACTGGTGGTGCTGCATGCATATGTTGACTCCACGGAGGCATACCCCATGGCGCTGGGCCACCGGGATAGCCGTATGCTGGAGGGGGCATACAAAAAGGTGGTTGCCCGAAATTTGGCTGCATGGTTGCTTGAAACATTGGCGGTGCCTGTTGCCTTACATTTGGGGGTGGCTGTGTTAATATTGGTGGTTGTCCCGCCGCATTTGGTGGTGGTTGATTCAGCATATTCGGTGGTGGTTGCATCGTCAAAATATCGGGAACGCCACCTGGTACACCATCTTTAGTTGATTCATCATTCTTTTCAACGTCTGACTTAACAAACGATGCTCCGGCTGAAAGTGGTTGTTGTTTCTTTGTGAGTTCCTGTACTTCAAATTGAGACATCACCTTGATGTTTGGTCCTTCGGGTTTTGTCCATGTCGTCTCACGAGTAACGGCGTGATAATAATATGAACGACCATCATCAGCTTTGGTTTCAACCCACAACACCGTTTGACTCTCATTTGTAGCATTGGAATATTGATTATTCGACCAGCCAGGTGGTGGCAGCTGTTGTTGTAGCGGCTGCATATGCTGAATCTCTGCTGGTCGAACTGCTCCGCTTGGTGTTATCGCGAATGGTTTGTTTACCCTACGAAAAAGCAAAAGATGCGTTTTGAATTTAGATTTACTTGTTTTCTATTTCCATTTTATGCATTTCACATACCACGGTTCGTCCATTTCTCGATTATGCTGAGCATCTTGCTCGCCGCTTTTTCCGTTCATGGATAATATGCCATCGGCGTCGTTCTCATCATTTTCTGCACTTTCTAAATCGTGCTCCATGTTATCATCGGAACTGGTGTCCATTTGAATACAACTTAATAAAAAAAAAACACCGATGTGGAAACTTTTCTGCTATTTAACTACTTCTTTTTCGAGACAACAATACTACTTCTTTTCTCGTACCAATTTGTCAATCCTCGTAAATTGCAAAACAGAGTTGCCATGGCAACCAATATCGTAAAACAGAGTTGTCAACTATACATATACTCGTTTATATCAAACATATCATCACGCTATTATTCTGTTTATACGATAAGATAAAATAAAGAAAATATCAACAATTTTTTATCGGCTTCTCGCTATTTTATGATAAAGCATTTATACGCACTTTTTTTTACACGCATTGTGTAAGATATCTGGAATCTGATTCTTTAAAAATTTTAGTGGAGTTTGCTCTCACTTTTAGTTGAATTATTCAGATATTTGCCAATATTTTAGAAGCAGTATGATAAATGTGCTAGATATATATGACTATCGGAACAGGGCACCATCGTAAACGAAAAAATGGGTGTGATAAAAAAAAACATACATAAATATTGTACAAACTTATTTATAGACTCAGTATATACCCCCGTTTTTCGGTTTTCGAATCCGATTAATTTGTTTTAATCGGTTCATTAAAATTGTCCGTATTTTAATTTCAGAAGAGTTTCGCTATTTGAATTTACCAGACCTTGAGAATATGGATTCCCTATTGTTATTTCAAAGTAAAATCAAATAGCAAAATTCTTCCGAAAGTGAAATACGGAATACATTTTAATGAAACCGAATAAAAAAAAAAGTTATTCGGATTCGAACACCGGAACACGGGCGATTGTCTAGTTTTTACTAATATCATCGAACCATAAAAAAAATCTTTTTATATTTTATAATTAATTTTTTTGAGCGTTGCCACGCCTCACTTTGTAAAACAAAATACAAATTTGCAATTTCCAAGTAAATACTTGAAGCAGATGATGAGATTAGGTACGGAAACTGACATTCTAATTTAGAACTTAAAAACTATGAGGGAATATAATAAAATATATAGAAAGAAATACCTGAAAAGTCTTTGTGTTAATTTACATTTCACTAAAAAGCAGATATTCGCACATTTTTTTCTTTGACTAATCATGAAATGTTTTCGTAAAAACACATTGTGTAAAAGCACTAAGTAGAGAATGTATAATAGAGAAACCATCTCATATATACATTTTCTCACTACAAATTTCTTATGCGACAGGTCGTTATATGGTTAGTGGTAAAAGTAATATATGCTTCATTGGCAACAACGCCCATCGCTAGGTTAGACAATCACATGTACGAAATATGTTGCAATATCTGATATTCTAAATTCTGCATAAATAACAATAATAGAAGAAGAAGAATTAGCGGACGTGTACTTCGCTTATGTTGCTTTATTATATGGAAAATAATTAATCAATATAGGAACCATAGGAAGTTAACGAACAATAACATAAGCTTCAAGAAAATGTCTCGCATACCACCAGACATACAGCAACGTAACGCACGTCTTGCGCCACATCTAATGTACATCTGTCCCGAATGCGGAAGAGGCTTTCGAGCGCAGCCAGACTGGCGTACTCACCTCAATACGAAGCACGACTACGAAAACAAGACTATCAAAGATTTCGACTTTAAAAAAGTTGCAGAACGTTTTCACGAATGTCAGCTCTGCTTCAAATGGGTGGCCAGCGAAACGCACACTTTGGCTTTAATCCAGTATCATCGGTTCATGCATTTACCATTTCCGCAGACGTATCGATGTCTACACTGCCGCTCAGCTTTTTCAAGGCGGCGAGCGCTAAACGATCACTTGGAACAGAAACATATGCGTGAAATAACCCAATATGAGGCACGTGTACAGGCTAGCAAACTTAAAAAACAGACTCAGACACACGCACAAACGCCAGTCGCTAAAGATGATCTCATACGCAAGGCGCTGCTCAATAGTCAAATTGAATTGGAGCCAGAAAATGATGCCGTCAACCGAAACAGCATTAACAACCAGGCCGAAAAAAATCCCAGTGAGTTGGCTTTAGATCGCAGCCTTAATGCCTTGGAGGAACTAATGCGTCAGGAGAACGAGAAAGGCGGTACTGCTACAATTAATATGACACAAGATAAAGTTGTACAAAATAAGGTAACTGATAAAAAATTACCAACCACAGCAGTCCAGCGCGAATTAAATAAATCAGTGGATGATGAAATGGAACAACTCTGCGAAGAATTTTTCGATGAAGTTTCAGTACCGAAAGATACAATACAGGTTAATAAAAGTGAAAATGCGAAAAAGGATACAACGATGAAAGAAATTATAAAAGCCGATAACCAAGTCGATGAGTTCGTTACTATTGAAATCGATGCACTGGGCGAAGAAGAAGTGCAGCGCCTGCAACTTGGATCACCGAAAGATCAAAAAGTGTCGCCTCAAAAACTAGAAATCGTTGAAAAGCACGCTGTAAATAGAAAACGCAAAAGACAATGTTTAACTAGTGAGGAGTACGAGCAAGAACTTGAGAAGGAAATGTACAAATACATTAAATATCTTTGCCCGGAGTGTGCCCACGAATTTCATACAGAAAGTGATTGGCGGGAACACGTTTTCACGATACATGACTTCGCTAACATTTCCATCAATAAATTCAAGATGTCTAAGGACATGCGATCATCCAAGTGTTTGTTATGCTTCGAAGTGTTGTTGACAATAAAGAAGCCGGAACTGATGCGTCATTACTTTATGCATCTTCCCTTTCGTTCATACCTGAAGTGCACACTTTGTCTCCGTTCGAAGACTAATACAACAAAGATTTTAAATCATATTAAGTACAATCATAGGGATAAGTTACAAAAGATTTATGATAGAGAAAATGACGAAGTCGCAGGAGCTATTGTAAAAGATGGGCTTCAATGCCGTTGGTGCTATAAGGGTTTCAAATTGCAAGACAATCTACTGAAGCACAGTAAGGAATGCGAACGCAGAGTGGAGGAGAGGCAAAAGGCAAATGCCATAGAAAAAAGTTTCAAGTATATAATGGGTCATCTCAATGAAGCTAAGATAAGAATGCGTCGAATAAAAGCTATGCAAATTGATGAAAAGTGATATTGCAATGGTCATAGAACACTACTTACCACTCCTCGACTTGGGCTTGGCCACTAAGAGAAGAACTGGATTTAAAATATAAATGAATAAATGTACTTTTTGTGCGCTAATTTATTTGAATTCTGTTTTCCTTTCATGAGCAGTCCTAAAATCGGTACTAGCGCATCTTATATGTTTACAAAGTAGATATAGATATTCAAATGAAATTCAATGAATATATTCCATTTACATAGATCTTGATATTTACTATGAAAACGAAGAAAATCTTTAGTGGAATCGAATATATGCGAAGCTAGGGCACCCAGGTTACTCTACAAAACTCACCATTTTATATATACATGTGTATATATATATATATATATATATATATATATATATATATATATATATATATATATATATATATATATATATATATATATATATATATATATATATATATATATATATATATATATAAAATATATATATATATATATACAGAATTAAAGTTTGTATGTCCTTTACAGTAAAAAAATAAAACAAAAAGTGAAATAAGGGAGATACCACGCTCCACTAACTCCTTCTATCTAAGAATATCAACACCCTTTTGACCCATATGGATGAGATTTGCCACATATGCATAGGGAACTGGGAAAAATAAAGTCCACTGGAAAAGAGGACTTTACCATATAAGAGAAAAACCTGAATTGTTATATCTCAGCAACTAATTGACGCAGATGGATGAGATATTTTACATAGCTAAAGCGTATGTATCATACTAAAATTATCAAAATATTAGCATTAAATTCGTGGTACAGTTCCAATGCGAATGGGCAACAAAATTAGCGGCCTGAGTGCTCAGGTCGGGTTATCGGTCATTCCTTTTTCAGCAATTTATTGACATATGTAAAGTGCACCAGAAAAATAAGATTCACTGAAAAAATACGACGCCCCATATAAGTAAAAATAATGAGTATATAATTTATGGAAACACCCATCAATGCGTTACAAACTAGACAGCATTTTAATACTATTCAGACTACCTGTTAAGTGTGTACGAAGTTTGTCTATAGTAAACGCTTATATAGCAATAAAGATTTTTTAGGTCATTTTGGTGCACGGCAAAGATTTATGCCTTCTCAAGATATGGTAAACACTATTTAAAAACAATCGAGATTCCCGGTGGTGTGGGTATGAAAGATACGGGAAATCCTTCAATAGTATCCCATCAACCACCACCTGCTGCTCTTTAAGACTAATGTAACCATGGTCGAGATTCAGGTACGCAAACGAAACGCCTGCGTTGTCGTGCTAGGCGACATTGGACGGAGTCCACGCATGCAGTATCACGCACAGAGTCTGCTGGAAGAAAACTATAATGTTGATATTATTGGTTACGTGGAAACCAAGCCACTAGAATCACTGAGTGTGGCGCAACCGAAGTGCAAAATACACGAGCTATCACCGGTTCCGGTTACAAATCTGACGCCCAAATTGAAACTTATATTTAAGACAATATGGCAAACGTTGTCGCTACTCATTGCGCTCATCTCCATACGTCGACCAAATTTTCTGCTCGTGCAAAATCCGCCGGGTATACCAACACTAGTAGTCTGCTATCTCTACTGCACGCTGACGCGTACTAAACTGGTTATCGACTGGCATAATTACACGTACACGGTGCTGGCACTCGGTTTGCCGGACGGCGAACAAAGTCGTTTATGTCGTCTAGCCAAACGCATAGAGCGGTATTTCGGCGCCAAAGCGCATGCACACTTTTGCGTGACGCAAGCGATGAAAGCTGATCTACAGGCTCATTGGAATATAAAACCAGTAACCGTGCTATATGATCGACCGCCGTCACAATTCCAACCAATTGATCTGGCACAGAAGCATGAGCTGTTCATGAAACTTTCTCGAGAGTATCCGCAATTTCTACCCAAGTGTTATGCGGATCTTAAAGAGTCGGGGGTTGTTGAGTCGACAGCGTTGACACAGAAACTAAGCAATGGCAACGTTTTGTACAAGGCGCAGCGCCAGGCTATACTTGTATCAAGTACGAGTTGGACGCCTGATGAAGATTTTAGCATATTGCTGAAGGCACTGCAAGGTAATGTAAATCCAATGTTCATATATGCAAAGTGAAAATAAACTATTCTTTATTTTATACTTTTAGCTTATGAAGTGGCTGCTGTGTCACAGCCGCAAATATATCCAAACTTATTATGCATAATAACAGGCAAAGGGCCTCAAAAACAATTCTATCAAGCAGAGATTGTCAAGCGAAATTGGCAAAAAGTTACTATAATAACGCCTTGGTTAGAAACGGAGGACTATCCAACTGTTTTGGCTGCTGCCGATTTAGGCGTTTGTCTGCACTGGAGTACAAGTGGTCTTGATTTGCCCATGAAGATCGTTGACATGTTCGGCTGTGGTCTGCCAGTCTGTGCATATAATTTCAAATGGTATTTTGCTTTATATTTAGTGTTAATTGTATTGTATAACATTGACACGATCTATTATTTATTTTATTCAGCTTAAATGAATTGGTTAAGCACGGACAAAATGGCTTTGTCTTTGAGAACCATGAGGAGCTGGCGGAACAGCTTAAAATCTGGTTTGAGAGCTTTCCCAGCAATCCCAGCATACTCGAGTCCAAGTTGCGCTTTGGCAAATATCTGCAAGAGTTCCAGGCGTTGCGGTGGCGTGAAAACTGGCGTAAAGAGGCATACACGGTGTTAAACGCATTTCTTTAATTTTAATTGAATTTTGTTTTTGTTGATTATTAAAACAAAGTATATTTTATTGTTAACTTGAGATATGCGAACTATATGTAGTAAAAATTTTTATTTGTTTAGAATATGTTGAATATCACCTGTATCAAAGCATCAGTTCAATTATCATTATTGCTTACGTTACGTGGTTTTGCTTGTGACATTGTTGTACAGCTTTAAATATTTTTGCGACACAACGGGCAAAGTTGATTCCCTACACTTTTATATTTTCTTAGACAAGTGGCGTGGAGAGCATGTTCGCATTGCATATACTCCATGTCAGCCACATTCATTGGTTCAAAACAAATAATGCAATCATCATCAACTTCGCTGAGCATAGCGAATTTGGTATCACAAATCGGACAGTTCCAACGCACTTTACGGTAATCGTCGTAGCATTCCCTGTGCATTGCGTGCTCACAAATAAGATACCGCATATCGTCCTCAGTAAGCTGCTGCAGACAAACTGGACAAGTATCGCCGGCACGCCTAAAACGAAAAAGATTTCAAAACGGTACGGTAGAAGTAAAAAGATATATTTGTAGTACTTACGCTTTGCGATGTTTGCTATTTCGCGGCGACTCGTCGGTGAGGTTACGGTTTTCCCAGCGCGAATTATGCGAATTCTCGTGCGGGCCATAATTCATTTGTGGCCTATGCATAATATAAGCCAGACCGATGCCCAATAAACCGACACCTAAGCCGAATAATAATTGTAAATAAACCATCTTTGTAGCACACTTATAAATTTGATATTGAAACGGCTTAAAACGACGATTTTATATAACATAAAAGCGAAAACAAAGATTCGCAGCAAATGACGCTGTGTGAGTTGTAGTAAAAGTCTCCGTATAAACTTCAATGCAGATGACAAACAATCTGCAGTACTTCGTTGTTGTTGTTGTTGTTGTCAGCTGTAAATGTGATTGGTTACTTTTATTCTGAATGTTTGCAAGCCGTAGTGCTAGCACAAAACTGAAGACACTTTTGCAATATCAAGTGCGGGAAGAAATAATTATAAGCGTATTTTTTTTTTTGTACATAAAGGTAATTATTGTGCACGCTTGAAATTAAACTGTATAAGCATATTGCATATACAAATTGCTGCATAATAAAAATCAACAACTTGCATGCGTAGTCAGTCAGTGTCTGGCAAAAAAGTGCATAAAATCGATTTTTGTTTATATTCTGCGTTCAGTTTCACAGCCGCCACCCGCCCCTTTATACACCATTTACGTTAAGGAATCATCGCACATTGACGTTAATAATTGCTGATATATAAATATACATAAATATATATATATATATATAATATATATATATATATAGAACAAATTGCTAATTGTTTATACATACGCATAATATGGCGGAACGAGAGCGTAGCATACATGAAATGCTTAAAGATTCGTCGCTACCGTCAATGAACGAAAGTGGCAGCGCGGTGCACACCGGTTCAGAAGGTAACAGCACCGCCGGCAATATCGACAGTAGCAGTAGTAAAAATATTGGTGGACCATTCAGCGCGCCTAGTAGCTTGCCGCTACGCAATCACTCAGGTGCGTTTTATAATTGTAAATATTGGATGTTTGAATAAATTCGTAGCGTTTCCACATCTCTTGGTTTCAATTCGAATGGGACCCATTTTCTCTGTATTGCTTCGAACTAATTCAAACACCCAATACATATATGAATATATTGCAATATTAAATTGTTTGCCTGTGTCCACAGCTCCCACCACTCCCATGTCTCCGACTAGTCCGCATAATGGACTTGACGGCAGTGGTTTAATACGTACTGGTGCTTCCAAGATAGACAGTATTAAGAACTGGAGCATATCAACGTATAAGTGTACACGTCAAATAATGTTGGAAAAACTTGGTAAATCTCAACGCACCGTCGACTCTGAGCTAGAAGCACAAATCGAACAGCTACGCGAAACGCAACGAAAGTATTTATCCATCTTACGGCTTACGCGCGCATTTAGTTCACATTTTCAACATGTTGTCGTAACTCAGCATTCGCTAGCCGATGCTTTTGCCGATTTGGCGCAAAAGAATCCCGAACTGCAGAAGGAGTTCAACTGCAATTCGGAAACACAACGAAATCTGACGAAAAACGGTGAACTTTTGTTGAACGCACTAAATTTTTTCATTTCATCGGTTAACACATTGTGCAATAAGACTATCGATGATACGTTGCTAACGATACGACAGTACGAAACGGCGAGGTATGTACTTGATATGTTTTATTATTAATTTATAGCTGGTTCTGTGACCTTTGCAGGTCTATTGGTCCCTGATAGTAGTCTCAACTTATAACACTTCATTCAAACCTGCCGCTTTAAAGAAAGCAACTAGGTTTTTTCGGTTTAGATTTATTTGTGTTTACTTGATAAAACTGCCATGATGTTTAAGCATGCTCAGGCTGGATAATTTTTTATGCGTTTCGGGGTTTCTTCTCAACAGCATCTACAGGTGCTGTCATCTTCGATACCATGTAACTGTAATGTCTGCAATGTCCAGTTAGAAAAACTGATATCATACTCGGAGTATTAAACCTTTGATGAAGTTGTGCTACATTCCAAGGTTGTCACTAGGGTACAGTAGAAGCGGGTGGGCATCTGTCAGAAGGTTTCTTACTTTATTACTGATATAGTCCCATGTTGTAAAATTTATTAACTACAAAATTAAATTGCGTTTAAATGTATTTTACATAGAGTGGAATTCGATGCTTATCGTATGGATTTGGAGAATGCTAAGCCGGAGCAGGCACAGGTAACTACAGCAGAGGAGACGCAGCGCAGCTATGCACATCACAAAGATCTCTACGAGAAATTACGTGCTGATGTTGCTGTAAAAATGCAATTTCTAGATGAGAATCGTGTAAGTTTTTATTACCACATTATGAATGCTATATAACGACATATATAATTATTTACAGATTAAAGTTATGCATAAACAACTTATACTGTTGCATAATGCAATTGCTGCATACTTTTCAGGCAATGCCATTGCGCTGGAGAGCACACTGAAGCAATTCAATGTAAAGGTATGCATTAAGACCCATGACTAACTCGCTGAAAGTTTGAAACCGGTTCCTTGCTGAATCGAACTATGTTTATGGCTCAAAATGAGTCAGTGACCAAATGTTTTTCAAATGCTATCGATTTGATTGACCATCCAATCAGTCCTTTCAAACCAAACTGAACTCGACCGCTGCGATAAACTAAATGACTGCAAAAAAGTAAAGCAACCGAAAATAGTTAGATTAGATCGGTTTTACCTGCTGCTTAGAAAATATGGCGTTATGAGAAGACCGGCGCGTGTGCCGTCGAGTTGACAGGCGGAGTACAATGTGCATACGTATGTTCATATGTACGTCTACAACCTTACATGCAGCATAGAAGGTCACACAAAATATTTATAAAAACACGAACAACTTGCATGCCCGTCTCGCCGACGAATGAAATCAAGCTGTTTGCTACCTGGCCACTGTTTGGTTTGGTTGAAGTTCATTTAATGTTAGTTGAAAATCATTTACTCAGAAAATGACGATTGAACAGAACAAGCTAGGGGAGGGACTGATTAATAAGTCAGTTGTTTTGAAATAGTTGCTAGACCGTTCGTTTGTTTGATAGCCGACAGCAAACGTTTGAAGGAAGTTTGAACTTATTCATACAGTGCTTTAGTATGCATACAATTCACTAACTTAATTATTACTATAATTTCAATTAAACAGCTTAAATCACCAAATGCGTCTACAGGATCCTGGTTGGAGCAGTAGTAACGACAGTATTTAAATGCAACAACATCATCCGATATATCTACAAGCACACCGAACACACTCCATGACGATACGTCCAAACAAATTTAAAGTGGCTCCTGTTGCTTATGTTTGCTGAAGTGTAAAGCAGGAGGCGCACACTCTCTTTCTTTATATAGACAAAATTTGACTATAATAAGTTTAAGCCAGCCTAGACGCGCATGCAAGGGGTACAGCAAAATGCTGCTATCCGAATTATAGAATTACTATGTTAAAATCGATGCGCAAGCGTTCATTATTCATACGATAAACGCTAAAAAAAAAACATTGCAAAACCGTACTCACGTATGTATATTTACTTATATGGTAATTGTATAACTTTTTCAATGCTTTTTATGTATGTACTTATATATATAATATAATGATGATGACTTGCCACCTATGTATGTACATATGTATACATAGTTAAGTGCAACAATTACCAAATTAACTACAAAATGCTAAATTGTTTGATAGACTTTTTCAAATCGAACTATCTCTAAACTAAAGAGTTCCTTATTTTTTGGTTTATTAAAGCATTGTATTTTATATTCGCTATTTGTTTACATTCCTTAGTTTTTTTTTCTACAATATGTGTCTAATTGCTCTCTTCTTTTCTAATAGAATCCTTTTCGAATCAAGCAAACAAGTCATTTGTGCAATATTTATTATGTGCAATAGAAATAGATTTATATTTTGTAAAAATAAGTATTAATATTGTGTATTTCGAATTTGAAACTTGTGTAATCATCCTTTGTGTAAACCAAATAAACCAAAACCACTAACCAAAAAAAAAAAAAAAAAAAAAAAAGATTTTCTCATAAAGTATTTACAATGGAAATAAAGAAAACTATATATTTAAAATAAACCATTGTTTTTAAAGTCGTATTTAGACTATGAAAGTTCTTGCGCAACCTTATCAGATTTTATAAACTTAACTGGATCACATTCAGTGCAAATTTTAGTCTTGAACTAAGATTCAAAGGTAATTTCATAGTCTGAATAGTCCTTCAATTAATTCACTTATTTTTCCACTTTAATAACAATAATGCTTAATAAATTACAACTTAAGTTTAAATTACATAATAGTCATTATCAGGGATCTACGCTTTTTCTAGTGTTAGATTGCTCAGTTTTTCATTGAGCACTGTTTCTTCGTCTTCCTCTGCTTTGAACATGTCCTGCATAAAGAAGAAATATTAAATTTATCAACAAGAAACCATTGTAAGTCTTTATTTACCGGATCGTAGATCACTTTAATAATAAGTGAACAACTTGGACATGTAGCCACCTCTTCACCCTCCATGAGTTCTTCCTATAAAAAAGTTTGTAAAACTTTATATTTGTTTACACACTTCAACATATCGTGAGCCGGACATTTGATAAAATACACAATATTATGTAGCTCGAGTAATACTAGTAAATGCCCTACTTATTTTTAAATCCTTTCCATATAGTGTGAAAGGGCTATTATTAGTTTGTCTGAAAATTTCTTCATCAGCTCGACGAAGTAATCTAGCCATAATTGACAATTTTTGTGACATCGATTTAAAATGTTTATAGAGACTTTTTGCAATATTATGCTGATCAAATATTCAAATTATCGTGCCACCCAAACTGGATGATATAGCACCCAAACAACCCGTCCGCTTTGGGTTTTTTGTAGATAAAGGTTTATTATTAGTTAAGCAAACCATTTATAACACGAAATGAAGGCTTAAAACAGCGTGTAAAGACTACTAATGCTGCTGAAGCTAAAGTGTTCTCTATAAATTCTAGATTCTTAGATTTGCTGGTGGTATTTTAGTGGGATTCATAGCATTGTAGAACAGCCAATCAACTTTTTTTAATCTATTTATTTTCATTATTATTTCACTATTATATTTATATTCATATTTCAAAGCTAGAGAGTTACGGTGTGCATAAATGCACAAATAGATGGATATGGCTAGGTATGGGGTCTCCGTTGCTTTATTTAAAGCGTTGCGAACATTGTGATTAAATAAAAATACTAGTCACACTCTATGTGAAGTGTATAAAAATAAAGCATTTTTTGCAATGTTTGTGATTTTAGTGTTAAAGCTTATATTACGTAACTTTTTCATAGCTAAGTCAATTTTTCGGATTATATAAAAGACCAATAGGGAAATGAACAAATTAAGATGACATTACGAATATAAAAGATTTCAATATTGCTTATTTTTTATAAGCTTTTATTTAACATTAAAATTTTATACATGTTTCTAGATTTTTCTATTTTGACCAACTTCAACAGCTTCGATTGAGATGAAATTTGACATTCGTTGGACATCCAATGACAATACAATATTATGAAACTTTTAACTGCAGATAAAATATGGTGATTAAAATCAAGAATAAATAAAGTATTAAAAAAAATTTTTAAAAGCAATATTAAAATATTTTCGTATTATGTACATTAAAATAAAATTTTTTTCACTAACTTGCAATGTATGTTTTGTTAGTTTCTTTTGTTCAAATATTGGAACTCAAATACGACAAACCTCTCGGATTGAGTTGAAATTGAAGATGGTTGTGTGGATTCGATAGTTGTACAATATTATACATATACATATGTATGTAACTTTTGACAGTAATTTTTATCATTTTGACGGTATGTACGCAGTCCCCTAGTCTTGATATTTTTCTTAATAACAATATGTATACCATTTCTGACGTTTCTAGCCCACAGTACAACATCTTCTGTTTAGTTTCTCACCTTCGATATCTGAAATCGATCGCCGCATGGACATGGATAATAGTACATCTCCTCCTCTTCATCATATTCGAAATCTTCAATTTCGACTTCGTCGTGATAGATGCTCATTTTCGTATGACGATTATCACATATTAATACATAATTAACAAAACAAAAAAATTCACTTTATTTTTAAACACGTTGCGGCTGAAACACATATCTTCTTCTTCTTCTTTTTTTTTGTACGCGGCAGCATATAATAACAGCTGTTTTTGCTTTATCACATGGAACTGTCCAGTCCATGTACAAAAACAACATTGCACTTAAATAAAGAAGAAGAAAAAAAAACCCACGTATATAAACAATAGCGCGTCGTGTAAACGATTAATATTATAATAATATTACTATTTATTTATTATCACCAATCAAACAAATAATGGCTAACAAGAAATTCAACTGCGATGTCAACCTTTACGATTTGCTTGGTGTGCAGCCAGAGGCGGATCAAGCAGAGATACGCAAGTCGTACCGAAAAAAGGCGCTCGAATGCCATCCGGACAAAAATCCTGACAATCCTAAGGCTGTGGAACGTTTTCATGAGCTCTCCAAAGCGTTGGAAATTCTTACCGATGTCACTGCTCGTGCTGCCTACGACAAAGTGCTGAGAGCTAAGAAAGCAGCGGAGTTACGTGCACGACAGCAGAATAGCAAACGCCAGAAATTGAAAGCTGAACTGGAACAGCGCGAACGCGCTGCTCATCCGCAAGATGATGAATATTTCTTGTACAAAAAATACAGCAATGTCATGGAGGGACACATTGACAGATTACGTGAAGAGGGATCTAAGCTGCTTGAGGAAGAGCAGCGTCTCATGCGTGAACAATTGCTACATAATTTGACAGAGTTTAATAAGACCAAGGCGACGCCGGCTTTTGATTCTGTGCAACATCGCATCAAGATAAAATGGCAGTCAGATAAGAACGACGCCACCAATGGTGGTTACACACATGCAAAACTTACAAATTACCTAAAAAAATATGGTAACATAGTGGCGCTTGTCATGTCAAAGAAGAACGGTAGTGCAATGGTGGAACTAAGTACATTGGAGGCATGTGAAATGGTGCTAGCATATGAGAAGGGTGCTGTGAGTAATCCTTTACATTTAGAATGGGCTACACCGGTAGTGGAGAAGGAAAAGGCAAAACCAGCAACTTCCGCAACGGTTGGAAGTTCATTAGACTACGAAGATCTAGTCATGCGTAAGCTACGTCAGGCTGAGGAGCGTAAGCGTTTGATTGAACAAATGCAGAAAGAAGATGATGAGTTGGAGAGTTAAATTTTAAGAATAAAAAAAATGGAAAGCTTAACAAACACTTTAATGGTTCTATGTTGTAATAACTTTTTTAACATTTCATGCCTAATTTTAAATGTTGAATTTAAAAGATTTTGGAAAACTTTACAAATTAATAAGACTTAAAGGAATTAACTCATGAACAACTTATCCGATGGGAGAAAGCAAAGTATTCCTATACTTAGACAGTGAAGTAGCGCTAAAAGCACTAGACTCTGACAGACACAACGAAATCAAAAACAATTACTGAGTGCAACTGATTGCTTAACAAGATGGCCCTGCATTGTAGTTCTAGCAAGTACTCGGTCGCGATGCCTCTGTCAACATGCAAGATGCTCTTCTAAGATAAAAGCATCAACACTGCGCATGCACTCTATACCACTATAGCCATATATGATATCATCAAACAAACTTGGATATAAGACAAAAGAAAACGCGATCAACTTTGAGATTAAACAGAACCGATAGCTCAATTCTAATAGGTGTCCCATTCGTACTCAATCAGCCCGTCCTATGCAGAAGCAGTAAAAATAGAGAGGATGGGAACGCTCAAAGGGAGGGAGTATTTTCCAAAAGATCTTTTAGTAATCTGCAAAATTGAGGTTAGTAACATAACAAAATTCATTAAATCGTCCCAATGGCTGTAGAACGAGTGGCCACTCTCGAATAAGAGATTTGTGGTACCAGAAGTGACGGTGTGTTTTCTTACTACCGTCCATTCAACGTAATCTAAGCACAATTATTAAATTACAGCTCTATTTCATTCTTCATTAATATACTAGTTATATTAAAAAAAATTTGTATTTCCTCGTATATTTCTTTTATTTTAAATCTGTTACATGAGGGACAATCATTAAATTGTATGGTTGTGGTAAAATATATGGTTGTGGTAAATTACATTTTCCAAAAGATCTTTTAGTAATCTGCAAAATTGAGGTTAGTAACATAACAAAATTCATTAAATCGTCCCAATGGCTGTAGAACGAGTGGCCACTCTCGAATAAGAGATTTGTGGTACCAGAAGTGACGGTGTGTTTTCTTACTACCGTCCATTCAACGTAATCTAAGCACAATTATTAAATTACAGCTCTATTTCATTCTTCATTAATATACTAGTTATATTAAAAAAAATTTGTATTTCCTCGTATATTTCTTTTATTTTAAATCTGTTACATGAGGGACAATCATTAAATTGTATGGTTGTGGTAAAATACATTTAAATAATAATTTAATAGTGTTAGTTTGTAGTTATGATAAGAGTAAAAGTAGTGGGTAGTTGGGGTGAATGGAGAAGGGGTGACACCACTTAAGTCTGTCAAATAGTTTTATAGCCCTATGGTTTAGGATATTCCAAAGCTCGCCGTGGATGGTGTTTTTGTCAATGAAGTTATTATATTGAAGATCACACTTTGCCCTGGAACATTTACAGAATTTCAATTTTCGAATCATTTGCCAGAGCTTATCTCAATAGGTCCAGACAGGTTTTAATCTAATCTTGTTGATATGGATCTTATTACGTATCTGTTATTTTGTACAACGACTGAGGAGTCCGTGCATTTATTATAATAATTTTAAAGACACAAGATAAAATTTATAAGATTTCATTGACTTTTCTGTCACTTTCAGTGGAACCTTTAGTTTTGAAGTTGGATTCAAAGCTATCTTTTACATTAAATTTAATAAATTAGCGCAAGAAATTCGTAGTCATAGCCATAGGTTTTTTTTTATATACATATATATTTATTGGTCGAACTAAATTTGAGCATTTGTGAAGTGAATTACTGGTTCGGTCCCGTTCCACTCAAATTTTATACACTATTTCCCTTTGAATGATAAACTGTTTTAAAGAAGAAGAACAAGACGAATCTTCACTAAACAAAAAAATTGTTATAAGCTGTGGATAGTAACAAATATGTCGATGCCACGAATATTTGTTTTTATAATATTTATGAGAAACTAAATATTTCAAAGAACACCAATTCCGGTTGTGCGCTATGGAGAAGAAGACCAGAGAGTTGGAGGCGCTGGTGACGTCGCAGAAGGATCAATTAACCCGTTATGAAAAAAGACTAAAAGGTGAGAACATATTCATACATACATACATTTGTATATGTATCTAGCCAAATATTATTACACAAACTGATTCTAATTAAATTAGATGTCGTTACCGCTTACAAGGGTCTGCTTAAGGAAAAAGAAGCATTGGAGACTAGCCTATCAGCTTTGTCTACTGCAAATAAAGAAGCAACAACAAATTTTGAAACGGACGTTAAAGTAGCAAATGCCACAGCCACAAGAGATGCTGATGATACAGGCAAAGCAACAGCAGACAGCATTTCCAATGCATCGAACGACAACGACGAAGACGACAAAAGTCAATTACAAACCCAAATAATTACGCTGATGAACTCTTTGGCTACACTGTCAGCAGAGAAATCACGCATGGAGGCCTCCTTTCAAGCGGACAAGAAACAATTACGCGGCCAAATTGCACAAAAGGACGAAAATATAAGTGAGCTGCATGCAAAGATGAAAGAGCATACGGAACGTTCCAAGTCGGATGTGGATGAGGTCAAGGCAAAGTGGATTATTGAGCGTCAAGAGCGTGAAAAGGAAACCAATAACCAAATGCTAATGATACGTGAACTGCAAAAACTCTACGCCGACGAGCGTCATTTGAAGGAAAATATTGAGATGCAGTTAAACAATTTTAAGACTCAATTCGCCAGTAATGAAGCGGAAAATACTCGTTTGCGTGATTTGCAAGCGCAGCTTAAGGAGGCCAAAACGCAATTGAAGCAATTCCAAGTTAAAGCGAAGTCGGGTGCTGCCGCCGCCGGTGTTGAGGAAGCGGCCGATAGTTTGGCACTGCTGCAACAGGTGCAACAACAAATGCAGCAGCTGAAGGATCAGCATGCAGTCGCAATTAAGAATGAACAACGTCGCGTTTTGTGTGCTGAAGAGCAAAGCCGGCGTCAGGCAGCATTGCACGAGAATCGTGTAGCTAATTTGGAAGCGCGTCTTGCTGAGTTGAGCTCAACTGTGGGCAATTATGATCGCTTGCGACAGCAAGACCAGGAAAGTATACAGGCTTTGAAGCAACAATTGCACGATTTGGAATGTAATGCCAGCGTACGCACACCGGCGGAGCACAATAGAACGGCAATAGTTGCATTGAACTATAATAACAACGACATTGGTGCATTGGTAGATGAAATTGTGCGTCTAAAGAAATTGTTGATGCAGGAAAATGCACGCACCGCTAATCCGATTGATTTGAGTAAGATTTTAACTGTGGGCGCAACGGATCATCGACAATGCCAGCGTGACCTGCAAGATGTGCAACAACAGTTAGACAATAGCAATTCAGAAAACGGCGCTTTGCAGGAAAAGCTTGAAATACAAAAAGCGCATATTACTACGCTGCAGGAGAAGGTGAAAGTATTAAATCGTAACATCGATGACGCAGAACTTGAACTAAAGCAACAAGGCGAAAAACTGCGCCATGCTGTGAAGGAAGAACGCTCCAAGTGGAAAGATGTAGTTGCGGAGCAAGAAAATGAAGCACGTGTTAAGGTTAATGAACTGGAACAGCAACTACAAAAGCAACGACAACGCTCGCTCCAATTGCTAGATGAAAAAGAGCAGGAAATCAAAACGTTACAAACATCATTTGAAATATTTCACAATGCTACACAAGGTGGCTTTTCGGCTGGACCGATGATCATTCCCGCAACGTGCAATGAAGGCAATACAATCTCTTCCGATGCTGAAAGTGTTGAAGGTATTCCGGTGGTTGCTACCGCAGAGAACAATAACAAATTGAAGCTGGGCACGCGCTCAAAGAAGCTGTCTCTCGGCGAGAATTGTCACATGTTGCACTATGCCAATGAACTTGCTCGCAAGGATATCGAAATAGCACAATTACGTAAGGCGCGATATGCAGCCGAGACCTCACTGCGTAAGGCTATACAGGAGAAAGTAACAGCGCAGGAGGAGCTTCATGATAAAATTGAATTGTTGGAAGAGCATGTGGACAGGTGATTTTGTTTATAGACTGCATATGAGTAGTGACATATCTTATAATTGAGTTTTTCTTTATACTGCAGACTCGAACGTTGCAAGACCAGAGAGGGTGCCAATTTGGAGTACTTGAAGAATGTTATCATTAGCTTCATTGTAACTAAAGACGCTGAGGGCAAGCGCCACATGCTGAATGCGATTAGCGCTGTGCTGCAGTTTACTAACGCAGAAATACAAACTATTAACGCTGCATTCCTGAAGAAATAGATAATAAATATATAAAAAGTTTGTTAATATTTGGGATTTGTATATGTAATTCGTAAGAAAATTCCTTCTAATTAAAAATTATACCACAATCAGCTACTTAGAAGTTTAACTAAAACCAGCTACTGGATACTTTTGAAGATGATCCGTAAGCACTGCAGGAAACATAGCTAAAAATTTAAAGCGGCTACCCATTTGCTGACTGTCCGTCAACATTTCGTAGCCAGATTTAATAATGCTCTGGTGCTCGGGTAGCGCATTGGCTAAAAGTTGCTGTAAACGAAAATGTGAAATAAGTACCACGACGCATCACAAAAACGACAAACTCACCTCCAAGCGTGCATCGCCCTCCATACGCTTGAGAAATATGCCCTGCTCAACAGGACCACAACACAGTGCTTTACTTTTTGACTCAGCAGCATGCTGCACACGTTTAAAATCCACATCTGCTGTCAAGTCAGCAGTACCCGGTGCAATAAGTGGATCGTGTAACTTATGCTGCTTAAATGCTCTAAACGTATCCGACTTTTCACCAAAGTGACCGTAATCCATAATCAGACCAATGCCACCATCGCTTTCGATACGTTCCGCAAGCAGACCAACAATTCGTTCCGTTTCTAGTGAGTACTCCAGACACTCACGCGTATCATGCGGTAATGCTGTATACATTTGCGATACGGGCGTCTGTGATTTTGATAATACAAAACGAAAATTATCCGCATTTATGTCGTTTACATCATTCACATCAATGAGTATTTCATGCCAAACCCCATCCACTAGCTGCAACTTATGTACGGGCAAAGCATCGAAGAACTCATGCGCCAAAACCAACGAGAAGGCACCTTGCGGCACATCCTCCAGACGCTTATGCCAGTATGCTTTTGTTCCTGTTGCAGTTGTGCCTACTTGATAATACTGCAGCGAATCATCCTGCAACGTTTCATGCTTATAGCAAAAACTCTGTGCCTGTGATTTACTCAAGAATGGACTGACTTCAACCATGTGCATAGAGAATTCAGCGCCTAATTTAAATTTACTAAGCACTTTAAGCACATCCCGGGCCAGCGTACCACGACCCGGGCCAAGCTCAACTAGGCGAAATGGTGTCGGACTGCCGAGTTTGCGCCATTCATTTAAAAGCCAAATACCAACGAGCTGTGAAAATGAATTTTTTTTACATAATCTCTTGAATCTACTGTTTACATATGTATGTACATACATACCTCGCCAAATATTTGTGATATTTCCGGTGACGTTATAAAATCACCCTGCCGTCCAAAGACATCACGGTGCATATAATAACCGCCGATGGGATTGGTTAGAACCTCACGCATGTACTCTGCAACCGTAAGCGGACCAGTGGCCAGTATTCTCGCTTTCAACTGTTTGCTCAAACTGCGTGGCTCGCCAGCAGGAGCGGCTTCCACCTTTGCTGTTAGTTTCTTGCTGAGAGTTGTCAGATCTGGACGTCGTACGGATTTATAGCTATAACAACGTCTACCGGCTAGGAGGTGCAAACTAGTAATTGACCGCATATTTACAACAACAACAAAATACTAAAACTAATTTAAGACTGTTATAAAACATAAACAAGCTGTGAGAGCTGCCAACTTACCTTACACTGAAACCGAAAACAGCTGTTCTTACGGCACTTTTGAATTCCAACGCTCAATTGAACAGAAGCGCTTTTCATTCACACACACACGCGCCAAAGCAGCCGGCACGATTATGTCGTCTACTGATTCCGACGATCAGTTGGAGGAACTATCTTCGCGTTTAGAGAATTCCGCAAGTGTTTCTAATAGTACTACTGCCGGGAGTTCAAGAAATGTGACTCCACGTGGCAGAGGACGTCGTGTAAAGCGCAATCCGATTTCCTTGAAACAACGTAATGCTAAATTTGTGAAAGAAGTGCGCCAGCTTATGGAATCAAAGAGTATGATAAATTTAATTAAAAGAAAATTGTGTGTACTACTAATATTAAACATTTTATTTATTGCAGAATCTATGATTCCTCGTCTACCATTTTCACGGCTTGTCAGAGAGTTAATGATGCAGTGCTCCGTTGATGTGAATCGGATAACTTTAACAGCCTTGGAGGCTTTACAAGAATCTTGTGAGATGTATCTCACACAGCACTTATCCGACGCTTATCTTCTGTCGCTGCACTGCGGTCGCGTTACACTAATGATGCGCGATTTGGAGTTATTACAATATCTTAAAGATCGCCTTGGTGCATAGGCACATACATACATACCAATGATTTTACAAGTGATCTCGTTTATATTTACATATATATGTATGTATGTATGTATGCAACAAAAAAGTATTGTAAAATCAAAATAAAGTGCACAAGGTGTCTATTATTGTTGACTTAAAATATTGATCAATGTTTTTTTTGTATTATTTACGTACATATGTATGTATGTACATACATATGTATGTATACGAAATGCGTGCGTGTATATATGTACATACATATGTATGTACATGCACGGGTATAATCGTTGGTGCGTTGTTTGTGATCGTAAAATTCTTGTACGGCTTCTTTAAGAAATATAAATAGTGTATTTCTATGGATCAGGCCATAGATTTTGGTTATATATGTAGGTAGGGGCACACACCGGGTACATGTTGAGCCACTGTGCGACGTTTTGTGTGAGGTGGACACATCCAATGTTACGGGGGGCTGCTAATTTACATACATATGTACATATGTATGCATGCGACAAAGCATCGGATATTGCAACTATAACGCATATAAAGGGTGTTCCATTCAAACGTGTGGTAAATTTTTTTTTAAATAATGCGCAAACGCAGAAAAAAGGGCGTAGGTAGCTGAGGAGCGTAAATATTCTAACTTTTTTAAAACCCTGCACAAAAATTTTTGCAAGCTGGATTTACTGGGTTTGTCGAACTGTCGAAATATACATATGTATGCAAAATAGAGAGGAAGCAACGAAAACCCCATAAAGCTAGTAAAGGATATTATTTTTAGGGGTTCAACTTACCGACAATGATTAAACTGTCATAATTGAATATATCTGGCAACGCTATTATCATTTGTGCTCAGTTTGGTTACACATTTTTTTATCCTGACTGTCGCCGGAACAACGCTTGCAAATTGTGCAAATTTATTTCGAAAATAGTGGTACGGCAATGTTACTGTGCGCTAAGTTCATTTTACGGTCGACAAAACACAATCGACCATCCGAGCGACCACGTGTATTCTAAATAAAAAATGGTCGAAAATAGGGATTCCAGAATGCATCACATCCATACCCACATGCTCGAAATCATATTTAAACACTAATCGTATAAAATTCTTTCTACTAAAGCAAATTTTCAGTTTGAAATTACTTAATCTCAGTATTTGAACTCAATTCAAAATTCTACACCCCTAAAAAACACAATCTCTATATGTATATTTTTCCGTCGAACGTGTTTCCAAAATAAAAAAAGGTTTTGAGATATTTTTTGCGAATAAACGATTCTTTGAAAAGTTAATAATGTCAATTTTAGTTAAAATAGTGTTTACGATTTCGAGGACGGTTTTTAAATCATTTAGCCAGTGACTTGCGAGAAAATAAACTTTTTGCAAGTGATTGTACCACCAATTTCGCCGGTCATTGTAGCTCATCCGTCACAATCTAGTCGCACACATTTTTCAGGAGCAAATTTCATATCCACGACAAAATCTATAATATTAGCAGCTAAAAAGTCAGTGGTTATATACAGGGTTTTTTCCGGAAAGTAATTTCAATGCATTTGTCGCAGAATGCTCGGACAGGTTGGTATCGGTAGAGAGGAAAGTGAGCTTACGAAGACGAAAGCCATCGAGTTTGGTGTAAAGCTCAGCATCTGCAATTTGCTTGTAATTTAATGTAATTAATGTCTCTGCTACTAAACGAACACACAAACGACGATCTGAGTTCAAAACTTATCTTGACGCAAACATATTTTGTTCCATCGAGCATTACGGCTTGACGGTAGGCGAAAACAAGTTTCAGTGAAAAAGCTGTCATTACATTTCAGATGGTCAGAGATAACTGACTGACCATGCGTTCGTAAGCTGACTTACTTGTCCACCGATATAAAAGGTAGACTCTTTAAACTTGGACCTTTATTTGTTCCTGATAGACAATCTGAAGACGGGTTCTTATAGATTTCGTCAAAATAAGACGATAAAGTTTTTTGCTTAGATTTCGATATACCTAATTTTAAAGATTCAACAAAATACACTGAAATTGGTAAAGGAACAATAAAAAATTAAAATTTTCATTTTATCGAAAAGTTGTAATATGTACTAATTTTCGTCTTTTTTGATGAGTTCTATAAGAAGCCGTAATCAGAACGTGCCACTTCGGTAATCGTAAAATCCCTAATTTGTTTTTTGTTTATAAATTTTATTTAAAATTTTAATTTTATATCTTGTTTATTATTAATTAATTATAAGCATTAGAATATGAAACGCGGCAGGGCATTTCGAAGTCGTAAGCATTTTATCTTGTTTTTTCTGTTCTGATACTTTAGGGTCCCAGGGTCCCCTACCCTGCACTACGCATATGAGAACAAACAAAAAAACAGCTGTTCATCTTTGTTATGCTTTATTTTGTTGGAAAGGAAGAGTGGAGTACGCAGATATTTCTAGTAATATATTCGATTTAATATGTACGATTTATGCAGAACTTGTGGAGAAGTAATAACAAAAATTCGTGGTATAAATCTATACGAAGACGCAAACTTGTTGCAACAACTTGAGTTGCTGACAGGATTATTGGTGAGTGTATACAACATTGCCGGCCTGCTAGAGAAATAACTTTCTGCTTGTCTATTTTACAACAGTTGGAGCAGTTAGAAAATATACCGTCCTACATATGTGGACATTGTCAACGCGATTTAAATGAGGCAATTAGTTTTCGTAAACGATGTATAAAAACACAAAAACAGTGGCAACGGAAACGGAAAGGCTCCGCTAAACAGCGAAGATTAAAATTGGACAAGTCGTTGCCAAGTATGAAGCAAGAGAAGCTCACAGAAGTGGCTGTGACTACCAATAGTAATAGGAAGAAGGATGTCAATGTATACAAAGTTGTATATGTTGATGAAAGCACCTTTGAATTAGAAGAAATACATGACCACAATGCAAACAGTAGTAATGAAACTTCAATCGGCGAAGGCAATGAAAAGATGCATGTTGAAGGCACTGATCAGACACACAGACATACACCGGATAAAAAAAATATAAATGATGAATGCGAAAAGAATAGTACAGTGGAACAAACTGCAAACCAGCAAGTAGAAAAGAAACAACGAAAGGAATACATCTGTGATAAATGCAACAAATATTTCATTAATTCAAGCAATTATAAACTTCATGTATTACGTCACAACGGCACCAAAAATTATGAATGTAACATTTGCAATGAAAAATTCTATACGTGTCATTTCTTACGGAAACATAAACAAAAACACGGCGATGAGCGGCCATATCCATGTAGACATTGCGGGCGTTCCTTTCGCAGCTGGAGCAATCGTATCGATCATGAAAGGTTAGCTGAGATTTGTTATTGGTTATATTTGATGGTGTGTCACCTCCTATTTTCAAGTGGATCTCTTTCCAAGTGCAGAAGCCCTTTTTTTAATTCAAATAAAGACCAAATCACCGTAAATTGTACTGAAAAATTATAAAAACAGAAAAATAAGAAAAATTTAAACAATGAAAAAAAAACAGATCAAACTATACTCACGAAATGGACGCTGTGGCAAACGACTCAGTTCAATTCCAATGCAGTATGTAAGGAAATAATTGAACCAAAATAAATAAACTATTGAATATGCTAAGTGATAGAGAAAACCGAGTTTACATTCGATTAGATTAAAAAGAAAATGTGACCCATATAAATTTTTGACCACACTTTTTAAAACCCTAGTGTTTCAATTTCTCCAAACCACACAACACGTGCTTATTATTTATTATTATTTTTTTTTGTTTGTAAAGTCTAAAATGCGAGTTTAGATGCGATCGGATGAAAAAAATGTCCCCATATAATTTTCGACCACAAATTTCCTTTAAAAGGTGTGAACATCTACATATGTATATAATATGTATTAAAAAACACGCGCATATTTGAATACGACATTGTATCATAATTTTAAAGCAATCGGTGAAGAACTTTCTGATAGTATCAATTATAAATAAACGAACATTTACATTTTTATTTATATAGTTTATTTATTTTCATTCCAGGAAGCATACAAACGAACGTCCGTATAAATGTCAGCATTGTGAAAAGGCATTTTTCACTTCGTCTACGCGTAAGGACCACGAATTGGTACACACTAAAGTGCGGAAATTCAAGTATGGAATAACACCACGAAATTTAAAGCTATTCATTAAATTACAAAAACTAATTTCAGTTGTGACATTTGTAATCAATGGTTTCTGCGCCGAACGCATTTGGTCCAACACTACAGATCACAAAGTCATAAGCAATATGAATTGAAGAAAGGTATGCAGCAAACTTCAAAACAGGACGGGTAAACAGAAGATATCAAGAAAAAAAAATTAACTTCAGTGAAACCGAAGCTACCAATCACACGAAGTTTAAAGCTGTGCACTTAGCAGGAATAAAGGAATGAATAATTGTAATTCCTTCATTACTATGTGAAGCGTTCGTCCATAAGAAGTTACTATATCCCATTTTCAACTGATTTAGCTTCTAATAAAAAGTTATTGATATAAAATTCTAAAATAGTGGGCAGGAGGCTACACCTAAAAATGGGGAGCATATCCATTTGTATATATGTGAAGCGTCCGTCCATAAGATGCCTCCATATGGGGAGCATATTCATTTCTATATATGTGAAGCGTCCGTCCATAAGAAGCCTCCATATTGCATTTAAAGTTGATATTGGGTGAGATAAATAATTTTTTGATACAAAAGTGTGTGGTGAGTTTGTATGAAGGCTATCCCTAAAGGGGTGTGGGAAGCCTCCGTTGCTATTTATGTGAATCGTTTGTCCATCGGAGGAGTCACACTATCAAATTTCAAGTTGATATTGGTTGCAATTAAAAAAGAGGGCTACTCCAAAAATTGGTAGGTCACACCGATTGATACATATGTGAAGCGACAGTCCATTAGAAGCTACCATAAAAATTTTTAAGCTGATATTGGCTACAATAGAAAAGTTTTCTTACTAAAAGTCAAAAGTGGTAGGAGGTTACCCCAAAAGTGGTTGGAGGTTACCCCAAAAGTGGACGTGGCGCCTCAATATGGATACTCTTACCGCAATAAGGAGAAGTCTAGGTACCGGACTACAGCTACATATCTTAAAAATTAGTCCCTACAAATTGTGCAACAACTACCAGACATGCAGACGGCCATGCATAGATAGATAGACCCGTCTCGTCGAGCTGATCAAGAATGTATATTTAATACGTTACGAATTTTTTCCACTATGTGAAAATGGTATAAAAAATTTTGAAATTAACAGTGCGTTTCTTAAAACCTTCGAAGATTGTATGAAATATTTTAATTCTAGTGTTAACAAGAAAGAGCTATAGTCGAGGTGCTCGTCTATTTTAAACTATTATACCTTGAGACCTTATACCGTAAGATTATTTAAAACTTCACTAGTCGGAGAACTATTCTCTCGTCTGTCTGAAAAAATAAATGAAAATGAATATGGATGGACGGGGCTATATCGCCGATGCTTCAATCGCTAGTTACATACATTTTGACAGCTCATCAACCCAATATACTCTGTAACAAATAAACAATTTTTTTGTACAGGGTATTAACCCAGAATATCATATTCTTCCAATATAAATATTCGTTCAATAAGGAGCTATAAAAACATTGGATGAATATCTACGGTATGAAATTTATTATAATTTGCTAGCTGAAGGCCCTGTCAGCCTTGGCTAGTACTATTTGTGTTAGTTTAGCTTAATTTGTTAATAATGTATAAATAATGCCACCATTGTATGCTCACATGGGTTAGGTTATAACGGCAGACATCTGATTACTTCACTTAGACCTAATTGGCTCATTGTGGTACCATATGATCTCATAATTCTTCTAGGAAACTCGTGGAGTATACCATTTTGGATTTTTCTGATAACTCTACTAGATCATGCAGGAAATGGCTTCCCAGACAGGCAAGTCTGCTGCTTAACGCCGGAAATGTGCGGACAAATTTAAATTTTTTTTATAAGATTAAGTTCCGTCGGCATAGATCCACGTTGAGGTTTCACGAAGTATGATGCGTACTGTCTACCTTGCAAGTTGATCGGAAGCAGATGCGGATGTATTTAGTGCACCCGTAGCACCACTTCTCTTCCACCGAAGTTAGCGCTTTTTAAGTTTAAGTTTGAAAGTTAGTTTTTGATAAACAATTTTTTGTTTCAATTCAATTTATTTTTTCCATAAAGACTTCAAAAAGAATGATTTAAAATGTAAAATTCATTTTGAGTAATTAAAAATTTATTTCGATTAAATTTTTTTTCAAAAGGAATAATGAAATAATAGATTCTTAAAATAAAAGTTAACAATTCCTTTACAGCTCTGGTAAATTCATACACTGTGCGACAGCGCTCCCTCAAAGTCACTTAACATACACACGAATAGATTTGAGTTATTCGTACAGTACAAAGTATATATACAGTACAAAGATCCGTAATTTTTATAGTTAGGGTTTAAGCTTTAAACTACAAAGATATTTTTTCTCTTGATTTTAATTAAGTACGTTTTTTATTTGCTCCATACTTTAGTAAACTTTCATTGTGTATTTTCGACTTAAAATGTGCCTTCAATGATTTTCGTGCTAAAAACCACTTGTCGCAAATATCACAGCTGAAAAATTTGAAAATTAAATAAGCTTTTAAAATAAATTTCTTGCATTATACATTCATAACTAACTTACTGGAAATTACGTACGCCTGTGTGTACTAGCTGGTGCTCTTTTTCCTGTTCCTTAGTTCGGAACGTTTTTTCACAAATTTGGCATTTAAATGGACGTTCATTTGTGTGTATTCTTCGAAAAAAAATAGAATAAATTCAATCAATATAAAAAAAAAAAAAATAAACTGTTAACTTCGGTAGATCCGAAACTTCAATACTCTTCACAAGCATTCATTCAATTTTTAATGTGATTAGCACTTAACTATGTGAATCTATCGACCATTAGAAGCCAGGTTCAGGTTAATAATGACTGTAATGAAAGTGTTTCATAAAAAAAAACCGAAAAGTGGCAGATTAGCTTATATGGGGCTACCAACTAAGTAGTGTGCGTGGCATGGAAGTTGTTACATATGCTCATCCTAGGAACATAGTAAGTCTCTACACCCGATTTAAGATAGATATCTTATTAACAGAACTACTAGTTTTGATTCATACAGAAAGGGAACATTCGGCGAGCTGATCACGCATATATATATACTTTTTTGGAGTCTCCGATGGTTTCTTTAATGAGTAACAAACTCCATAACAAAATTATAAAACGTTTTACATTACGTGTGAAGGGTAATAATAATAAATTTTAAATGTGATAAAACGAACCTTTCATGTTTTATTTTGTCTTTTGTATAGTTGAAGGGCTTTTCACAGTATTGGCAACGATAAAGCGGAATTCCCGAATGTATTATCCTTTTATGGCGTCGTAAAAGATGTGAAGTATAAAATCTCTTTTTACAATCGTCACATTCGTAATCTTTGACTCCAGAGTGTCGCAGCATGTGCAATTTGAAATTACTTGGATCGGTAAAATGACGACCACACTGATCGCAAACGCAATCGCGCATTCTTTGTAAGCGATGCATCTCAACGGCTTCTTCCTGTGTCAATTTATGCCATTTAATAGTTTGCTTTTTTCGGTATGTGACGAATTTTGTGGATATGGTACGCCCCACTTTCATTTTAGTTGCCGGAGATGTAGCAGCATTGACATTTTTTCTTGAAGTATCTAGCTGATTGTAGTGCGCTTGAGATGGCGGAGTTTCTTCGATTTTTCTTGCTTCAGGCTTAAGCTCTTGTTGATTTTTGGTGCATCGTTTTTCTACCAAATTAATAGTGTAACATGATGTACGCAGCTTTGTCACATAGTTTCGGTTCAGAGGTTCGATTTCGACTGTGCTATATCCAGGCTTTAGTTGTTCTTCTTTCTCCTGCTGCATGATGCTTGACTCATTTTCATGACAAATTGTTTCCGAAGTTTCTAAATCCGTTTGAAATTCTTCTTCACTAATTTCTTTATCCTTGCTGTCGACTGGATCTACTTTTGTGCATTCATCTTGTGTGATGGGCATAAGGGGATCGTCCTCAGCAGGTTGTGGTTCTGCTGTGAGAATTTCCATTCGCAACATAATTTGTGTTCGAATGCAGCGTTGCCGAAATGTTGATGCCACATTAAGATCCTGTTCGCAGCAGATGCATATGTATGATGGCCAGTATGGTTCGTCAGTCAACTGAAAATGAAAGATTAATATTCTTATTTTTGTTTATAGGAATATTTGCTAGCTAACCCATTCTCCAGTGAGCAGTTCAATCTGTCGAGCGAAATCATCCGTGCTTGTGTCAAAGAGGTTCTTTGCATAAGTGCCTTTCGTAGTCTCTCCACATATTCGGCAATATTCTAACATTTTATTGAAGAAATGTTGATAACACAATTATGCACACAAATTGTTTGCCATCTAAATACGTACATACATATGTATGTACGTTTATGTTGTTAGTTTATTGTGAATTGCAAAATGACTGGTGATTGTCTTTTTTTTACATGCAACCCTTAAAAATTAATTTATACTTAGTATCCTTGTCCTGGAGATCAAATTGCCAGGAAAAATTTCGTGAACTCGTGGTAGAGACCTGTTGGACGTGTGTGAAGTTGCTAAAAATGCGGAACAATGATGATCTATGCACGTTTAAAGCAACATCATGCTTCTGAATCGAAAGGTCCGGGTTGTCACGAACAGACTGAGTAACACTGTCTACGTTTTCGAACGTTCTCGAAGACCTTGAACGAAGACCTTCCAGCGTTGAGCCGGTCTCATCAAACTTCTCGACCCATTTTCCAATGTGTCGAGGGCTTTGCGCATCATTTAAATAACGAACATGTCGAATACTGCAGAATTTTCTACGTGCTACAGTCGCCTAATTACCGTTTTTGTAAAACTCACGTACGCACAACGCACGGTCCGCTCCCGAGAAACGCTCCATAGCGACTAAATTCCCAAAAGCTAGGCTACAGATTGACATACCCCCGCGCCCCACGGAATAGTTGCGTTCACGCAATCACCAAATCAAATGTGAACTTTCTTTTGAGACACCCTGTATGACCAGCGGTCGACTCAATCGGCTGAAATCTATTCTTAATTTTACATATTATTGCAGGGCTAATCATATCAACTACAAACAGAGAAACTCTCACCTAAATAAGAGTGAGGCGCATAAAGCACTCGCAGAGTCGTAGGTGGCATCCATTCATTACGTGAGCTCTCAAAAGGGCGGGCTTACAGCAAACTCTAATCAAATCTTACCTAAAGGGAACGATGGGCCATTGAAAATCTCACGTCAAGTTTTCAATGAAAATGAATAAAGTATTTAATAGATTTCGGTACATCTCACCGAGGAGAGAGAGAGAGAGATCCAAATTAAAAGAAAAACGTAAAAGCGTAATTAAGCCCCTTAATCAACTTGTAACTGGCTTTAATTTTAATATTTGTATAATTGCGTTTGTATTTCATGTAAAGACATGAAACCAAAATATTCAAAAAGTTTTATAAATTATAGTTTGTGCACATGGGATGGGGTCGTTTGCAAAAGTGAAAAGTTGTTTAGCCATTCTCTTGGGAGCAAACGCCCCAAGAAGCTCCCCAGGGTAAGCCACGAAACATCCGTGGTGAGCAAAAGGCAACCACTCCCCTTAATTAGGGGTAGTTGCGCTGGGTTTGTATCCCGCTACCGCAAAATAATATTTACCAGTGAAGAGACATAGGAAGCCTCGGATACAATACCCCTTTGATGACGACCCCCGCAGAATCCAGCTGGTTGATACCCTTCACAAGTTCAAGCCTGCCATAATCGCAATACAGGAAATGCAATATAGTTACCAAAAATATAGTAAAAATCGTGCTTAGCGTTTTCAACGCCAAAATTGGAAAGGAAGGAATCTATGGCCCAACAGACGGAAAATGTAGCCTTTATTACGCTACCTCCAGCAATGAAGAGAGGCTAGTCGACCGGATGAACCCCGAAGCTCCAGCACTAAAAGTTTACAACGGAGTTTGGACGGAGTCAAAGAGGACACGCGAGCTTAAGATGTCAAGAGTTGTAGAGCCACCTAAGTAGTAGTTTGTGCACATCTGCAAATGAATACCTTCCAAATGGTATATTTTATTTCAAGATCGGTTGTATACTGTGTGCATAGCAGCTGTCACCAAGAAGTACTTGCCTCTTAATATATAGATTTCTATATATTAACTAGAATTTTTCTGTTCTTATAAAGACACCTTGATTTTTTAATTGTAATACAATATTAAACAAAAATACAACTTCAAAAAAATACCACAAGAGTTTTACGCATTCTCTGCATTTAGCATATTTTCAAGATGAGTTCTTGAACGATTGTGGGCACTCAAATGCGAATGTCGCATAAAATATTGTTTGCAAGTTTTACAACTGGAAAATATAATGAACGACGTTGTTTTAACATGATTACACACATAGATATATTACATTTAACTTACAAGAATTTTCGCACTCGAGTGTGTACCAGCTGGTGATCATGTTGTCTGGCTGAACTTATGAAGCTCTTTTCACAATACGAACACTTAAATGGGCGCTCGTTCCGATGTACTCTATGTAAAATAATTTATTATAATACATTTTCTAAAGTATTTTGTATATTTTTTTTTGGTACCTTTCATGAATTAGTCTCTGATTGCTATAATTGAATGTTCTGTCACAGTAGCTGCATGGATAAGGTGATATTTCGCTATGAAGTATTTCATGTCTTTTAAGCAAATGCGGAGTATAGAATTTCTTGTTACAGGTTTGGCATTCAAAGTTTTTAACTCCTTCATGACGCATTAAATGTAATTTAAAGTTACTAGGATCGTTGAAGTGCTTGCCGCACTGATCACAAATACAGTTTCGTTGTCGCATCTTACGCTTTAGTTCGATATGCTGTTCCTCAGTTAAATTTCTCCAACTAATATATTTTCTTCTTTTGAATGGTGTGGTTGCTTTCTCGGGTATCAGTTGTTCGGGTTTAGTTACTATTATTTTAAACTTGTGGCAATCACCGCTCGATGATGCTTCATATGGATTGTTGAACACTGGCTCTTCTCCGTCTTCCTGCACTACGGAAATCACTGAAGAAACACTATCAATGCACAGACTTCCATCGTCCTCAACATTCTCATGCCCTGAATCAAATGTTTCGTACGCATCCAACTCTATTGCATTTCGTGCTATATTCAAAGGATCCGATACAACTACCGATATTGCATCCCGCAGCGACTTTTGTGTTCGTATACATCGTTCGCGGAAAGCTGCTGCCACATTTAGATCCTGTTCGCAACATATGCATATATACGATGGCCAATGTGGTTCATTAATTAACTGAAAATGGTATTTGTTTTGATTTGTTTTTTTTTTTTCATTAAATACACTTACCCATTCATTGGTCAACAGCTCAATGTGATGCAGTAAAAGGTTTTGCGATGATTCAAAGAGATTCTTTGCGTTAGTGCCCGCAGTTGTCTCTCCGCATATTCGACAGATTGGTGCCATCTTAAAGAGCGAGTTTAATTTTACTTATTTTATATTTATTGTATTTGTCTGTCACCAACATTGAAACATTTTAGAGTACGCGAACAGCTGTTGTGAACGTAAGCTGTGAATAGCACAATTTAGAAGCAAGACAGTGACCGTGTAAGAGGTAAAACAACAGTTTGATTTTTGAAATTACACCAGTTAACAAATTTTAAGTTTAAATGGTATATATTGTCTTACTTTTATTTCGACTAATTTGGATGCGCTGAACGGTAAATATATGTATACAGATTTTTTTGTTTTTCATTTGGACCAATGGTTTATTTGTATTTTTTCAATGTATGTAGTTACTTAAACCAACGTCGAGTGAAAGGCAAGACTGAAAAAAATTAGCGCCATATCGCTACAAACGTGATTAAATTACCCGTCTAATGATATTTCATTTATTTCGATTCGCATGAAAATTGACTGACTTACTGCTGATGAAAGCTCAAATTACATGTCATTTTTTAACGAATTTCAATTTTTTTTCTCAATTAGTATCTTTTTTCAACCACAAATAATTCTAATATATACCAAGTTTCACATTTTTAATAATCGATAATAGTTTATGCAATTACTAAAATTTTAAGTCCTACTAGACCAAGATCGGACAAAAATTTATATTGTTGTTAGAAACAAGGAAAAACAAGAATTTAAATTTCCTGCTAAATCCCTGTATTTTTCAATAATTTAGTTAGGAGGGTAATTTAATCACATTCCTAACGATATTTCGATCGGGCTTGTCTCTCACTCTGGACGCTTGTTTAAATAAGATCATATCGAAAAATACAAATAAACCGTTGCCTAGGTGAATGACCGAAATAAAATAGAAATCAGTATGTTTTTCGTCTCCAACGCACCCAAATTACTCTTAAATATGTAAGAGAAAGTAAATTTTTTTCTTGTTCATCATAAAATAAAATATTACATACCTAATAACGTCGATTTAAATTATAATGTACCCGAAATCCGAAGTCACTTTTTATTTTCATTTACGTCCTTACTTGATTTGTTTTCACTATTTAGTAAACGCACATTAATTAAGTGAATTTTTGATTTGTAATGTATTTTCAAATTTTTCTGTATCACAAATGTACGATTGCATATAGAACACCTGCATAAATCATAAAATATGTAAAACAAAGTACCAAATTAAATGGTGTTACTTAAACTTACATAAAATTCCGAATTCCTTGGTGTGATGCTTCATGCTGGTCTCGTGTTAAAGTCGATGCATATACTTTGTCACAGAAACTACAAGCGTATGGTGGTGGATTGGTATGTTTTCTGTACAAATAGTTTAAACGTTAAAAAGTTTAATCATTTTCTGTGTGCTATACACTTACATTTCGTGTTTAATTCTATGCGAACGGCTGCGAAAAGTCTCACCGCAAGTACGGCATGGATATGGACGTTCATCAGTGTGTCGAACCACATGTTCCTTCAATAGACGATTTGTTAAAAATTCTTTGGGACATTGTGTGCATTTAAATTTTTTAAGTCCGTTATGCGTTAGTTTGTGCTGTTTTAAGGAAAAGAAACTTGCAAATTGCTTGCCACACACATTACAATTCATACACTTCTTGATGCAATTCCTTTGTTCCGTTTGGAAGTGATATGGTTTCTTCTCAATTGTGGGTTCGATTTCCTTCATCGATAGGTTTTCCTTTGACGATGTTGACGAAGTTATTTCCATCTTAAAAGTTGTTGGTTTTCCATCGGCGTATTCAATTGGTGTGCCGATGGCAATTATTTTCAAGTTCCTGTTTGGCATTTGAGGTAGCGTGATTTCTTTTGGTACCGCTTCTGTACGGTTGCAGTTCGTTTTATCGTCTTTTGCCTCATACTCTGCATAATTTATCTCAGAACCAGATTGTATCAATTCGTCTTCTCTTAACCTTTCACTTTCCATTGCAAGTGCTTCATTTTGTTCGAACAGTGTCTCAATCTCCTCTAGCACAAGCGCATCCGGTTCTTTTATTTTTGCTTGGTGTACGATTTTGCAATTTTTACGACGCTCCTGCAGCTGTTCGTGCCTCTCCTGATAACGTACTTGCGTCTCTATGCAACGTTCACGAAATCTTGCTGCCTGATTAATGTCTCGGGTACAATACGTACAAACATAGACGGGCATGTCATCTTTAAAGTCCAACTTAAATCGGTAATAATTAGATTATGTATATAGATAAGATTGGGCTGACTTACCCACAGTCCTGTTAAGGCTTCAATCTGTTGCAACAAGATTTGTTTTGTGTCTTTATAGAGATGAGTAGCGTAAGAACTTCTAGCCTCTTCGCCACATGTTCTACAAACATTATTAATAGTCATATTAAAATTACGAACTCCGTTCAATTCTCTACGGTTTTGTTTAGTTGAGTGCGCTTGTAAACAAAATATTTACGGCCTTAAAAGTGAGTGCACTCGGTCAGCTGTTCAATCACTGTGAATGACAAAATACATAAGCAGCTGCAGGAATCGTAATTTACACCACTAACCATATAACGTACACATTCTCTACTTAGTGTTTAAACTCTCATACCTATGCGTTTATAGGGCGATATTTTTTAAAATATTATGAAGTTAGCTGAAAGCTGGCACCTGAAAGATGTGTGATTTTAAGTGCCAATCTATAACAGCGAAAGTACGTATAAAAAATGTACAAAATAATATCGAAACAAGAGAAATCGTTAACTTCGGTTTAACCGAAGCTTTAATACTTTCCACACTTGACCTTTTTGCTCGCCTACGCGACGCGATGCTGGTGTTTTACTTCAGTTTTTTAAATTTTTGAAAGGGTGGTTAGATTTAAAAGTTCTTAATATATAAAATCTACTCATATTAATGTTTAGCATGAATTTCGCTTTATTCACTGTTGTAGATGGGATAGATTATTATTCTGTGTGAAAAGAATAATAAATGTAATCGAAAAAAAAGCCAAAATAGTCCAAACATATACCTGTTTAGTTGTTGAGTGAAAAAGAAGACAGTTTCGTCCAATTCAAATTTTTTGCTAACAGAGTTTATCATTTAATTTCACAACATAACATTTAAAAAGTGGCAATTACGATGACTGATGAGCCAAAGAAACTTGTGACATGGTTTCTTGGGACGCCAGGCTGAGGTCACCGGTCGGGTCGCAGGTTACGGATAGTGAACGACCTCAATTGAGGACAACTGTGAATATGCGTCCTTTTCGCTAATAAGCAGTCCCGGACAGCAAGCGAGTCCTGTAATCGTATTACAGGGCTGTCGCGTCGTTTATGTGACCGCCTTATAAAGTATAGTCTCATACACACCTTCTTCACCTACCTACTCCTTTTAATCATTTATTTTATTCCATCCCTCATCTCATACCTGTGCTGGACCAAGGTGTAAATCGACCCGTGCCGAGGGTCAGTCTGGGCTGGTGGCCCAGGTTTAACAAAAATACTCCAGTCTCTAACGGAGGGCTCAGGCAAGTGGCGACCGCTTGTCCAAGAAATGCCTTACCCGGGTATTGCGAATCTCTGCCCGGGTGGACTTTCTATTTCTTCGCAGATCGTGGGATTTACTATGGAGAAATTAAACAAAAACATTAAAAATAACAACTCTTCAACACCATAGAAGGGGGTGGCCGGTACTCCCAAAAAACAACCGGAAGGTACAACAAATACCGACCGTTCCCAAGGACGACTGGGTTTTCGCCCCGGACCGATCTGCACAAGAAGATTCGTGCAGTCAAAGGTTGTCCAACTCAGCCCAAGTGGCTGTATCAGGTATGTATGTATACAATTTTTTTATGGATTCAACAGTTCTGTCGGCGCAACTGTTGAAAATACTCCTGTGCCGCGCCGGCATTGAGAGGAACCCGGGACCTGGTCCCTGGTTCTGCTCTGTTTGTGGGAGAAAGATTTTCAGGAATGCAACCTCGGTCCAGTGTTCTACATGTGGCAGATGGTGCCACCTGAGATCTTGTTCGGGCCTCCATTCTCATAGAGACTGGACAGAGCAATTTGTTGCTAGCTGCTGCTTAGGTAACTGTAATTCTGTTACCAATGATAGCACAGTTGTTGTACCTACATCTAACGCAACTGCAAAAACGTCCTCCTCACAAGCAACTGCCGTTGCAAGCTGGGTATGTTCCGTTTGTGGCATCTGTGCGATGTAACGGCTGTCACAATTGGTGTCATATGAGGAGGTGCACAGATCTAAGATGTCATAGAGATTGGAGTGCTGGCTTCTTTGCGTCATGCTGTCTACGTGTACATAGTAATATGCTTGTCTCATCTATGTCCCGGTCACACGTGCGGGCGTCATGTAGCTCCTGTAGATCTAAGCAGTCTTTAGCGATTTAACTCTTTTAGAGATATGCAACTCAATTGTAATGGTCTGCGTGGGAAGGTGGCTGAGATTGTGGACTACATGGTGCGTTATGACGTCTTAATTGCAGCAGTGCAAGAGACCAAGCTCACAGACTCATGTCGGCTGGCATCAGTTGCTGACTTTAATACAGTCAGGTAGGACAGAGACAGCAACAGTGGAGGAGGACTGGCATTCATCGTTCATCGAACGGTGAATTTCAGACCTTTTTCACTGCCTTCTGTTGGTCAACAGAATTCATTTCTGGAGACACAATGGCTGTAAAGTTCGGAAATGTCGAGATTGAGTTTGTGAACTTATATCTTCCACCAGTCAACAGCTGCGACCCTGGGTATAATCCGATTTTGAACCATGTCCTGCAAGGGGCTCATAGAGTTATACTCGGTGATTTCAAAACACACCATGAGATGTGGTTCTCGGAGTTAGGACCTTAGGGGTATTAGTATAGTGGACCAAATAGACAGCTCTCCTTTTTGTACGATCAATGAGGATTGTGCAACCAGGATGAGTACTACCACATCCAGCTCCCCTGATTTAACTGTCGTCAGTGAATCGCTTATTCCATACTCTGAGTGGTCGGTTGATATAGCGTTGGGCTCGGACCATTTATGATTAGCATTACTCGTCCGGAAGATTTTGTTGAATCGGATCGTCGAGTCTTTGTAAACTACAATAGGGCTGACTGGACTGAGTTTACTCGTTGTATTGATCAATCAATCAGCGGTCTCTTGCCTCCCAATGATGTTAAGGTAGGTGAAAGAATTTATAGAGACGCGATCACCAAGGCTGCAAAGAGGCATATTCCTGCTGGCAGGTTTCCTAATATTAGGCCAGGCTTTCCAGCGGAAGCTGCACGCTTAGCGACCTTGCGTGATCAAATTCGTGCCAATGATTCGGGTGATAGTCGTATTGCCTTGTTGTCTCGCAATGTGAACAATCTCGTTGCGGAACATAGGAAGGCAAAATGGCTAGAGCACTTGGATAATTGTGAATCGGGTTCGCGAAGTTTGTGGAACACTATTAAAAAAATATCTGGTGTACCGCAGAATAGTCACATTTGAGGGAGTGCAAATAGGATCGTCAAAGAAGTGTGCCACCTATTTCTGCAGACAGTTCGTGCAACACCCTTCTCAGCAGAATAGGTTAAAGCGTAAATCCATACGTCACATTAGAAGGAAAAAAGAATATGAAGATTTGGTAGATTTTACATGTGAGGAGGTTCTTGCTGCTTTAGGGAAAGCAAAATCATCCAAGGCACTCGGCCCAGACGGCATTTCAATGCTGATGCTGAAGCACCTTGGGCCTACAGCGGTAGAATACCTCACGCACGTATTAAACCTATCCATTTCCCAGCTAATTGTCCCTGATGTATGGAAAGTAGCAAGGATTGTTCCTCTCTTAAAACCTGGCAGTGAAGCTGATCTTGGTTCCTCATATAGGCCCAAATCGCTTCTTTCACCTGTAGTGAAAGTTTTCGAGTCATTATTACTTCCTTCAATGACAGAACACTGCCTTCTAGCAGATCATCAGCACGGTTTTAGGAAAGGTCGTGGTACGACTTCAGCACTAAGCGAAATCACAACTTTTATAGCTGATGGACTTAATAAGCCGAGGCCATGCGAACGTACAGTGATAGTGGCTCTAGACTTGAACAAGGCATTTGACACAGTTGATTATGCAATCTTGTTTCAAGACCTGGACTCCACCTCACTACCCGATAAAACGAAACGCTGGCTATTGAACTATCTTAATGGTAGAAGGGCATACGTTGAGTTTTGGGGTGTGAGGTCGGGTTATCGTAAGTTAAAAATAGGTGTTCCGCAGGGTGGGGTTCTCTCTCCTCTTCTGTTTAACCTTTATTTGGCAAAGATGCTCCTTCCCCCTCCCCATATAAAACTAGTGACCTATGCATATGATTGTTCTGTTTTATCATCGGGCGTGAATGTAGATGATATCTGTTCGAGAATTAATATCTATTTGGATAATTTATTAAATTTTTTCAATGCTCGCAGCCTTAGGCTTTCAACTCATAAGTCATCTTCATACTTCCATTTTCACTTCCTGGACTAAGGAGGTGAGGATGGAACTAGATGTCTTTGTTGGAGGTCTAAGGGTTCCTACTGTTCAGTACCCGATGATATTGGGAACTACATTTGACCCATAGCTTAGATTCTCGGCTCATGCCACCAAGACAAATAACCGTCTTTGTTGAGAAACAAAGTGTTGAAAGCGCTTGCCGGATCTTCTTGGGGTAAGGACAAGGAGACTATAATAACAACTTATAAAGCTATTGGACGTTCTATCCTAAATTATGCTGCTCCTGTATGGACCCCTTTCCTAAGTAAGACTCAATGGCAAAGCCTGCAAATAAGTCAGAATAGTGCGCTGAGGACTGCCACTGGTTGTCTGCAAATGACCCATGGGGATCATTTGCACATTTGTTGGGTGCGTACAGAAGTGATCATCCGAACCATGGCACCCTCACTACATCAGCGCCTACCCGAATAAGATCTGATATCAGGATATATAAGTCGAGCTTAAATCGCTTTATCACTGATAGCAACATAGAGGAGTATGAGTATACTTCTGGAAGGGCCCAATTGCATAAAGATGCAACTTAACATGCCAAACGCTCTTATAGGGACAATATTATATTAGGTGGAAGACCTCCGCCTATTAATAAGAGCGAAAAACATCTCCCTCGTAGCACCAGGACGAAACTTGCACAGTTAAGATCCGGATGGAGTGTTATGCTCGAGTGCTACGGGGAAAGAATTGGGAAAAGCAATACTATTCAATACAATTCATTTGTTCAATTGTCCGTCCCATCCGACTCAATTGAGCCCTTTAGACCTCTGGTTACGACCAGATGATGTTGCATTTTTCCTAGACCTTGACACCTGAGGTTGCATTTCGGTCTGCCTTTCTCTTACATTCACAAATTGCTTTGCACTACTACATTCATTCATATATAATAAATTGTGTATATATATTTCCTGATGCAGCTCACACGAAGCTGTTACAACAACAACAACAAATACCGATAAGCGCGTTAGAGCTACAGCACTACTGAGCTCTAGCTCCTCAAAGAGCGTAGGGAGGCCTGAAGGAAACGTCTTACCTCCGAAGGCTTCTACTAGTGGAGGTTCTACCAATCAGCTTATCGCGATTGGTCCCTCAGCTAGTAGTCTGCCCAAGGATGGTAAGATAGTTAGTGGACGGGACAAAAATTTCGTTCGACCTGACCCAAAGAAAGCCAGCAATGCTGACCGTCGCGTAGCCTGTCGTATACTCAAGCGTCATGCTACTGCTCCTATTAAGGAAGATCAAACTTCTAAGGAGGATTTCGAGAAGATTAGGGAAGATATCGAATGGGCCAAAGCGATGGATATTAAATTTTACGGAATTTATACGAAATTAAATTGTACGATATTAATAATATACGGAACGAACAACGTCAATAAGAGGCAAAGATCGATGGAGGAGAGTCAATTGGCAGCACCCAAGAGAGCCAAGACTAGTGGCACACCATGGGCCAAATCCTTCGCGGAAATAGCCAAGGAGCATAAAATTTTGGGAGTCATTGACAAAAATGACGAAGCTGGAAGGATCCCACAACACCAGTGGAAGTGGGTTGCGAGGGCGTTATCCAAAGTGGCACTTGACGTTATGTTGGAGAACCTTGGCACGCATCGCTGCCCTATATAAGGCCGCAGTGGCTAAGGTGGGAGAGGTCTATCCCGGCGCTAAACTGAAGGATATTTCTTCCCTCCCGAGGGCTAAGGTACCCACTGATCCAGAGAAAATGATCTAACAATTTAGGGTGTTTAATGCGAATCTCCCAACGCATAATGTGGGGGTAGTATTAGCTACGGGTTTGGCAAGTGCAGCTGAAAGTTTACAAGACTGACACTGCAGTGGCGGAAAACCTGGCGCCTTTCCTTGTGGCGGTAACCTATAATGAAGAGAATATGGAAGTAGAGGATCAAGAGTCCGAAAAGGAGAAGAGCGGGTACGCCTCGCCAAACCTAGGGTCGGATATTGGTCATTTATATGACGATGGCGCTCAAATCTTCCTTGAGGTAGATGAGGAGGGTGAATTGACCCTCCATGACCACAGATATATACTATACTGTTTGTCGCAAAAGTCCCCCAAAGCTGAAAGTAGAATTAACCTAAGAAAGACAAACTGGGAAGTATACACAAATACACTAAAAAGAACCCTAAGACACGAACCACCCTATGAACCTAGAAATATAGAGCAGCTAGAATTGCTCGAGGGCACTAGAGAAGGCTTGCCCTAAAACCAGGACGATGGTGACACCCCCATGATGGTCTAAAGATCTGGATGATCTGAAAAAAGGCTGTAGAAAGCTTTTTAATCAGGAAAAAAATATACAGACCTAGATGCACATTCCATGAGGCAGAAAAGAAGAAAAAACTAAGCTTATACAAGAAAGCGATAAGAAAGGCTAAACGTGCATCATGGGCAAATTTCTGTAGTAATATAGAAACGTCTACTGATGCATCCCGTCTAATCGTATAAGGAAAATCCTCTCCAAGACACCAGTCTCGATGGGGTACCTAATGCACCCAACAGGTGAATGGACAGATTCTAGTAAAGAAACGCTAGAGTTGCGGCAAATCAATGTAGAAATACAGGGGAAAGAAAAAGAGTCTCTGGGCTATTGATACCTTTCCGCCCTTTAAATCGCCGGGCCCGGTGGTATTTTCCCAACTCAGCTACAAAATACGAAAGAGTATATTTTACCTTGGCTATACACCATTTTAAGAGCTGTCTCAGCCTTAATCATATTCCATCAAATGGAAGGAAGTAAAGGTGAAGCATCTCACGCCATACCCAAGTACTTTAGGCCAATTAGTCTAGCTTCTTGTCCATTATAAACTTTAGAGAGACTCTTAGACGCTCATATAAGAATCACAGTCAACCCCTCGCGTCTTTCCAACGCTCAACATGAGTATAGTAAAGGCAAATCAATAGAAACAGCCTTGCACTTCTTGGTACACACTATCGAGAAATCGATAGAACAAAAGGAATTTGCCTTAGCTGCATTAGACATAGAGGGTGCTTTTAAAACCGTTTTCCCAGTCGCTATTACCAGGGCTCTGACAGATGTTGTTGTGCTTATTCACAAAATGCTAACCTGCAGAGCTGTGAATTCGCAACTAGGAGGGGCATCGGTAAGAAGATTTGTCAGTAGAGGAACCCCACAGGGTGGTGTACTCTCTCCGCTTCTGTGGGTGATAGTGGTGAACCAGCTGCTAAAACTCGCGGAGGTGGCTGGCTACAATGTAATAGCGTATGCGGATGGTGTAGTAGTGTTAATTACGGGTAAATTCCCACAAACACTCTGTAACCTAATGGAATCCGCACTTGCGGTACTTTCAAAATGGGCCTCTGGCTGCGGTCTGGGTGTGAACCCGACAAAAACAGAACTAGTGCTGTTTTCAAGGAAATACAAGATTGCGACACTGACTCTACCCAAACTTAACAATATTAGTTTCACTATCAGCGAATGCGCAAAATATCTAGGAGTGATCCTGGATAGGAAGCTCAACTGGAACAAAAAACACGGAAGAGTGTACTAAGAAGGCATCCCCATCTATCGTCCACTGGTTATATACGGCAGTAGTTAGGCAAATTCTGTTCTACGGAGTATGTGTATGGTGGCCAGCACTAGAAAGGGTTGCTACTCTTAAGTAATTGCATAAGGTGCAAAGGAGTACTGATCTTTGTATCAGTGGAGCTTTACGTACCACACCGACGGACGCACTAAATGTACTGCTCCATCTGATCCCACTTGATCTCCTTGCGAGAGAGAGAGAGGGCAATAGTTATAGCCCTTAGACTGAGGGAATCTTCAGCTTGGCATGGTAGTTCCTTCGGACATTCTGGATACTACAATTAAAAGGAAATATACTATCAAATACGAATTACTGTATACCAAACATTAACTTCGTTAAAGAGTATGACGTCATAATACCCATAAGACTACAATGGGACAACCTTCCTCACTATAGAGAAAACGCTATTAATATCTTTACAGACGGGTCTAAGCTGGATGGTCGGGTAGGAGGAGGTGTATTTTCACCGGATCTGGGGATTATAGAATCCTTTAGACTGACAGACCGACCATTGTAGCGTTTATCAGGCGGAAATGCTAGATTTTCAGGAAGCTACGCATCTCCTGAGGTCATACTCACATACTCAAGAGCATGTGTTTATCTTCTCGGACAATCAGGCTGCCCTGAATGCGCTGAACTCTTTCAGTTCCAATACTAAAACCACAACGGAGTGCTGGAAATCTCTTAACGAGATTGCCGAGCACTATGTTATACACCTCATCTGGGTGCCTGGTCACCAAAATATAGAGGGAAATTGTGAAGCGGGTAAACTAGCCAGAGAGGTTACCACTGCTGATATCCTTCCAGGGAAGGCCACAGTAGGTATACCCATGGCTACATGTAAACTACAGATCACAACAAAGATGATCGGTATAGCAACCAACAGATGGTGCAACCTTGGCACGTGTTGAATCTCTAGACTCACCTGGCCAAAATATAATCTTTAAAGAACAATAGCACTACTTCAGCACAAGAGAGATAAGTTAGCTGTTATTGTGGGCGCCCTCACAGGCCACTGTAGAATAAGAAGACATGGCACAAGTCTAGGGATAAACTCATGGGACTTCTGCAGAAGCTGTGGAAATGCAAAGGAGGAGGAGACGTCGAGCACTTGCTATGTCACTGTCCGGCCCACAGTAGGAAGAGATTGACGTTATTAGGACGCCCCATCCTGGATAACTTAATTGAGATCTCAGAAAAAGAGATGAAACATATCTCGACGTTCTTAACACAGATAAAGTGGTTCTCATAGTAGCTGCGGTTGAAATGGGAAATATATATGGTATCACAATATATATGGTATGTGGGGTTCAACCATGTTGCCCATCCAAACCTAATTACGAGTAAAAATCATGAAATACAATTTATAAAATTTCATGAGAAAACTCTAGACTTATGATAAGTCATGAGAATGGCCGTAAGTAATACGTTTATGCGCACGTTTTATTGACTTATTACGAAATATTTTAATGGCAAACGCCATTGTATAAAATATATACATACATATAAGTAATGTAGACATCTGAGAAACCATAATTAATATTTATGATTTTGGAAAATGATTTTTAATAATTTTTGGACGAATAAGAACTTAAAGCTGTTCTCTCCTTGCAAATAAAAAATGAATGGGCGAAATTTATAATTTTGAATTTAATAAAAACCTACGTACATACTTATGCATTCTGTTCATCTTTAAATGCTTTATATATACATACATATACATTCATTCGCATACAATCGATGAATGCAACACATTCCAAACTATTAACATTAATTTCATTTAATGAAGAATCAGTCACATTTCACAAGCTTTCAAAGAACTCCACGGTTTGGTATCAGTAGTGAGACTTAAGGAATGATCCATCTTTGTTGTGACAAGTGTGAAGCTTCACTTTGCTCCAACTGAAGTTTTTGGAATGAAATGAGGGGTACTATTTATATTTTGGGAATAGCAAATAATAACAAACATTTTTAAATGAAAATGGCTTTATTGTTTTTTAAAATATTCCCCTTGATGATCAATACACTTTTTCATTCGTTCAAACCATTTGTCATAGCAGTTTTTCCATTCCTCTTATATATTTTTTTTTTTTGCTTTATACTATATAAAAAAAACTATTATATGAAAATTTTATTCTATGCTCCTCGCATATTTTTTCTGTATGTATATAAATTTATGTGGACAGTGGACATTTCAGGTTTGTTGTTCGGACTTTTGCGTCGAGATTCAGTATGGCAGGATAATAAAAATTTCTTTATTTAATGATTAAGATTTATAAAAATCTGTGGCCCTTCGAATGTGGGGCAGCTTCCTGACATTGAAGCCAGTGCCAAGGACACTTCACGGCTGTGTACTCTGAAGGCGCTATTTTGCCTCCTACCAGTAGGTCCTGTCACGGCTCACGCTGGCTCCTTTAACATTATTCTTAACAGCTGGGCCACACTATGCACAAAAAAAAATAATAATAATTTAATTACCGCCACGTCAAATTTAACACCGTTTTGATCACTCAAGGTTTATTATATACGTATGTATATTGTATATTATATATGTATGTGTATTGTCTGTTTTAATTTATTTTCTGTGAGCAAATTTACGAATATAACTATATTATTTATTGCCACGAATATATTTTGTTCACTTATTAATACACCTTCCGAACAAATACAATCCTGCGCCACGAATAATATATACTTATTAAGTGTCAGGAATGATGAGAAAATTTGAAAATTTTTCTGACTTTATTGTTTTATTCAATCCGCCAGTAATAAATGATACCGCGCTGTATATCTCGACTGATCCTATGATGTCGTCGAGATTTCTCTTAAGCCGAATCGAACAGATTTTGCGCACGACTCCTCCAACAACACTTGGCCACAGTTTAAGACTGTTCCCTCCTTCAGCTCGTTATTAACTGCTACTCCTTGCCACGTTACAGTTTCTCCATGGCTTTTACCATAAATCATACGATTTAGCTGTAACTCGGTCAATGACCCTAACAACCGATTTCTTATATTTTCGTTTGGCGATCCATCCATCCTTCATAGAAATATAATGTTTTAAGCCGATGTCTTACTACTAATTACCCGGAGTGCAGCAATTGCAGAAAAACGCTGCATAATTGGACTTTCTTTTATTCTGCAGAAGTGTGAGAGCGAGAGCGCTCGCAGCTACACTTTTGATCGGTATTCAAGCGCACTCCGAAAAGTTTGCTGAGAAGCTTTTACTCTGTCTTACGAACAGTGTGAACTAAAATAAGGTGTAGGTTATATTCCGAAGCTTACCGTTCATTTTTAAATTTATTTATTAACTGAACCACGTGTGCCAAAAAAAAAAACAACAAATTACTCTCTTTACTAATAGTGTGCACGGAACAATCTGTAGTAAGTGTTTATGTGCTTTATTAAACTCTTCACACAGAGTGTGAATAGTAATATATTTTAATCACAATGTTGCAAAGCAATAATGGCAGAATCAGAGATCACAAAAAGTAGACATACATATGTACATAAATATATATAAGTGATCAGCAAGACGTGTCGATCTAGCCATATTACCATAATCTTTGAAATATTGGTATGCATACTTTTTATAACCAGAAGTAACATAAGTCCGAAAATGATTTATCTACTAGAAGTTATATCTCCCATACAAACATTTTTTTAGTTTTTTTTTTTTTGTGTCGAACATGTTTGAATAAAAGCAATTATTTTTTAAATAATAATTATTTTCAATTTGGCAAACTACATAAAAAATGTGAATCCAGTTAATATTAGCAGATATTGTACAAATTGTATACTTATATTAGTTAAATGTGAAAATGAAGTAGTCAGAAAATTTGATTATAGTTCCTGCATCGAACTGATGGCAAATTAAAAGATAAAAAAAAAATTATATTAGTAAATATATAAGGAATCGATAGCTCAGCTGTGCAGCGTACGGCCTAACATTTCAGACGACCTGAGTTAAACCCCAGCTCAATGAAATTCTTTTTAAATTTGAATATTTCTAATAATTTGATGCGCAACAAATTTTTCCACAACCCTGTATCTTTTCTACAACCGTCAAAAATGCGATATTCATGCCAAATATATATATAATATGTATGAATAAAATTAAATAAAAAGTTGAATTTATTGAAAATACGTATTTAAATATTAGAGTCATGCATTCAAATTTATTGTATTTGATGCATGCAGCACATTCTACAACCAGTTGCCGGAGGAACATATACATTCTACACTCGATTTCTGTAATGATCTCGTCTCCTGTTATTGGAGCCAAATGATTGCGACTATCGCTGACTCGGTCCGATTGCTTCTTGCACCATTTTAAGACAATCTTCAGAAAATAGTTTTCGAAACCGATTCGGTGCCAATCCCTCTCTCACCATTGTATAGTAGTGAGGATGTGAAGATATCATGCTTGTTGTGACGTTTTTCCGGATCTCTTGCAAACAAAAGTATGGTTTGCTGATCCATAAACGATTCGCAGCGAAACACTTTGAGGCTCAGTTTGTAGCAGCAAATCGTTCGCTTGCTATAACGCGCAAACCTTCAATTTCGGGTCACCAACTGAAGATTTGCCCGAAGAATTTTTGGGTTTCTACCCATAATATTCCTATGATTTAATACATGTAGGTATAACATTTTTTTGCCGTGTAATTTGATTTAATATATGTCCCTTGAGGAACAATCATTAAACTTTATGGTTGATCTCCTGAGTTCAGTGTGATTACACTTGCGTAGTTTATTTGAGACTAAAAATACATTCATATAATGTGAACTAAGCTGCAACACTTTAGCTCTTACATGTTGGTTTACCATTTCATTCGCATTGTAACAAGTTCGTTTAGCCGCGAAATGTCTGTGCAGATGGTCCAATTTCGACCGACAAGCGGCACAGTAAAAATAACATTACAATAAGAATTTACTCCGTTGCTGCAGTTGCTGCCACAGCTTTTATCTCGTTTTGCTTGTGGAGTGTAGATTTGTAGTGCGTAACCAGATTTTTATGATGGGAAAATGCACGATTACACACATCACATCTAAAAAATATAATAAGTGTTAAGTTATGAAATCAAAAACTAAACCAGCTTAATAAAAATACAAACCGATGTGCACGTTCTCCGGAGTGTAAGACTAAATGTATGCGCAATTTAGAGTTGCTGGTGAATCCTTTTTCGCAAAATGTGCATTTGAATGGTCGAATATTGTTGTGCATTCGCTCGTGCAGCATACGGAGCGAGTGGTCCAGAAAACGACGATCACAGTGCCGACAAGGATATGGTAAATTACCAGAGTGTTTTAGCATGTGTCTTTTAAGACTACGATCCGCATTGAACTTTTCAGGGCAGATCCTAAAAAAACAAAAAGAGATTAGTGATATTGGCATTAAAAATTTAAGTACATTCTAGGTCACTTACTCGCATGCATAGGGATTTTCTCCATTGTGTCGATTAACGTGTGCTTTGAAGAGATCAAGTTTACTATAGGGTTTACCACACAGTTCACAAATGAATTTGAATGGTGTCTTTACAGTCTTTTGCTTTGGCTCAGAATTCAAAGATTGACTTGTGTCGATTCTTTTGTTGTGCGAAGTATCCTCCTGACTGACTTTTAAATTCTCATTTGTATCGGCAAGCGAAGTTGAGTTCTGTTTACAGATAATTTTAGAGTTTTCAGTTTTAACAGATTTGATTTTTGTATTTCTATTGGTTTGACTAGTTCTAGCGATATCATAATTATGAGTAAATGTTTCGGTTATTGATTTTTTAAATGTGTCCCGTGGTTCTGCACATTTTTGATGTTTGGTATACTCGTTAGAACTGCTGGACTCACTTACCGGGAGGGTGCCGTAAGCAACAATTGACCAGTCACTGTCTGGCATTAGAGATTGTGTTTCAAAGTTGTCTTCTGATGTGTTCGTTTGTGAGTCAATTTCTTCACACTCTTTGAAATTTATCTCTGATTCTGAATCGACTTCTACTTTTGCGAGTATTTCACTCTCCATAGCAAATGGCTCAGTTTTTACTTTAAAGACACTTTCATTTCCCTCTAGCATTAGTGGATCCTGTTCCACATTTTTGTTCCACTGGCTATCAACTGTGGGATTGCAAATTTTACGCTGCTGATCCAGTGATCCCTGTTGCTTCTGAAACTGAGCCTGTATTTCTATGCATCGTTCACGAAATCGTACTGCTTGTTTAATGTCTAGAGAGCAATACGAACAAACGTAGACAGGCATGTCATCCTTAGAATCCAACTAAAATTAGATTGAATAATTTCATTCTGTGTACACAAATGAAAATGTTAATGGCTTACCCAAATTCCTGTCAATGTTTGAATCTGATGCAGCAAAACTTCATTTGAGTCTTTATATAGGTGGGTGGCATAAGAGGCACTCGTTTCTTCGCCACACGTTCTACAAATATTACTAAAGCTCATTTTTATGATGAAAATGTATAAATTTTCTCTTCAATTTACATGAAAATAATTTTTGTGCGACGCAGACGAGAGCATTCCAACAGCTGTTGAATTACTGTGAATGGCAATGATTAAGCAGCTGTTTTCGATGCACTCATTAAAAACGGTGCAACAGGCCGACATATCAGCCAGAAATTGTAACTAAGTAACGTAGATATCTGAGAAACTCTATAGATATTCTTTATGTGCTTGATTTTTATAATTTTTGAATAGCACTAACTGTAGTTCTCAAATGCTTAACATATTGCTGTGAATAAAAAAACGGACAAATTTATTGAAATTTTGGAATTTAAAAGATTTATATATGTATGTAAATTTCTCGTTTTGCTATTAAGGAAGCTATTTTAGCATAATGGAGACGTGCCGTACTTGCGGCACGAGTAGTCCTCAAAAGACGCCAATGATAAAACTTTTCGACAAAGACAAGATCGATATTTTACAAAAGATTGAAACTATCACCTGTTTAGTGGTAAGTTGCGGCTAAATACATATACTTTTCCTTTTCCGATTTACATATTCTTAAACAATTTTAGTTAACACAGCAATTGAATATGCCGGAACATATCTGTGGTATTTGTTTAGACAGTTTAGAGCGCGCCGTGATATTTCGAAAACTTTGTTTATTTACGCAGAAGAGACTGCAGCGGGAGACTGTGGTACAACAAACAAAAATTGAATTATTGTCCGTAAATAATCAATCTGCAGAGTATATCGATGCCACCGAAATTGTAAGATACAATCCTGTTGATACTGATGACTATATTGTAGAAGATGTAGTTCTTAAGACTGAGGAGAAGGAGAATGTACAAATGGGAGATGACGATTCCATCGAAATTATGAGATACACACCATTTGACACAGACGACTGTATTGAAAATATAATTTTAGAGGAGCAGGAGGGACTACAAATGAGAGATGACGATTTCTTTTTGATTGTAGATTCAAAGCAAGAAGTTTACGCTGTAGATTCAGATACACATGCAAAAATAAAGAAAGCTAGACGAACAATCAAGATGCCAATAGTGTGCGAGTTGTGCGGCAAAAGCTTCAGTTATTTGGGTAACTTTCGAGAGCATCAGCTTCGACATACCGGAAACAAGAAATTCATGTGCAAGTAAGCGCAATTAGGAGCAGTAAAGTTATGATGATAATAATGTACATATTTTTTTTTTAATTTTTAGTCAATGTCCATCAAAATTCTACACGAATAAGGAATTGGTACGGCACCTACGTAGTCATACTGGAGAACGTCCCTTCTCTTGTAAAATTTGCACTCGACGTTTTACTGATCGAAGTTCTAAGGTGCAACACGAACGGTAAGATTATATAACAATATACATATGTATGTTTACGTATACACACAAACACATAACTATTTCCAGACGACACAAAGCTGAACGCCATTTCAAATGCATTAAATGTGATAAAGTCTTTGTTGCTTTAGGTTGTCTCAAAAAACACATGCTAACGCACACCGGTGAGAGATCACACTGGTTGGTGGTTTTATTTTTTTGTGTCTTAACAATTGACGGTGTTAAATAACAAAAAAATAATTTGATTAATTACAGTTGCACTGTTTGCAGTCAATGGTTTCTGCGCCGCACACACTTAGTGGCACACTTTAATTCGAATATGCATCATCAGAACGCGGCAAAGAAAATACTTGACTACGCTGTGGATGATTAGGACCTGCCACAGGCTGTTCAAGTCTGATTATGCTGAAAATACTGTGTTCAACGTATGCTGAGTATCCGACCCAGATGCCTTTTCGACATTCTGCTTGTGAAATGCAGACTTGTAATGCTTGGCCAGATGTTTCTTCTGAGAAAACGAACGTTGACAGATCTCACAGCTGCAAATAAAGTCAACTATAAGTCTTAAAACAAATATTTTACTGCGTAAGTGACTACCGACCGAAATGCACGTTCACCCGTGTGTGTTAGAATATGATTTTTGAGTATGTAGTTGGAGGTGAACCCTTTGCCGCAGTAGCTACATTTACATGGACGATCATTTGTGTGCATTCGTTCATGCCGCATTCGCAGATAGTAATCCAGAAATCGTCGATCACAATGGCGGCAGGGATACGGCTGTACTCCGGCGTGTTTTAACATGTGTCGCTTCAGACTGTATTGTGAATAAAATTTATCTGGACAAATCCTACAGATTGACATAGTATTAATTTTAAAATTTTATATGTAAAATTACGTTAAATTTTAACGTACTTACTCGCATTCAAATGTTCGTTCGCCTTTGTGCCGATTCATATGTGAGATCAAATAATGCTCCGCACTGTAAGACTGACCACATATTTCGCAAATACAACGCGCAGTTCGTTGTATTTGACATTCTGATTTCAGCTTTGGTATTTTACATTTCTTCATATTTATTTTGTCTTCGGTACACATTTCTGTATCGAATATTGATGTATTATCATCATTTTTGTCACATACGAGTATTTCCGGTTGACAATTTTGCGCTTTGTTGATTGATATTACGCCCATGTGTGTCTTATCCCTTCGCCTGGATTTCTTATTGGATTTGCATGAAAACTCACTAGGGTCTTTGCTAGTTTGTATTGCATCCACATATTTGTTGTCTATGGAACATAGACTAACGGTAGATTCAGCTAATTGATCTTTCGATTCGTTGTTTTCAATAGTAGACGTAATACGATCATCACCAATGTCAGCACCGGCATTGGATGTGTTGCTATCTACACTTTCAATATTAGAACTTGACATAAAAATATTTTTTTGCTTGCTTGAAGTCATTTCGTGCTGTATTGGTGTTTCTTCGAAATCCTCTAGCTTTATTACATTCTGTCTTGATTTAAACTCTTTTTCAGATTCAGTACTAGCGTTTTTCTTTTCGAATTTTCGTTTTACTTCGATCAACTCCCGAAGTATAGCTTGTGCCTCTATGCAATCCAAACGGAACCGATACGCGTCTTCTAAACGTCCTTGACATTGAGTGCATATTCGATTCGGCATTGTCTTCATCTTTGGAAACTGAAATTTGTTTTATGTACTTCTATTATCGTGTTTAAAATATACGGACAATACCAATTACCACATACCGGTATTCCTACAATTTCCACTAAGCGCTGCAGCGTCTTAGATGCACTTCCTTGTCCAAATAAGTTTATACTGTTTGTATCCAATTGTTCACTGGCACAAGATCTGCAAAAGTTTGACATTTTTATTTTGATAATAAAAGCATTAATTTACAAATAAATATTTAAAATGCGCTTGACGAAGTTTTATCCTCGAAGCAGATTCTGTCATTCACACTAAAACGAGCACACGCCTACAACAGCAGCTGATTAGTTTCCCGCTCAATCAGCACTATTACTTGGAGTTGCTTGGGGTTCCCCTGCTAACAGGGAAATCTATATTATCTGATCTTTATACTCTATATAAAGTCTATACCCATAGTGTAAAGGTGTAGGTATAATAATTTTTTACAAATGTATGTAACAGCGAAAAGGAGACGTATCAGACCCCATCAAGTTGTTATATGTTAAAAAATATAGCTATACAAAAGCATAAACGTTGTGGTTGAGGACTATCCCTAAACGTTGCGTAGCATACTGATTTCGTTAATTGAAACATTTGGCTAAAAAGTAGTAGTAAACTGCGAGATACCATTAAGCTAAGGTAGGACGGGTAAATAATTTATCTAAAGCCAACAGAGTGATTTGTAGTAACCCTCATATACTTCCTGGCTTCACAGATGCTCCGTCCGTTCGTCGGTCAAGTTTAGGAAAAATTTTGGATGCCACATCGACCACGTCCACAATTTCGATATGTGCTGCCTACATGCATGATTTATAATGATAGCGCCATCTAGATGACGCTTTATACAACTAACACGATGGTATTGATTCCGCCCTCTAACGGCCTTGAGACAGCGATTGGCCTTTAGAGGTCGTAACTAACGTCATCTAGATATATTACCGTCATCTAGTTATTTGGTAAATAAAATTTTAAAGGGTATTGCCAGGATATTTCGAGTCGTTAACTTACGATTTCAGCATTCTTACTTGTTTGAACTTTGCGCGCATAAAATTGGTATGCCGCCACAATAAAAGTAAAAGTGCACAGAGACAACATTTAAAAACAGAATTAGGGGAAAAAACAACCATCAGGGAAACCAGTGCTCCACTAAAAATATTAACTCAACAAAACATAGTCTTCTTTGTCTCTTAATTCTGGTTTTGCTAAATTCCGTGTAAAATGCGTGGGATAATTATATAAAAAATAAAAAAATGTAATGTAGTTACTAGTAATTATAATTTATTTATAATTTTTTGCTAGTGTGTTTGCAAAGCCTCAAAAAAGCATAATTTACTCCATAATGAGGATGCAGGGTATTCCTGATTCAACATCAAGGATTGAGATCTCAGACACTATAAAATATATAGGCACCAAATTTAGACTCCCCTGACACATATGCAGAACAAGTTTATGCGTTATCAGCCAAAAATGGGCATCATTGCTAAAGATGATTTTTCCTTCGAAGTTGAATCGTATTTTTTTTTTCTGTGGAAAGATATATCAAAAATTGTTTGTGCTTGCCGAGCGGCAGCAATTGGAAATTGTGCAGTCGCAGATGTAAAATTCTGTTTATCAAAGCATAACTGTACATAAAGAAGGGTATTTGGAAGTCGTGAACTGATGCCTGCAGCATTCCTAGTTGTTTACCGTATAATCTTTCAGGTGAACGGTAATAAAGAAGAAGAAAATTGTAGTATATTCGTGGTTTGTTGCTGAAGTAAAAAGTTTCGAAATGTCGGAAAGATGCAGAATTTGCGGCGAAACTACACAGGGTACTGTCGCCAAAGATTTATTTGCGCCTATTAATGGTGCACTTGTTAATCAAATCGAGTTACTTACTGGCGAAAGGCTAAATTTGTTAATAACCAACGCCATTACTTCTCATTTGCCGCTTACCATAGATATTCATTTTTATACTCATATATGCATCTGCTGCGAGACCGACTTGCACGTTGCTGCATCCTTTCGCGAGCGTTGCATTGCCACACAACAACAATTGAGAGAAATGAAAAACGAACAAATAATGAAGGAAGATTCATTAGATAAAACGGCACAGCCATCGTACACGGACCCCTCCGACATTGAACATGATGATCTGCTTAATATGAGCGATTATGATGACGATTTTTTTGATGACATCTATGACGATGAAATTGAACTGCATAGTTTACACGAAGAAGACATGGACGACATTGTCTCTGAAGATAAATGTGATATAAGGGATGACACTAAAACCGATTTACCAACCGCCTCCATGATTAAGAAAAAAACGGAGAAGACAGTTGCACTTCAAAGGCAAAAGCAGTTGGTAAAGCCCAAAAGAAAGTATATTAATTGGCGTAACTATACTGAAGAGGAAGAGAAGGAGCTAAGACGTGCAATGAGACGTCGAGATTATATCTGTGATCAGTGTGGGCGTAAATTCAACGATGCGGGCAATTTAAAATTACATTTATTAAGGCACACCGGTATAAAGAATTTCAAGTGTAGTACATGTGATCAACGATTTTACACATTACATCTTTTAAAATCTCACGAAAGATTACATACAGGAATTCCGCTATATAACTGTCAGTACTGTGAGAAAACATTTAATACCAGCAAAGGCAAACTGGATCATGAACGGTTCGTAGAACAATAATTTGAAAACGAAACAAATTTCTAAATAATATATTTTATTTTTAGCCGACATCGTGGTGAACGTCTCTTTCAGTGCAAATTATGTGATAAATCGTTTTATACATCTGGTAAACTTCAAGATCATCAGTTGGTTCATACGCAAATCAGAAATTTTTAGTAAGATATAGTAATCGAAACACCATTTGTGACGAATTTGTTTTGTTAATTAAAATTTTTCCTTGCAGTTGTGAAATATGTGACAAAAGATTCCTGTGCCGTAAAAATTTAATAGCCCATAACAAATCCAAATTTCACAGAGAAAATTGTCGAAAAAAGATAACTGAATGCTAAACAGCGAGTAGAACTTCTGTAAAACTGAAGATTTAATACTCTTCACGCGCACCGAAATATTTACTGTTGGCTTTAATTCATATACATAGTGATAATTTCATTCCGTGTTTTAAGCTCAGGTAATAAGAAAATGTGGATAGTGCTGCTCTCGACGCCCACTCCTATTAACCCAGATGTTATATCTTGGTCCATACAAGCCTACTTCGTGCATTTTAAGTTGATATTGTAATAAATTTTCGATAAAAATCCTGAACTGCGCAGCGGGAAGTATCTTTTTGGGAATCCTAAATGAATTAATTTTTGCTCTTATTTTTAAACTCTTCATACATAGTGTGGAAAGCATTCAAATTTAGTTAAGCGGAAGCTCCGGAGACCCCATAAAGTATACATATTGTTGATCAGCACAAAACGAGTCGAACTAGTAATGTCAGTCCATTTTTGCGATCGTCTGCGCACTATTCCGTCAAGCTTTGAAATAGTGGATTGAATGTTATGGATACTTTTTATAAGCATAAGTAACACAAGTATCAAAATTAGCTGTCTATGTTACTTCGTAATATTCAAGCAGACCGTACTATTCAACCCCAGTTCCATCCAAAATTCTTTAAATTTTGTAATACAAATAAAGATGGACGTTGGGCAGCATGCTACCAGTAAGTGGCCCATCGACACCAGGATGTCCTGTTTCTCATCTACAGACTTAAGTCATCATCTGATTTACCATTGTTAAATCTAAGAATACCTCCAAAAATTTAAAAGCTGAAGTAAAATACCAGCCAAGTGCAAAAGTGCAAGTGAGAAGAGTTTTAAAGCTCCGGTTCTACTTTAGTTAACTTTTTTCTTGTTAAGCTGACATTTAGTTCATGAAATGTATTATTACGGTACACTTTAAATGTTATTCTCCATTTTTTTCTTGTTTCTAAAACAGCGTTCACAAAGTTCTTAGCTGGTGGGCTGAATATGTTACACGAATATGTTACAATGCGATTGAAATGTTATACCAACATGTATGATCTAAAGTGTTGCAGCTCATCTTGTATTATATGAATGTATGTATTTTTAGTCTCAAATAAACTACACAAGTCTAATCACAAAGGACACGGTGTTATTATTTATTAGTTTGTTACTCTGGTTTTAGGCCTTCCAGCGCCGAAGTTCATTCAAGCCTTGATTTCAACACAACCACACACATCTAAAGTTGAAACGGCCCAGGCCGGGTAGACCTGAGTGGAGTTAAATTTTAATTGAAAAAGTAACCAGGTGAGTTTATTGGATTGAGACAGTAGCCACAATGTGTGCGATGTACCAGATCGACAATCTCGATGAGACGTATAGTTTTTTTATACAAGAAGTTACTCGGAATGCGAATGGCTGATAGAGAAGCCAGGTCTAGCTTTTGGACAACTTTAGTGGCGCATTAGACAAGATAGCTGAGGTTGGCATTGCTACCAAGTATTTCAAAGCAATTTGAGAAATTCGTCATTGCTATGAAAACAAGAGACAGTTTCCCGCCGGCTTTATCTGCTTAAATTGAAATTGATGGAAGAGATAGAGCGGCGTAGCAGTGATTGAGAATTTTATATTTTACTTTTAAAACAAAGACAAAATTATAGAGAAATGAAACCGTTTTATCAAACAAATCAAAGATATATCGAAAAGAACAGAAAAATAGGTGAAATAAATTACAATGTATGTAAGTAGTACATAAACAATTTTTGTTGTCAAAACTATTTCGATCATTTAGCGGGTTTGGTTGCCGTATATTGTCGTAAAGCAAATTTCTGGAGTATCGCAAAAGTGAAAAACGTGATTTAATGGATGCACTGGATAAGGTCTGCGGTATATTGAGTCCAGTGCTACCAAAAAGCTTGCCATATGGCGTTGCCTACCATCACTCCGGTCTTACAACTGATGAGCGCAAATTTATTGAGACAGCTTACTGTTTCGAAGTTATTATGGTTATTTGTTGTACGTCTACATTAGCAGCTGGTGTAAATTTTCCCGCAAAGCGGGTCAATGCTTTTCTCGCCTATGGATAAGGCTTTGAGCTCAATGGATCTGCAGAATACTATTGGTTTGCAGGTATGTGTAGTATTTTTATATTTATCATATATAAATTGAATAGTATATTAGTTGTGCCACAAAGTTTGTTATGCTCAGACGGAGGCAGGCATCAGAGATCTCATAAAGTACATGTTTATACATTTTGGTCAACTCGAACTGTCAACTAATCATGTTGACATGTCTCTGTGTGTTTATATGGGTCATATGCAGTTTTTATAGAATGCTTTTAAAAATCTTTATGACGAAAACTTATTCATTACCGTTAGATGTGCGATGTAGGCTTGTTTGGACACAGGTCTCAACATTTATTTAATTTAATATTTTAATATTTTGCCATAACCGGCAGGTTGAAATCGCCAAGCACGATATTTACACCGTGATTAAGGCAGCACTCGTAGAGACGTTCGACACGCTCATAAAATTCATCTTTAAAATTCATTGTCTGCGACTTCTTTCGGGGCGTGTGCACAATTCAGGCAAATGTTGAAGTACTAAAATTTGCTACGTATCGCGGCCAGGCGCTCGTCCACCTGCATGAAACTGGAGACAAGACATCGTAGTTTCCAACTAACCACGAAACCACATCCAAATTCGTGCTTCCTCACATGGCAACTATAATAGATGTCACAGGATGCCTTTTTTGAGAAGCCCTGCCCTATCCATCGGAGCAAATTCACTTACCAGTTACAAATGACTAATCCAAATATCCTTCGGCTGTCGATCCTAAAAAAGGTACCAATGGGCGTGTCCCGCTTTCTGGTAGCACACGGATTCTGGATAAAAAAAAAAACTGTACTTCATTTTAGGGCATCCACGAATTGTCCCAATTTTTTTGCTTCCTCTTAATTACGAGAGTGCTGCTCAGCCAGATCATAATCCAACGTTCGGAACAAGTGGTTATCGGAAGCATCAATGTTTGGTGAATAAAGCGGCTGGTGTTGAACATTCGATTTGAGCGTTTCCAAGTTCATTTTTAACCGGTTTTGTAGTTTGGGGCCAACGATTTTGGTGCTGAAAAATTACATTACCGTGTCTCTATATATGAAATTATGTGAATTCCTTTGCGGGTCTTCCTGCATGTGACTTGTTAGAACTCCTGTCAGTAATATCAACTAATTTCTATTTAGTTGGAACATGGTTTGCGATCTACCTGGGTCGTAACCACCTATGAATTTCTTTGATTGGCTTAGTCCTTAGCTCAAGGCATCGCTCATGTCATCGGCTGTGCAGAACCTTTTCTGAAAAGCCCGTTTGCTTGGCTAATTCTAGATGAAATTTTGTTAAATTGCATCCCCATGGGTTCCGACTATCTTCCAGTAAGCATCGCTCTAGTGCCGTTTCTAATGATTTCTTGTGTGTGTTTATGATCCGTTCAAAAATATGATAATGGAAAGATATTGGGAAACCTTACACATACAACAACAAAAAATTAAAAGTGTTTCAACCACTGTTTTATTTTTTCATGTGTAAAAATACAAATATAATTTTAAAAATGTTCAATTAAAAGTATAAATTGGTTAATAATATTAATATGATGACTCTATATTTCGTATTACAAAAATATTCTACATGATAAACAGAGATAGGGTCGAGATAGCTTAAAGCACTTAGTTAATACAAATACATACTGAAATCAAATTAATTGCGAAAATATTTTTTCGGGTTTTCTAAAAAATCGCTCAAAAATTGGAGACCCTTTGGTGCATATTGTATCTGTTCATCAAAGAAATATAATTGTGGATGCAAAATATCTTTGAATGAAATAGTTGCAATGTTGTTTATTTCAATAATAAAGTCTTCTTCCTTAACGACAGAACAGGATTCATCAGGCGAAACAATAGAACGGACGAATTTGCGTACGATAGTCCTATTCGCGTCTCTAAAATATAAAATTTTCATATTAATGTTGTACTTGAAAAAATAACTTAAATTGGAGGGTTGGAAATAGTTTTGTTGGCCATGAAAAAAATTTAAATAAAGGTAATTAATTAGTTTAATTCAAAATTTAAAAAAAAAAATCAATTAAAAATAGAAGAAAATACTAAGTTTTAGTACCATACATACATAGTTCTTTCATGTACTAAAAGTTACATTTATAGATAAATTATCTGTGGCAAAATAGGGGCTTTAATGGACTTTAGTGGGTTTAAAAAGGGGCTACCATAAAAAGTGGGCGGTACACGCCAGGACACGCCCATTAGTCTATATATGTTAAGCGGCTATCCATAAAAAGGCATCACATCGTATTTCAACCTAATATTGACTTTAATAAGAAGTTTTTCATACTAAAACACAAAAGTGAGCAGTACCTCAAAAAGGTGAGCAGTACCTCAAAATCTACTACTAATCATTTCATTCGCTGATTAGTAGTAGCTGCACGTCTATTTAAGACAGCCACTTAAATATTTATTCATCTCCTTTTTAAACTTATAGTTTCAATTAGTTATCCCATTAATGTATATATGAAGCGTCCATCTTCTAGAGGCTGCCACATCAATTATTAAGTTGATATTGAATACAATAAAAACGTTTTTTATACAAAAAAGTCTAAAGTTGTAGTGGGTTTGTATAGGGGCTACCATTAAACTGCAATAAAAAAAGTGTATGCGCCAATTTTCAACTGGAAAAATGAGCAGTAACATACTGACGGACGGACATAAAATGGCTGGATCGACTCGTCTCGTCGAGCTGATCAAGAATATATATACTATATGAGGTCTACGATACCTCCTTTAATGCGTTATAAACTTACAGACAGACTAATAATGCCATTTCACACTATATGTGAATGATATAAAAAGGATACTAAACATTTTTGCATTTCCTGGTTATTTGTAGCGAACGTTGATTTATTATTGTGTACTACTTTATGATATTTCCTAGATCAATTTACGATAAAACCAATCATTTCACTATCAATGAACAATTTGAATAACTGCATTGGATTAAAATCTGCAAACCGCTCATACATTTTACTCTTAATTTGAGATGTCAATAGGAGCCTTTGTAAACTCACTAGGTTTGTATTTTATCCATATCGGATGTTTTATTTATGCTTTTCAATTTCTTCCAATGATTTTGCGGATTATCAATATCATTTTATTTCTATTTCACCTGCGATTTCAGTCAGAAAATCAGGTGACGAATCTTTTATTATTGGCATGTTGTCATCGACGTATTCATTAGCATTTAGATGGTCATATTTCGGTGCCATTAAATATTTTTCTGAATCGGGGATTTTGTTTAGTAGCTCTTGTATGTGTACGTTAACGTGTGACAACGATTAGCGATTGAGAATTAAGTTGCAATTTAAAGAATACATGCAATGAATACATACACGCGTACAAAGAATACAAACATTCCGTTGTTACCACATTTATAAATTCACAACTTATTTAGAACTAGTTAGTATACACAGATTACACAATAACACATGATAATTTCCCGATCGAGACAATTAAATTGTTTTCAAACGAAGATTCAGAAAAAAATGTGAAAACATACAAGATCGGATCACTCCAGTCCGAGGTATAGTAAATATGAAAATACCCACTCCTAAGGAGTTTTGACGTTCATATTGGAACATAAAATCGGGTGGCCCGTTCAAAAGTTATACATTTTTGAAATGTTTGAGAAATTAATGAAATAGTTTGTTTGTGTATTTGAATTAAAGCCTTACGTGGTCCTCGAACTGACCAATATGTATGTATACTTTTTGGGGTCTCCCACGGCTCCTTCAATGCGTTACAAACTTTCAGACTAACTAGTAAGGGTATAACAATTTACTTTGCCTTACAACTATTTACTTGAAAATGGTTCTCTATTAAGAGGATTTTTGACATAAATTTAAAGTTTTTTGTTTTTTTTTTTTCGAACATATAAACCTATTACCTAGAAAAATCTATTATTTGTCCTACTGAGTTAGATGACCTGCCCTAAGCATATGTGCTGAATGAGTCTTAGTATTTTTCTAGGAACCTTTTAGCTACAGCTTCACATTCCGTGAGTTTTGTATGCCCCCAATATACATGTGTTTCTTTAATCTACAGTGGCCTGTTAGCATTCTTAGTTGGTTCCTACATAGAATAGTTTGAATTGAATTAAAATACTGAGACTAACTAATTTCAAACTGAAATTTGGAATTATTAGATAATTTCATGCAATTAGTATTTTAATATGATTTCGGGTAAGTAAGCGCCGGAAAAAAGTTTTGAGCCGATTGGGTAGATAAAATAAAATTCGTTCTATGAATAGTGTAATTAATATAATTAAACCGTTCCAGTTTTACAATTTTTAATGTCGATATTCTCAGAAATGCTGTACACAAAATTGTATTTAACATTTTTTTTTAGTAAAATGAGTTTTATTTTTTGTAAAGATGAACTAACGAGATAGAAGCGAAATAAATAATTTTTTAACATAAAAGGAAGGTGAGGAAAACAGGTCCCATGTCGCCACAGACGAATTTCGTATATGCTGTATATTAATGTACTAATAAGAATCACATATTTTTTTTATTTTTATCGATTAGTCACTGTACAGTGCGATATCTTTAATGTTATGGGATTATTGTACGATGTGACAGGCATGGCTAAAACGACCAATCTCGTAGAACTGATAAAATAATATACATATGTATATGTGTAAATTTTTGTGATCGTTTATACTAGCTATACAACCTACATTAGGTCTTGTAGAGATTAATATCCCAACAGTATTAACAATATTATAAACTGATGTAGTTAAACTGTTTTCTATATTTACCTTATAAGTTCAGCCTGGTTCATGGTAACAATCTTCCACAATTGGTTGCAAGTCTTTTTGATTTCAACACACGTTGTATCAATATTCCGTAGTAGTTCAAAGACGTTCGTTTCATTTCCATTTCCAGGGCCGAAAGGTATGGTTATGGGAAGCTTTAGTTGAAGTTGAAAATCAACGAGGTAATCAATTGGCCGCCAATATTCTGTAAATAAATACCTAATTTTTAGTTTAAATCACTTTGAACTTATGGTAGTACATACTTTTTGGCAATCTAGTAGATTCAAATCGTGTATATGTATTATGTATATCCATGTGCAATGAATCTTTGTACTCAAACTCGATTATGATTTTCATTACTGAAATTTTACGATGGTAAAACACGAAACGATTCATAGACTCAAGTTCATAATCTGATATCCAGTTTGGAGTTTCTTGGAGCAAGTTTTCCAAACGATCAGTGTATAGTACAATCGGAGAAGATTTTGGCATTTCACTTAGGTTTCTTTCAACTCTGCAATTAAAAAGTTAGATAAAAAAAAGTGTAAACGTTAACTTCGACAGAACTGAAACTTCAACACGCATCGAACCATATAGTGATTATTTGAATCCTTTATTCCATTTTTAAGGTGGTTAGCTAAAAATATAAGTTTTACATACAAAAACTACGTAGGTGGTTCGTTTTTATAAGGGCCACCTAGAAAAGTGTGCAGAACACGCCCAATAATAACTATGTGAGGCTTCCGTCTATAAGAAGCCACCATATCGATTTTCAAGTAGATGTTGACTGTAATGAACTAAAACTTGGCTTTAAGTTTTTTTGGCCTACCCCTAAAAGTAGGCGGGATACGCTCAAATAATAATATATATATATATATATATATATATATATATATATATATATATATATATATATATATATATATATATATATATATATATATATATATATATATATATATATATATATATATATATATATATATATATATATATATATATATATATATATATATATATATATATATTAAGCTGCTATCGTCTATAAAAAATATCAAATTGATATTGACTGTAATAAAAAAGTAATACAAAAACTGGCGAGTTTGTACATGAGCTACCCCTAAAAGTAGGTGTGACATGGTATTTGCAATATGTGTTCAACTTAGGAATATACCCGATATCAGATCGATGTTTTAAAAAGTGAGGAACTTGTTTTCATTTACACAGATAGGGAGCAGACACATAGACGGACATGCCCAGTTCGATTCGTCTCGTAGAGCTGATCAAGAATATAAATACTTTTTTGGGTCACAATATGTGTGAAGAGTATAATAAACCTGCATGTTGTAAAATTGTAATACTTACTCTTCTATGCGCCTTTTATATTTTGCAATAATTCGTGGTGCATCGCTATCGTACTCAACCAGATGACTTAAATCTTCCAAGGATACGTCATCATCAAACATAGTGCAGGACTGTTCGGCCAATTCCTTTCGTCGATAGTACTCATCTACGTCTGCTATTGTTGGTTTTTTTCGCAACCGTCTGAGTCGTTCCAAAGCTGGAAAAGAGCTGGGCCATGCTGGTAATTGTGGCAGGACGAAGGAATCACTTGTGCTTGTGGTATCGTTGAGCGATGTTGCACAGCGTCTGCATTTATTACGGCAAATAGGTGCATTCGACGGTTCCTTAGATGGCATCTCTTGTACAAGATGCGACTGATCATCATTAACAATTGATTCCAGTTTAGAAGTAGGACCTTCTAATTCAAAACTCAAAGCATCCTTGTTAATAACATTTGAATCGCTGCTCTCGTTGAGCAACGTTTCAACCAAAGCGATTCGTGTATTCTCAAGCAATTCGCCGCCATATTCAACATCATGTTCTTCAATACATGCAGCTTTGAAAAATGTTGTGTCACTACTTAGATTCATAAATACGGTATTAAGCCTTGCGATTCCTTTAAACTCCTTGTTTGATCCACCGCTATCCCGATGCCCGGAAGAATTTTCACTCGACATATGTTTTGAATCGTGACAAGGTGCTGATTCTAAACATTTTTGTGCCAGGAAATGTGTAGATACATCCGATATCGTTATGGCATTATCATCAAAGATTGGATTTGTATTGCGTAAACTTTTGGAGCCATCTTCAAGTACATTCGATTTTTCCACATCGGACACATTCCAAACGCATAATTCAGAATTTCTTGATCGAAAAGCTCTTCTTCTTGGCACTTGCACTGATTGATCGACATCACAAGTTTCATCCACACATCTTAAAGGCGGACAAGGTGATCCGTTTGGACTTCTTCCAGTAGTCGGGACGGGTATACGAGAGGCTTGTTCTCTTTTTTTCGCTGATGAACTTTGACTTTCATAATCGCGTTGTTTTGTACTAGAAGTAAAAAAAAATTACAAATAAAACATAGTGTAATTTTAATGTATAACTTACTTTTTTTCTGCACTATAAGGACTTAAAAACTCTTTATCAATATGTGGCTGCACCAGCAACTGATCGGAATCCATAGCTATATCCTCATCTATAGATTTATTAAATATAATGGTTTGCCGCTTCTTCGATGTTGGAAAATGCGGCGTTAAATTTATCGGAAGTCTTTTAGTGGCATTCAAAGAGAATTCACAACTTTCAAAATGCTTTGAGTTATCCGGTTCAATATCAGCCAATTGATACGTTGTTTGACGGCGAAATGGTGATCTATCTAAATTTATTTTTATCGGTTCTCTATCTAAGCTATCTGTAAAATTTATAGATTCCACTTCAATGTCCTTCACTTTATACGACGTCTGCCGATGGCCTTTCATACGAGTTGAATTAGATTTTGATGGCATTGTAATGGAGCTATCGGTATTGGCTGATAAATTGTTGTCTTCCACTTCAACGTCCGCTTTTTTACACGTAGCTGTGTGACGTGCTTTCAGTATAGTTGGACCCGTGTTCGATTCAATTGAGAAGGAGCCGTCAGAATTGACTGAAATATTTTTACACTCCACTTCAATGTCTTCTACAAGGTACGCCGTTCGGTTATTAATTTTTACATTATTTCGACAAGTATTTCTTTTTTTTGACAAGTTATCTAAACTTTCTGCATTATTTGATTCTTCTAATTCAATGGGCGCCATATACGTGGTTTGGCGACTTGATTTTAATATAGGTGAATTTGTTTTAGAAGAATACATAAAGCTATTTGGACTGGGCTTTGAAATTTTCACTTCAATGTTTGCCACTTCACTCAAAGGTTGATGTCGTGATTTTGAAACATTTGATTTGGTGTTCGTCGATACAGAGGTCGATAATACTTTATCGAATGCAATTCTTGTGGCTTCCACATCCATATTCTCAACTTGGTGTGATGTTTGACGACGATTTTTTATAGGATTTAACTCAATATTACCATGTTCACCGCACAGAGTTTCTTCCATTGCATCATCTTCTGCCGCAGTAATTAAAGAAGGATCACAAGTTATCTTAGTTGAAACCTCAGGCTCAATATCAACGATTTTACAAGTTGTTTTACGACGCTGACTTGATAAGTTTTTAGCACAATTAATCGCCAGTACTTTATCATTATCAATATCTATATTAGAATCCATGTAGATTGTTTCCCGGGTTTTACTCCTCGGATTTTCAGGTATTTTATCAATTTGAATCAAACTGTGAACCTTAATATCGGCAGGTTTACAAATATTTTGTCGTTGGGATCGTGGTAAGTTTGTGCTATCGCTACAATCATTATCTTGTAGCGAGAAATCTATTTCCATTTCTAAACTTTGATTTTCAATTTCCAAATTCTCGAATTCAATCATAGAACGACCAGGTGTAATTTGAAGCAATTTAAAGTTATTCGACTTATGTGAATGTTTCCTTATTGGTGTTTGTGGCTCCTGGAAAAGTTCAGTTTGAATTCTTACACGAGCAGCTTTCAAATCTAGTTCGAGGGAATCAGTTTTATTCACTGTTTGCGCATCAGATTGGTCTATTGAAATACTATTATTCTTGGTAAAATGTACAGTCTGGCGATGTTTGTAATTATCTCCGTTTTTCGTTAAATCCCAATTTTTTCCACAAGCTTTGAAGTTTGATTTAGGAGAATCATTTTTATCCAATGATTGCATACCAGATTGATCTATTGAAATACAATTTTTTTTGGTAAAATGTATAGTCTGACGAGGTTCGGTTTTCTCTCTATTGGTGGCTAAATCTGAATTTTCTGCACTAGCTTTAAATTCAATTTCATGAGAATCACTTTTATCTAATGATTGCATACCAAATTGGTCTATTGAAATATTATTATCATTTGCAAAATGTATAGTTTGACGATGTTTGGCCTTCTGTCTGTTCTTTGTTGAATTCGAAATTTCTGATTCAACAACACAAGTTGTTTCCATATCCATATTTTCGAAATGCAACGATTTACGGCAGCCTTGGTGAGGTTGTGATTCTTCTTTTGAATCTGGAAAAATACTTTCCATTTCCAAGTCCATATCATGATCAAAAAATAATGTTTGCGAATGTTTTTGAACTCTCGAATGAACATCATTATTTGGCAACAAATTGCAAACGCTCTGCTCCAGTTCTGCATTTTCAGGAAAATATATAGACTCCCGTCTTTCCGTGCATTTTGAACTGTTGCGTGATTGAGTTTCGTCGCCCAGTTTCGCTTGTGTTAGGAAATTCGTGTTGTCTAGCAAAATATCATCAGCTTCAGAATACCGTACTGTGCGTCTCTTGTCGACAATGGGTGTATTGGAACATTTAGGAATTTTAAAGTCACCTTTAACAATGTTAGACAGCTCCATTTCATCACTAAAATTGAGAGTAGCGCGTGCCTTAGGTGGGCTTTTTTCAGCATCTTCTGTTAATTCGATGTGGTCTTCAGCACCATACCAAAGTCTACTCTGTTTTGGTTTTCTGTCTGTTGTAGGAGTTTTTGGGGCGCCTGGAAATATTTGTATTCTGCCCCGCTCAATCTCATCGTTAAGTTGCCTAAAGTTGAGCCTTTTTTTTTTGCAATCAACAGACACAATTCCATCTGGAATTAATGGTGACGAAAAAGTCGCATCGAGCTCCATACTAATTGTAGAACTATGGGAAGACATATTGTAAACTTCATTCTTATCCGCACTGTCATCCATTACAGTACTGGGATTAAATAAATTTGGCTTCGGCTGCAACAAAGATTTGGTGTGATTTTTTGTGTCTTCCCATTGCTGGCTAATTGGAACGATAGTTTGACTTAAAAATTTTGGCTTTGTGTTCGCTTTTTCTGCTATCTGCGTTTTCGCTTCCACCTCTAAAAATTAGACACATTTACGTTAAAACGAAAAAAAATTTTTCAATATTATTACCTTTAGTATCTTTCGCTGTCTGCTGCGATATATCCAAACTCATATCATTGAAATAAACTGTTTTAGTGACTTGGGTTACTTTTGCTGGCTCATCAATATCCATAAAACTGAAATTCTCAAATATATCGATTTTGTTCTGTATTTGCTTCGCTCCAGTCTGTACTCGTTCCAGATCAATGTCAGAGCTTGAACTGTCATCATTTAGTTCAGTCGCTAATGTAAGTGGTTGTAATTTTTCTTCAAAATTAGATATAGCTTCCTCTATTGCAGCACTTGCACTTTTTGTCTTAATTTAACGAGTAAAATAAGTTATTAGGCAATTATTAGAAGTATTGTTGAATAAGCTGGCAATTTTAAGTTACCTCATCTTGTTGTAAATCTCGCAAGATATCCACGGTTTTTTCAAAAACTTCGGACCGTCTCTTTGGTCTGCAAAACTCCTCGCGATCCGAATCGTTTAACAACGAAAAACTGCCAACATGCGTTTCTCCAGCGCCTACGATAGGCATGCTCATTGAGGATCTATATATATGAAGGCGTTTCAGCTCATCTGGCAGCAGAGTAATATTGACGCTATTATCTATTTGCAATAAATCTCCATCTAGACTGCGATCGATTATCACTTTCGGAATTGAGTGGATCTGTTCAATATTCTCCTTGTTATCATGCTTATATAGATATGTGTTTGTTGATTTGGCAACCAACGATGCATTGCTGGATCGGTTAGTGACGCTGGCTGTATTAATGACGATTGACTTCGCTTTACTGGTGCCCGCCAGACCAGACGAATCATCACCATTTGTATGATCGGACACTTCATACGAATTGTCGTAGCGCTCTGCCTCCTCTTCACCGCAAAATACACTGAAATTTTAAATATTGTATATCTTTGTAAGTTATATAAAAATCTACCGACCGACATGACTTACCGTACAAACTTTTTTCCGCTAAAACTTATGCGTCGCTTCAAGCGCACTTCTGTAGTATCCTCGTCTTTGAGGGGTTTGCGTATCTGTTAGGATCAAGTAAAAAAAAAAAAAAAAAAAATTAATAAGCATAAGCATCATTTATGGCGAGAAGGGCGCACGAATACGGTTTTCATCCAAGGTACGCTGGCCCAACGAGAGGGGGTAAATTGGCAAGGTTTTTTAGAGGCCCGGGATCAGTCGTACATGAATTAAAAGCAGTTGCTAAGGCATTTAAAAATAATGCCTGCATACACATATATTGGAAGAGTGACACTACTTTCAATAGTACTACAATACAGTGATATTTCAATATATTAATATTGAGGGACTGCTGAACTATGATGCGACGCCGCTTTCTTTTTCCGATAAGATGACGCCAAATGTAGCAAATCTGCGTACATACCGAACTTCTTCTTTTCTCCATTGCTGCACTACTTAAAAACGTCTTTCAATTTTTTTAGCACAGTTTACAAACAATATTTTTACTTTAAATAAACCAAAACGCAAAGAAATAAAAAAAAAAAAATTGTATCGTCGCGGCGTCTGTTTTCAAACTAAACAACAGTGATGGAAAAATATCGATAGTATCGATACTTTTTGTTGGGCCTTCATAGAATATTTTCTAACACTTATTTCGTTTATACAAAAACACGGTCGGTAATTTTTTCACGGTTATTGAAAAACCACCGTGTCACTCAATGATTGTATTACGTTTCCTATACGTATACGAACACATGTCCCGATAAAATACTTGTATCACTGTTTAGCTAATCACCGCTTCCGTTATAGTGTATCTAATCGCTGATTCGCTAGTAATAGTCATTATGAATGCTTATATTCTATTGCGAATGTGCACTATTTACATTTTGTAGTCATTGCAATTATATTATGTATAGTATTATTTCAATCATATATAAAGTATGAATGAATTGTATACACGCCATTTCGATATTACAGATGTATATGGCTAGATGGACTCGACTCATATAACTGATCAAGTAAATATCGGTGTCCGATATTTTGTAAAAATTCAACAATCTCAACCTACTCTTCTACATATTTCATATGCATTCATTAGGGTATAAAAACTTCAATTGCTTTGGTGTGATTATTATTTGATGCGTCGCAATTGTGATAAAAATAACTGAATATGAAAACGCGAGGTGGCTCAATCGCCGTTTAGAATCGCGATGATTTTCAAATCACAGTCAACGTTCACCCAAATTTTGAAAAATCACTTTTTTGCTATAATTAGTTTATACGACACATTTCATATTTTCATTTCACGATATTTTTAAATTCGTGTTTATGCGACATTCACAATATCACTGAAAATAATGATAAAAAATTTATTATTTAGTTAAAAAATCATTATTGAATGGAACACTTTCTTTTTAGGAGACCATGAACCGTTATTTATATTTATTGAAATAAAAGCAATTATATTTATTTTTGATTTTTAATTTAAGAGTCCAAAATAAATTTTTTTTTTTTTTTATTTAATTGGACTTTGATTTCACTGTCATAATATATAAAATAATCATTGGTTAATCATAAGACATGAATTTTCGACAAAGGTTGTTAAGGTAGTTTATCGCTGCACAAAAAAATGATTTTAAAAGGTTCTTTGATCATATACACAGGTCATGAAATACGGCACTGGTGCCTATTGTACAGTGCCTGGTCGTTTTCGGTTGCGATATAAACATAAAAGGTGCATAGTATAGCATAAGAAAGGTGCATGTATGCAATAAACATGGGTTTAAGCGTCGAATAATATATGATATTACTTCAAGCCTAAAAGTACACACTAAATACAGAAGGCTCCTATAAATATGCAGCATTGCATTTATCACTCTCGCACATACAGACCTTGATTGGTATGTGCGAGAGAGAGAGAGATAGAGAGAGAGAGATGTTTGTTGTATTAGAGCCCCTTAAATATTTATTTTATTTGTTGTTATAGCGGCAACAGAAATACATCATCTGTGAAAATTTCAACTGTCTAACTATCACGGTTCATGAGATACAGCCTGGTGACATGCGGCCAGACAGACAGACGGACGGAAGGACGGCGGAGACTTAGTAATAGTGTTCCGTTTTACCGTTTGGTACGGAACCCTAACAAGGACGGCAAAACACCGCGTTTTGAGGCTGAGAAAGGCGATACGGTTTGAAACAAGCAGGAAGGGAGTGGAACTCCAAGCTGCGACAATGAACCATACCTGTATAGACAGGACATTAAAGGCAATTTTTATCTACTCTTGGTTTACGTTGATGCAAGTTTGAATGCGTTGATAAGGGTCCTCTTCGAATCTTCTTGGGCATGCAGGTTGAGCAGCATAGTGACAGAGCGGAGGTCACTGTGAGTCAATCGCTTTACACCAGAGACTTGTTACGGCGGCACGGCATTGAACAATGCAAACAGGCGTCAACATAATTGGATGCAGGGTTCCAACTGTGTCCGACTGTAGATGTGAAGGCGTATCAGTCAGTCATCGGCGAGTTGATGTGGTTAGCATTAACAGAAAGGCCGGATATTTGCAATTCGATGGTAGTTGGCCCAACGTAACAATAATCCGCACAAAGAACATATGGACGAAGTTAAGCATGTGATGCGATATCTGAGAGCGATGTGCAGCTACACTGTCGTGGACAGGCGCTAGAAGGGTTGTCGACGCAGATTGGGGTGGCGACAGAACAGACCGGTCGTCCTACACAGGTTATGTGTTCATTTTGGCGGGTGGCCCGATTACATGGAAGTCTGAGAAGCAGTGCAGAAAACTTAGTCTTGTTTTCACCGACTAAAGAAGTACTTCATTTGAGACGCTTAATGATTGAAATCAGATGATGCAGCGTTGATACAGCGACGACTTTTTTCGGTTGTAATAAGTACTGCTTTCTACAAACTATTTTACAAAATATGCAAATAAATTTTTAATGAAAATCAAGACTTTCTATAAAATTGTAACAAATATTTTGAAAAATTGACAATTTGACTTTTTACCAATGCGGGAAAATGCTTGCGAGTAGAGATGGGTGCGGGTTAAAAATTGCTCGAATAAAAAATCCTTTATTGACACCGCCTGTCCCGGCGAATTTCAAATTATCCCGCGGGTCCCGAATTTTTGTATACGTTTTTTTTAAGTAAATAAATATATGTATATAACAAGTATGAGTATTAGCAGCAGTTCAGTCGTCAATATATTTAATTTAATTATTAAACTTAAAATAATTAAACTATTGTAGTCCAATTATACAAATACTGTTATTTTTAATATTATTATAAACTATATTATATTTATGTGTTGCGTCTCGTGAACACACAAATCAGCAAGCTTTTCATTAAATTCCACGACATTAAAGTTTTTCAAAATCTCAGATTGGTTTATTTTTATATTTCTGCCCTTTTGAATTACATATTTTGTTTTCAATTTCACTCCTTTTTTTCTCTGAAGAAATTGTAGGATCCCGCAGGTTCCCGCTTGCCCATCTCTAGTTGCGAGTTATGAAATTTCATTCTTGTAGCAGTGCGGTATCTAGTGACACTATGCCTTGAGTTTAAGTCATCTATAGATGGAGAATTTTTTTCTCAGACAGACATACGGAAGGACATGTGTACACGTCTTGCCGTGTTGATCACGAATATACACTTGCTCGAAGAAACGCGACATTCAGTTAGTGCGACAGAATCAAAGGTTGACTTCTCCCAACTGAAACAAGAACTAGAAGAAAGGTATTCTTATATAATTTCCGATGTTACAGACCTGAAATTTAAACAAAATGGTGGGTAGCCTCATATCTCAGCTGTAAATAAGCAGAAACGCATGGAGTTTTTTAATGAGTAAGTTTCCAAGCGCCCAGAGTTTTGGAACTAGGTTTTTTGTCGGATGGGAGCAAATTTTGTATTTCCGGGATAAAAGGAAAAAAGCTGGTATTAAGAAAGGAAAATTTTCTGCCAACCGTAAAACATGGTGAAAGAGGAGTTGTGGTTTTGGGTGTATGGCAGTCAATGGTGTTGGGAAACTAACAGTTATTGAATCAATAATGGGCCAAACTAGTTATATCCAAGTTTTAAAGGATAATTTGCTGTAAACTACCCAGAAGTTAGGGGTGCAAGAAAAGTTTTAGTTCCAGCAAAGACAACGACCCCAAGCACAGTGTCCACAGTGCGCATAAAGTAAAACTTTGGCTCCTTTATAATATAAAAAGTCAGTTGAGGACACCTCGCTCCGGACCAGAATCGCATATAGCATTTGTGGAACTTACTCGAGAATTAGTCAACACATCATTACCTCCAAAAATATGAAAAAAGACTTAATGGAGGAATGGGAAAAAATTCCACCTGAAGACCAAAAAAATTTGTGGACTTCATACCAAGGCGTCTTACGGAGGTAGTTTAGAGCATTAGCATGCTGTACAAATACTAGTTAAGAGAAATTAAAAGATTATATAATAAAACAAAGTTTGATTCAATACATAAAACATTATTCGCGATGAAAGTTAGAATTTCAAATTGTTTTGTGGTGTACGCAGACTTTTCGAGCAAGTGTACAAGGTACATCGAAAGCAGCTTAGTTCATGGTAATCGCTTAACAGGTTACAAAATGACACACGTTTTAATAACATCAGTTTTTGTAGTTATGCCGTAGAAACAAAAGAACAAATATTACATTTTGTTTTAAAAAAATTTGCTGAGACTTACGAATAGTTAAAAATAGTATATGATGATGATTGTACGAGTCGTACTCAAGTTTTCTAGTGGTTTACACGATTTAAAAACGGCCGTGATGATTAAAATGATGATCCAATACCTGGGCGACCCGAAACACCTAATCGTGCTGAGTAAGTGAATTAATCGCTATCGATGCAAATTTAACTGTGAGAATGCTGGCAGAAGAATTAAATTCATCTTACTGCACAATCTACAAAATATTAACTGAATAATTGGGTAAAAGAAAGGTGTGTGCACGTTTTGTTGCATATCAAAATCAAAAAATCGCTCGTGTATGAATCATCAATTGCGTCAATGAATTTTTGACGAAAAAACAGAATGTCTCATGGAACACTCTCCGTATTCGCCTGATCTATCACCTTGCGATTAATTTCTCTTTCGAAAAATAAATGAATGCAATGAAAGGAGCTTTTACGATGACATTCCAGCCATACAAGCAGCCGTGATACAGGTGCGAAAAAACATCCCAAAAAGCGATTTTGAAAACTCTATAGATAAATTGGTTGAGCGTTCCAAAAGTTGTATAGAGTTAAATGGATCGTATTTGAATAAATATTAGTTTTGAAACTTAATACCATGCTTGTTTTATTTTATAACTAAAAAGTTCGGTCAGTTTTAGATCCAGCGTGTATGTACGTGCTTTATGAGGTCTTCGATATGCTACATACATTTTGACAGCTCAACATACCTATGTACCCTATTACAAATATTATTTGTACATGGTACAATTACAGGGTAAATCTCACGTGTGTTAAAGTGCGGGGGGTGGTGTTTCACCACATACTACCGAGGAGGATGGAGATGTTCAAATGAAAAGAAAAGCACCACGTAATTAATGGACACTCCATATATTTACGATTGTATTAATGACATAATTTTTAAATATGTACATATGTATATATTTTTTGGCAACACCGTACCACAGATGTTTTATAGTACACCGCGAACAAATACAATTACATACAACAATTTTTCATTCACAACGAGACGCCTAAATTTTGTGGTGGCTTCTATATTATATTGTTGCAATATTAAAAATATATTTAAAATGTCGCGAAACTGCAGAATTTGCAGAGATTCTATCCAGGCTACTGCTGCAAAAGATCTGTTTGCACCTGAAAATTATGAATTTTTAATTCAAATAGAACTACTCACTGGCGAATTGGTAAACTTAATAGTAACTTACTTGTGTCTATTTGTTTGATGTACATATGTTAGAATCACTATTTTTTCAGTTAAACTACGAAACGAATCTGCCAACCCATATATGCAAATGGTGCGAGAAAGATTTGCTCATGGCTGCATCCTTCCGCGAACGGTGCATGGCAACTCAAAAGGAACTAAAAAATCAGCAAACAGCACAAACTGAAGCTAAAGATCCCTTCGATGATACATTACATTCATTACACACGGATAGCTTGGAATATGAGCATAATGAGCTTCTTGATATGAGCGATTATGATGAAGACTTATTGGATGATGACATTGAACTGCATAGCATACATGAAGAAGACATTGGCAACAATGACATCGAAGAAGAGTGCAATGTTAAAATAGAAATTGAATATGATACCAATTTACTGAAGTTCTCGACGATGGAAGAAAAAGTGGAGACGAAAGCAGTACCTCTGCAAGAAAGCCAAAAGAAGTTGCTAAAGCCCAAAAAGAAAAATTATATTAATTGGCGGAACTATACTGAAGAGGAAGAGAAGGAGCTAAGACGTATACTGAGACGTCGCGATTGTATATGTGATCAGTGTGGGCGTAAGTTCACCGATCCGGCCAATTTAAAATTGCATTTATTACGGCACACCGGAATTAAGAATTTTAAGTGTAGTACGTGTGATCAACGATTTTATACATTACATCTCTTAAAATGTCACGAAAGAATACACACTGGAATTCAAGCGTATAAATGTCAGTACTGTGAGAAAAGATTTATTACCAGCAAGAACAAGCGGAATCACGAGCGGTTTGTAAAACAAAAGTACAAAAAACGAAACAAATACTAATCCAATATTTTTTAGACGACATCGTGGTGGTGAACGGCTCTATCAGTGCAAATTATGTGATAAATCGTTCTATACATCTTGTACACTTCAAGCTCATCAGCAGGTCCATGCGCAAATACGAAAATTTTAGTAAGTTAATCAGAACAATATTTGACGTATGTATGTATTTTTTAGTTTAATCAATATTTTACTTGCAGTTGTGAAATATGTGACAAGAGATTCCTTTACAGTAAAAATTTGAAAGTCCATAACAAAACCAAAATCCATCAGGAAAATGAGCAAAAACAAACGAATTTCATTCAAAATAATTCGTAGCGTTAGAAAGTATTTTAGTAGATATAAAAATTTTGGTTTTACATTTAGTGTATGAAGTGTATTATTGCATTACCATATTTTCATATTGCATATGCATAATAATTTTCCACCTACGTATGTTTGTGTTTAGAATAAATGTTATATAAGAAAATACAAATGTACATTTTCTATATCGTTAGCCATTTATGTGTGTCCTTAAGTTGTAAATGTAGAAAATTGTTATCAAACAATAGATCTGCAAGTATGCTAGTAAGGGGGGAATTGGATAAAGGGGCATAGCAGACATAACAAACGCCCGAGTACCTGATACAGCCACTTGGGCTGAGTTGAACAACCTTTGACTGCACAAATCTCCTTGTGCAGATCGGTCCGAAGCGAAAACCTAGTCGACATTGGGAATATCCTGCAGCTCCTTGAACTTACAGCGGTAGTATATCTTACGTATGTGTCGAATCCTTATATTTCTCAATTAATTGTCCCTGACGTATAGAAGGTAGCAAGGATTGTACCTCTCTTGAAACCTGGCAGTGAAACTGAACTTGGCTCATCTTATAGGCCCATTTTTCTACTTTATCTACATTATCTACATTAGTGATGCCCAAGAAGAGAGCTCGCAAACTCGCCAGCGGGTAATGAGTAGTTGTGAAAGGGGTGTTGCGCGGCTAAAGGGAACGTACTCGTATGTGTAGGCAATGAGCTCGAGAAATGACAGCGTCGTACGAGTGCATGTTGAGCTTAAAATCCATTGCACTATGGGGCAAATCAATGCAAATACTGAGTAATTTTAAATTTATTATTTTTTTAACATATATTTTTTTTTATTATTATTTTTGTTTTTTTGTAATACATAATTGAAGAAAAAAGTAAAACAGTAATACTTGTCTTTCGTTAGCAAATGATATAGAACCAAATAATGATTTAAAAAAATTATGTATTGTTATCCGAAAGGCATCTATATTTGGCTCTATATCATTTGCTGACGAAAGACGAAGCACTGGTTAACATAGTTAATGCGGTTTCGCAGGCGCGATTTATTTAATATTAGTGTGGAAAAGAATTGCTCACATGAGTATGCGCTGCCAAACATTGCAAAAATGTTGGCTGCAAATGCACGTATGTTAGAATATTTTATTAGGCAAAGCCGTTTATAAAAATCAACAATGTACTCTGACTCATTGCAATCATATTTCAAGGCAGAATCACATTGCACGTCAATTAACTCAATTTGTATATCATGGGGTGCAATATGAGGATATACTGCGAAAGGTGACACAAATATTTCAATTTTTTGCTTTAATGACCGTAATTCCATAAATCTTTCTTCAATTTGGCTTTCAAGTGCATCGATTTCAGCACGATATTTGAGCAAATTCGCCTTTCTTTTCCTTCGTAACGATTAAACTCTACATTATTGTCAGCAGCCAATCGGACGACGGCCGACAACTCCCATACACTGATACACTGACACTCATACACTGATAAAAAGAACGGTAAAGAGCTCAAATCGAGCGAAGAACATACCGATCGAAAGAACATTTGCGGTCGATTGAACTGATTGACTCTCGGCACATGGCAGTCAGATGGAGAACCTTTTAGCGAGCAGACATTGCTGTGGCCGATGACAAAGAAGACATACTACAGCAAGGAAAAAAAACTAGGCAACGGTGATGAGAAAAAAAGAGGAAGGCAAACAATCGCAACGGTAACAAGACATACACACTATTCTAAAGAAAATAAAAATCATTGATATAACATTAAAAGTGGCCCAGTTTCCGTAGTTTCAATTTAAACAAATCAAAATAAATAAAATTCAAAATTAAACTAAAAGCAGAAATGAGAAAAAAAGTAATTGTGCGAAACAAGTTCAAATAGTTATTCCTGAATGCATTTTCGTTCGAGGAGTAACATATTTTACGTCGATCGAACTTATTCAATCTCCACGAGAAATTGGTACAACCGGAAATAAGTTTCTTGCGGATCGAACTTATCAGTCTCTGCAAGAAACCGAATAAATAATTAATTTCGTAAATTGTCAAGGCAATAGCAACAGCGTGGGTCAAACATACATAGTCCTTACATAGAGTTTTACAAGAGCACATTTGTCCAAACTTTAGTACATTTCACGCGGATCGAACTTATTCAGCCTCCACGTGAAATTAGTACCATCGGCAATATATTTTCTGAGGATTGAACTTATTCAGTCTCCACACGAAAATTATCCAACGGACGATTATCTTTCGTGGGTCAAACGTACAGAGTCATTGCATAGTACTATACTAGAACACATTTGCTTAAACAGTCTCCACACAAAATAAGCAGCTTCAAAGTATTCTCCCCAAACGCAAAACCACTGTTTCGCATCACTTAAAAATGATTATTGAAAATCAAAGTCTAAGCTAAGAGTCGTTAAACAAAACCTAGTCTAAGCAAACGTCGCACATAGAACAAGCATGTGAAATCTTAAAATACATGTAAATAGATAATACGAATAAATGAATAAAACTTTATTGAATTGTTTCAAAGTAATGTACGCTTTTTATAACCTGGAAAATATCCAGTGGTCACTGAATAACAAAAATTTCTGTGACGAACGCCTGGCATTCCGACGAGGATAGCCCAGCCGGTGACATCGTTACAACCTATTGTTCTAGTTCTAGAGTTATTATCACTTCCTTCAATGACAGTACACTGCCTTCTAGCAGATCACCAGGTCTCAGGAAAAGTCCTGGCACGATTTCAGCATTAAGTGAAATCACCACTTTTGTCGCTGATGGACTCAACAAACCGAGGCAATGCGAACGTACAGTGATGCTGTCTCTAGACTCGAACAAGGCATTTGATACAGTTCATCGTGCAATCTTGTTTCAAGACCTGGACTCTACCTCACTACCTGACAAAAAAAATCGATGGCAACTGAACTATCTTAATGGGTTCAAGGGTGTGAGGTCGGAATATCGAAAGTTAAAGATGCCCGTCCCATCCGACTAAATTGAGTCCTTTAGACCTCTGGTTACGACCAATAGTAGTTGCTTCTTTCCTGGGAGTTGACACATAGGGTTACATTTCGGTCTATATTTCTCTCGCATCCAAAATCGCTTTGCACAATACAATCCATTCATAATATAAATTGTATATATGTATGTATGTACATATTTCCTGATGCAGCCCAAACCAGGCTGTTACAATAACAACGACCGAGTAGTTTTGTTGCGTGCAGCACCCAGTTGTTCGGCAGCACCGGTGCTCATAGTTCGATTTAAAAAAGTGCAACGAATGAATTATGCGAACATGGTTTTGATGATCTTACAGGTTGTTAGGTAAATCGATAAAACTACTATTTTGGTTGATTTGGCGCTACAAACCTTTTCGCTAGCTAAGGACTAACGATCAGTATAACGACCAGTAGTTAGCGAGTCTGTCTGTCTGCCTTCCTTTTTGGATTCGCTTCTTTCCGAAGGAAAATATGAATGCGATTGAAAAGCGATATCACCGTCGGTATGCAATATCTGCACATACATACATTCTTATTAAAGGCAACAAAAATTTTGTGAATTCCATGCTTTTGGTTACAACCTTCCCACAGATGTTTTATAGTCTATCAGGAACAGATGAAACAAAGCAATAAAAAACCAGCTATTTTTCATTCACAGCGAAACGGCCACATTGTTGAGGTAGCTTCACAATATTTTTTTATGCAGACGAAAATTTAATATTATTTTTAAAATGTCTCGCAAGTGCAGAATTTGCATAGATCCTATCCAAAGTAATGTTGGGAAAGATTTATTCACATCGAAAAATGAAGGACTTTTAAATGAAATAGAGCTGCTTACTGGCGAATGGGTAAAATTATTATTAACCAAGTTCTGTCTCGTGCCTCTCTCTAGATTTTTATTTGTTTTCAGCTGAACTACGATGCGAATCTGCCAACGTACATATGCAAATGTTGCGAGAAAGAGTTGCATACGGCTGCATCCTTCCGCAAGCGTTGCATTGCAACACAAAATGAACTTAGATACCAGCAAAAACAACAAACGACAGTCCCGTATGATGTCTTCGATAACACGGAAAATCCATTACCATTAAGTGATTATGATGAAGATTTGTTGGATGATAGCATTGAACTGCGTAGCATAAATGAAGAAGACATTGGAAACAATGAGTCGGAAGAGGAGGGCAAAGTTAAAATTGAAATTGATACGGATAATATACACGAAGAAGATAATGCGAGCAATGAGTTAAAAGAAGTATCTACTGGCCATGTTGAAATAGAGAAAGAAGCAGATCCTCTGCAAAGTCAGAATCAGTTGCTAAAACCAAAAAGAAAGTACATTAAATGGCGGAACTATACTGAGGAGGAAGAGAAAGAGTTAAAACGAGCAATGAGACGTCGAGATTGTATTTGTGATCAATGTGGGCGTAAATTCAATGACACAAGCAATTTGAAATTACATTTATTAAGACACACTGGTGTAAAGAATTTTAAGTGCAGCAAGTGCGACCTGAGGCTTTACACTGCAAATCTCCTAAAGCAACACGAAAAAATACACTCGGAAACACCTCAATATAGCTGTGCGTACTGTGAGAAAACATTTAAACGCAGAATAAACAAGGTGAATCATGAAAGGTTGGTATAATAAGAATACAAGTATGAAAGAATTTCTTAAAACTTTTTATTCTTTGTTTTTTAGTCGTCACCGCGGTGAACGTAACTATCAGTGCAAACTATGTGATAAAGCGTTCTATACAAATAATTCACTTCTTGAACATCAGTTGGTTCATAAACGGACACGTAATTTTCCGTAAGTTAATTTTAACAACGTTTGACGAATTTTTTTTAAATAATTAAATATTTTGCTTGCAGTTGTGAAATTTGTGACAGAAGATTCTTATGCCGTAAGAACTTGAACACCCATAACAAATCTAAATATCACAAAGAAAATGAGAAAAAACATCGGAGTAAACTTTAAAACATATTTTACTACAAATTCTTTATATAGGTATATATTGTTAATTAGTTAAAAAACCACATGGCTTATATTTTTATTGTTTATGTGCACAGTTCCGCATTTACTAAAGTTTTAAGAAATTATATGATTCAATAAATTGTATGAAATGAAATAGACGTGTTCGTTCATCTTGCTCTTTGATTTTTAAAAATCAATTAGAAGATTTAAAAACTTACAAGTCGCATTGAAGAAAAATGTAGCCCGTTCGTAATTCCGATCATTAGCTTTGGATCAAGTACCTTCGTAACCGAACACGAGATAATACCTTTTCGCATTTTCATCTAAGCTAAGTCAAGTCCAGTACTATGGTATCAACAGCCTCACTTGTTCCACTTTGCAACTCGATCAACTCAAATATACCCACAAATACATTGAATTGAGCTTAATCTAAGTCTTATTACTAACCCCATTTATGAAATAAATGAAGTAATATTGAAGAAAACAAAGTTTTAATAATCCTTGGAGTAGTTCACAGTTGTGGTCATCTGGTGAGCGAAAAACCAGCCAAAAATTTTTTGTATTGCAAGTCATCATAGAACTTTTCGATAAATACTGCACATGTCCTGATGCCGATTTGAGAACAGAAATTATTTTTTAATAAGAATATTTCTGAATAGAATTGCCAATTATACTTTATGCCTTTAATTATTTTAAGTTACTGTACTCTTTGCTCACACCGTACAACAGCTGTTTTTCATTATACTGAGACAAAACGCAGTCATATCGGAACATGGCTTGAATTATTCATTCACACGCGAAGAAGGCGTTTTGTTTGGTTTTAATAAAAAAAAATTACAATCTTAAAAATGTCGGAAAGTTGTAGAATTTGCTGCGAAACTACTCAGGGCACTGTAGCAAAAGATTTATTTTCATTGGCAAATGAAATACTTATAAATGAAATAGAGATACTCACTGGTGAATTGGTAAAGTTACTTCTGACCAAATGGTGTCTTTTTGGACTCACATTAGAATTTCCCTATTTCAGTTAAACTATGACGCTAATCTACCATCTGATATATGCATCTGCTGTGAAAAAGACCTGAAAATCACAACAGCATTTAGGAGGCGTTGTATTGCTACACAAAGTAAACTGAGACAAGATCAAAGAGTACAGTCCACAGACACGGATCCATTAAAAATTGTAAAGCCAGAGTCATCAATGAACTGTTTCGCAGAATATGAAAAGTTAAATGATAGCGAATTGGATGGGTTTGAAGAAGCTGAAGATAATAACTTTGAACTGCTGAGCGAGTTGGAGGCGGAGGAGTTTGAAGAAGTGGAAGATGAAAATTGTGATGCTACGCTATCAAACATTTCACCAACTAAATTAACTAAGCAGACAAAACCTGCAATAAAAATGGCATTTAATGGGATGCTCACATTTGAAAGCCAGGAGCAGATTTCAAGTCAAAAATCCAACAGACGTCGGGACTCAAATGAGGAACATGCGAGAGAACTCAAACGTTCGAAAGTGGTGAAAGAAGCAGTTCCTCTTCAAAGTCTAGAGCAATTATTAAAGCCCAAAAAAAAGAATATTAACTGGCGTAACTATACTCTGGAAGAAGAGAGGGAATTAAAACGTGCAATGAGACTTCGAGTCTGTATCTGTGATCAGTGCGGACTTCAATTCAATAATGCAAGCAATTTGAAAATACATTTATTAAGACACTCTGGCATAAAGAATTTTAAATGTAGTAAGTGCGGCATGCGGCATTATACTTCAAATCTCCTAAAGCAACATGAAAAAATACACAACGAAAATCCGCAATATAGCTGTCAGTACTGTGAGAAGGTATTTAAGCGCAAAATAAACAAATTGAATCATGAACGGTTGGTAGAATATGAACACAAGAATAAAAGAATTTACTTAAACATTTTATTTGGTTTTAGTCGACATCGCGGCGAACGTCACTATCAATGCAAACTATGTAATAAAGCGTTCTATACAAATAATTCACTTCTTGAACATCAGTTGGTTCATACGCAGAAACGTAATTTCTAGTAAGATAGTTTTAACAATTTTTTACGAATTTAATAATTTAATATTTTGTTTGCAGTTGTCGTATTTGTGATAAAAGATTCTTAAGCCGTAAAAACTTGCTGACCCATAACATATCTAAATATCACAAAGAAAACGAGGAGCTACATCGGAAAACACTCTAAAAGACAAGTGACTACAAAGTTTCTATTCTGCAGATCTCGTCGTCTATAGTTATTTCAAACATTGTCTACCTGAAAAATAGACCTACTACTTGAGCTGCAAAACTATCTATAGTGACACATATCGAACATATGTTAAAATTTTTGGGAAACTTGGCATAAGGCTGGTTTATCGAGTAGGAATTAATTCGAGAGGAACACAATCGATTTAGAAGAACTAATAAAGATTTTATATTGTAATAATTAAGTCACGTTAGTTTTTGATATGATAGAAAGAAGAACTGAGATTTGTGTTTTAAAAACTATTTAAAACTGTCTAAAGAAGACAACCATTAAACTATGTAAGAAAATAGCGTTGATGCATAAGCAATTCGTCCGTTTCTAAGATTTTAGCTTAATTATATTTGATGATACATGAACAATTTCACTCGCAGTGCCCCATAGTTGCAAACCGCAAGTCCGTATGGGCACTACCATAGTTTTGTAGAGAAGCCCTTTGTTTGAAAGGTTGAGCTGGTTCTATTTGTGAAAAATCCAGTGCATTTTTCAAGTTTTCGCTGTACATTGCTTGCTAATATGATAATTCCAAGATTTATCCCAGACAGTTTTGCTACCGTATGTTCCGGGATTAGTTGGTTATTATTATATTAATACAGATTTTGCATCGTTGAAACCATTCAGCCAATTCAATTTAATATTTCTGCAACATGATGGACTCTTAATGGCCTTTTGCGATGAGAGCAGAACGAATTTAGGCCACAATCTGTTGGTCAGGTCGTCCTGTTTTCTTTTGTTTGTAGACTTCGAACGAGACTTTGAAATTCGGTCAGAAACTGCGGAATAGATAAAATTGTCAAACACTATACAAAGGTGAAGAGCTCGATCTGCGTAAAAATAAACACATTGCAAAATTCTCTATGACTTCGAGCGTGTTGCGTTTTCTCCCCATATCTATTAAATACTATCTCTTAAATTGCTTTAAGTTTCGTACTATTTGACAACACCGTATAACAGCTGTTTTTCATTACACTGAGACGAAACACAATCACAACGAAACGGGTACAATTAACCATTCACACGCGATGGAACAGCATTTGCGTTTTGTTGATTTTATTTATTGTTGATGCAAACAAAGTTTTAATTTACCTTTAAAATGTTGGATAGATGCAGAATTTGCTGTGAAACTACACAGGGTACTGTAGCAAAAGATTTATTTTCGTTGGCAAACGAAATATTGATAAATGAAATAGAACTACTAACTGGCGAATGGGTAAGGCAACTTCTCACCAAATTTGGACTTCTTGGGAATTTAGAATTTCTCTATTTCAGTTAAGCTACGACGCGAATCTACCATCTGATATATGCATCTGCTGCGAAACCGATCTGAACGTTGCATCAGCATTCCGCGGGCGTTGTATTGCAACACAAAGTAAACTGCGACAAGAGCAAAGAGTACTACCCACAGACACGGATCCTTTAAATATTGTAAAGCAAGAATCGCCAACTCAAAGTTTCGAAGAAAATGAAGAGTTAAACGGTTGCGAATTGGATGACATTGAAGATGCTGATGGTAATGCAGCTGATAACTTTGAATTACATAGTTTACACGAAGAAGATGCTATCAAGAGTGAGTTGGACGCAGAGGAGTTTCAAGATGGAACAGAAGATGAATACAGTGATGAAGAGCCGCCAAAGAATTCAGCAACAAAAGTAATTATGTTGAAAAAATCGCCAATAAAATTGCCATATATTGGGAGGCTTACATTTGAAAGCCAGGAGCAGACGGTAGGTAGAAAATATATCAAATGGCGTGACTTAACCGAGGAACAAGCGCGGGAACTCAAACGTATGAAAAGGCAACGTGACTGTGTCTGCGATCAATGTGGTCGACATTTTAACGACTCAAGTAACTTAAAATTGCATTTATTGCGGCACACTGGTGTCAAGAATTTTAAATGCAGCACGTGCGGTCAAGAGTTTTATACGCCACATCTTTTAAGGCGGCATCAACGCCTACACTCCGGCTTGCCGCTGTACAACTGTCAGTACTGTGATAAAACTTTTAAGTACCCAAACAGCAAACTGGATCACGAACGGTTTGTGAAAATATAAAATGCAAAATTAGTAGTAAAAGATGTAATTTACATTTAATTTTATTTTAGTTGGCATCGGGACGAGCGTCCATTCGAGTGCAAACATTGCGACAAAGCATTCCGCACGACCAAAGGACTTAAAGATCATCAGTTGGTTCATACGAAAATACGAGATTATCAGTATGTACTTAATTAACAGTTCATTACAAATTTTGTATACTCTTCATACAGAGTGTGATTTGTATTACTATTTAGACACAATATTCACCTTTAACTTAGCATCGGAGAACTATAACGTATATATGTATGTTTGTACATTCGTGAACAGTATGACAAGACGAGTCGATCTAGCCATGTCCGTTTGTACTATGTGCGTTTCTGTCCGCCCTATATTCAATCTTTCAAATATTTGTTTGAATGTTGGTATGAAAACTTTTTATAAGCATAAGTAGCACAAGCATCAAAATGATTTACCTACTAGCAGGTCCTGCCAGGAACATAAAAAACTTTTTGAATTTAATTTGTTGTATCTAACATGTTTGAATTAAAGTAATTATTTTGTAAATAATTGGTCAACTAAGTACAGAAGGTGAATCCAATTGATAATAACAGAAATTGTATACTTATATCAGTAAATATGTATATGAGGCATCGATAGCTTGACTGTTTAGCCAGCGACTTAACATTCCAGCTCGATCTAAAATTTATTTTAATTTAAACTTAATTATTTCTAATAATTTCATGCGCAACAAAATTATCCACAACCCTCAATCCCACCTACAACCGTCAAAAAGGCGAAAAAGATCCCAAATATGTGAATATAATTTAATACAATATATTAAAAAATTGTAAATCTATGCATTCATTCAAAAATTTAAAAACCATAAATATTTGCCGACATGTATGAAGAGTATTAAGGCTTCGGTTCCTCCGAAATTAACGTTTTTTCTTGTTTATACTAAATTGCTAACTTTCTTTTCAGTTGCGAAATATGCGACAAGTGGTTTCTGCACCGTAAAAATTTGTTGGCTCACAATAAGTCCAAATTTCATACCGGAAAGTTGAGAAAACACGAGGAATAAATTTAAAATTAATTAATAACTACGCAGTTAGTGTTTGGCTCAGTTTGAAATTTAAGCTACTCGTATAAAGAAAATGTACGTAATTTAGGGCGGTTAAGGTTTATATTGTTGTAATTATATTGCAACAGCAATCTCAATTAAGTTTATGTCTTAATATGCTCGACTGTCTGTGAAGCATAGTTAAGGATACTTGGCACTTATGGCACAACTAAATAGAAAGCTACCACATGTCGTACAATCATGCCAAATGTCATGCGTTTTGGACTTCAGCGAAGTCGATATAACAGTCAGAATATTATGAAAACCCTAGTAACTAAAAAACTATTCAGAATATAATTTGAAGTTAAATTGTTTTGATGAAAACATGTCGAATTCTATATGTAAGTTGAGTCTAAAATTAAACAATAAATAAAAATACATTTTTAAAAAGAAAAAATATATAATTTTTTGTCGGTGGTCAAAAAACATGTATGCACATATGACTTACTAACTTTTTTAGATATTTAGCGCTACAACCGTTTATCGGTCATGGCCTCGGAGGTTTTCCCAGGAGTTGTCATCAAAAAAGGATCGTATCCGAGTCTTTGTGTCTTCATTCGTAAAATTTTGTGATAACGGCGCACCAACTCTTAATTAAGACGTAAGACCTTTTCATAATTTGCTCATATCGGAGCGGCTGTTCAGCGGTTATCCATTCCCATTCCCTAATGAATCAGTAACTTTTCCCAAAAATAATACCAACTTCTGTAAACGACCTAATGTGACTATATTTATTTGATCTAATTTTGATCACATGGTTCAATTTTATTCTTAAATATATAAATCTGAGTGGGCGTCGATTCCTCCTATTAATTTCAGTTATGTATTTAATTTTTATATAAAAAATCAATATCGGAAACTTCAAAAGCTAATTTTTTTTATTAGTTACAATATTTATATTGTATTGTCATTGGCTCCTACAAGTTGAAGTGGGTTAAAATTGAGTTCAAGAGTTTCAAAACAACACACAAACAATTTACAAACTCACATTAAAAATTAAATGAACACTTTTAAAGTAATAAAAAATTACTTTATAACGTTTAGTAAAGCTAAAAAAGATTCCACAAATTAAGTTCGCCCATTGTGATGACGCATCTAAAAACTCCCCTGAACAATCTAATTTCTATAGTGAAATACTAAACTAATCCGTGGCGTGTACAAATTTGGATAGACGTATCGATATCATCTTGGCTAGGTAGAAAGTATCTGGAGAGAAATATCTGCCTATTAATTGTAGTCTCCTATTTAATAAAAGTTAAACAAAACCTGCGTCGCAATCCCAAATCGTTTTTCAATTTCGATAATACGAAACGTATTTCTTCAGCGTATCTTTTGTAATAATTTGTTGACGGCATGGTTGCATCCTTTGAATCGTCCATATCAGATTTGTTTGCTGACTTTTCCTAAGTACGTATTTTAGTAGTTCTGTTAATCCAAGGTCACATCATCTCCCCCTGCTATCTCCATAAACAATTTAACATGCCTTTTATCCATTAAATTCTCATTCCTACCTGGCCCTGATAATATTCCCACTTGCATACTAAAACAATGTTCTTGTTCCATTTGTTTTCCCTTATCAATTCTTTTCAATCTGCCCTCAAATTTATGTAAATTTCGATCTTGGAAGGAATATTTTATTATCCCATTACATAAAAAGGGTAACAATAAATAAGGGTAAATTATAGAGGTATTGCTAAGCTGAAAAAATTATTAGTGACCAATTGTAACATGGTTTCGTTCGAAGCAAAGCTTATGATAGTGTGTGTCACAAGCAAATTTTATTCAAATAAAAAACAATATGATTTCCTAGAACGCAAAAAATATTTAAAAATTGTTTGTCTAAAATTATTGTTTTTTCTTCTGGTGTTCCCCAAGGAAGTCACCTAGGTACAATATTGTTTAAAATAATTATTAATTATCTTCCTTTGTCTATTAATCATGCCCATACACTAATGTATTCAGACGATGTTAAATAATGCTTGTCATATTCTGATGTTTCGCAACACAGTTTATTGAAGGCTTGTCATATTCTGATGTTTCGCAACACAGATTATTGAAGGCTGATTTAAACTGACTACATATGTACATGCCGTCTAAATTTTCTTAATCTAAATTTCACCATATGCAATTGTATGACGTTTCATTGCAGAAAACCATTTATAGTGACATATCTTGTAAATAACATTATAGATAGTTTTTTTATGACCTAGATATCCTTATGGAACCTAAACTTATTTATAACAAGCACATTTGTTCAATAGTGAATAAATCAAAAGGTGTTCTTGGGTTTGTTAAGTGTTGGTCTTAAGGCCTGTTGTCGCATACAACAGAAACTGAATTCAGTACATTAGCAACTGAAACTAAAACTGAATTTTAGAATTCTGTCGTCCGCAGCAACATAAACTGAATTCAGTATATCAGCAACTGAAACTGAAAGAAGTACTTTTGACTTCTTTCTGTTACTGAATGACAGAAAATCAGCTGTTTTGTCACTAACTATTTGCACTACTCGCATTAGCAACACGAGTTTTTCGAGTTGTTGTTTTTTTTTCAGTTTCAGTTCAGTTTATGCGGCAACCCCCCACAGAAACTGCAACTGAATAAATGTTCAACAGAAACTGAAAATCAGTTTCAGTTTCGTTTCAGTTTCTGTTGTATGCGACAACAGGCCTTAAGGAATTCGATGACCCTTATACCACTAAACAGCTCTATACTTCTCTTGCTCTCTGTTGCTTTTTTGTCATAAAATTATTATTGGTGAGACTGATTCTCTCTAATTGGTTCACTCTATATCACTAAATGTCCCCATTCGGGTCTAAGTGTTCGCAACTTTATTCTTATACTTTTAAGCTAGTTTTGTTAATATATAAACTTTAAACCATTCCGAAAACGACTGTTCTATATATAGGATGTGGAAGAACAAAGGAAATTAACTTCTGTTTCGTCCTCGTCTTTGTGCCAGCAGCTCCTATTAAAATCTTTTAAGTAATATTTCATCTACTGACCAATATACAGACCAGTGCTGACTCAGATAACTGTTTGACCTGCACAATGCTTTCAGCACATAGCCAAGTATTGCGGATCGAATTATCGCGTTGCCGTCTTAAGTCAGCTCCGAGCCGTACATGTAGAACTAAAACAATGACTCATAAAATTTTATAGTCGACTTTTGATGCGGATCCTGAATGTTGGTACATTATGGGGTCTGCCACTCCAACTATTGCTTTAATATACTTTTTATATGTATGTATATGCTTTTTATGCCTTTTAATATACTCTTTTATCCTGTAGGTACAGGGTTTAAAACATATGCGTACATCTTCCAATAACAGAGTATTTGATGTTTGAAATTGAATAGTCTTGTAACAAGAGAATTCATAACTGCAACTTAACCCGTATAAACTGTAAATGAATTTGTATAAACGTAGTAGTTTATTTGCGACCCAATTACACTGCGTCAGCTGTGTGCGCTTTCAGTTCGTCGCAATGTTTTTGTTAGCTTTTTATTGTCATTTGTAAAAGTAAACAAAAATATAGTTTAATATTTTCGCTATTATGGAAAGTTGCCGCATTTGTGGCGAAACCACACAGGGCACTGTAGCGATATACTTATTTGCAACGGAAAATGAAGTACTTTTAAATCAAATAGTGTTACTCACTGGCGAATGGGTAAACAATTTATTGAAAAAGTATTTGCATCTGTTTGGCTCACGATAGAATTTCTCGTTTTCAGTTAAACTACGATGCGATCCTGCCAACGCATATGTGCATTTGCTGCGAAACTGATCTCAATGTGGCAACATCCTTTCGCGAGCGTTGCATTGAAACACAAAAACAACTTAAACAGCAACAAAGCAAACCATACCTTGAAACAGATCTCTTAAAAAGTGTGTCGTCGCACGAGAAAAATTGCGAAGTAATACGGAATATAGTTGAAATAAATGAGCTTGAAGTTCTATCCGATGACTTCGATAACAATGATATACAACAGGATAGTGTAAAAAGAAAAGAAGAATCTGTGGATACAGATGTATTACAAACAGCTTTGAGTGATGAGTACTTCAACGACAATGCGGAATATATTTTAGAAGTGGTTGATGTCGCTGATTACCAACTGGCTAAAAATGTGCAGAATGAAGATAAAACCATAAACACAACTACATTGTGTTGTATACAGGACTATGAAACTTACTCCGCACAGTTGGAAGAAGAGGAGGTCTTCAATGGAAAATATGCTGATCCTTTGGATAGCGATCTACCAATTATATCTCCAACAAAAGAAAACGTATTAAGAAAACCTATTGCAAGCGTACTACCTCCTCAAATCAAAAAGTTAATAACCAAGAAGAAAAAATGCATAAATTGGGCAAGCCTATCTGAAGAACAAGCCATAAAACTTAAACGCGAAATGATCAGAGGTGACTATTATTGTGAGCAATGTGGTCGGCACTTTCACTATTCAAGTAATTTAAAATTGCATCTACTAAGACACACTGGCATCAAGAATTTTAAGTGCAGCACTTGCAACAAAACATTTTATACACAACATCTTTTAAGACGTCACAAAATGTTCCATACAAATATGCCACAGTATAAATGTCAATATTGCGAAAGAACGTTCAAGTACAGAAAGAGCAAATTGGACCACGAACGGTAGGTATTTAAGAAAAAAAAAAAAATTTAATTACGCAATTTATTTAAAAAATTTGATATATATTCAAACATATACATATTAAATTTCAGAGTACATAGCGGAGAACGTCCATATCAGTGCAAACTTTGTGATAAATCTTTTCGTACATCAACTGTACTTGCGACTCATCAATTAGTTCATACGAAAATAAGAAAATACCAGTAAGATGTTTAACAACTTTTCAAAACAAAATTTTATTTCTATATTTGTACATACGTAATATATATAATCATTATGTATTATTTCTTACAGTTGCACGGTTTGTAATAAGAAGTACCTGACACGCACAACTTTGTTGTCACACAACAAATCCAAATTTCATATGGAAAATATGGAAAAGCAAGCCTAATAGTTGTTTGACATTTTTGGTAAATAATTGTAATACTATGGGGCATTTTCCAATATCCCTATATCCTAGTTTTCGATATGAAGCCTATAAACGCATTCCGTAGTTCGACCAACCAATACATATATTTCAAAGATAGCTGCCAACTTGACTTCACAATTTCGATAACAATCCAAAACAAAAGCAAAAAGAAAATAAAATAAATATAATTTTTGGTTAACATTTGGAATGCAAACGTGCATACTATATTCATGGATTGGCCCGTTTTTTTTTTCTACTGCGACGTTGCTCACTCGCATCCAATTTTTTCTTCTAATTTATACTTTTTATGCATTTTAATTTGTGCAAATGGACTGTCAACCTCTTTAGCATTTTGCAGCTAACTAATAAATAAGACAAAAGTAACAGATTTTCAACGATAACATACCAAAAAAGTGACCGATTTTCAACGATAACAGACAAAACATCAATTTATACTGCAGGCTACTCGAAATGGATTTCTTACAATTGTGGAGTCGTGAAATACAATACTGAATATTATTTCCCCAATTGCATATATCGTGAAAATGGCCCTAAGTTTTAGTATGTACCTACTATATTTTGTTTATTTTGGTATTATAAAACCTTAAACTAAGTAAAAGAATTCACGAGTAGTCATGTTACTTCTTCATAATTTTTTTTTTGTATTCCATTTGACACTAATTTCCATTGATAAATAAAATGATTTTGATTTTACTCAAAAGGTTCGTATTTGCTTCCATGACTCTCGCTTAATTTAATCACCAAATTTATTTGATGATTAATGTTTTGTAACGAAAGTTAATCTTCACTATTAAAATTATGCATCTATATTTTGTACAACTGGCGTTCCAATTTTTTACGTCAAATAGTTCCTTAGATATAGCTAATAAAGACTTTTCCCCATAAAAGGCGCCAGATCTGTTGAATGTGGTGCTGGGCGAAACGTCTGAATTTCAATTTGAATCGGTATTTTCGGTAAAAGGTTCTCTGATTTCAATTCAAAATTTAATGAACGGTTGCAAATCACTTGCATTACACTGTGATTAGCCAATCACTGTAAACGACGGCATTTATTTCTTATCACTAAACTATTGTGCGTCCAATAGCAACAACAACAACTGTTTCTCATTCATATCTGTGCAAAATAATACAATAAAAAATTATTCTACAGATAGATTTCTTTTAGCGCCGAAATGTTTCATCGCGTTGCTCAACCTTTATAGTTAACTATATATGTATATGCAAACAATATTATAAGTAGTATAAACTTAAGCATTACGGAATGCCTCCGACAGAGAAAATGCGTCTCAGCGAACGTAGCGGCGAACAAACCTACATAATACGGCAAAGTAGTAAAACATATGAACACCGGGAATCGCAGGCAACGGCAATGTCTGTCGACTATAATGGCGAATGGGTGCTCTTAGCTGGTAGACGTACATTGGCGTTACAGCGCCTTGGACAGGACGAGGATGGAACACTAAAAATTTCACTGCGTAAATATATCAGCAACTCAAAGTACGAAGTATCAGCAGCTGAATTTGCAGTCTGTCCCAGTCGACAAGAATTCTGTGCCATAGCGGTTAATATGCCACATGGTTTATATGTAGAATAACTTAACTTTCTGCTGCTGCTGCTTTTCATTACAGACTAGCCACATTGTGGACATTGTGACCTGGGGCACCACAGAGCCGCGTCATTTTCATTCGCTTCGTGGTCATACACGTAATATAACCGACATAGATTGGCACAGTAAGAATCCAAATCTGCTTGTTAGCTGCTCGATTGATACATTTTCGCATATCTGGGATTTGCGTGAACCGCGCAAGCCAAGCTTGTCACTAAGCGCGGTGTGTATGTGTAAGTTTAAGGAGTATTGATTTTGTGTATAAATTATACATTATAATTTGTGCTTTATTTTGGGCAGCGGGCGCTACACAAGTCGGATTTAATCGCGTTTCCGGCAATCTGCTGGCAGCTGCGCACGATGGTGATTTACGTATTTTCGATATACGCAAAGGTTCGTCTCCGACACACTACATTACGGCACATTTGAGCCGTGTGCATGGCATTAATTGGAGTCACCGACGTGAAACATGTTTGGCTACCGCCAGCCAGGATGGAACTGTTAAATACTTTGATGTGAACAATCCTAGACGTGCTGAGAAGATAATAACGACATCGTCGCCTGTTTGGCGTGCGCGTTATACTGTGAGTATTTTTTGTTTATTTTTAAAGTAAAACTGATGCCGGCAACAAATTTTACGTAAAGCCTATAGGTAACGGTTTGGTCAGCATTGTTGTGCCTCATTTGGGACGCGGAGAGAACAGTCTATTGCTTTGGAGTAACAGCAAACAAACTGATCCTGTGTGTTCTTTCGTCGGTCACACAGATGTTATTTTGGATTTCGCTTGGCGTCCAAATCGTGAAAACTTATCGGAAATCGTAAGTTGTACACAACGGAAATTAACTTCTTAGAACTACCTACTGTATTTGTAGGAACTAGTAACTTGGTCAAGGGACCGCACTTTACGCGTATGGAAAATCGACGATATGATGCTAAAACTGTGCGAACCATCACAAGACAATGAGCCACGATATGATGAGCTATCCAGCGAAGTGACTTTGCCGCAGCCAACGAAGCTTTCACAAACACCATGTGCCTCCTTGCCAATACGCACAGCTACATTGCAGGTATCAAGCTTTACGTGTTCGCCGCCTGCGCCTAGGCTATCCTATCGAAAAGAAGATGTGCATATTGCACGTTCTTTAACTGATCAACCAACTTGCTCACTGCATCATGAATTTTCTCTATTAAATACGAATATACCGCATGTTGAGGTGGATTTACTGGATGCCATTAAACGTTATGCTGTTTTTAAGATCTCAGCCGGTGGTTCTGTTGTCATATTGCAAGTTACATTTCCAACTGAATATCCGGCACCGAATATTGTACCAGATTTTACTTTCTGTCCGGGTACTACACTGCTGGAGAAGCTTACACCTTTATTGCTTAAAGTGTTAAAAACGAATGCATTGCAAAGAGTGAAAAAGTCAAGAACTTGTTTGGAACAGTGCCTTCGTTCGCTGGTGACAGCTATGAAAAAAAGCATTGGCGGTGGTGACAAAACGCAGTTGCGTTTGCAATCACCACGCTTAGAGGGTGCGCTCAGTGGGGCGCTACAAGATGCTTGTATACCGTTTCCGCGCACTTCGGCAGTAAAGTTTAATGCAGTAGGAAAATTGGTTACATTTGCACAAGTGTTAAATACCAAACGTCTGACACTGCGTAATCAACATATAACACCACGTACTTTATCCGCAATCAATGGTGGCGGACTGCTGGGCAATGTAATGGGCCCACAACCCGTACTCTATGCACAACGCGATCCAAATACATCGTTTTATTTGCAAGATCGTATAAATCCTAAGCATATGAAAAATCGCTCTGTACAGAAAACAACATGTTCAACACCGATAGTGCACATTTATGATACCAGTCGTTTGCTCAACATAAATCGAGAAATGGCAGAATCTATATCGCTGGACAAACAGGATATTATAAGCACCACGCGCTACAATAAGCAAATCTGTGAAACTTACGGACGTTATGATTTGGTACCAATTTGGCTGCTCGCTGAAATGATAGCCACACCAAATATTCCAAATGACACTAAGTACGAGTTACTTTTCTATAAGGATCCATTCAAGAAGTTTTTACTGGAAGCATTAATAATGCATTTTGCAACGTCTGGTGATCTGCAGACAGCAGTTATTTTAGCATGCATCTTTCACAAGTGCTCTGGTGGTAGTACGGATGGAGATAGTCTGCCAGCAAACACTGCGCATTCAGGTTTCCATGGAAAATTGCCGCATCTCACGTCACCATATCATACTGTATTACCGCTTGATTTTAAAGCAGCCAACCATGTACGTACTGTAACAACGAATGTTAGCCTGCAGATGAAACAATTGCGTAGTAACTCCTGGTCCGATTCCTTGGACTGGGTGGATGTCAAACTGTTTCAAACGGATGCAACGTGTTCGCTAATTCGGCGCTCGAAAATGCCTCTATTTGACAATTTTAAGCGTGCCTATTCAGATGTTCTCTTCGGTTGGCAATTGCTCACTAAACGTGCGGTCATCATGAAGCATACAACGTGTAGTAAGGAACTTTTGCCGCAGGGCGTGGAATTCGTAACGGAATGTCCAAGTTGCTACAAGCCGAGGCGAACGCCCTCCTGTGGATTCTGTCGGCGTCCAGTGCTGTATTGTAGCTTATGCAACATTCCAGTGAAGGGTACTGCCAATGCTTGTCTAGCTTGCGGACATGGAGGCCACGTCCAACACTTACTCAAATGGTTTCAGGTTTGTTTTTTTTTTTTTTTTTGGTCTATACTACAATATAAATACAAAGTTATTTATTATTATTCTAGAACCACGATGTATGTGCTGCTGCACTGTGCGGCTGTAATTGCCTTAAAGCGTCATCAGCGCTGTTGGAACTTATCAACTAGCTGTGGAGAATATGTATATAATTAGTCAAAACTCTAGACTACTATTACTAAAAAGCAGAATATAAATATATAGTTATATATATTTGTTTGTTCAAAGTACATTTATTTGTCGATATCCGAATTTAAACTATTTATGTATAAATCATATATATTTTCTGTATACGAGTATACCGTACACTTTTCATATTGTATGAAAACAACTATTGGTGTTTGGCCTCTGAAGGAGCCCTATGCAGTTTTACTATCAGGGCCCTATAGTGAAATATATATTAACGTTATAGACCAACAACATTTTTCACCTTTTTGGTATACATTAAAGAGACCTTAATTTAGAACAATTTTTAATTTCTTCTCCAATATTTAAAATTCGATATTCGGAATAGCATGTTTGATTTTGTCGTTGACAATTATTTGATAAAAATCTTCATAAAAAATCGACCTTGAGACTAAAAGTCACGATCTACCAACTAAGGTAGCCTTAACTTTCGTTGAGTATCACAAGAAGAGTTTAATTTCTCAGAAATTCGTAATTTACATACTAGCAGTTGTTAGTGGATTGTTTTAATAATTAATTTGAAAGTTCTTTTTAATGTTTACACCTTCTATAGGACCGTTTGAAGGTCATATCAGCTAGATTCAATTGAAGCCATCGGGCATTCAAGAAAAATGCGCTCATAACTTGAAGTGGTAGCCCCGGATGGGTTCGGAATTCCGATAAAGATCGCTCAAGTGTCATGTATGAGACAGACTATCGTTGTACCACTAAGAACCATTAGAAATGCACGGTTATCCATTGCTGTTGTAGCTTGGTCGCGGCCAACAGCTATGTTTTTCTACGTGTAGTATTCGAAATATGTAAAATTGGGTTGGCAGCCAATATATTTGTTTTGCAACAATAGGTAGGGAGGGCACTGTAGATCACTGCCACAGTATATCTTCGTGGCATTACCTATGCGTTCCAGTCAGATGCGATTATCGTTAGTGTCTGCAGAGAGCGAGAAACAAATTTTGATTTTTTTTTTCTTTGACCCGAACCGTTACGTCTAGTAGCCTAACTCATCCTGGTTGCAGTCTTAGCTGATAGACTAACCAAACGCGCACCGATGTTGGCGGTCGGATGATATCAAACGGCGCCCAACGCACTCACGACCCTGAGACTAACAGTCTCAAGCTCTAGCGATTGAGCTAGTTTTAATTTTGGTTGAGAACCGTAATAAAACTTCTTTCAAATTTATGCTAGTCTTTTTATAGCCCAACGAACACTACGTACCGCACCAATTGAAATGCAACAAAGGACTTATTGGACGAGCTAGTGATGGTTGGAATAAGCAAGAGCTTATTTTGTTTATTGATAAATGCATCACTGCATTGGTGTCTACCAACCCAAACAGTAAACTTTTCCATTTGGTCCAGTAGCATATAGTACTTCTGTTAAGTTAATGCACAAAGTATGACAGAAAAAAAACCAAAATACTTACATATGAAATATGTACATTTATATGAAGTTTATATATCTTAACAGCAACGCATAGCTCTAATTTACTTTGTGGTCCTGCAGCGAATTCAATTTTTCTTCATTCTCCTTATGAAGTGTGGACTTAAAGTGTGTTGTGAGATGTTTCTTTTGCGAAAATGAACGTTGACATATTTTACAACTGCAAGAATTATTAAATCAATTAAATTTGACCATTAATTAGTTTAATTAAACTCACCTAAATGGCCGTTCACCAGTGTGCGTTAGTAGATGATTCTTAAGTATATAATTAGTGGTAAATGCTTTATCACAGTAGGTACATTTACAAGGACGCTCGTTTTTGTGTACGCGTTCGTGTCGCATTCTGGCATAGAAGTCAAGAAATCGCGTATCACAATAGCGACAAGGATACGGCTTCGTGCCTGCATGTTTCATAAGATGCCGTTTCAGATTGCGTTGCGAGTGAAATTTTTCCGGACAAAGATCGCAAGCATACGGATTTTCACCCTTATGCATATTCATATGTGCTATTAAATAATGTTTGGCGCTATAAGATTGTCCACACAGCTCGCAGATAAATTTTGCTGATATTCCAACGGTGCTATCCGCTTTTATATCACTTTCTAACTTTTTCTTTCTTCCGCGTTTCTTCGGCGTTAGCTCTTCAGTTGCGACACGAAATTTATCCGGCGGCGCTGAGTTCTTTAATCTATTATTTGCCTTAGGTTTTATGTCGAGCTGCGTTTTTAAAGTCCATTCCTCATCAAAATCTTCATTGTCGTCTGTTGAAGCTGTTTCGGAAAATACTGTTAAAGAGTTGTCATAATCTTCAGCCTCAAAAGGTGCATCAGTAACGTTCTGGCATATATTCTCTAATTGCTTTAATGTGTCGATTTCAATGGGTGTTTCTTCAATATATGCAACATGCTCCGCAAGTGATTCCTTGTGTTGTCTGAGTTTATATTCAGAAACTGTATTTGTTGTGCTCATTGCAAAACCTTCTTCCTTGATTTCTTCACTTGGAAAAATATCGATTTCCATTTTTAATAATGGTATCTCCTCTGACTGTGTTTGTTCTTCAGTTTGATAGTCAAAAGTATTGAAATTATCTATTTCTAATGGCTCCAGTGTGTCTATTGTGTCTATTGCTTCTCCACTGAAACAGTCTGGTTCCGGCCAGCTATCTTTAGTGTCAAGCGGTTCCTTTACAGCTGCCAGCAACTTAGTCTGTGCTCGTCTACATGATATCCTGAAGTCGAAAGCCTGCGACAGTTGTTGTTGGCAATCGACACACATGCATTCAGGCATATTTTTTCGCTTTTTTAACTGTAAATGAAAATAAAAATATTTTGAATTATAACGTAAATTCTAGCTACATATAAGAAATTGGTTTATGCGTAGTGGTCACCTACGTCCATTCCGGTAATTTTCTTCAGACGATTTAGAGTCTTTCTGCTTCTACCGTTTTGTGCAAATAAATTGAGTATGTTTGCTTGAATGTTCTCCATAGCACAAATTCTGCACTGGTTTGTCATATTGTAAAATTATTATTTGTTATTAATAAATTGTTTTTATTTGTTGCTGTATTTTTGTGAAATAGATTGAGCAGCAAACAGCTGTATCTGTTGCCATTCCCTTTTTGTTTTTGCCATTCACATTGGTAGTTCACATTGTTCACTGTTGGAACCGTAGGTAATTTAAATACATATATTTCTCAAAGTACACCAGCCTGTAAACACTGCATGTAAGAAAAGTAATCCCCTATTGGCAGAAGTTTATCGCTAACTTCACGCAGGTATTTGGAGGTCATATTTTGAACACCAATTATGCAGAAAAATGTAACTGATCCTATATTGTAAAGATCATATATTCTGAAAAACTGAATATTTTTTTCTTATCCCCTTTAACCTTCTGCTTATTTTATTTTGCCAAAACAGCCCCTTAATAATATCTGTTATATATAATTCCCGTGTCACGTTGTTGCTCACGCTGAACTCCGCTGGCATGCTTAAGATAGGATAGTTTTTATCATTATTTTTTATTAATTAATTGCAAAATCAACTATTTTTATATTCCATATACTACAACGTAAATGAAAAATCAGTATTTATAGGCAGACGACAACAACTGTCAAATGATATTTCTGTCAAATTGATTTTTCTTATTTTATTTCGTAAAATTATTTCTTTTTTTACTTCGTAAAATTTAAATTCAGAGTTTGCTGTTTTAAAATTAGCAATGTTTTTAATTAAATCATCTCAAAGTTTTAAACAACTTAACTTTATCCCGCATGGGAAAAAGGGGTAGGGAGAAGTTGGTGTCATAGGAAATGAGGTAGGCGGAAGGGCAGGGGAAGAAGTGGTATGAGACGTGGTGGTAGGGGAAAAGGTGATAGGGGAAGTGTTGGAAGAGGTCCTTTTTAAATAGAGGGATGAAATATTCTATACATGTTAATTTGATTGAAGAGGGCAGTGGAAAAGGGGGCATTGAGAAGAGGTGGTAAAGGAAGGGGAGGTAGGGGAATGGGGAAAGGGAAAGGGGAAGAGGGGGCAGAGGAATTAGAATGGGTGGTAGAAAAAGGGATCATAGGAATGGAGGGGTAAAGGTAGGAGAGACAGGGGGAATGGCAGCAACGCGCTGGGTACCATTTAAGATAGAAGGATGATATGTTGTATAAATGTTAATGGGATCGAAGGGGTAGGAAAAGGGGTGGTAAAGTAAGGTAAGGTAGGGGAAGGGGTCAGGGGAATGGGGACAACGTTAGTGGTGATTTGAGAAGGGAGGAAGGGACAGGAGAATTGGAGGTAGAGTAAAGGGGCATGGGGAAGGTGGGGCATGGGGCATGGGAAGGAGTGGCACGGAGAGGAGTGGCAAGGGGAAGGGCAGCAACGCGCAGGGTAGCAGCTAGTATTTATATAAGATTTAAATATCATATAACCATCTATGATGTAAATGAAATGAATGGTTACTTAATTACTTAGGTGGCTCTACAACCGTCTATCGATCAAGGCCACACGTAGGAAAGCGCATCATTCGATAAAGTGCGCGCCGGCACCAGTCGCTGACAATCCGGAACTTCTACAGATCAACATAGACCAGACCTTGCCATCTTAAGCTCGGACGTCCTCTATGATGATGTCCACTAATTAAGTTTAGGTTTCCGTCGTAAACCGCATACCGCAGGGCCGGGATTATCAGTGTCATAGATTTTTATTTTCGACCATTGAGAGAGCGCTCTACTTCTAATTTGCTTGCTGAGCCTAAAGTAGCAGCTGTTAGCAAGCGTGATTCTACGTCTGATCTCTTGGCCGACGTTGTTGTTACTGGTTATTATTGTTCCGAGATAGACAACGTATTCTAAAATATTGAAGTTGAAATTCTCCATACTTACAGACCGTCAAAGACGCGCTGATGGTCTACGAGTGGACACCAAGTACTTCGTCTTGTCCTAGTTCACCGCTAGGCCCATGAGACGTGACTGTTTCTCAATCTCCGAGAACGCCCTGCTTACTCGCTTTACGTTGGTGCCTATGATGTCTATATCATCAACATATGCGAGTAGCATCACTTTCATATGGAAGATCGTGCCCGACCGTTCTACGTATGGGCATTGGCGTAGGAAAAGTCGCACGATAAAGCATCACCCTGCCTGAAACCTCTCTTGGTATCGAAGGGTTCGGAGAGGTTCTTTCCTACTCTGACGACGCTTTGGGTGTGTGATGAAAAGACGAACGATCTTTGCTGGGATACCAAGTTCAGATAGGGCGTTGAAGAACTTCGTTCTTATCGGCGTGACGAAAGCGGCCTTGTAATCGACAAATAGGTGGTGTGTGTCTTTATTGTACTCATGGGCTTTTTCCAAGATTTGGTGTAACGTGAAAATTTGGTCACTGGTCGACCTATTTGGTCTGAAGCCACACTGATACTGGCCTATCGGTGCATTCGTGTATAGCTCCAGCCGTTTACACAGTAGGCGGGACAGTATTTTGTATCCAATTGAAAGGAGACTTATTCTACGGTAGTTTTCGCAGACAGTGGGGTCTCCTTTCTTGAAGATAGGATAATGAACACAGAGATTCAAATCATTGGGCATGTATTGCATAAGAGTCGGACCATGTGTTGCATAAGAGTTGGCGCATACGCCTTACCAATTGTTCTTAAATAATTCAGCTGGCAGCTCATCGGAGCTCTCTATCGGTGGTATTGTTCTCTTCATCGCCCTCAAGTAGGTTAGAGAAGTGACTTCTCCATAACCAGACTTCCATTATCATCCTTACAGAAACTCCAGGCTTAAAATCTTTGGAAAACGCTAGACCTTTGGATACAACTTTCGAGCTTTGTTTCTATCACACAGCACCGCAACATCCTCAAGCTTACGCATTTCTTGTTCCTTTTTATTTGCGTCGGAAAGGGAGTTTATTCTCTCTTCGTTTCTCACGATATCGCTCTCTAGCAGCTCGCATTCCTCCCGGATGCAGAGTTCTTCTATAAATGGTGATTTTCTCTGCAGTAGCTTGGCGACACTCCTCGTCGTACCAAGAGTTCGTCACAGGTCTGGTGTACCCAATGACTTCCTTGGCAGTAGTATCCATGGAGTAGGAGATGAGTCTCCACTGCTCATCCATATCTTCAGAAGCCGGAGGGGACTTCCGGAACAGTTTGTTATTGCTGGCTGTTGTCATCCGACATGCTGAACTTGGTGCGTACATTGGCTGTACCAAGGTAGTGGTCCGAGTCGATATTGGGACCTCGTTGCGTTCGCACAACCAACAAGCTCGATGAACAATTTGATTAGCGGATGTAGCGTAGTGAAGGTTAAATTTTTCGACTGTTGGGCCATAGACTACTTCCTTCCCAATTTTGGCGTTGAAATCGCCAAGCACGACTTATACAGAGTGATTGGGACAGCACTCGTAGAGACGTTGGAGATGTTCGTAATGTACATTTGGGTCGCATCGTCTGCGACTTCCGTTGGGGCGTGTGCACAAATATTGAAGTAATTAGCCTTGGTTCAATCACTCACAAAGAAATTGTCATTGTGTAGGTTTGCAAATCTCTGTACTAAAACAAATTAAAAGTTAGATTTTGAGATTCAAATTGAAATGGGCGCGAAAATTGTATAGCACTGCTCTGATGTAATCAGTTGGCAGCGCGATTTCTATAATCGGTCTAGTTTTAATTTACAGAGCGATCCCATTACTGTTATCGGTCTACTTGTGTCAGTCTGTTGGTTGGTCCGTCGGTCGGTTGGTTTATTTATTTCGTATTTCTTTTCTATCGTATAAAATATATAAACTATTGTTAATTAATTGAATTATTTCTACTTATAGGCGTCGATTAAAAAGTGCGTGAGTGTGTGTGTGGGTGTAAATTTATTAAACGCTTTGTCATATAAAAGCGAACAATTCAATAAACAATGGGGCAGTCGGCAGGAAAAATTGGTAAGTTTGCTTCCTAATGTATCCTTGGATTTGTTGTCGTTCAGTGATTTTGATTGCGAAATTCATATGCATAAATAAATTTGTTTTGTGCATAAATAAATATGTATATGTGTTGATGTACTATTAAGTACATTATAACATTCTGAAGACTACCGCATATTTCAACTCAGCCGGCGTGTAAATTTTTTGTTCATGTATGTAGGAGTATGTGCATAATAAAAGTCATAACTATTTGTTTACCTAAGTTTTATTAAAATGTAATTTATAGTTGCGTAGTTTTGATTGTGAGTTAATTTAAATAAAATTGCTGCATAATTGCTTAAGCATATTCTGATTGTGGGGCGTGCGGTCAATCAGCATTAGAAATATGTAAGGTGAAGTCAATCAGCTGTCACATGCAGCGCTCTTTAAACTGTACAGTTTTAATTGCTTTTTGTATTAAAGACCTCTCAATAAGAATACTTAATGGAACATTTTTGCAGGCATAGCTACATCGGGCTGCAAAATGCTCTACCGATAGTAATCGAATCACGAAACTTTTTGTTGAATTTCAGCGTAAAATCCGCTAAATTGGAATAAATAGACGGTAGGCCACACTTAAAATGAAATATGACATGATATGTGGATATGTATAAAGCACTATAATTGTATACAAATCACTAATAGTCTGATTATTATATTTTCGAGTCATGTTATCTGACTTGTGTTTCATGCAACTGTCAAAATATCACATTTTCAGTGATTTCAATTTCAATTTCAAATAAAAAAGCAAAAAGCTGAAGAGAAATTGTCAAAAAGTCGTGCTCGTAGCATTTTGTGTCGGAAATGGTTGCTGCGACCAACAAGTGCAGAGAAAGAAGTTAAACAGCATATGTTTACTTTTTGGGTGTTTAAAAACACTGACTAAAAACACACTACTTTTTGCAACACTTTACAATACTGTTAACAAAATGACACAGAAATCTTGCACGAAGTAGAAACGGAGCTATTTCCAAAAATGTCGCGCGACTTTGCTGGCAAGATATATTTTTTTCATGGTCACACGAGGTGGCGCGACTATCATAACAATCTGACATGTAAATATAAGACCGTGTGACCAGGCCATTAGACATCACTATTCTAGCAACAGTCACAAAATTCATGTCAGTGAATACTGTTTACGTTATACGATAGTAATTGACAAATTTTCGTTTTCTGCACAAAATTCAAAAGCTTAAAACTTACCGTTTTATTTGCAAGTACAAATTTGTATATTGGAAATTTATCCGCATAAACGCTGAGTTAATAGTTTCATTAAAAAGTAATTGGTTACACGGCTTAGTAGTACTGATGTTCAGAAATTAGTCTTTAATTTATCCGACAACCAAAGATAACAATTTTTAGAATTAATTTTAGAATTTTAATTTTTCATTTATAATTTAACGCCGTTTTTTGTTTGAAATGTCCGGCCAATAGACTGACGAGAACTCGTAGCTGTATTCGAAACACGTGTATCTGCGGCTAAAAATTAAACAAAAAGTTGTTATTATTCTCTTTTCGCATTGAGATAAAAAAAATATCACAAATATTTTTAAATGTAAATGACCTTGATCCAGCTAAAATTCGTATATACATTATATAGGTCCCTAAAAAATGTATGTACATTAAATTGTATTATACAAAAATTGTTAAATCTAATTTTTTATATAATAAATACTTTAAAAAATTGAAGTAAAATATTGAAGAAACTCCAGCGTGTATAGATATTTGAGCTTCGATTCCACCGAAATTAGTGTTTTCTCTCGTTTTTTAGTTAAATAGATGAAAGTTCAGATATTTCTTACCAATTTAACAACTTATTCACTCCATTCGTGATCGTCATACTATTTTTAGTTTCTTCGTCTTTTCATGTACTAATAACCAAGCGAAATAATGGAAATTCAAGCAAATATTCACCTAAATTAAAAAATAAGGAACTTCGTTCAAAAAAACACTCCGAAAAATTATTTCAATTCATGGCAGTTATTGTCCAGTATTGAATAACCAATTTATTTTCTTGGTTGTATATGTAAGTTATTTCTTACATTGAATACATTGAAACACTTCCCAAACATAATATAATAGGTTTCCCAAATGGACACATATGTACATATGAACTGCATAACATATGTAATATTATGATGCATTTTTATGGCAAAATTTGCACAATCTGATATTTTGCTATGCTATATCTGAGCTCACATGATTTTCAATTTCACAACGTATTATCCCTCAAAATATGAGCACGAAGTAGGATGTGATTGTACAAAGCCAATCTGTATTTATTTGAAAGGCTCTTCCAACGACATATCACATGTTAAAAAATATTAAGTCGTTTCGCCACAGTAACCAATTGAAAGCTGAGTATTTTTTTTTGTTGGGTATTACCGGTAAATTCTGCTATTTTGAAAAAAAGTTATAGAACAAAAGTTTCTCAGTTTTTTCGGGGTATCGCAAGCTAAAGATGGGTTTACCACAGAGTGGAGTTTCTGTTTAACCAGCCTCTACCTCTTCCCTGTATAAAATAGTTGATATACGCGGCTGATTGTACCATTTTATCCACAAGCGTGAACGTTGATGAAATTTGTGGGAGAATTATTATCTATTTAGAGAATTTGTTAAATTTTTTCAATGCTTGCAACATCAAGCTCTCAACCCATAAGTATTCGACTTCCATCTTCACCGGCTGGATTAAGGAGGTTAGAATGGAACTTGATGACTGTTGGAGGCTTGAGTATTCCGACAGCTCAGTACCATACGGTTACAGTGCTTAGATTCTCGGCTTACGTGGCGTAAAAGACGAATAATTGGCTAAAGTCCAGAAACAAAGTGGTGAAGGTGCAGGGTCTTCTTGGGATAAGAACAAAGAGACAATCATTACCACCTATAAAGCTATTGGACGATATGTCCTTAATTAAACTGCTTCTGTCTGGACCTCTTACCTCAGTAAGACTCAATGGCAATGCCTGCAAAGAGGTCAAAACTGTGCTATGAGGACTGCTACTGGTTGTTTAAAAATTACTCATGGAGACCATCAGCATGAAGAAGCGATGATGCGTTCCGTTTACCAACTTAATAAATTGCTTTCGAAACAGTTCTTAGTAGGTGCGTGTATGTGCAATCATCTCAATCATGACACCCACACGATAACTGTTCTAACTCGTATTCGCGATGACATCAGCAGTTACAGAACGAGTAAATCTTGATTCGCACCTCATGATCATATAGAGGAGTGCACTTATATATCCGGTAGGGCTCAATTGCATAAAGGTGCAGTTGAACAGTCAATAAACTCTCTCAGGGACCATATTGTGCTATGTGGCAGACCGCCACCTATTGATGAGAGTTAACATCCGAATGGAGCAACATGCTCGAGTGCTACAGGGAGTGGATCGGGATCAGCATTAAAAATAAAATAGACTGGTTTTGTACCGATGCAAAGAAATTATTGGGTCAATGGTCGGTCGAGGAGAGTAGTGCAAGATTTCAATAATTTTCCACAACTCCACCTGATCTGGAAGTGGGTGGCTGAAAATGCTCTATTCTGCCGATGATTCTGTTGAGAAGGAGTACGGTTTTAAATATGCTGCACTGGAATTCCGACTGGGACGGATTAAGAGTAACAGTTCGGCTTCCTCCCTGCGTTTTCTCAAATATATTTATTATCATATACTTATACTGGTATACTTTATGGGTCGATGAGTTTATTTTGACTTGACCGTCCGTCCGTTTGGACTTGGTTTTCTTTTTAATTAATTATTTTATTTCTTTCTTTATTTTTAAATAATTGTTTTTTGTTTTTAATTTAAAACCTTTATTCTACATTTTATTTATAATATTAAAGTCTGCATAGTTCTACATTAGCAAGGGTGCAGGGTGTTTCGTTGTCGTGAATACACGACTGCTACATTCTTACCTATTTTGTTTTACATTTCAATACAAAAATTTAGAATAAAATATCTTATCGTTTTCCATTTTTAGTAGTTAATTTTCTTATTTTACTCCAAAGAAAAGATTCACGGTGTACGAGTATATGACATCAATCTAATTATTGTAGAAAATAACTGGCCACAAAATCGAATCGTTTTCTATGAATTCCGGAATAAACATTTGCAGCGGCCGCCATTAACGAGATGCATTTTGCGCCCAAATGTGTAACAAATGCATACAATGAACATTCTTTAATTAAGAACGGCATATGCATGAATATTTTGTACTACTATTCTCCAAAGGATCATGCATAATATATAGAGCAGAGGACGAAAGCCAAGCCACAATTTACTGCATCTTTCACAACTAGGGAGCCAAAGAAAGAAAGAAAGAGAGAGAGAGATAAAGGGAAAAAGAATAAAAAAGGACGGTACAAAGGAAAGAAATTGCGCAACCACTTGAGACGGTGACAGCCGCTGCGCTGAATGCTGCATAGGAGCCGGCGGCGCATCAAATTTAGCAGACAATTCCGAGATACATACAGCGACATTTGTGCAGCACTACCTGATTATGTATCCGGTGTTCTCTTGCTGCTGATGCTGCTGCTGTCGAATTATTATAGATACATACGTACTGCATTGGAATGGATGGCAGTTGTGTGTACATAAGCAGCAGGAAAACGCGATGAAGAAATGATCGAAATCTAACGATATCTGCCATGATAGAACTCTCATATCCGTATCCGCTGTTGACGGGATTATTGAAAACGCTATCCAAACAGGCAGCATCAGCATTAGAGTTCAATCGACATACAAGAAATACCCGCGAACGAACGAGAATAAAATGTGCACATATGCTAACAATATGCAGAAAAAAAATAAGATCTAACCATCGAATCTACATATGTTAGATGGTCAGATTATTTACAATATGGCATGAGAACATTGTGCTTGCAATATAAATTTTACCGTTCACACATTTTCGCGTAGTTTTCCCCCGTAAAAATAACAAAAAACGTGTAAATATAGAAAAATTCCGTTTTATCATATCAAGTTCCTCGATTCATTTGCACATTTTCAATTTTCAGAAACACATGTCCTTGTTTTCTTGGTCAGTTAGCCAGCATTTGCCCAGCGCCTTTTTCTACACCTTTTACACATTTCTATTTGATTAACGTTTTGTTCATGGTCAAAGATAGAACACACGGCGTGGAACTTTATCTACCTAAGGGTCTCTCTGGCAGACGTTTACCTGCATTGCAAAGGACAAGATAATGCTGAAAATCTGGCTCTTTATGCTTATTGGGTTTTCCATTTGAATCGAGCGTTCATATACATTTTCTTTTATTTTTTGTAAAATCATAGCCATAAACTGCATTATTTATTGCAGGATGGTTTTTTTTCTCTTGTGAATTCAGAATAAATAAATGCTCCAGAACAATGTAGTTTGATTTTTTCTTCTTATGTAACGTGAATGTACTTTAGATTAAAGGCCAAAATGAATTACACAATACATTAGATTGTAACAGGTTTTTCTTTTATAAATCTTAAGGATACCACGAAACACAATTTTTACCTGCCTGTATCGCAAGTTATATCTTGTGTTCTTGTTGTGCTACATCTTTTAAGCCTTTATAAGTTGTTTTTATAGCCGCGTGAGATACTCGGATTGAATTCATAATTTACCCATTAGAAGTCAAGTGCAATACGTATGGTTTTGTTTGTTAAAATGTACTTAAATACTGAGATTTCAATTTAAACAATTTTTAAATTCGATTTTTTTTTTTAAGTAAGTCCACTTTGGTAAGATTACTTACAAGTAGACCATCAAAAACTCTTCCGTTGATTTTGCCACAACAAAAACTTTCTTTTGAATCCAAAATTTCAATAAATTGCATTGAACAACAATATGGAGATACTTCTAGTATGATTTGTACAAGGCAAAAACTCAAAATCAGCAAAAAATTGTAGTACTATTCTTGAAAAATCATAACTTTAGAACCTATCCATTGAATTGGTTCGTATATATTTCATTTTATTTGTAAAAGTTCGTTCTTTATGCAAAAATACAAACCTGCACACAAATAAGTGATTCTGTTGTTTCCTATTGTAAAAGTAAATTTTATTAATGACATAAATTGCAGTCAGATTAGTTGTTCCTGCCTCGATATATATTGTAGCTAAATTAATGAAACTACGAGAATTTTGTAAAAAAAAAAAATATTCTAAAACTTGTACCTTGGAAACTCATTAGTCTAAAGAAAAAAAATGTTGGTGCTATCCGCAGATATGATAAATGTGTTAAAAAGTTCTCTACACAACAACTAGATCTGCTGTCTGGAACGCATAGGAGTTGTCAAATAAATTAGAGATTTACTATATACGATATTTTGAACGAAGACTTCTGAATTTGTTACCAAGAAAAATACCAAGATTAAACAATGTAACTTTGAAACTAGAAGATAGTATTTTGTACAAATAAGAAGGAGAACTAAGTTCCACTGGAAAAATGAGTGCCCATTAAATACTAAAATACATAAATTACCAGCTTTTAAAATTAAAGTAGATAATTAAAAAAGTAACAATGGATACTTAAAAAAAAAAAAAAAACTATTAAAAATTAATATTACTGTCTATATATAAATAGGCAAGTGCAAAACGTTCACACTCTTTTTAACCCCCTTAAACACAACATATTCGCTTGATTTGTTGGACATGTTGTGGAGGAGTATAGACGAATGTTATTTTTTTTTCTAAAGTTTTGCGTCTTAGGTAGGTTAAAACCAGGTAACGCTCTCGATCAATCAGAAACACAGTTCCCTTAATTTGTTAGAAACATACAACAAAAAAGTCAAATTGAAATAAGAAATTAGAAATGAGCAACAAACGGACTTGCCAACATGTTGGCGAGCATCAGTTGATAGCGTGGCTTCATAGTGTTGTTCGGAAATTTTAAAAGAAGATGAATGAATATTTCTTTGATCCCTTTTGCCTTAACGCTCTCAGCATTAAAGGAACAGACAAGAGATCGAATACGCTTATACGGGTCATCCTTATGTTGACTGCAACATGTTTATCATACTTAACGCTCTCAGCATTATCAAATGGCTTTGAATTGTTTTGTACTGTCGCTATAACGGTTGAATTTCAACCACCAGTTTTAATTAAACTGACAAACAAAACAAAAAAGGAAAACAAACTTCCTTGAAAAATGTGTATATATCGGTCATATGGTGGTAGTATGACTGTGGTGGGCGTTATAGGCGTGCCATTCACAAAACTTAATATAAATGATCTGCGTATGTTCGCGGAAAATGTAACCGTTCAAGTTTCTAGCCCTTATAGTTCCTTAGATCTGTTGTGTTATACAACAGACGGACGGACGGACATAACTAAATCGACTCAGTTTGCGATGCTGATCAAGAGTATATGAACTTTATGGGATCTCGTCTGATTGTTACATACATTCGCAAACTTATTATACCCTTGTACCTTTGTGTACTGCGTATAAAAATGTACCCGGGATCGGCTTGTATAGGGTCATCCATTTGTGGTTTTTTGTGGTTTCAAAAGTAAACGTAAATAAAAGGCATTCAATTTTTCATATTGGAGTTGAGGTCACTTAATATAATATTACGGGTATTCATTCATACATATATTCGTATAAATGAATAATAAAAAACTAAATGTAATTAAATTATTCATAAATTTATTTTTTCATTATAAATTTTGGTCCTTGACATTATGTATGAAACTCTATATCATTTTGTTGAAAGCACATATCGTCCAACTGAAAATCTTCAATTGCGGACCAAAAAATGTCGGTTATCATACCATCATACCATTCCGCATTGACGGCCCGATAATGTCTCTAGATCATAATGCTCACGACACCGTTAAATTTTTCGTATAATGGCCTTCAAAGATTTTTTTTTATTTACGTATCCACCAAGTGAAAAAGGGTCGAAAAATGTTCACGCTCGAGTCTCCAATTTTGTAATAGGTTTAAACATTTTCAACGCGTAGTTAAACGATCCAATATCGTAAAAGTTAGGCAACAAACTAATTACGGATGACAGTTCTATAGTTTTGAAACCACGATGTGTATATATATTAGTTGAATGTATATTTTATGTGTTTTCGCAACTTTCAGTCAAAAATTTGGAGACATTTGGTCCACTGAAAGCAGATTTATTGCGTCTGAAGTGACAGTATGTTTGTGTTATTGGTACAGAAATAAGCATCGAACAAAGAACCAACATTAAGTTTTGGTTTAAACTTTTTAAATCTTTTACAAAGTTTATGGTGATGATTGTTTGTCATATATATATTTGATATACGCGAATTAAAAACGGACATCTGAGGAGAAAATAACTGATGACCGTCATGTTGGCCAACCGAAATTAGTAAATTTTCATTGAAATTCATGAAATTGGAATTGATCACTTCCAAAAGGGCATTTAATCTCATTTTGACCGAACATTTAGGGTAAAGATGTGAGCGCAAATAACGAATATGGCGTTTGTTGCACGATTGCACGATTGTTGCAGTTCATCCAATGACACTTCTTACCGATTTTTTGACTATAAATCGTATTTTTACCATCAACCACTCCGCGCATTTACCTGATTTGGCACCGTACGACTTTTACCTTTTTGGAAAAATGCATTTGCTATTGAAAGGAAAGCGTTTTCTTGATGTAGAAGGCATCCGAAAGGCTTGTACCGATATCTGAAGAACATCCGGGCCGAAGGTAATATCTAAGCTTCCAGTGGACCAAATATCATAAAAGTTTTGTCTGGATATTGGAAAATTATGTATCTTTCCAACGTTCTAAGTCACACAAAAAGACTTGTTTACTGTGGAGCACTGCACCTTTTATTATTTAAACTTTGGCCAACCATTGACAAATAAGAGATTTTAGGCGGAACCACTGAGACGAACGAGTATAGGAAATGGATTAAGAGTATTAAGTAGTATATTTACAAATAGACTTGGATATTGGTTCTGTATACATTTAAGCAAGAATATATAAAACTTCTCAGACTGCCAAAAGGAGACACTTCTAGACGAGACACTATTAGAGCCTAACAAGAAGTATTGCAATTTCATCACCATCATTGAAAAACTTTCAAATGCTACAACAAGAAAAGAAGTATATAGATTTAATGATTCCACGAATAAAACTCGAAATTTAGAAACTTTTGTAGCTTTGATTTCCTTCAGGTCTGATTTCACTTATGCTCGTGTTCTGGTTACCGTATTTTGTTTGTCGGTGTGGTTTGTTTCCTTGTTGTGTTTCCTTAACATGCATGTAAACTTTTATTTTGCGAACTTTTGTAAGCCACAAAAGTGTAGCGACCTCAACAGCTTTCGCTTTCGGCTTTGGTTCGGTTCAAATTAATTTTTCCGTTCACTACCATGTCATTATTGCATTGAACCTCTTTCATTAAATTTTTTTCAATGCATACATAACTTTCGACCTTGGTGTTTTTAGTGATCATGGCATGTTATTATGCAATATATGCATATTTTCTAACATTATTTTTAGCGTTTTGCGAGATGTTTATAGTATATGGTTCACATTTTTTCGTGTAGATGCCTTAATATTTCCAAATCAAAAAAATTATTTACAATTTTGTATCAGAAACTTCCCAGCGATGATTCACCTACTGTCTTTAAGCAATTTCACAATCAGTGGTTCCCCATAGAAATTTTATTAGAGAGCCAAATTGCATTTGCTGATAATACCTGTAAACGCTCTGCTTCTTGAAACTACAAGTACTACGAGCACTCATAAATTTTATTGTCCATTTTCGAGTTGTTTATAAGGTCGCTTATCGTGTTTCGCATATATTCGAGTAATGAGTAATTTTATAATATAAATTTTTGCGCTATTTTAATGGGAATTTCTATTTAATTAAGATTGTTTAAATCGATAATATGTCCGAATACACAAAACAATAGAACTTGTTTCGCTATTCATGATATGCATAAATTTATCATCGAATATTTGGATTATTTATTTAGATAGATAATTGTTTGGTCAAGAAACTTAATTGAAAGGCTTATTTAAAATAAATTTTTATTTTATTTACTTTATTTACTATTTTGGTATTATCTCGATTTATTAAAATTTATTGTTTTTAGTGTAAACTTTTAATGATTTGAAGATAGTTGAGCTATTGGACTTTTGACAATAAGGAAGTGATGGAATAAGATTCTATAAAAGATACTTTTCTCTTTTTTACTTTTCACACGTAAATTAATTTAACTTGATAGTATTTACTGTAATAGTGTACCTACATATTCGGGAGTGACACAGAAGAGATTTCGCGAACGAAATTTGAATATTTTGAGAATTTGAGAAACAAATTTCTGTGTAACCCCCGATTAGTAATAGTATACATTTTTCTTGTTTGCCCTAAAACTTTTACGATTAGATTGTTCCGTACTAAACAAAAAGGCTGTTGAAGGGTGGACGTTCCGCAGAACACCTTAAAACTCGTATGAAAATTTGCATTGGTCAATTCCATTTTTCCATTGAACTTAGCGTTGAAAAAGCGCACAATATACGTTAGTTGTTAAAGCACCATTTGAACCGATATTTGGAAAACGTGTTCTCATGTATGCATCTACTATTATTAAACGTTTTTATACCCGACCTGGAGGCCAAGGGTATACTAAGTTTGTAGAATGTAAGCGTAGCAGACCCTATATACACATTCTTGATTACCATCTAAATCTGAGTTGATCTAACCATGTCCGCCTCTCTATCCGTCCTTCGTATGTTTGAACAATGAGATCTCGGAGACTATAAAAACAAACTTAGATTTTTGTATTCTTCTAATTTACTCGCAGATCAAGTGTATTCCATATCACGCCAACAATATGACTATATATCCTGAAATTGTGTTTAAATCGTGTTTAAAAAAAAAAGATTTTTTCTATTATTAATCCATTCACACATAGTGTTTGTAACGCATTAAAAACGGCATCATAAACTCCATAAAGCATATATACTCTTGATCAGCTCGACGAGACGATCTAGCCATGTCTGTTTGTCTAAGTGTTGTTGCGTGTTTTTTTTTGAGTAACATTTTTTATGCTATCCAGTTGAAAATTGGCACATACACTTATTTTTATTGCAGTTTAATAGATTATCTAGATTGACCCGCCACGCACAAACAATCTTTTAGCCGTACCTTTAAAATTTGCGGGTATGTGAGACTTAAAAACACCCAACAGTGTGTGGTGGGGTTGTATTGAGGTTATCTCTTAAACTGAGCGGGTAGACCCCATACAAACCTACTTCCCACTTTTGTTTTTTTGTATTAAAAACTTCTTTATTAAAGTCAATATTAGGTTGAAATGCGATGTTCGTGCCTATTTATGGACAGCCGCTTAACATTAATAGACTACGGGGCGTGTCCCGCCCACTTTTTGGGGTAGCCCCCATACAAACCCACTTTTGTGTTTTTTAAAATTTGATTTGGTGGATTTAAGTGGACAATCGCTTCATATACAAATGGTCGTGTCCCGCCCACTTTTGAGGTAGTCAAATACAAACTTTTATGCATTTCTATGAAAAACGTCAATATCAACTTACAAACCCACTTTTGTGTTTTTTATGAAAGAATTCTTTATTTAAATCAATGTTAGCTTAAAATTTGATTTGGTGGATTTAAGTGGACAATCGCTTCGTATACAAATGGTCGTGTCCCGCAAACTTTTGAGGTAGTCAAATACAAACTTTTATGCATTTGTATGAAAAATGTCAATATCATCTTGAAATTCGATATGTTGGCATCTTATAGATGGTCGCTTCATACACATATAGATACGTGTTCTATGATTTAAATTAAAAGTTCGATTATTTTTAGATCAACCTTGTAAAAAGGAAAAAGTATGTATAAAATTAGCATCAGATCGGCCACGTGGCGTTGTGGTCAGTTAATCTATGAAATATCCTTATAATTTTCTTGTACGTATGGATGTAGCTACTTGATGAAGGATAATTGCTTTTGCAGACAGGCTCGTGCAAATAAAGCAGATGCATTCGAAGAAGACAACCAGACGACCTATCTTATAAAAACCATTTAAATTTTGATATTAAAGTAGAAATGCATATTCATGTCCTGGCAGCAGCAACAGCAGCATCAGCATCCTGGCGCGCCGAGGTCGTCGACAACAACATCTACAGCTGGCGTTTGCAAAATGAAACAGGGAACATTGAAAAAATATGAGGAAAAGCAAAAAAAAAAAACCAAACAAAAGCGTAGACAAGAAATGCAATAAAAGAAAAGGAAGAAAGAAAGAAAAAAAAAATTGCAATGATCAAAGAAATTCTCTGTGACGAGCAACAACGACAGCAGCTAAAACCACCTTGAACTGCAGCTTGAAGTAGTCCAATGCATTGGTCCAAGAAAAAACTACCCCAAAACAAATTTAGGAGCGCGTCCCTTGGAATATCCTTGCAATGAAAATGAAACGAAATGCGAGCGCATTTTATTTGCAAATTCCAGGTGTAAATTTATTATTTCGCTGTGTCAAAAGAGTTAAATACAATACAATTCAACCACGTCCGTCAGCGACATTGAATAAATATTGATCGTGGCTTAGCAAAAGGGGACATGTGCATTTTTTTTTTTTTTTTTTTTGAATTTTTATTTTTGGACGTGCTGCCAGACGTGCGCGCTACCCGACGCCTTTTGCATCGCTCTCCAGTTGCTTATCAAAACGCTCTTAAGCCATCCGAAATGTGTCAAAGTAGTTCGTTCGATCGATGGCTCTTCTTTCTCAGAGTCTCTACTCTACTCGTATTTGTTCAGGGTTTTATCACCAAAACACCCGGTCTGTTGTCTGTATGCGCCTGTGGGGGAACGTTCAGCGCCTTATTATAGTCAAGTTGTACTATATTTAGATAACTGAATACATACAGAGATACAGATACTCGTACAATATGCTGCAACGCAATATTCACTTTTTGTAGTATAAAATTTATCGTTTGCTCCGTTTGGGCATTTGTTCGGCTCAATTGCGAATTTGCGTCTTTGGACTCCCACAAATGTTAACATCTGCTTCATAATACTTGAAATTGTCTTAAGAGTAAGATATGCACGTACATACAGAGCTCGTTATTCGATTGGCACTTGAAGCGCTGAATATTTTTGCCTCTTCGGAGCTTTATTCTAAGATACTATGGAACAAAACCTTGAAAACAGTAGCCTAACAACAAGTAAATTGCCTTCTTAAATATGATGATTTTATGCACTCACATTTATACCTTCCAGTAATTGTGGTACGATCCATTATATAGTATATGATTAGCTAAGGATTGCTAAAGAGTCTATCAAAAGGGATGCCAGAAATTTGATGGTTCGTAGCATTCATATTTGCAGTGTCATTTGTGTTCAGTAAGGCTTGCCATTTCACGTCCAGTGTTTATCAACACTAAACATAGGCTTCATTCTGCGCCTAATACGCGGGCTATACTCCATTTAGTGGATAAGTTTGAATCGAAATTTACTCTACACGGCCAGAAGCGTACAACCCATGTACGAAAAATGTAGCCGCTGGTGCAACCTGTGCTGAAGCCGATTAAAATTTATCAGTTTCACGCCGCTCCGCAGAAATCGCCATTATTCCTCAGAACTTGATAAACTCGATGGGGCAATTTTTATTTTTATCAACTTATAATGCAACTCGCGTTACAATGGATTTATTGCTCACAAAAGTTCGGTGACTCACTTATTTCCGGAAGTGGCCCCCCAAGATCGTGCAATTTAATAACCGCTTCTTTATAGCAACTGTCTCAAAACTTTGGATGTCTTCGAAGCCAACATCCAAGCAGGCATTGCTGGCATGCCAGTCGAAATGTCCCAGTGGGTAATTAAAAATTGAGCTATATGTTCGGCCTGTGCAAGACGTCGTTTGTATGATTTTTTGTTCAAATGGCATAAAATTATCTGTAAAAAAAAAAACATTTCCGATTGAATTTTAAAGTTCGGACAATCTTAATGATAAACCCTTATAAGTCTTTATACCATATCACAAAAACTGGCAAAACACTTTTTTATATCATTTTAAGCAACTAAAATTTTTCGCAGTTAGCACTGAGCCAGATGTAAAAGAGTATATTACAATAAGATTTGTCTAAATGTGTGTACATAATAGCGAAAAGGAGGTGGTGTAATATAAATATTTAGACTCTCCTACGTCATTTGTAGATACAGTATATGAAAGTATCAACGTCATCCCTCCACCATTTTCCAGTATGAAAAATATTTTGTTAGGCCAGGAACCATAAATTTAATGTGAATTGTTCTTATGTTGATTCGGTTACTATATCTCGTATAAGTGTAGTTCGTATCACTATAGTAATTGCTTTCAATCAATTCTTTATTCCAAATGAAGTCTCTTTTGCCATACAACAGATACTGCAGAAGCACCAAAGAAGAGAACACATATATATACATATATACACAGAATTGCTAAAATATCTTGAAGACAGGTTGTTCGATTCTCTCAATGACATCTCTTTAATTAGTCCTTTTAACATACACTTTCTTCTCAACCCCGCAGGTTAGTTCTAGTTTGGGAGTCGTAATCCTACGATGACTGTGTCATCAAAATGGTTGTATAACGTTAAGCTATTTTTTATACCCCTAAGTGATAAGGTGGGGTTACCACAAAAAAAAAAAATGTTATAGGCCGACTACAACTGTCATATGATTTTGCTGTCAAATTGATTTTTCTTATTTTAATTCGTAAAATTTGTATTGTGGTACGATCCATTATATAGTATATGATTAGCTAAGGATTGCTAAAGAGTCTATCAAAAGGGATGCCAGAAATTTGATGGTTCGTAGCATTCATATTTGCAGTGTCATTTGTGTTCAGTAAGGAGAGGTAGGGGAAGGGGGCAGTGGAATGGGGTAGCAGCGTAAGGGGTGGCTTTAGAAGGGGTGGAAGGTAGAGGAGAGGGGTAGAAGAATTGGAGCTAGAGTAAATGGGCATGGGGATGGTGGGGCAGGGGGAAGGAGTGGCAGGGAACGGCGGCAACGGCCATGAGATAGTGCGCGTTAGTATTGTCAAACCAGCACAATTTTTAACATGTAGGAGTATATACCAAAAGAATGAGGTGAAATTGTAAAAATTCAATATATATTTCACTAGAAAACTATCCAAAACTCCTAAAAAAAGGGCCATTATGTATGGCTGTAGAAGATAGTCATTTACCAGACACTATTTTAAAAAATAGACTAAAAAAACTGTAAACATCCAAATTTCTATTTGTCGAATTACGAATTATAAAGAATTATTGACTTTTATTCATTTCATTATACATTTCACACATATCTCCCTTAATACTTTGTCAAAACCAATGATTAAACCATCATTTGAAGGTTACCTTCACCGCTATTGACGAAAAATTAGGATTTACTAAAAAATTGAGCAGGATCTTGGCTAAATGACCGTGGTATTCTGTTTTTAGAACGATTCGATGAAAACTGAAACACACATAGCCAGACAGAGGGACATATGTAACTAGATCGACTCGTCTTTTCGAACTAATCAGATATACATACATATATATGTATTATGTATATAGTATGTGGGATCCCTGACGCTACCATCTCTGGGCTTTATTAAGTTAGTTTCAAAAATAATATACAATTAATACATATAACCACATTCAAGTTTTGAGTATTTGCCCCACTGTATTTTTAAATTGAACTTTGATGAACTGCAGTCAAATAGCACAAAAAAAAGCAATTTATTCTGTACTTCATACAAACTCAGCAACAACTACAACAACAGGAGCATCCATTTCTAGATGAGTAATTTTAGTTTTTTTTTTTATATATTCGTTACCAACGAATAAAATAAAATAAACCAAGAGAAAGAGAAGAAGAGAAACGAACGAAAAAGCCAAAAGGCGCTCAACTCGCTCAGATCGCTAATACCTGTGGTTCACACAGGGGGCAAAGACAGACACAAAGGCACATAAACGGACAGATGGACTATGAAAAAAAACAACAACAACAACAAATGCAAAAGCATACGCTAAGGTAAAAACTAACTTGGCCATCAGCAACAACAACAACTGTACATGAAAAACAGCAACTACAACAACAACAATGATCAAGCAGTACAATAGTCATCGGGAGGGGGAGAGAATTTTAAAGGTAACAGAAGAAGAAGAATTAGATTTGTAATGTATATACTGACTACCAAATTATAAGGGAGGTTCAATACATGAAGCCAAAGTACAAACGAAGTAAATAATAAACAGCTGCAAAACAACTACAACAACAACATAAACTATGCGTCGTTTTCATTCGGTACGCTTCGTTTTTACTCGTATGCACTTTTATCTGTTTTATGTCTTTCATGTCTTTCACAGCGCAGAAAAGTTCAGTTATAATTTTTGCGTCAAACAGTTTAGTTCGAGTTTTCTCGTTCGCTCGCTCGGTTCTCGGTTCGTTTGGAAGAAGAAGTCGTCGTCATCGTCTTCATTCATTCACTTCTCTTCTTCCATTCCGCGTTTTAGGGTAGATTTTACTAAAGTTCCGAAATAAGGATCAGAAATCTATAATAATATATTAAATATTGGATTAAATAGTTATTGCGTTTCGTTTGAAGCAATCTTTAAAAATCCAAAACAAAAAATTAAACCGAAAATGTTTTAAACAAAATAAACTCTAAACAAACAAAAAATCTTACTAATCAATTTCAAGTGACTTAGGTACATATGTTACCTTAAATAGTTCAAAGTGCAACAGTATAAATAAAGTTTTACTCAAAGTATTACTTGGTTTAAAACTAAACAAACACACAGCGCTATTAACAAATTCCTAAGCGCCAGTTATTCTGTAGAATTATCGAAATTTGTAAAAATGGTCTTAACGGATAATCCTGTTGGCTATATGTCACAAAATACTGGCGGTCAAGTTGTTATGCTAGACAGTACCAAATCGAGCAAAAAGAAAATGCATTTGCTAAAAAGGATTAAGAAACGCTTTGGATTGGGTTAGTATGCGTTTAAAGATAAACTAAATTTAAAATATTTTCTTTTTCCATAGATAGTTTATTAACATTGGATATTTATGGATCTATTTTTGTAATACATACTATCTAAATTTAAAAAAAAAGTTATTTAAATATGTTTTGCAGTAATCGTCGAAATCTTCTTAAAATATTAAGTTTTATTTTTTTCTTTGTATAAGTACTTTTTAAAAAATTATTCAGGAAAAAGCGTTAAAATATTTTGCAAATATTCTACATGCATGTATATTTTTTATCATACTACATCGGAAATGTTCTGACTGATTTGCCTCCCACGCCTCTTTATTTTTTCTCTTATATGAACGCGTAGCAACGCCCATTTTTCAAGTGAATCTTATTTTGCCCTATTAGGGTTCGGCTGCTGGACGCACATTTTCCATAATTCTGTTCAGCATGATCTGGATCGCTTCGATGAACTGCATTCGACATCAACTGTATTGTCTTTAAAATATATCAGTATTTTTCGAGTTTCACCAATATTAAAAAACTTTCTGACCTACCGAAATACTCTATATCAAAGCCAGACAAATTGGCTCAGTATTATTGCAGCGTTCATCGAATTTTACAACTTTTCGCGGCCTTGAATTCCTTCCATTCTGTCTAGTGCTTCTCGAATCATTTTGAACGCATGATTCCGCAGAATGTTTATTTTTTCGCGCATTCCTTCATGGCTTTATTTCACGACGTGCTGAAATTGAAACGAAAAAAACAGCCTCATTGGAGTCATCAATATCTAGTCACGTCGTCGATGGCTAGAATTACGTGATCGAATCGAAAAAGAATTCCTGCCCATCTCCATAAGAAATATTATATCTAAGCGTATTTCATAAAAAATCCACCGGGGTCTACGAAGAGACTGAAGCTTATTAATTTATACTAGTATGTACTTGTATGTCCAACTGTTGACTCAATCGTCCGTAATCTATTAATAATTTTGTATATAATTGCATTTATGCGTTGTTGTTATTGCTATTTCGCCGAACACCAATCACAAAAACTACTGACAAACTACAAAGAAAAATAAGCAATATTTATCTCTTTCACGCTCGCAGAGTCCTATCGACTTGTCTTTTCGCATGCTATTGTTTAATATTTGTGGGTGTGCGTTTGCATTTCATGTAAAGCCTATTTGTGCAAATGTTATTTTTTTATTTTTTTTTTGTTGTCAAAATCGGTTGTTTAATATGTAGTTAGACTATATCTCTTTCTGATTTCACAATAAGCATTTTCGCTGCATTTTATATGAAAAAAAAAATGACTTAATTTTATACAATTCCAGGTTTTCAAATGTTTTAATTTCTAGCAAGATGTTCAACTCATGCAGTAAATTAAGATATCTTATGAAAAAAGATACGTACATATTGAAACATTACTGCTAATTATTAACAGTATGTAGAGCTTGAGTGCCGGCTAAACTGCGTTACTAGATGAACTATTCTCTTCTTATTTAAGATGTCGCGCCGAGATATCTTCTTGTAGCGTATTTCCCGAGCTTAACATTCTGGAATTCCTGTGAATAAACTGTTTAGAAACATAATTTTAGAGCATGGGCGTTATCTCACTCAACTCGTGCTGTAATAACAATATTTTAGCATTATTTAGCTGCAACTTAGATTTTCTATTATATTCAGAACAAGCAATTTTCTCAAACGGGCCTTAAGTTTGGAATGTCGACGACTCTAATTTTCTCAAGTATTCCTGCAAAAAATGTATGTTTACATTTTTACTTTATTAAAATTTACCGTTAATTTTTTTTGTTTTTTTTTTTTTCATTAAAACTGCATTCAAACGCCTTCACTTGGCACCCATAACACGCAAAGTTTGGTACAATAACCGCTAACAATGATGCGAATGCCATAATTAACAGCCAACGTACATCATGTGTATCTACGTACTTTTAATTTAAAAATGCCTAATTAATGCCCGGATAGACAATTTCCCACATAATATTAGCATAACTTTGTATGTTTAAATGATGGAATAGCAAATGAAATACATTAATTAATTGGCAAACACAAACAGTTCAAATTATGGGAACAAGAATCTTATTTTCTTTTTTCTTTTTTATAAACAAAACAATGACGTCTATAAACAAATAAACTGATGTGTTCTTTTATTCAAAATTCGTCTTACTAAAAGCTAAATACACTTGAGATTCGTTTAAAGTTTTTGTTTGTTTTTTTTTCTCTTGGTGGCGTTTATTTTGATTTCGATTTTCGTTTGGAAACAAACGAACAGAAAAATATAAAAAAAAAAAAAAACAACACAGGAAATGTGCTAACTCACCTAACCAGTCTTCATCTTCTCCTTCAATTGAATTTGAGTCAAGCTAACACGCCCGCATTATGCTCCCTTTTTGTGGCTTACACTTTGCTCAATTCAGTCTAAGCGCCGCCGCTGTCGAGCGACTGCGTTGACACCCAAAGACACCAAAACAATGCTCAAGAAAATGTAGAGAATAGTGGAGGGGAGCTGAAAGCAGCAACAACAAAACGGGCAAAAGCGCCTGCGCCCAGCCAGTCCATACTATGAGTGTTGAATATATTCGTATTCTGTTGAAAAAGTATAGCGTTTATTAAAAAAAAATATATATATCTCAAATTTATGCAATATGATCTCAAATAAGTCGATAAAATAATTATTTAAAATCGTCAAAAGATATAAAATGGTACTTACATATATAAATTGTACTTTCTTTTGCTTCCAAGTGCCGCTTAGAGTTCGTTCTAATGTTTAAAAGTATGTAATATCAAACTTCTTTCAAAAAATAAAAAAGAACGCTAATGTAAGGTGTAATTGACTGCAATATACACTGTGTTTATCTTAACCATAGATTAGTATGATTCTATATGCCGTAACAAATTGTATGTGATATATTATAGGGATTTAAGTAAGTTCCATCCAATTCATATGTGGCAACGGTCTACTGTTAAGCCCGGTCGTTAGAAACTCTCCATTTATGTTGTACAATATGATTTAAAATTTCGTGTGAATGGTATTAGAGCTCTGGTCTACTCTTGCTTTATTTTAAGTTTTTCTTCTACTTCAGCATTTCTTTTCAAGTTAGCACCGGCGTTTTTTTTTAACAATTTTTAAATTTTTCCTAAAACTTTTCAAACAGAATGTTTTGTCGGTATCTTCTTTAACTTGGATGATTGCCTGAATGGCCTCGCGCATAAAAGCGTTTGTTACTTTTGCCTCGTTGACTTGAATTGGTCATATGCTTTTTACTGTCTTCTTTTTTCTTTTTGTTTTTAACTTGGTTGAAGTCTTTCACTCGTGCTGTGTAGTCTAATAGTTTTGTTGTTGTTGTTGTTTCTCCTCTTTTAACCATACATCATCGAAACGTGCGTATCTGTAATCAATGAAGTTGTATTTATTGTTGTTGTAAATTACTTCAAAGAGTGTGTGACAGAGTAATAAAAACGATCAGCTGCTCTTTACTTATATTTTTTTACCTTTTGTCTTTTGCCGTATTTTGCTTTGTGCATTTTCTTTCTAATAAATAATTCGTTGTAGTTGTTGTTGTCTTTTGCTAACAAACATTTTTTTGCTTGTTGTTGTTATTGTGCATGTTTGTCTATTCGTTGTTGTTGTTATTGCTGTCGGATAAAGTTTATCTCTACTCAAAGGCATTTTTTTCAGTTGCTTCTCACGGTTTACTTTTGCAAGCAAGTACACATTCAGCGCTGCCAACTTGTTTCAGAACTTAATGTAGATAACCTTATTTATATTTGTACACTTATAGTCAAAATAATACTAAGTACAAGCCTATAAATTGCAATTAAACTGAAATATTATAAATATAACTGAAAATATCTATGCCAATTTATTTTTATATTGATTGATTGTGTTGTGATATGATAATGCCTTAAAGTACAGAAAACATAGTTAAAACTGAAAAAGGAACATTTCTGTCAAAATCTGAAATTTCAAAATGGTTCGACAAACTAATAAGTTCATCTTTGTAAAAATATTCTTTAATCATAAACCGATATATGCACCATTGTTTTTTATAGTCTTGTGAATACTTTTCTGAATACTTGATATTAGTTTTCTGCAAGTCTACACTGGTATTTTGAACCAATTGTTTTTAACAAAATCCAATAACTAGTCTTTATTTTTTTTTAACTTGCTTTCCAACTCTTCGCTTCAATCATTCCATAGATTTTCTATGTGATTTAAGTTGGGTGACTGTCTGCTCACCAGTCCAGCAGTGTCAGATTGTTGTCTTGAAACCATTGATTTGCGAATTTAGAAATATGTTTAGGATCGTTATGCTGGTGAATAGTTCACCTTAGCGGCGTATTTTCTTTATCATAGGACAGCATTGTAATTTCCAAGATAATTTTTGTATTGAAATCGGGTTATAGTGTCAGTAATTCGATGTATTGGACCGACACCATAGCATGAGAACCCCCCCCCCCCCAAAAAAAAAAAACCCCCACTTCAATGCTTAACGGTCTTCTTTGTGAAGCATATACGGAATTCTTTGCCCTTAGGATGACGGAAGTAAAAACGGAAAACAGTAATTTCAAAACAAAACAATATTTTTTTTTATCACTTCACAATATGTTGTACCAGATTTTGTCACCATTTGATGCACACCAATCAGAATGACTTTTTTATTTTCAGCAGTGAAATTTTTCGGGCTATATGTCCAAATAATTTAGCATGTTGCAATCTGCGACAAACTACAGGGATGTGAAGATGAAAATGACTCATGTTTGTCAAGCATGACTATATGTATAACTGTTTTTTTTTACGTATTTTTTGGCCGTCCGCGAGTTGCAGCCTTTCTTTTTTTTTGTCTTTAAGGCATTCTGCACAAAAAACAAAAAAAAAAGCGAACGACGCATGGTTTTGGCAATAGAACGAAGACTTTGGACATCATTTCTCAGTCTTGAAAAGTTCATACTCTCCTTAGAAGTGCAATTAGTGTTTCGATACATCTATGGACTTTTTTTCTTTTATTTGGTTTTTAAATAATAAGAACACAAATAAAATATAAAAAATTTGTAAGAAAACTAGCAGTATTCTTATTATTTTGTCCAAGCAGCAAATGCGATTCACTGCAACATCGACATCAACTATAACAGCTGGAGAAACTCCGGTTTCTATTTCACCAGGAAAGGCACTGCAAATTGAAATAAAAATAGATTGGCATGGTTATTTTCAGTTTAATTTAAAGTACATATTTCAGTTTAAAGTTATGGTAGTTACTTACTATATTTAGTTGTTCTAGCGGGTTTCGGAAATTTTGAATAGATATAAATACAATTTATATTTTATTTTTTTTTAGCTTTTTTATTTTTATTTGTGTTAATTTGTTTTAAACAAATTTCACCAGTTCTCACTTAAACCAACTCAATGTTTAAGTTTGTATAAAAAATATATATCTAAAACCTTGAAAAACCGAAAAAATGACCGCCTCGCTTTATAATAAACTTGAGCTTCGTTTCGGGAGTGTCCCATTCAAGCGGGCGTTATCTCGAAATACTTGGGCTTGTAAAATAGCTAGTACGATACGATACTGTTGGAGGCGGAGGCGCTAGAAAATGTACGCATATGAGTACACAAACAAATATTTGTACACTAACTTACGGGTTTGTGTACAAATGTCGGTCTCTGCCAAAGTAAAAAAGTGAATACTAAATATACTACTAGCGGCTTATGTTGCTTGGTTATGTATGCATCATCACTTTGCAAAATATTGCCTCACGTAGCAAGCAATTTTATACTATGATAAATTCAACATAAAGTTTAGTTTAAATATAGAAATTGCGTACAACAATTTTATGATCTGCACAATTTGCAGCGAAATTTATCAGAAGTCAAATCGAGGGAAATTTTATTATTTTTGCGGTCAGGTAATAATAAACACTTGGATTGTAAATTAAAATTATTTTACTGATATAAAACACTTGAGGATTTTATAATGATTGAACGAATATTTAAACGATAACAATCAATTGAATCGATTCAATCGAATTCTCGAATTAGTTCAAAAGTTCGATGGCAATTAGATTTTTATGGACTTGTTTCTAAGAAAAAACGATACAGAATTTTGAAATGCTTGTTTTTGAAAAAAAAAATACAAAAAATTAAGCGAAATGAGCTCATTTAAATGCTACTTCAGCATAAAAACATGCACGATTTTTAACACCAGATGTTCATGCGGCTTTGATGATGTGCGCTTACGGATTGGCTTAGAAAACAAGAGTCTAAATTGAAATGATTATTAATTACGCAGAAGCCTTTGAATAGCTCAGCTAATTTTCTTCTCGTATCTATTCAAAAGTGGCGTATAGCTCAACAAATTGAAGAAAAAATTGGTATTTGCTTGAAATGTTGCTGCCTGTTGGCGTCCGAAATCGCTTTTAATGCTTGCAAGACATAATCTACCAAAATCACGTTGAACGGATAATGATTTATGATATGTTGGCAGTAAAAAAATTACAAGCTCTGAATTTAATCTTCTAGATTTTTTCACGAAAGTAAGCAGAGCTATATTTTTTTAAAACAATTAAAGTTTGTATAATGTTTAGGGAATTCACGTTAGGCCTCGTAATAGCATATCAACGTATTTGCAGATATTTTTCAACAACCATTTTATATAAAAAAAATATTTGCAGCTATCTGCTGGCTCAACCCTGCAAACGAGATAGTTGTTTAACTGCAGTTAGTGTATGCCCTAATCTCTAATATTATTTAATTTAAACTTCAAATCAAACAGCAGCTATATGAGTAAGACAACTGTGCGCAATATTGTAAAAAAGGTTAACGAAACTGGGTTTTTGGTTTCATACGAAGGATAAACTCTTGAAACGAAACTTTACATCGATTATTCGGACCCTTCCGTTCGTAATTCTTCAAAATGTCATCGGAAATATGTCCAAAACAGTCAGAGTTCATATGGGACAGTCGTGGTGGTCGTTCTGCAAATAGTTTTCTATAAATAATTCTATTTTATGGCCTTTCAAACGCACTAAAATATTTAAAAAATGTTTTTACGTTTGCGTTTTATTTAAAAACAAAGTACCACAGTTCTAAATGTAACATCCTTTATAAAGAGATATAAACAATCGAAGTTTATTGGATTTAATATCATCCTCAAATGTGTGGTTTTATTAACTCTCACCGTTTACTGAAAACGTTCGTTGTCTAATGGGGCGCAATACATCAATCTCGTGTCTTCAAACTCTACTCCTCGTCGACAAGAATGTATTGTATGTAAATCATAAGAATATCCTCTTATCGTCTCAATTATTGCCTCCTCAATGGCAACGTCATCGCTCCAAATATCTAACCTCCTCCATATTTATCCATGATCAATTCAACTTTTAAATTCATAAACGCTTGAAGCTACGTTGATCTTATAATCGATATTCAGTTTTTGCAATTTAAGATATATATCAGCAACAAATCTATATAACATTTTTAAACTATTCAATCAGATCTTGTATTTTGAACTAGCCAAAACTCTTAGAGCGCGAGTAGGTTTGCGTGTATCTGACTCACTTTGGTAGTTAATTGTGTATCTAGGTAAATGCTGCCTGAGTCGAATATCTTGAAGTTCTTAAATTTGCCGGTAAACTATAGCAGCTGCTTTTCTATATCCATCTTTTTCTCTATCTTTATATGTCTCACTTTAGGCCCGCATGCGCGCATTGCCTAAATTACTTGCAGCATTCTTGTTTTGGCTTATTAAAGGTGTTCGGTATATAAGCATTTTTGTACTGCGGCTGCATACCTGTTGACTTGAAATTATTTTACATTTTCTTACCTGATGAATTTCGATTTTGCCGCTGTCTTGATGGTCGTATAACTTACCTCAGCTGCTGTCTTTGTTATTACATTCCATGCTGCGTTCGATTCGCTTTATTTTATCTCTAGGTTAAAATTCATTTTTTGCTTGCGTTCAATTTTGACTATGTGTATGTACATGGCCTAAAAATGCGTTTGTATCGATGTACATACATTGCCCTTCTGTTCTTCTACTCTGTATACGTGTCTATTTTGCTCTACAAAAGCATTGCAGTACACTATAGATAGTCTATCTATCTGTTCCCTGCAGTTTTCCATCTTTTAACTATCTTTTGTATCGTTCTCCATTCATTTATGTTAAAGGGTATTTTGTGTTTTAGTTTATGAAATAGTTTGTATATTGTTTAGTGTGAATGATGCGTCATATGTGCTCATATATACCCTTTATAGTAAGGTTGGTATGTTCATTTTGCACACAGTATATGAAAAGGAAATGGGAGAGTCTAAATATACAAGTTTGAAGGCTCTATCTATTTTAGTCTCTGAGCACAAATCTAATATACCCTTTTATCCTATGGTTACAGGACATGTAAATCGTGTATATTTTTCTTATTAATATTTAGTAGCTTGACGTTTCTCTGTAATTACAGTAGCACAGATAAAGGTGCATTGAATTGACCAAATTTTGGGATCTTTTATTGATCCGAATTTGATCATTTACTGTTTTCTAAAGTTGCTAAGTTGGTTTTACAATGAGCAACTGTCTTCTTTATATCACGCCATAAATATACGCAATTGGATTGAAGTGAAATAACTGTGAAGAACATTTTAAACCATTTATTTGGTTTGCCTTAAGCCGCTGATCCTTGTACGTTTTGACTATAAGTACCAAATCAGTGCCATTTTATTTGCGTATGGAAACGTGACATTATGCAATATTTTTAATTACAGTTGTCGATACAAGATATTCTTTATTCAGTAGATTATACAAGGGAAAACTTCTGAAAATCAAAATTCATTCTCGATTGAAATATTTCTTGAAAATATTGAGACTCAGATCACTAAAAACCAAAATGCTTTTGAAATTGGATGGATCCATCACTTCGTAAAACGAAATGCATGCCTAAACTATCAAAACATACTTTTGTTTTAATTTGTAGAGAGTATCAACAAGTCGGAAAGTTTATATTAATATTATGTTTGATTAAGAGTTTTCAGATATTTTTTTTGACTTACATTCCTACATACATAGTATTTATATAGATTTTGATAAGCGAAATGAAGCGTGAACGTTTAAAATTTTTTTTTATTTTATCTTTCCGAGAAATTGGTTTTATGAGCAGTATTGAAAATGTTCTTTGATATCAGTTTTATTAAGTGAAAAAGTTGTTAAGCCTTTTAAGAAATAAATAAAGAAACGAACATTGAAAACTAAAAGAAAAAGAAAATATTTGCAAAATAAATGGTGTTCTATTAAGAACGACTGAACTTCAAAATTTGTTCTCTTACTAAAACATAGCAACGTATACTGATCTCATCCTATTCCCTTTCTCTCCTCACCATCATCATGCCTAGCACGCATATAACAATGGCACATGGTGCTCCCTGCCGTCCCTTTCATTATATATGTACATACATCTCACTGTATACGCATATGCAGTGCAAGGAAAAACACAGACAAAGGGAGTTATACAAACGTTACTCGCATGTGTTTGCTGTTGTTGTTTGTCTCTTTTGCTCTCTCTTTCCCTTTCTCTTCTCATCATGGTTTTTACAAGCTCTTATTTAGCTTCAGTTTTTATACAGGGTGTCTCAAAAGAAAGTTCACATTTAAAAAATCGATAAAAAAAAGAGTAAGTAGTTTATTGAAAAAATGTTTATTACATATTAAAATACACACTTTGGGAATTTATTTCTTAAAAATGATATTGTCCAAATGTAAACCGTTGCGTTCACGGCATTCATTTAATCGAGCACTAAAATTTCCTATGACGGCTCGGCAGGTATTCTCCGTGATGGCTGCCATTTCGTGACGGATATTTTCTTTTAATTGTGCCAGGGAAGTCGGTTTGTTGCCGTAAACTTTAGATTTGACGTAACCCCACAGGAAAAAGTTCATAGGGGTTAAATCGGGACTTCGTGGAGGCCAATTTATGTCACCTCTCCTGCAGATCAATTTGCCAGGAAAAATTTCATGAACTCGTGGTAGAGACCTGTTGGACGTGTGTGAAGTTGCTAAAAATGCGGAACAATGATGATCTATGCACGTTTAAAGCAACATCACACTTCCGAATCGAAAGGTCCTGGTTGTCACGAACAGACTGAGTAACACTGCCTACGTTTTCGATCGTTCTCGAAGACCTTGCACGGATTTTGATTTTTTCCAGCGTTGAACCGGTCTCTTCAAACTTCTCGACCCATTTTCCAATGTGTCGAGGGCTTTGCGCATCATTTAAATAACGAACATGTCGAATACTGCAGAACTTTCTACGCGCTACAGTCGCTGAATAACCGTTTTTGTAAAATTCACGTACCCACTACGCACGGTCCGCTCCCGAGAAACACTCCATAGCGACTAAATTCCCAAAAGTTAGGCTACCGATTGGCATACCCCCCGCGTCCCTCGGAATAGTTGCATTCACGCAATCACCAAATCATATGTGAAGTTTCTTTTGAGACACCCTGTACTTATTTATTAAATGCTGTGAGTTATAGGCTTTCACTTAAAACATAATAGCACTTATAATTCACAAATAGCTTTTACATATTCTAATTTATGGACGCTTTCAGAAGTAAACGACAGATTAGCAAGAATGATGTTTAAGAAAGAAAACAATTAAACTAACTGTGAATTGTATAAATCTATACATTTCAAAATTTATTGCGCTTACAAATCACAACTAGTTTCAACTTATGTCCTATGAAGTTAAATCTGACGCTGAACTGATCTGGCGCTAAAAATACACCGAGAGTGAATATAAAGATGTTTTACATAAAAAAAATATTAATTTGTTATTGTACTGTGTATTCAGTCATAACTTACCACATCATTATCTCTCCTAAGCTTCACTTAAAATACTAGAAACGCCGCTTTTTATGACACCTGCATGATTTTCACATTTTCCGCAAAAAATTAAGTAAGGAGCTCACACACAAACGGAAAGATATATGCATGAATGTATGTATGTACAGATTTTAACTGCAGTTGAGTCACAGCATCCACACAGCTCCATTCACACAGTCAGCGTCACCTTAATCTCATCCTTAATGCTGCTGCCATTGCGCACAAATCGTGTGTACTTGTTGCAGGCGCAATTACCTTGTTACAGGTTTTCCGAATTAAATTGCCTCCTCGACATACCCTGATGCTACCCGCCACCCGATGTTAACTTTGTAGTACGTCTGTCCGCGCACGCAAACATAGTTGCCAAAAAAAGGCTTTTTACGTTACGATTTTTTGTTACTGATTTTCTTCTTCTTCTTTTTGTTTAGTTAACTCCATCAGAGTCGACTTTTATACAAATTTGGTGTCGTGGGAATTTTTTTTGATTTTTCTACGTGCAGTTAGAGCAAACTCTTTGTCTCTCTCGCTCCCTCACTGTAGTTTGCACATTTTCAAAGCGTGGGAATTTTTTCTGTTTGCATCAAACAACGGTAAATCAGGTTTCTGCATGTGCCAAAAGCATAGCTAAGGTGTAAGCGGGACGGCAATAGATATTGAAGATGCGCGCGCCAATCAAAAGCGTTGTCATTGTGATTGTTATTATTTAACTGAACTCTAATTTGAACTTGTTTGCTGTCAATTGTGAAATTGTTTGAAACTTTGTATCTGCGCTTGAGTTGTAAATATTTTTGGCACTGGTGGCAATAAATTCGTTAATGTTGTCAGTCATTTATGTATCTAACGTATTTGGTTTTCTACGCAAATTTCAACCTTACGATAGCACAGCAGAATATACAAGGTTGCTCAATTACAATTCATTTATCTATTCTCAAAAATTATTTTTTTTTTTCGGATATTGGTTTTTATTATCAGCATTTTGTTGTTTTTAGCATAGAATTGAAGAAAATTGACTCTTGACGCCTTCGTTTGTTAATTTTAGTTGAAAAATTAATTAGCATTGAATAAACATATCTTCGAAGTCGTCGTCCACCACACACTGATGATGGAGTGTACGAGTATTTAGCATATTTGTATCTTTATTGATGTGAGAAATTTTTAACGCTTTCGTAAATTGTTCATAATTAGCGTTATATTGTAATAGGGATGACATATTTATACTTATTTTTATTTTTAAATATTTTTACAAGTGTATTATAATAACTGCTGGAAATATAATACATATAATTGTCAATACCATTTTCGGAGCGCTCCAAAATTTGGTTCTTAAATGAGGCTCTATTTAGTCGGTTTTTCAGAGGGATTACCGTTATAGCACCCGAAACATTTCGAATGAACATAGATATGATGATTTTTCCTAAAAAAAATACCCTCTAATGAATTCTATCAGACGTTAGAGTTTAACCTTCATTCCATGTTACTCGAAACCTAATTTTTGACAGTGAGTGGACACTGTGAATTCATGTTTACCTTGGTGGAGCAATATTGTGGGTTGGAAGACCATCTTCGTAGTGTTCTCGTCTTCTCTTCGGAGTTTGCGGCATACCCTGTTCCACTTGAATCTTCTTAGCTCTTTATTGATGGACCAGGTGTTTGTTGCTTGGCTTAGGTCTACATTTGATATAGTTGTTGGCCCGGAGAATCAGAATCCGTTCCAGACGATGTGTTGTATGCTTGTGTTAAAATATTTTCCCGAGAATTCCACGAATGCTGGATAATGCCGAATCATGTTCTAAATATGCTTTGTACTTAGTTTGTAAAAGGTTTCTTATTTAGCGCGATATCTCCAAAAGTGAGCAATTTCTACAAGTAAGAACGTAATTTGCCTGAATGTAGATGTTAACAAATATCAGCATTAAAAAATTCTGGTTACAAAAATATTTCAAGTCTAAACACTCAAAATTTACAAAGCGCCTATACTGATTTGGTTTAATTTATTGTAATTTGTTAAAATTTCTTGTATATAATAAATCGTTTATGTGGGCTTTTGGACTTAATCATTCATATCAAAAATGTTGACCAATAACACCAACGTACTTATTACTTATTCAACAGCGCATTTAACACTGTCACTCTGTGTGGGTTACGTCGTTATCTATTTGTACACGAGCTTAAGCTATTGATCTAAATTCGATTATTTAAGTCTCCGTGGGTGTTACTAGTCTATTAGGTCGCACGGAATTGAAAACAATACAAGTAATTTGAGCGGTTTTTTGGTGATTAATGAACTTGTGCGCACGCGCTTTGAACTAAGCCGAACATTATTATTTTCTATCTTCGCACACCTTTTTTACGGACACGTTTCAACTAGTTTTTAATGCAGACAAACGCTTCTATTGCTGCTGCATGCCTTTACATTTCCGGTTGCAAGTTTCGCCATGAATATTTTTTACTCTGCAATAGCACATTGTGTAAATTTCTCAAATTGTTTTTGGTTTTTGTTGTATTTACGGCCGGGTCAGCCACACGCTTCTACATAAGTCAAAATACACGCGTCACCGTTACAACTTTAACAGCGGACACGTGACCCAAACCAAGCAACCAATGGCTTAGCAATTCCGGCGCGGTGCTGCGTTATCATTCTTTGAGAACCCACATGCAACTCAGCGACAACCCACATGCGTTTTAATACATTTTTTATTTTATTAAAAGAAATACACGAAGGTGTTTTATTGATGGCTAATTTATTAAATGCTAATAAAGCTTTTGATCTCGAGTTGGCGTCGAAGCTTTAATTAGTTAAACATTGATTGAGTGCGCTTAATATCCCCTTCTCCACTTGTTTGGCATTGTTTATTGGCGTAGAAACATAAGCACCAACCTCATCCGCTGTTATCTCTGAGTGGTTCAACTTTTTATTTTATTTTAATATTTTTTTTTTTTTTTTTGCAAAACCACTTCCGTTTCCCATGTGCAGATATGTATATGAAACCTTACAACGCTTGTCATGGTATGATGCGTTGCAGCATTCTCTTCTCGGTGCAGTTGTCACAGCATTGATAATGTGTGCAAGAGTTGATTTAAAAAGTATCTAGCATAAAAGTAAGTAAGAGGTCGACTGTATTATATCCTGTGCCCTCCATATTTTATGTTTCGTAGTAAGCTTTGATTTGCCCTGAAAAACGGTTACGAGTTATGAAATTTTATGTAACACTTTTAGGAGTACGCTATCCAGAGTGCCGTGAATTTAGTTTCTCTAATTCCTCTTTAGTCAGAGAACTTTTTTCTCTGACAGACATATTGACCGCCCGACGGTACGTTTGAACTTTAAAATGAAAGTATTGAACCAAAATTCAATCGGATAACAATTGGAGACGGTTAATTTTATTCAATTTAACATTTAAATAAGACATCATTCGGCAAAGAAATAGTCCGATATCATGGCGCGATAACAATCGCCCATTACGGTAACGCATACTTTTGCCTCATTTTTTTTTCAAGAAAAATGATCCGGTGATACCTCCATAATCCAGACCAAACTGTGACCCTGTATAACAGATGTTCGGCGTATTCCAGCTGTTGAGTCAGCAGTAAGTTGTTTTACGAAACCTTTGTATAAGACCTTGTGCATATGTATTAAAAGGCGAGGCTGTCTTTTGCTGATAGACATATTCTTCTTCTTATACCCGTACATACATACGTTCTTTGTTGCGCTTAGTAACTTTATCGTCTCATTGTAATTCTGGTTTACATTGAAATAAAACAACAAGAACAACAAGAATATCGAATAAAATAATAAAAATAATTGCACAATAAGTATACAGTAACAACAACAACTACAATAACTATTAAACTAAGTCACAACAACAACAACAAAGTGAATTCGCGGCACGGCTATCGGCAGCCGGCGACCGCAACAATCAGCGACAGAAAAAGAGTTAGACTCAACAGACCAAGACCTAATAAGCATGAGTGAGTAAATGTGACAGCATGCGAATGAAGAGAAGAGGTCAATTACTCTTTAGTACAATGGACTTTTGTACGATTAAGCGAAATATGATGCGCCGCCGGTGATGGACAGAGAAAGTGAGTGATAAAAGAGAGAGAGAGAGAGAGAGAGAGAGAGAGAAAGAATGGGCTCTTAAGCTGGAACGGATTCCAATGGTCAATCGGATTATTGCGAATAGTTTTTCAAGAACCACAAGTGCATATAATAGGAAGTACGCGGATACGCTTTGTAGTTTTAATTATTTCTATGAGAGTGATAAAAAATGAGTAGAAATGAGAATTGCAAAAGCTTTGCAGAAGATTGTGTGTATTTTAGTTCAGGAAGTGTTGTCCAATGCAGGTATCCAATTTCAGTTGAATCAGGTAGAAAGATTATTAATTCACAAGTCACTAATATTTTTATACCCAGTACCCACAGGGCAACAGTCAAAACGAAGCGTGGCTACCTCATTAAGAATATACAATTAATAAATCTCGTAGACTATAAATCCCCGTACAAATCACATTTTTTTTACTTTTTATAATAGTTTTTTTGTTTTGTTTGAAAGACAACCTAATAAACTTAAAAATATCGATAAATTAGCGTAAGTGTTAACGGCGTAATCTAAAACAAAAAAAAAACGATGTATCACGGGACACCTTGAAACAGCGTTTGGTTTTCCAAAGGAATAGCAGTCACGCTCACTTAATGAAAAATATGTAAAAACTATGTGTGAATTATAAGTGCCTCTCCTTTGTATGCAGCTCATACTACCTAGCAAACTATGAGAACCTTATTTCGTAATGTTTTGCTCTTTTTATATGCTTCCAAAAGAGTCTTACACTGTCGTTTGAGAACCATTTTCTATGTTTACTGTTTAAGGTTTACGTAAATAATATACATTTTTAGCTGCCTGAAGATTAATTTTCGCTCAAGCCAAACATTAGACACGAACCGAGCGATTGGCGAAGTCTGCTGCTCTCTGCTTGTAAGAAACAAAATTTAAATTAGTGGCTGCTCAGTTTTGCAAAGAGAAAGATCGGTTTTCTTTATCTCTAATTAGCTTTATAAACGAGTTATCAATGAATAATTTAATGGTCAATTACAAATCTTCAGTATTGAAGCCGATTTCATTTTGTATCTTATAAGTGAATAACAATGATCTTCATGTAACATAAGTATCTTTAAATGCACTTAATGCCCCAAAAACCAAACACACTTAAGTCTTAAAAACTTCAACAATTCAATAATGTTGTGTTCATTAACTCTTTAATTACGTGTTGCGCTTACTGTTAGCATTATTTTTGAATGTAGTAAGTACGATTCGTTAACATTCTTAAGTATCTACTACAAACTACAAACACTCAACGGTCGAGTGATTTGATTTGATTTGATTACAATAAAATGGGTTCATATCGTATATACATATATATTTACATAGGTACAGTGTAGTGTCGGTGCAATTTTTCTCAATATGCATATATGTAATTCTTGAAAACTAAATTTCAACGCTTCGATAAACAAGCAACGGAAAGAAAAGTCACTTATAAAAATAGTTTATCTTTGACTTGGTTCAAGCAGTAATACACCAACACAGACCGCAACAAACTATCGTATGGATACACACGGGCGGTATTTGTGCGCTTGAGTTGTTATTTTGTTTCGGGGCAGCTATTTTTATGCAAGATGCATATGTATATATATATATATATATATATATATATATATATATATATATATATATATATATATATATATATATACAATATACATACGAGATTTCTTAGAAGGGGTCGCATGCTTCAACGAGCGCCTTCAGCTGCATACGCTGCCGCCAGCGACCATCGAAACGGATCGAAATGGCTCAGAGCGAACAAGTCATCAACATTTTGCTGCGCTACTCAACTCAACTCATAAAGCGTTTTCTATCTTCTTATTCATAAATAAAGCGTAGTAAATTTGTTGATTTAAAGCGTTTCAAACTCGCTTCTAGCTTAAATTTCTGATTTTTTTGTTTGAGTATTGAAGGTGCAGCTGCGCGGCGATGTGTGTAGATACAAAGAGACATATCCCAATAATTTTCATCTGTTTGTTCCCCCTTTAGGTTTATTCTTTATTTTTACGCCAATCTACGATAATTTTCTTAATAATTATAGTTTGTATACAATATTTTGAAGTGACTATGAATTTGTTTATAGGCAAGCGAAAATTTATGGTTATTTATTTTTGATTTTAGAAGAAAATGTACAATTTAGCATTTTTTGTAAGAGTTTTTTTTTATCACTTCATAAACACATAACATAATGAAATTCATTACATCGTCCCAGTGGCTGTAGAAAGAGTGGTCTCTCTTAACATAAGAGGATTTTTATATCACAACGGGCCTCTTTTTGACCTAAGTGATGGTTGTTTTTTTGCCACCGGCCACTTATGAAAATATGTATGTTTTGCCGCCATATATTATTTAAAAAAAATGAGAAATATGAGAGAAATATGGCATATCTCAGTAAATATGTATTTGATCGATCGTTATGTAATTTAAAGAGTGTGCCTCGATCATAAGAAGATTACAGGATATATATTTTATGACAAAAATTTATATACATATATAGTATAATATAAAGCCTAAGTAATTACACAGGAAATTTCTGGAGGTAGCCATTAAAACCTTATTTTGTAGACTGAAATTTAACAAAGTGTCTATTGTACTCGTATTTACATAGCTGCAGATAAACACTTTCTAAAATTATCAGCTACGTTTGTTCTTTAGTTTAAGTTTGATTCTTAACTATGACAAAGCGTTTACTTAGTTTTCAGTGACTCATATTCAAAATGATGCTATGTCTGTTTGTGGTGCAGCAAAACGGATATGATCATCTTTAATTATAAGCTATATTGACTCTAATTAACTTTTTGCATTATTTTCTACCATGCTACTTGTTTGCCGCTTTGTTTGTCTTAATTAAACGCTTAAATAGCTGCTTTATAGTATCAAAGCGTATCGGAAAACCGTACACGTTGACTTAGTTGATCAGAAAATGCGCAGACAGCAGACTTGGATGGCGTCGACGCGACACATCCTGCCAATAAACTAATTGTCTGTGCGGTCAGTCTGGGTTCCAATAACGACAACGAAGAAAAAGACGTGATTTCCTACTTCCTCATACATATAAACGGCTATGAAGTATATATTGAATGAATGAACGTTTGGCTTTTTATACTACGACTATCTACGATACACACATGAAAATTCTTCAACGTTGATTGTCAGACAACAGACTTGACAACTGGCTTAGAAGAAATTAGTAGCGACAACATACACTATACAACGTCGTTCACATTGTAAATGTTGGACTTGAACTGCATTTTAATTCGGCTTAGAGCAATGTTATAGTACACGAAGTTGTTGCAGATGTGCCACTACTCCGGTGTACGTTTAAAAATTGTATACAGCGCGCTCTACTCTTTTTCTTCTAATATGTACAGCGGAAGCATGAAGATCTCGTCTCTTCCTTACTACATTTATATTTAGTAGAATATATCCGACTACTTCCTGCAGACCGGAAGCGCTCTGCATATGAGGGAGTTTTCTGCCACAGATTTAATATGGAACATATAGCTCTTTAAGTCGTACAGACAGCCAGACAGACACACAGACAGACTGCTTAATATTAAGTTTCAAGTCCTGCTTTTGAACAGCAACCCCGATACGAACAACTATAAGTTGTAGATACTTTACTATACTATCTCTTTCATTCGTTCGCTCATTCGCTCCCTGTCTGTCTGACCGACTGCATACTCCGCTGTCATAGTGTGTATCTTTTTTTTTTTAAATATTATTTTGGCTTTATGTACTTGGAAATTTGAACATCTGCCGTTTTTAAACTGCACTAAACTACCCCCAAACTATATGTACAAGAGCGTGACGTGCTACTTTTCCAATGCATTTTTTTTTTTTTTGTATTCCTTGCACTAAGGGTTGCTAGCCTTTATAAATAAATACATGCTGTATGCAAGAACGCTGTTGATCCTCTGCTCAGTACAACTACCTGTATGTGAATGTATCTACGTATATACATATGTACATGTACATCGAAAGAAGGACTTCTATTTCATCTGCTGCTGTTGTTTCTTTTAAGATCCTTTATCTTGAAGGCAGCTGCCACATGCCTCTACATTATTGCTCCTCTGCACCTTTTTCTTAAGCAAACAATCGATACTTGTCTGTCAGTTGGTCCGTCCGTCCGGCATACCGCCTGCTGCCGCTGTTGCTCATATGTTAATTCTGCCACGCGCCGCATATCATCATTGTAATCATTATTGTTGTTGCTGTTGCCGCTTTTGTCCTTATGTCGCATTTAAATTTTTTTTCTTCTCGATTTTACGATCTTGCGTCTTGACGCGCACTCTGTTGGCATGATCTGGATCTGGTTTGGTTTTATTTTAGTTTTTTCTTTTCGATCGGCAACTGTTGGTATTTCGGCATTTAGTGTTTTAAGGTACTACCAATGTATGTATTATAACCATGTCAGGTCTGTCTGCAACACTTCAAGACGCCTTGAAAACAACCTGTTCAGTTCTCAACAAACAAAACGATTTTAAACCGCATGTGGCATATGTTATAAAATGCTCACCATTGTAATTATTATTATATCATTTCGTTTTTATCATTCTATTTAAAAGATTGGCAACAATTATTGAACCATTTTGTTTGCAGTGGCGGCACGCTTAGGCGTATGGCATTGATGACAGCTTGACATATTTCTAGATTTTGAAGTCTACATAATATTGTAGGGTATTGGCTTGCGGGCTCCCATAGCATATGACATACATTGGAAAGAGGAAGTAAAAGCCACAATTCTTGGCTAGAAATCACTTGAATGTGTTTGCGATTAGAGCACTGTAGACAATTGACTATATATAGTATTACCCTTAAAGTTCCATACAATAATGGCATCACGCAGAGATTTTTTATATGTAATTAACTCTTTTGAATTATTTAAGGATTTTCAAAACTCCAAATGTTACTAATTTAAGTGCATCTCTAAAAATGAACTAAACAACAGCAATCGCTCGTTTGAATTATTGTTACTAGTACTACTCATTTAATATACCTATGTAAATATTAATTTTAAAAATAATAAACTTAAACTTTCGGAGATACAGCATTTTAAGTGTGTGTTCCAACATTCTATGCAATCTAGTCCGATGTGCATAAAGATTTTTGTCGTTCTGTTTAAGAATAGATTCAGTTTACGAATTAAGGGGTTTTGCCAGTACGTTTATGCTTAAAATATCGCAGTTTAAAACATACATCTTAAACATTCGTTTACTGCATTCATGTCCTTTTTTTTAGTTTATTTTAATACTTTGCTTGGTACTTAAGGGTAAATGTCACTTTTCTACATTGGACTTAGACTCTTCTTTCGAGAAAGAGCTGTTATTATATTACTTATTTCCTGCAGAGACTCTAACTTTAACCTTACTTCGCGCCTGTTGGCGTTTACTGAGATTATTGAAGTACATATTATACATGGTACACACTTCAGTTGATTGAATTCCACTTTGTCAGTCTGTCTGCTTTTGAGACTGTCTCCAATCTCCGGTTTCATATTACAATACATAAACGTGCATTAACCCCTTTTCATATGCTTACAAAATGTATTTTACTAAGAATAATCCTCTACACGTACATAAATATTAAGTATTTCGGTGCGTGACTGTCTCTGATTTAGTGCCTAAAAGCAGATGGCATTTAAAGTAATCGATTTAAAAATAAATTTTACCTTAAAATTCAAAGAACTATGATTGAGCCAACAAATTTTTAGTAGATTTAATAGAGATATTGTTATTCTTTTAGGTTTTTTACCAAAGTATTTCAAACTAATAAACATTTTTTTTTCCTTATAGTACGTCGTTCGCCATCCAACTGCCCCGGTCCAAACAACTTGCCTCCTTTGCAATTTCATACCGTACATGGTGACAATATACGACTGTCACGTGATGGCACATTAGCGCGTCGCTTCGAAAGCTTTTGTCGTGCAATCACCTTCTCAGCGCGTCCGGTCCGCATTAATGAACGCATCTGTGTAAAATTTGCCGAAATATCGAATAACTGGAATGGCGGCATACGTTTTGGTTTCACAAGCAATGATCCGGCTACGCTAGAGAATGCACTGCCCAAATACGCATGTCCAGATCTAACAAATCGTCCCGGTTTCTGGGCGAAAGCTTTACACGAACAATACTGCGAGAAAGACAATATACTCTACTACTATGTGAATTCGGCCGGCGATGTAATTTATGGCATTAACAATGAAGAACAGGGAGTCATATTATCAGGCATCGATACACGCGGACTGCTCTGGACCATTATTGATATCTATGGCAATTGCACGGGAATTGAGTTTTTAGATGCACGCATTTACATGTACCAACAAAGTGGTGGCGGCATGATTGGCAATGGAATGCAGCCGCACGGTATGAACACAAATGCCAATATGACAGCGACAACGAATACACTGCCGGGCGCAGCGCAAATGGCGCTGAATCCACATCACCCGCATCAACAATCACGACGCTCACTGCCGGGCGGCGGTGGTGGCGGTAGCATTATGGAACATGAATTGGATCGGCATGTAATGCCTTCGTTGCAATCGTTAAATATTGCAACGGCAGAACAGGCTGCGCTGGCAAACGATTTGGCCAATGGACTGCCACCGCTACGCTACAATGCCAACGGACGTCTAATACCTGTGCCGTTCCACATAACCAAAGGACGCAATGTGCGTCTTTCACACGATCGCTTTGTTGCCTCACGCACCGAAACGGACTTCTGCCAGGGCTATGTGTTTACGGCGAGACCCATACGCATAGGCGAGAAGTTAATTGTACAAGTACTAAAGACAGAACAAATGTATGTGGGCGCACTGGCGCTCGGACTTACCTCGTGCAATCCGGGTACGTTGCAATCATCAGATCTGCCAAATGACTCAGATTTTCTGCTGGATCGGCCCGAATACTGGGTCGTTAGCAAGGATATAGCTGCAGCACCACAACGTGGTGATGAGATAGCATTCTTTGTAGCGCCCAACGGTGAAGTTTCAATAAGCAAAAACAATGGTCCAGCAGTGGTGGTTATGCATGTAGATCAATCGCTGCAATTATGGGCTTTCTTAGATGTATACGGTTCAACACAATCGGTACGCATGTTCCGGCAGCAACTGCCCAATATGGTTGCCTATCCTTCGCAGCCACAAATCTCTGCTGCAGCGTCCACTTCGCGGCTGGTGAACATACCTGTCTCAGAATCCATAAACAGTCTGAATGCACAAATGCATGAAGCGCGCAAAATATTGCAACCGAATCAGTTGAATGTAACGCAAGCACAGAGCTGTTGTGCAAGCAGTACAACGACACTGGCTTCCATGCAATCGACAAGTAATGCCATACAAGTCAATAGCAATGGAACGACGACCAGCACGGCCAACGGACGCATGATTAGCATGCCAACAAATGGTGATATACTGCAGATACAGCCTAATGGCGGTGGCACAGTATTGGTGGTGAATCTGCCGCCGGCAACATCCTCGCATGACTTAAATGGTGCGCTGACAACGAGTCAAGCGCGTATGAATCAACAGACTGCGACAATGACCACTGGCGTTCTAGCGGGTGCCTGCTCCAGCAATACAATTGTCTCGACGGCAAGCAGTCAGTATATTGAGGTAAGTGTTTGCGGAGAAGTGCTAGAAAATTGAATTAATTTATTTTCTTCTATTTTTTTTTTTTTTTTTTGCAGCCCATTGCAAACAGCACCAACAAATGGAAGGATTCAGTTGATCAGCATAGCAACGATTCAAGCGCCGAATGCACCATATGCTATGAGAATCCTATTGACTCGGTGCTCTATATGTGTGGTCATATGTGCATGTGCTATGATTGCGCTATCGAGCAGTGGCGTGGCGTAGGTGGTGGACAATGTCCACTTTGTCGTGCGGTCATACGTGATGTCATACGCACCTATACAACGTGAAGTACTATATGCAATAATGTTTTATGGATTTTATGGAAGCGTTTAAGTTTCCCAACGTTTAAGTTTCCGCATGCATGCATAGAGAATTAAACAGGCAGTTTAAAAGCAAAGCATTTCCTTAAATTACAGAATAATAATAATAACAACAACAACAACAACAACAACAGCAAAAAAAGACCGATGTGTATCCTATATAATAATAAATAAAACGTTCAACTCGCAATTTATAAATACTACAACAGAAAATCATAAATAAGACAAAAGAGATTTTAAATTCTTAAAGAACATAAGTAGCCGCAGTAGCAGCAGCAACAGCAGCAGCTGAAAAGTTAAGATACTTATTATAATAAAGAGAAATAGTTTTGATAGCAAACAAAGTAACTAGTATATATGTATGTATATATACGGTATACAACTATATATAAATACTAATTATGCCTATGCATGAACGATCAAGATCAAGCAAACACAAACAGACATACTCGTATGAGATACATTTGTATTTGCAAAGAGAAATTATGACAATTATTGTTTAGAGTAATAAATTAATTTGTGATTTAATTGCTTAATTATTATATATAAATATATATTGTATTATAGCACTTAAGCCAAATCGTTTGTTTAATTGCGCCTGATTAATTAATTAATTAATATATATTTTTTAATTTTTTTTTAAAAATATGAGCTTGTTTCCATACAATGCTGCTGTAGACGTAAGCAAAAACAAGTGTTTTGTTAAATGCTAAGTATAAATTATTTATTAAAAAATATAAAAAAATATAAGAAAACTAAGTAAACCAAAGTATTACATTTAAATAGAAAACTTTAAAAATTTAATACATGATTGAAAAATTCAAAATTATTTATGAAAATTGAGAATTGTGTGCGCGTATAATCATTTTGGTGCTAAACGCTTATTTTCGGTTGAATTGTTTTTGCATTTTTTTTTAAAAATAATTAAGGTATTCACAGCTTAGTGTAAAATAAGTATTTTCCAAAAACAAATTGTGTACTGTAAGAAAGTAATCAAAACTCAAAAAATTTCCGCTAAGAAAAATACTTTCAAATATTTTAAAACACAATTTGAACAAAATGTCGGCAATCAATTTGGTATTTATTAGGACGGAACAATGGAAACGGAACTAAAGCCACAGTTAAGCTAACTGTCTACAGGGCAGCTCGCATTGAACATACGCGCATTTCATTTGGCTTTTAACATGACTTTCCAGCCACACACTTATTCAGTTTGTCTGCGTTTGCTCTTACCATTTGTTTGCAATAACAAAATACCAAATGCCTTATAAAATTTGCGTAGTCGGGTATCTGAAAGTTTACTATGCCACACCCTGTTGTCCGAACTTGGATTTAGACATTCAAAATTTAGCTTTAAAACTTAACTCAATACTAAATAAATTTCTACTGCATGTGACAGCAATGTCCACATAAGTGCTTTAAGAAACAACGAGAGAAAGAATTTTTTTTTTTTTTAAAGCGTTCACAGTGGTTTGGATTTACTTCTAATTACTCAATTTTAATCGACTTGGTGTGAATATCTTTAAATTTTTTGTTTTAAAGCATAAAAAAGTTGCCTTGTTTTTGCATAAATAAATAAAAAAAAAAGAAAACAAAAGAAAATCTGCAAAACTACACAATACACAACGTCCATTGTTAGAAGAAACAAAAATGAAATGCATTATTAAAATATAAAAGTAATTAAAAAATATGAATAAACAAAAATAATAGTAATAAATGTTATAATTACAATACTTTCTATGCAATGATGGTCTGATTTATTACATTTTTTTTTGTTTTGTAAGAGCTTATGTACAATAATAATAATAATAAAAAAAATAATAATTATATTTTAATTTAACTTAGTGCTAAATGTTAAGTTAATTTCTAGTCAATGAAAAGTAATGCTGAATGAATTAATTAATCTAAAAAATGAAAAGCGTTCGCTCAATTTTAGAATAATAATGCAAAGAATTTTCGTACACCCATAAACACATTAAAATTATAGAGCACATAACTTTATGCACAGCTTGAAAGCAAAAAAAAAAAAAAAATTTATAAATAAATAAATGAAACATATTTAAAAAAAAAAAAGATTTTAAAAATATTTTAAGCGTAAAGTTGAAACACCCAAAAGAAAAAAGAAAAAACAAATAGCAACAATAGATGATTTCAAGAACAAATAGCTACAAGATTTTTTGTAGCTTTGTAGAATTTTAAACTACTGAACTACATGCAGTTAGATAATTGCCAATAAATAATTGTTTACTTAATAGAATCAAGAACAAAATGAACATTACCTAAGATTTTATTAGAAATGGAAATTGTTTAAATAATTTATTGTACTAGAGTAATAATAAAAAATAAAAATAAAACTACAAAATCAAGAAAGAGAAGAATATTTTTAATTTTCAATTTTTTTATAAAGACAAAGCCAAGAACACCCTGCACTAAAAATATTTTTAATTTATCGAGCAATTCTCGTATTATTATTATTAAATATGTATAAAACAAAATATAAAAATTAAAAAAAAAAAAAATGGAGAATGAAATATGTTAGCAACTAAAAATGTAGTTTTATGATTTGTATTTATCTATCTAAATGCATAATTATAAATTAGTGTATATTAATAATGTATATTACGAAATTTTGTAATGCCCGTACTTTTAAATTAACAGTGAAGTATTTGTTTAGTTTTGTTCTAATCCGAATAAAACAAATTATTGGCAGAGATTAAAATGTATGAAGTAAATTTTAATAAGTAAAAAAAAGAAAACCTAAAAAAAAAAAAAAAACTGAAATGTTATAAAGAAAACGTGAAAAATCAAATGAAATTACAAGAAATATAGAATTATGAAAAACGAAAAATTGAATGCGTTTTTAATATACCTAGTATTGCTTATTGGTCGAAAATCGGTCATTTGAACCGAGCAACAGTGTGGAAATTTTCATATCATATTTTCATACACCTGTTTATCAGTAGTATAAGCCTCTATATAGTTTTGTGCACACTGGCGCCCATAATTGTCCATATCAAGTATGCGGAGGGCTTCCCAGACTTGGTCATTCCAACGCTCGGTCGACTTCTCCGATGTTATTTAGAACTCCTTCTTAAACTTTTCGTGCTGGAACTCCGATAAATAAATGAATATGAACAGCCTAGTGTAGCCGCTGGAATTTTATGCACAGACCTATTTTATTCCCAGACAAATACTTCATATGAATCCGAAACTCAGCGTCAATTGTAATAGGTCAAAAAAACATATGAAGAATCTCAAAGCGACTGTTTCCGAAGTTGACATGGTCGCTATACAGTGGAACCACGATTACACTAGTCTAAAAAAATCGATTTCAAATTTATTATTTTAACCCTGAACCCATATGGTAGAAGGGTATATTAAGTTTGTGCATATGTATGTAACATACAGAAAAAGGCGTGACTGATCCTGTAAAGTATATATATTCTTTATCACTATCGGAAGACGAGTCGATATAGACATGGCCGTCCGATCGTCTGTTTGACCGAACAAATTTCGGATACTATAAGAGAGCGACTTCAAGTTTGGATATATTTAGTTCTCCTTTTGCCCTTTTAGATAACTAGTATTAAATGAACATGCCCACATTTTTGTTTGTTTTGTTAATTACACCAGAAACGCAAAATTTAGTGTATCTAATTTAAATTCTAATAAAATATACAGCATAGGTACGTATCGAACCACTATAGGGGGTAGCCGTCTTACAAACTTATACCCCATTTTTAAGTTTTGTATAATTAGTCATAACAAAATAAACCATATAGGCCCATATAAGGGATAAACAAGCCCCCATTTTTGAGTTTTTGTATGAAAATTTTTTGATTCAAAATTGTTATCAATTCTAAAAAAACATCCAGATCAGATCGCTCGTTAAATAATATAATTTTCGTATAAGGAACCTTAAACAAGGTGCAGGGTATCTCACGTTTTTTTGTTTCTTATACATTTAGGTCTGCTGAACTCGAAAATTATAGCTATATCTCGATTGAGGAACGGTCAATCTGATTCATCCGGTTTATAGTATTTTTTTAAATCCGTTGAATAGTTTGAAACTTATTTATTTATTTATTTTGAATTCTCAGCAACTAACATATAATTAATAAGACTATTGCTTAAAGTTACTAATACATACTAAACAATAATAGGTATATTCCATTTAAACTTGAAAACTCGTAAACCTTGTAAACCTCGGAATTTTTCGAAGCAGTTTACGGAACGCACCTTTGTGAAATCACGTAAGAAACTGTATAATACATTTTGACAATTTGGCTAGGGTTGCCTATTGACCAGAGTTCGGAATTATCACAGCCAACTCCGACAACTTCATATTTAATGCAGCATTTAAGCACTTGTTTTGAATGATTTCAAAACAAAAACACATCTCTTTCAGCATAATATTGCGATTTCACGTAATGTTCCCGCCTCAATTCCCAAGATCTTTGTAAGGAGCGCATATCCTGTTACGGGAGCTCAATGATTCCGACAATCTCCCAAACTCTCGAGTGGTTTATTGTACCATTTTAAGCCAATTCTCTCCAAAAATTGGCATTAGAAAGAAGAATTTTAAGAACACCATATGTTTTCTTTAAATTTTTTTTTGGTATCCAAGCGTGATAGCCAGATGTACTACCAAATCGATACCTACGGACATTTTTTGGAGAGGATTGACTTAAAGTGTGGTAGATAGTCGGAATCATTGGGCTCCCTTAACAGGATATGCGCTCCTTACAAATTATTACATATTACGCATTATTACATATTACAAATTATTAATATTAATAGAAAATAAATATAGAATAGAAAATCAAGTAGTTACAATGTCGAATTGTTTTACGAATAGAATTAAAGAACACATCTGGAGAGATTGAATTAAAACTGTAAAACTTATTGTATATAGAACAAAGAACGCGAAAAGTATCGTTGCATTCATAATTTGTAGTAAATGTATTCTACGAGGCACTGAGTAATTTAATTGGTGTAATAGGTACGGAGACAAAACTTCACCGGAGAGAAACTTGTGAATAAATAGTACGGCCAGCATCGATGAAGATCAAGAGTTGATAGATTGATAATGTTTAGCAGATGAATATGAGGATGTAAATTAAAAATAGAAGGAATTGTTTCTGAATAGATTCTAAATGTGACTTATGGGCACCGTATTGTGGGCTCAAAACACAAGAGGCTTACTCAAGAATGGGGCGAACCAAAGAAGTAAATAGTAGCATGATTATATATATTATACCATTGTTTAATAAATCATAATAAAGACACTTAGTACCTTATAGCGGAAGTATTTCAAAACCATATATTTATTTTTTATCAAAATTGAGGGCAATACATTTGCTCTTAAAATAGTGAAAAATCTAATTCGCAACTTTTTGATCCTTTTTTATCTTAGTACTCACTGGTGACAGCTAGATGTGTCCAAAATTAAAATGTCATTTTCTGGAGAGGATTGGCTTAAAATTATAAGCTTATAAGAAATAATCAAAGAGAGAGAGAGAGAGAGAGAGAGAGAAAGTCAGAGATAGTACCAAGCATTGAGCTCCCGCAATAGAAGTGTTTTTTATAGATATCTTATGAGTTGAGATGGATAGATGTCATTCTAGTGTATTGTTACTATTGGAGACTGCTGTAGCGATTCCAAAAACCCCTTGGAACATGTTTCTTTCTCACATTGTCATTCGAATTATTGGTCAAGTGGCATATATTTACTACAACTCCAACTTAGGCAATACTACGGGAAACAGCAATGGTTTACTGGAAGAGTTATCAGAAGGAAACATTTCATTTTCTACATCTGTGAAAGACACCAGATGCTAGAAGAAATAAGGGAGAACGTATTATAAAGATTGAAGTCAAAACAGCTACTTATATAGCTTTTTTCATAAATTAGACAACGGCGGATTTACGGGGGATGTAGGGAAAGTATCGAACCCCCACCACAAATATTGGAAAAAGCTTTTTTTCGCATCATTTTGAATTAATAATTTCATTATATCATTCGTTGAATAAAATAAAAGAAGCTTTAAGCAGAAATCATAGAAACACTAATGAAAATTGGTCAGTGAAGAGATATATCCACTACAATTAAAGTATGGAACCTGGTAACCTTAACATGCAATATTGATTACATCGTTCCATTGTATTAATTTTGTGATATTTTATCATTTACTTTTCCGCTTAGTGTGATTCTTCAAAAACAAAAAAATCAAAAAGTCGAGCACGTCAGATTAAGACAAGGTGAGTTAAGTACATGCAGAAAAGTGTATCTTTCAATAATGTGATAATTTTAGCGTGGCATAAGGAAATGGGCGAGTCACAAAGTTGTAAATCGAGCGCGATTGATTTTTTTTTAATCCTATTAGGATTACGAAAACATATAATCTGACGTTTTTCATTGGGAGATGTAGCTAAAAACATCAATAAAAGATGAAGCGTACAGATGCTCAAAACTGTGAACGGATGGAACAATTACGCTAATTCTTTTTTTTTGTGTTTATTATTGTGTTCATATGAAAGAATTAATTGAGAAAGTTGAGCGGAACATTAGAATATTTCGAACATTTGCGTCGTAAAAACTATTTGTGAATTATAAGTGCTATTATGTTTTAATCGAAGTTTATTATCGTCAGATATGCAATATCTTTCCATATAGTTGTCAGATTATCATTTAGGACGACTAGGACATCAAGTTGAACCGTCTGTATAAAAATTTGACGCGCTCGAGTATTTCAAGGTCACATTTTTTTTAACATTGGCAAAAATCGGTCATGACTTTTAACCACGTCCAAATCGTTAGCCATTTGAATAGGACAATTTTTTGAGTTCACTCAACATTCCCTCTGAATATCTGACACGCTCGAATAACTTTTTTTTTTCTACTCTTTTTTACGGACACGCTCCAATAGTTAATCGTCAGATTAATATCTCTCGGTTATCAGAAAGACAAAGCGCGTATACACTATAAATGTGTGACGCGCTCGAGTATTGCCATTTTACATTTTTGAAAATTTGTACACGCTCTTCTTCCCACTAAAATGGAAAACTTAACATAAACTTTTTTTCGTATTAGAACCTAATCTTCACAATCCAAGGGTCCCCATGACGCTTTAGTAAGTGCAAATTTAGCATCCCGGACTCCACTACTATTATAAAGCGCCAGGAGTCATAACATCATTAGTTTCGGAACTAAGTGCGAAGAAGTGATCATATCACCAGTTATTTTTAAATGGAACTAAGATGGCTGAAAAATTGAATGTTGATATAAAAATACATAGAACTTGTGGTCGTCAAAATTATAGAAATAAACATTTATTGCAAAACTGTGAGCATTACTACAAAGTATCAGCATATATTCCACTCATTGAAGCTGTTTGAAGCAGAAGATTTCAAAATACCTTACCAAGTTCTAAAGAGCTTCAATTTAGGTCGAGTTAAAACCAAAAGATGAAACTCTTTTGTAGATCGCTACAATGGCATTATAGGGGGTAACAACGAAGAGCAAATGTTGAAATTAAGATTGGAATTCGAACTTTGGCAAAAAATGGAAGCATCAACGAAATATTGAAGACGAGTGGATATACAAAGAGAGAAAAAACCGAGAACATTTGAATTAAATCAAGCCCAACCGTTCTCAAAAGTACGTTAAGAATGCGAAAATCAAGAACAATGTTCTTATATTAAGCACGTTTTTCAAGTTGAAAAACAACTTGACCCAAGTTTATTTTGGTACATTTCTAAGAACATTAGGACTTATAATAAGAACATTCCGTATTTTTTTTAAGAACAAATCATTTATTTAGCAACGAATTTTCTCAATATAAGTAGATAAGTGGACTATAGACATGTCCGTCTGATTGAACAAACAGATCTCAGAGACTATAAGATATAGAGACTTCAATTTGGATATTGAGACTCTACCTTTTCCTCTTTAGATAACTAGTATTAAATTAACATGCCAACCCTTTTTGTATGCATTTTTTTTGTTTTGTTTTTAAGTACGCTATAAACATCAAATTTGGTGTAAATTACGTACACCATAGTAAAATATATCGCTTAATTATAATTAAAATTTATCTTAAAATATATCTTATACGAAAAATTTCATATAGCCACATATCGGACCATTTAAAAGGTAGCCCCATGAAAACCTGTGCCCCATTTTTGAGTTTTTGCATGAACACTTTTTGTTTTTATTTTTAATTAACTCTTATTTTCCATCAACTATAATAAAATATATCGCATATGTCCAGATCGGACCACTAAAGTATACAATATATGATTCATATATGGAGCGATAAACAAGGTACAGGGTGTCTCGAAGTCGGGCACACTCAACTGCAGCGTTCTTTCTGGTTTATTATTGTCAATATTAACTTGAAATTAACGAAAAGTGTAGGTATCGTTTTCTCTTGTTTTATCACTGTTTTTCTTTTTTTTCAAATACAGTTTTCCCCAAGAGAGCTTTCTGGATCGCGCCTGGTTTGGAGGAATAATATTTAATATTTTAACATTTTATTATATGGGAGTTATATCTTCCAGCTGATAAATCTAATCAGACGGACATTACTAGATCGATTCGTGTAGTCATGTTGATCACGAACATATAATATATGGAGTCTCCGATGCTATATTTCAAGCGTTGCAAACATTGTGAATAAATTATATTACTCTTCACACTCTGCGTGAAGAGTGCTGAATAACGTTTATGGTATTTTTTAGTAAATTTATATGACTTGTGGAAACATTGATCCACTCCAATTAATTTACACATCTGATTGATATTTGACAATTAGCTTCCATGGATTGGTACGTGGGCACCGATTGGAGGCAAAATTCAAAGGGCTTGCACAAGAAGGTGCTCAGTATCAGCTTCAGCAGTATCGATAAGCCGCAGTACAACAGCCATGTGCACTTCAAAGTGCAGCAAGTGGAGAACCTGGTGTCGCGTCCCAGCAAATATCTGTCTCCAGAGGCGGTGGAGGCCAAACAGGAGCTAGAAATGGGTACTGCATTGACGCCCGTCGATTGCTACGTTGAGCTGCTGCTGCAACAAATGATTGTGGGCGAAACGGCGACATGCAGCATAGCTACCAAAGGTGGCGAATCGATACGCTTTCAAATGACGCTGGAGCGCTTTGTAAGCGGCAAAGATATCTACAAGCTCAGCGATAGCGAAATGTACATGCTGGCGCTGCGTTACAAGGAGAATGGGGTGGCCATGTTTAAGGCCTATCCGAAATTTGCGCATGATTATTTTGCGCGTGCCGCCCTATTTCTGATGAGTTGCAAACCGTTCCGTGATACGACGCAGCGGGCGGAGGGCGCACAGCCGAATGATATGCAGGCACTTTTTGTGCAGATACAAACGAATTTGGCAGCATGTTTATTAAACGAAAGGCGCTACGAGGATGTCATCTATATGACACAGTTTGTCGAGACGATGTCGTTGCCAAGCGAGAAAGGTATCTACCGACGCGCGCTAGCCTACTATCAGCTAAAGGAATACGAAAAAGCGCAGAAGACGATCGAGCTAGTGCCAAGCTACGAGGAGAAGCGGGATTTTGCAAAATTACGTGACACTATAGCGACCAGCCGGAAGAACAGCAATGCACAGTACAAGGATGTAGTGCAGCGGATGTTTAACTGAAGCTTATTATTTATTTTTGTTTAAATAGCATTTAGAATGAAATTTTATCTTTAGGAAACCAATATATATGTATGTATGTACTATTACTAAGAAGTATAAGTTAAACTCGCTCAAGCAATCCGAGTGTATAGAAATCTCCAGGAAGGTAAAACATCTTGAATTATTTTTTAACCAACGTGACACATGGAAACATTACGTTGAATGTATCGAGAAGCACTTTGTTAAGAGGAGGTCCAAAGAGTTGCCGAATCGTATATAACTAAGTTGTTGTTCACTGATTTGGTACGCCCCATCCTTGAGAAGGGCTGTATAGTGTGGATTTCTCAGTACGGAGTTTACTCTAAAAAAATTGAGTCAGTTCAGAAAGTTCAATTGGGATACCTCTTATCGTCGTCTCTCGTATTCGTGTCGTCAGTAGTTACTTCGTTTATCTTCGTTAAAAAGCTGTCGTTCAATGTTAAGTGCAGTGTTTCTGTTAAATTTATATCCGGTGAAACTAACCTTGCCTACATTTTAAATATTTTTTATTTAATGTCCCCCAGAAACCTTAGGATAGCAAGTTATAGTAGCGACAAAGGAGAATAAATCAGTAATAGAAGTAAGAAATCTTCTGACAGATGCCCACCCGCTACTACTGTAACCTAGTGACAATTTTGGAATGAAACAGAACTTCATCAAAAGGTTTAAAGTTGGTGTCAGTGTGAAATGCAAATGGAATGAATATAACCTTGAATTATAAAATTAAATCAGGAGTATACAGCTGTCTAGCAGACATCTCATTAACGGAGGAAGGAACTGGTGCTATAATCAGAGCACACAGAAGCTACTTGGAATCGCTAGGCTAACTAGAGGGTACAGGAAACAGATCATTGCGATATTCTGATAGTACAAGATTTCTATGTTGGTATATGTAAGTGAAGTGGTACGGACCTTCATCCGGATCCTCGCCTACTTCCTCCTTGTAGTATACTGCATCATCTTCGGGTTCATCGTCGATACCATCATGGGCACCATTTGCTTTAGCCATTTTTTCTTTTTTCAGTTCCTTGAGCTTGCGCTCACGGTTTTCCGTTTGTTGCTTTTTACGCTGTTCGTTTAGTTTCTTCTTCTTTTCGAACAATTTGGTTCAGAGCCCTTTTGCAGACTAGGTCCAGGAGCACTTAGGCTGCTAGTAAATTAGGAAGAAAACAAAGCCAGATATAAGTTTTGAGCGAGCTGTGAGAGCATAAGACGGGGGAAAACTTCTGCCAGGCTAATATAACAAAAGATCTGAAATCTGCAATGGACTCAAGAAGAACCCTCCAATAATGATGTCAGGTTTTCTGACTTTGTTTAGAAGATGAGTAAGCCTCGAAACACATCCTAGAAGGTTGCCCAGATTTGAGCAGGCTCAAACATCTTGATAGTTACCAAGTATCAGGAACGGCTGTGCATACACTTGAACCTTGTTGCTGTCTTTCAAAACGACACAACTGGATGAAGTGTTGTAGTTAGAGACTACTGTCAGGGCACAATAGATCTCTGCAAAAGTCAACTACTACTAATAATAACCGATATATGTAGTTTGTAAAGCTTATTTTTTATTTTTCTTATTTGTGGTAGGATCCTTTCTCGCTTTTTTGTTTTTGTATTTCATGCTGTGCGGCAAATTGGAACGTTTTCTGTAACGTCGCTCTTCGTGTTTAAAAAGTTCTGAAATTGTCGGTAAATTATTAGTACAAGATTTCTAGATATATGTAGGTATATGTAAGTGAAATGGTACGCACCTTCATCCGGTTCCTCGCCTACTTCCTCCTTGTAGTATGCTGCATCATCTTCGGGTTCATCGTCGATACCATCATGGGCACCATTTGTTTTAGCCATTTTTTCTTTTTTCAGTTCCTTGAGCTTGCGCTCACGATTTTCCGTTTGCTGCTTTTTACGCTGTTCCTTTAGTTTCTTCTTCTTTTCGACCAATTTGCGCAATTGTTCCTTCTCTTCTTCCGTTCTGACTATATGATCGTGATAAAGCACTTCGCCGGTCAACAAGCCTTCTTCGATTTTCATTAGCTGTAGCGTTAGACGCGGTCCGATTTCATGCAGTTTTATGGCAGATTTATTGTCCTCCAGATTACCTTTACGTTTCAGCGTTTGTGGCAGCACAACATGTGAGTTTTCATCATCTTCTGCCTCAGATTCAGATGGACCACCGTCACTAAAGCGAGACGTTTGATTAAATATATATTTCTAACAATAATAACACAGCCCTGCGAACATTTAATTTCCCTTTCAAATTATTATTAATTTTATGGTAGATATTTAGTAAAAAAACATGAAAAAAAAAAACAATTTTATAACATCAATTTTCTGAGATAATGGCGTTTCTGTGTTTTTCGATTTATGGTTTCACTAAAACAGCACATAGAGTGAACGACAAGCCCGATTCGGGATAAACGATTTGACCGCTAGAAAGGTGATATTACCCATATAATGGTACATAATTCGTTTTGATATGATAGAAAATAACTGAGATATACTTGATGAAAGTTCATTTCGATCGGGCTTGCCTTGTCGTTCACACTGGACGATGGTTTAAGAAATATCTTAAATCTAAAAACACAAATATACCATTAACTCAGATAATTGACGCAAACGAATTTTTGTTTTTCGGGATTAGTACTCTCTATCTTTCGAAATTACTTCTCATCTTTGTAAAGGGGTAATATTCGCAGGCTTCCGCAATAATAATTCTTCACCTACTTCATAATGTAATCCGCAATGTCTTCACACTTAGCCAGATTTGGTATTTTGCCCATAACAATTTTCTTGACGCCACGCGACAAACCAACGGGAACCACTTGTATCGTATAATGTCGCATTTCGACCAGCTTAGTTTCCGGATTGTACGAGAAGAGCACGCAGCGTCTGATGGTTGCAATATTCACCTGTGCCAGATTAATGGCCGGGAACATATTCTGAAAAGTGCTGGCCATCAGTTTTAAGTGTTTGCCATCGCCGGTGAAGTTGTTCATGACCACCAGCGGTGAATGCTTGAAGATGTCATCGTCAATGAATTGGCGTTTGTTGGCCGAGATGATGTCGCGTGCCAGCGTAAACTGATGCACCTAGAAATTCATGAAATATTTGTTTAATTAAGTGTGTTCCGACGGTTTCTCAACGATTTCAAGGCACCTTAAATGTCAATGATGGACCGCGCGGCATACGCAGCACCTTGAAGGACAATTGCGTTGCAGCCTTGTTAAAGATGGCCATGTGCGAGACATGAAAGAAACTGCTCATGCTAACGAAATCCTTAATGCGATTCGTTTTCGTTTCACGCAGATTCATCGCCGTAAACGGCTCCATAATGCGTCGAAAATCCACGGTCAGATCAGTTATATACGGGCAAGTTAGGCCGCGGTGTATAATGAATGAATGTGGTGCCTCGACAATTTCCGTTGGCTCAGCGGCTTTGAATGCCGCTGTGCGTGATTTCGGATGTATCTTCTTGTGTTTAGGCATGTTTTCAGTGGATTTTTGACACAAATCTGTTTTCAAATTTCACCGCGTGTTAGCCGGACTACACGCGTGCTAGAAAAACAAATAAAATATCGTAGTCTTCACTGCTTGCACTAATGGCGAAATACTGCTCTGTACAGACGGCAAAAGGTGTGTTTGCAAATGCAACAGAAAATGGCAACGCTATATGGAATGTATGGTAAAATTGACCGCTGGCCGCAATTGTTTTCAAACTGTATAGTTTTAAATGTGGTGTTTGTACAGGTCGATGGATGTACGAGTGCAGATGAAATAAATAAATTCAAGCGCTGCCACAGTTTGAATGAAATAAATCAATTGTGAATGTAAGAATTTAACGGTTTCTCTGCGCTTTTTCGGAAATACGAGAATTCAAAATTCAACTGCAATTAGAAAAATTGACAAAAATCGCAAACTGACAATGTAGACCCCATTAAGTAATTGAAAACCGATTGAAATCGGGTAATATGGAGAAATGTCAGGCAATTTCACTTAGTAGTGGTATGTTATGATTAAGAAAGTTATAAATTTGTTTTAAAAAACATTGAACTAAATATATTTAGTAAAGTTTTGCTAATATTTTTGGCACTATAGTTAAACGATAAGTAAAAGTTCTGTACATTCGCAATAATGATATAGAACACAGAACCCAAAACATATTTCCGTGCGGTACTCCTGCTTTGATATATTCCCCTCCTTGCTGCTTTACGTAAGAGAAATGGTTGCCATTGTTTTATTTTGTAGAGGATGTCTGAGTGCCAGAGCCATCAAGAGCTTTCTGCACATCCATAAATATTGCTGAAAAGTAATTATTGTTTTCGAAAGCATCTGTTCTTGGATTTACAATTCGATGGCATTGCTCATGTGTACCATGTGCACTTCTAAGCCTAATCTGATGTTCCGGTACGATGGCAATTTGCTTCATAAGGGGCCAACATCCTTTTCAATAGTATTTTTATCAAATACCTTGGAAAAAGTTCGACAGTACCGATACTTAGTCGCCCTCCAAAGACTATATTGAGAGTTAGTTGAATATAGATCCAGATATCGAAAATATTCTGTAGTGGACTCAATTCTTAAGTTGAACAGCCTTTTCTTAAGTTCGTTGACAGCATTGTTGAAAAGTAGTTTGTCTGCTGGACTCTGGCTTTCCTGCAATTTCTTGCGGAGTTTTCTTTTATTTTTTATTTGTTGCCACGATGAAATAATGAAGTCGGTTGTAGGTGAGTATCTGCTGTTGGGGTGCATTAAAATCCCTCATGTTTCATTGAATAGCGCTTGTGAGGGTTTCAACAATGAAATCAATCTCTGCTCCAGTTTTTAAAGATATAACCATGCTAATTGCTTAATGTAATCAATTCCTTAAATCTGCTACATTTGCTTTAGAAGTCATGGCTCGATATGGGACAATTAAATTTTTCACTATCGTGCTATATGTCACAATGAGTGGGGAATGGTCAAAACACATATCAAAACATTCAGAGTAAACAATGAACTCCATTAAATCGGGAACTTTCTGCAGGTCCGTTGACCAGTATGTGGGCTTTCCCGTGGATAATGTGGACAGGTGGTTAATTGTGACACATTTATATCTTTCCTTGCCTTTTGGATTACTTAGTTTCGAACCCCACTATGGGTGTTTAGCATTGTAATCACCTCCAGCAATGAATTTTGGTCCATGCTTTTGAAAAAACCTTTAAAATTGTGCATGCATTTGATCATGATACTGGCAGTTTGTATTGAGTTTTCTGTAATGTTGTCCATTATTTCATACTTTAACCCACTTTTGGCAATTATCTGCTGGTAAAATGTGTTTCGGATATTAACATAATGTCAATATCAATATACGTCTATTTCAAAAAAGGAATAATCTATTTTCTTGAAGACTAAGTTCACGCTTCCCTACAAAGGTCTTTGTTAGCACTTTGCCTCTTAATACGGATGCCAAATGCTAAAGTATCCCGCATATGTTCAGATCGGACCACTAATCAATGCACCCATATATAAATCTAAGCTTCATAGAAGGACCCTTAAACAAGGTAAGGAGTATCTCGAAGTATATTTTACTCGACTGCAGCCTTCTCACTTGTTGCATATAGACTTTTTGTAATTTATTTAAAATACTTATCGCATTTATGTTGAGATTATCTTACTATTGTAACTAGCTTTACCAAAAATAAACTATAAACTACTCCAGAGATCTATATGCCACCCTCACTGCTCCACTGCCGCAGTATCGAGTTCGCGATGACGAGCCGCTGAATTTCCGATGTGCCTTCGTAGATTTCAGTAATACGCGCATTCCGATAATATAGTTCCGCAGGCATATCCGTAACATAGCCCATGCCGCCCAGCACCTGGATACACTGATGCGAGCAGAATGTGGCTGCCTCAGAGGCGTAAAGCTTTGCCATTGACGCCTCTTTGCCGAATGGCAAAGCGTTATCCTTCAGCCAGGCAGCACGCCACGTCAGCAGACGTGCGCTCTCCACACGCAATGCCATATCGGCTATTTTTGCCTGTATCAACTGCAAGCGTGCAATTGGTGCGCCGAACGCGTTACGTTTTTGTACATAGTCCACCGCCAGTTCCAGCGATGCTTGTGCAATACCCAGCGCCTGAGCAGCAATTCCAACGCGACCACCGTCAAGTGACTGCATGGCAATTTGAAATCCGGTGCCGGTTTCACCCAATATCTGCGCTTGCGGCACTTGCACATCTTCAAGGATCACCTGGCACGTGGAAGAGGCGCGTATGCCGAGCTTATGTTCACGTTTGGCCACAACCAGTCCTGGTACATTGGCGTGTGTCAAAAAGGCAGTGATGCCTCTATGCTTCAGCGTGCGATCAACACTGGCGAAGACTATGCCGCCACTGGCTTCCTTCGAGTTTGAAATCCAAGCCTTTGTGCCATTCAGTACATAGTGGTTCCCGCGCAGTGTTGCCTGCGTGGAGAGAGCACCGGCATCGGAACCATTGCCCGGCTCGGAGAGAGCATAGAAGGCAATGTGCTCACCGCGCGTATAAGGCCGAAGGAACTCTTCGCGCTGCTGCTCATTTCCGTGCAATTGTAGTGCACCCAAGTAGAGATTATTTACCGCCATAATAACAGAGCAGGCGGCATCTCCACGTGCTATTTCCTCCATGGCAATAGCGTAGGCAAGATAGTCCAGACCGGCTCCACCTTCAAAAGGGGGGAGTTATATTCAAAATCTTTACTTTTTTTATGTTAGATGCGCTTACCATATTCCTCCTTAATGACTACCGCCATAAGTCCCATTTCGCCCATGCGTCGCACCTGCTCCGCTGGAAAGAGCTGCTCTCTATCGTGGTGCTGTGCCTTCGGTGCAATTTCCGAATTTACAAATTCACGGCAGGTGCGCTGCAGCATTTGATGCGTTTCCGGTAGCGCCGCAAGGCATGCAATGCCCCTCCAAGTGGGCTGGCATTGACTTTGGAATTGAAAGGTTCGTTGACCTATACATATGCATGTAAATTAGTTTTATAATCCAAAAATAAGTTCGAGCATTCGATTCAATAGACTTTAGAAGTCGATTTACCTCCTATTCGAAGTGCGGCACGTATAAAAATTTGCATTTTAAATTCTTTTTTCCGATTTCAATTTTATTTTAATATCAAACACACACAGGTGATTATGATTTATATATTTCGTTACGCGTTAGCAATTAAACAAACCGTCAGTTAAACAAATAATGCGATTTTGTTTCTAATTTAAACGCTTTATCACTTTGTTTTTGTGGTGACCTCCCAAACGACTGATAAAAAACGAGCGAAGATTAGCTTCCTCTGACTGAGCGAACGATCCGCGTACGTTGCCGGTTCGACTCAGACTGATTTAAAGTCTTATCGAAAACGAAAGTAAAGTACAACTAAAGCTACGACAACATCAACATCAACAATAGACAATAGACAATATTGTATTTGTGTATGCGAATTCATTAAAATAATTCATTTCGGTTGAATCGATTTTATAGTACGCTTCCTACACATCAACGAAATTTATTAGCATTGGATTTGGATTGATTCGCTTCTAAAGTCAGCTTGATTTTAGAATGTGTTAAGATTTAGAACGATTTAATTTGATTAAAATATATTTTCTTTATGCTCGCAGATACTTCAATACTTCTTTCACTTCTTAATAGATACATTTGATAAGTCTTTATTAATAAAATATTTTATTGAACTCGCAATTTGTGTTTGCATTAGAGAACTGTGTACTTATTGTACAAATTATGTAAATAAAAATATTTTTGTAAATCCTAAGTAAGTTTGTAGGGGCTACCCCTAGTAGTGTGCGAGACACGCCCCTTTTATATTGTCGTTGCCTTTTTTCTTTTTTATACTATTCACACAGAGTTTGAATAGTATTGTATTATCAGTTTGTCTGAAAGTTTGTAACGCATTAAAGGTGGCATCGTAGACGCCATAAAGTATATACGAGGCATATCCAGAAAGTAAGTGTACTGAATTTCTGTAGGTTTTAAAATGTTTTATTTAAACAAAAAAATTACGTGATACTTTAGTACATAATATAAGTTTTTTTTTCGACACAGTCACTATTCCTCTCTATGCAGGTGGTGAAACGAGGTATAAATTTTTTGATGGCTTCCTCGAAGTAGCTTCCCGCCAACCATTTGGGACCCACCTCGCGGACAGTTTCCGATATCCGAGGGTTTCTGTGATTGTTTCGTGTAGTAGAGATCTGGAGATTTGCGGAAACATCGCAGAAAGTTCATCCACAGTCAATCTGCGATCGTCACGGAGCGCATTTTCGATTTTTTTCACAATTTCGTCAGTTACAATTGAAGGTCATCCGCTCCTCTGATCATCATGCACAGACGTACGACCGTTTTTAAACTCGCGACACCACTAGTACACACTCGTACGATTCATAGCTTTATCACCATATGCAGGTTTCACCTCATTATAAATATCAAACGAGTTAAGGGATGACGTCGCGTATTTCGCACTTGGCGGGAGACTGCATTGACATTGTTCACGAAACGTGTTGTCGCGTCGACAGTTCTCAACGTACTTACCTCGAACCGGTCTCGTTGTAAAGGGGAGAAGTCAGGCTACACTGGCGTGTTGCCAACATGACGAAAATAAAATCCCTCCGGCCGTGAGAGCCTCAGTACACTTACTCTCTGGATATGCCTCGTATATTCTTGATCATATTGACTTGATCCATTGACGCAACTTGACAGACGGATACATTTTTAAAAACGACCAACAAAGTATACACACCATAGATCCATCATCTAAATTCTACGATCTCACAAAAAAAAAAACGTTAACTTAACTAACACAAACAACTACAAATTGCCGGACACAAGCGCGGTATATCATTACATCATCACCTCTGGTCAACCAATAGCAGAACCCAATCGTCGTTATTCTGGAGAAAAAATTCAGGTCATCAAACTTCAGGAATTTAAGACACTGCTTCAACTTGGCATAGTTCGTCCATCGAGCAGCTCCTGGTCTAGTCCAATACATCTGGTCAAGAAAAAAACCGGCAGCTGGCGTGCATGTGGCGACTATAGAAAACTAAACGATTGCACACAACCAGATCGGTATCTGATTTCATATATCGATGACATTAGCGACAAACTGTATGGGAAAAAAAGTTTTCCAAAATCGATGTCAACAAAGCATACTACAACATTCCGTTGAATACGGATGATATCGAAAAGACAGCCGTCAATACATCAGTTGGCTTGTTTGAGTTTACAGTAATGCCCTTGGACTCAGAAATGCAACTCAAAAATTCCAGCGCTACATGGACACCATATTCCGAGATGACGATTTCATTTTTTGTTATCTCGATGACATACTGGTATTTTCTTCAAACACAGAATAACATCAAAAACATTTACAAGCGGTTTTCGAAAAACTTCAACAGGCATGCTTAGCCATCAATGCTTCTAAATGTGAATTCGGCCAACACGAACTTACATTTCTGGGGTATCACATAACTTCTCTTGGTATTAAACCTCCACAGGGCCGATTTGTTGCGATCAAAAACTTTCCAAAGCCTTAAAACATTATGGATTTGAGATGCTTCCTTTTAGCACTTAACTTCTTTCGAAAATTTATTCCATACGCTTCAGGTTCACAAGCTATATTAAGCAGCCTTTGCAAGGAATCAAAGAAAAACCAAAAAAACGCCAGTCGAATGTACTCCGCTACTAGAAGTGGCATTTACACAAATTGCAAAACTAGTAATATCTGAAATCTGAAAATAAAGATAGATTTTACAAAATCTTAAATAAGTTTGGTTACGTTACTCACTATAACTCAATTTTCTTCTAGTTCAAAATATTTTTCTACTGAAGCAATAACCTCAAGTCCATCCTGTTCTTCATACTCTTCGTCGGACGAATTCTATGTGGAATCTGGATCATAATAAAAGTGGTGCTTGTAATAGAGATATAACTTCTGATGGTATGGTTTTTCTTTTGATTGTATTTGGTCGTACTTTTAAATAGGTAGTGGACAGGCAACGGATCAGAACTATTCATGGATCTATTGAAAACATCTGTGATATTGTCTAGCCCACTGCATCTTCTTACGTGGCTTCTTCTATCGCTCTTGTACAATTTATTTCGGGATTCGGATGCATGTTCCCCAAGGCAGCCAACAGGAGGTAAACAAGTATCTATTATTTGGTGCCCATGTACAAAGACTTTGTGAACAGGATACTTTTTCTGATATGCCACAAAAACTTTAGCACAGAAGGCTTTAAACTTTTCCGAGTTTATATCGTACTCGCAGTTAATTGTTGTTAAAATGATATGAAAACTTTGTAGAATATCATAATCAAAATTAAGAATTGATGATAGTAAAGCTGCATTGGAAACTGCTCTTCTCGCTGTGTTGCCATCATTGGAGTTTCCACTGCCATTTGAAAGAGACTTGTCCACATTTAGGCCCATTTCTTTCATCATTTGTAATTGTAACATTCTTTTTCGTGTTTTTAGTTTAAGCTTGCCGCAGTCCTTGACATGCCACTTCTCAAGCTCAATTCTATATGAGATTTTTAATACAAACTGGAAAAAAAGCGTAACCAAGCGTATAAAGCACTGATTCCATTTTGAAGAGTTTATGTCTTTAATGTTGAGCAATTGTTTTGGCTTCGCTCCACAGATTGGACAAAACTGACAAGAGTTGGTTCCTGACTATATATGGTTCCTGACTAGATATGTTTAAGGCTTTCCCATCTATTAGTGCCATGGGTCCAGTATATTCGACATATATATATATATATATATTTTTTTTTTCTTTAAATTTATACAAATATATTTGCTTGTTGCGCATCTGGGCATCCAAATTTTCCTTTTCTGCTAATATGAAAAGGAAAAATTCAATATTCAAAGGTTGGCAAAATCTAACAGATTGCGGAGCCATCAATTTCAATGGGACTATTGTAGTAAAGAACAGTGAACTGTCAATTGAAGGACTATCATGGATCTGGAAACGCTGTTTGTACAAACTCTGGCGGACGAACCATCATATTCATAGCTGAAGAATAACTGGCAATGTACCACATTGGGATGTGTTTCTAGGACCTCGTGTTGCATTTCGAGAATGCGGGAAGATGTATGATTCAAAAGATTTTGTAATGATACATGTGCTTTATTTTCAAAATATTCAATTCCTTCTGGCCTGAGTTTTAATTTAGAATTAAGTATGGCCGCATATGCCGGGTATATATCACAACCGTGATTTTTTGCATTTCCTTGTATATTTTTATACTGACTTTTTGTGAATCCATTTTCCAATAAAAAGGCAAGCACACTGTCAGCTGACATTTGTTTGGGCTCATCCGTAAAAAGTTTCTTTTTTATTTCATTAATACTCTCACAACTCCCAGCTGGTTTCAAAACAACAGCCAAATCTTTTTCATTTCATTTTTTAGCTGAAACTGTGACAGCATGTATGAGTAAGGGAGATAAGTTGTTATTCTCCTCTGAAAGTTCCGCGGCAAATTTTCTTTTCAGACGAGGACCAGCGCTTTCGTAATCACATTTTGGGCGACCCATTTTATTTGCTAACGCATAATGACCAGTGATTTCTATGAATATGCTTTTGGCAAGCCATTTTGAGTGCTTTCCCTTAAATCTTTCCAGAGTTGAATTACACTTCGGGAAGTGTTTATTAATATAAATGACGAAGGCTTTCACTTTTTCATTTATTGACCTAATATTCTAGTAATTTAAATGTTTTTGTGTGATATTTCGGAATATGTGCTGTTGTACTGCGTCTCCTAAGCGATTGTTGTTGCTCCAAATGTCTACCAGCTCAGCACGACTAAACACATATTGTAGTAGAAAAATTTGATTTTTCCGAAATCGTGTGGATTCGGACAAAGAGGATTGGTTTCTCATTAATCTGCACACTTTGGTTAATAACTTCTCACTTAAAACTTTTTGCAACGCTTTGCCATGCAAAAGTACTGATCCACGAAACACAACTACACTTGTTAAACTCATTCTAAAAATACACATAGACAAAAGACGGTACAATTGGACAGAAACTCATAACAACGACACAAATATTGGTAAACTATAGTTTTACATACCTGGACAATAGTTTTCCATAGTAATCCTTTTCACTTTTGTGTAAACTTTCGCCAGAACAAACAATGAAAGTTGTAAAATTTTTCCCGCCAATTTCATACAAAACGTGTGGTACCTAATCAGTTGACTTTAACAGCGCGCAAAACAGAACAGTATTGCTCCACATTTTAAAGTTAAATATTTTTGTATCTAACTAGGGTGTGTAAAAATTAAACATCAACAAAATTTTAAAATACTTAACAAAAAAAATAAAATTGACTCTATGCCAAAAAAAAAAAACGGGAAAAAAACCACAGTGAAACGGTAACACTACAAGAAATCCAAGCACAGCTACAAACTGATGACGAATTGCAACAAATTCTTCAAGGTAACACTTCGCTTCAATTGCAACTCATAAAATTACCGCCAGACATTGAAATTTACTCTGATGCAACCACAAGTTCACTACGTCCATATGTACCAAATTCGCTTCGTAAAAAAATTTTCAACTTTGTACACGCATTTTCTCATTCTGGCAAACGCACAACTATCAAACAAATTCAAGAAAAGTATGTGTGGCCAGCAATGCGAAACAATATCAACCAATGGATCAACGAGTGCAACCACTGCCAACGCTCAAAACTTCAACGACACAATCAGCTCATTCGCAAACATTTTCGTCCAGTGGAACAACGATTCGACCATGTCCACATTGACATCATCATCGTTCCAGAGTACAAAGGTTACAAATACGGCCTTACAATGAACGATAGGTTCACACGAGGGCCAGAGATTGTTCAGCTTTAAGACATGTCAGCTGAAACCGTTGCAACAGCATTCTACAAAGCATGGATTCGCAGATTTGGAGCCTCAAAGACGATTTCAACGGACCAGGGCACTCAATTCGAATCATCATTATTTCAAACACTATCTAGCTAAACTAGCATGGTAGGAGCACAACGCATACGTACATCACCATACCAAACAGCTTCAAACGGCATGATAGAACGATGGCATCGATCGCTAAAATCAGCGTTAATGTGCAATCGTCCGACACCTTGGTTAGAAATTCTACCCACATTCGGACATGTTACAAAAACGACATCAACTCATCAGCAGCAGAAATGTTATATGGAACAGACATCCGTCTTCTACAGAATTAGATGAAGTATCTGACCCAACACGACAGACGGATGAACGGACGAACATGGCTAAATCGACTCAGTTTTCGATACATATCAAGAATATGTATTTTATGGGGTCTATCACGCCCCATTCTGCCTGTTATATACATTTGCACAAAACTATTATACCCTTATCCTTTTATGTATAGGGTATAAAAATTGGTTTAATTCAAACATGTTCGATAAAACAAAATAAACAAATATTGTGTAACTTATGGTTATAAAAACGGTCCATACTCACTGTTAAACAAATATTTAAAAAATTAATGGAATAGGGCGCAGATGAACTCACAGACACAGACACAGACGGACGGACATGGTGAGATCGACTCGTCTTGCCATGCTAATCGAGAATATAATGCTTCCTTTAGTGCGTTCAGTGTGTGATTGAATGAATGTTTGTTTTGTTCGAACCTTCTCGTGCAGTGCTTTAATTTGTAGTACTCTGCTTTGATTTTGTTACACATTAACTTAATCGAGTGAATTGAAATTTGACATGCACGTGCGTATCCGATGATAATAAATGCTAGAATAATATCTACCAAAGAAACAAAAAAACAAATACGTAATTGACTCATTCCAATATTATTTCGATTTAAAGTTCTGTATCTCTCAAAAAAAAAAAAGAAAAAAAAACCTGTATCTCTTCTCTCCTACTTTAATTACTCCCCATCATAAGAGTGTGCAGACTAGCATTTAATCAGGCCCATCGACTACATTTTGGGGTAAAAAACACAAATGCATACTATTTTGCTTTTATATCCTAGCAGAGTGATGAAGTTTTGCAGAACCTTCAACAGTCGCGCCTCTTTGAATATACTCGTATTTATTTAAATCTAGTTTATTTTATTTCGAGTAGGCGAACACACATTTGAATTTGCGGAGTGCAACCCAAAAAACTTGACACAACCGATTTTATTAATTGATTGCCTTCTTAATCAATTATTCGCAATGATTCATTAGAAGAGCACATACATATGTATGTAAGTATATGTGTATCGCTCTGAAATTAAGCTATGATAAATTAATTAAATTGAATTTGTTGTATTTCATTAGTATTGATGTCCAATTGTGATTAAAAGGCGGCTCTGGCTTTAGGGTGATTTTGTTTTTTTTAATACGATAATTTTCTATGTACATACTCGTATACTAGGGGCCATTTTCAAATTGCCATTGCCAAGATATACTTTTGGGGGAATAATATTGAGTACTGCATTTCACGACTTTACGACTTCACGACTTGTAAGTAATTCATTTCGAGTAGCCCTGCAGTATAAATCGATATTTTTGTCTGTTATCGGTCAACTTTTGCCTGTTATGTTACTTTTGTCTTATTTATCGGTCAGTTGTAACATGCTGAACAGGTTAAGTCCATGAATTTGCAGAAATGTAACCGCATACAAAGTATAAATTGGAAGAAAAAATTGGATGAGAGTGAGCGCCGTCGCAGTAGAAAAAGACGAGCCAATCCATGAATATGCACGTTTTCATTCCAAATTTTAATAAAACATTTAATTTTTTTGATTGTTCTCATTTTGCTTTTGCTTTGCTTTGCTTTGTTATTGAAACTGTGGCGACAAGTTGGCAGCTATCTTTGAAATATATATATTTGTTGGTCGAATTATTCAGTACATTTATATGGTTAACAACAGTCGTGACATTGAAAACTAGGATATAGTGTTAAAAAAATGACCTATAAAGATATAGGCAAGTCGTGAAAATGGCGCTAAGTATTGTTTGTGTCCATGTGATATAGGCTTTTTATTTATTTTTATTATGCGAAATGCCAAATATTATGAGGTATAGGTTCGGGTACAATTACAGTCATCGGATAGACAAAACGACGGATATGGCATGAATGACTTCCCTCATCGAGCTAATTGGGCTTCATCTCGAGTGCTGGTTTTCCACAGACTTTTTCTATGTATTTTGGCGCGTATATTCCAAAAATGCAAACAGCATTGTTTTCCTAAGGACCTTTTCCGAGATATCCTCAAAAACACGTTTTTCATACTTTATTTCATTTATTATATTTGCTTGTAGGTATCTCCACTTTAACCGCAGAGTTGAGGCCAATGGGTTGGAGTGATGAGCAAGGCATGATGATTGATCTCCTGCATAACTGTGCGTACCCCAAGATATTTATGAATAAAATTATTTCGTACAAATTAATCAGCTTCAAAGATACATCAAAGGGATTTAGACTGCATCACTTTTACTTTGATTAAATTGGATTTAGCAGTTGTGTCCCGGAATTTAATACCATTTCACCAGGAAAGAACAACAATTTGAGGATAAACTAGTACCTTATTTGCCACAGAAAATTTACTATCGCTGCGTAATAGCCAATTAAGCCATTTTAGCTCTCCATAACATATTCGTACAACACCGGAGCTGTGAGGTTGCCATGTGAGACGTTTGACGAGAACCAAACAAAGGTAGGGTACTTGATTGACTTGTGGAATGAAACATCCATTATAGCGAATAGGTGGACTACTGCCACGTCTAAGCGAAAATACAGACTAATTGCTCTTTCTGAATTAATCTTGTTATTCAGCAAAATGTTCTTTGTCCTATCCTAAAGAAAGGAGACCCTGCTGTAGAACGGCCGGGGACGTTCTACAGCGGACGCTGGTGATATAGACATCATTGGCATCAACGAACGGCGAGTAAGCAGGGCATTCTCGGAGATTGAGAAACAGTCACATCTCATGGGCCTAGCGGTGAACGAGGACAATACGAAGTACTGGGTGTCCACACGCAGACCATCAGCTCGTCTTGGACGGTCTGTGAGTATAGCGAATTTCAACTTCAATGTTGTAGAAAACTTTGTCTATCTGGGAACAGAAATTACCAGCGACAACAACGTTAGCCGAGAGATCAGACGAAGAATCACGCTTGCTAATCGCTGCTACTTTGGGCTCAACAATCAAATTAGAAGTAGTGCCTTCTCTCGAACTACGAAGATAAAAATCTATAAGACACTGATAATCCCGGGGTTGCTGTATGGCGCGGAAGCATGGACCCTGTCATCAACGGATACATCATCTTTAGGAGTGTTCGAGGGAAAGATTCTTCTTAGGATTTTTGGTCCCCTTAGAGTTGGCGTCGAGTTTAGGACCCGTATGAGCTGTATTCCAGCGGCTGCACTGGGCTGGTTACCTCATCCGGATGAACCTCGAAGCTCCAGCACTAAAGATTTACGACGGAAACCTGTACTTGATTGTTAGACGGCGTCAGAGAGGACGTCCGAGCTTAAGATGGCAAGATCAGGTCTATGTTGTAGAGCCACCTAAATAAGTAAGTAAGTTCCAAATACGACTGCAAATAGTCCGCAGCGCAAACAGGCGCTGAATCAGCTATCATTATGCCATCATCGTTGGTAGTTTGAATTTCAGCTGTATATACTGATCCAAGAACACTGCGGTAGTATTGACTTAATTTTTTGCAGTAGTCCAACCAATCGCACTCTGTCAAATGCCTGCTTCCCATCTTAAAATACAGCGAAGCAGTATTGCTTGCACTCCATCGTTTGAAGGGATTATTGAAGTTGCTCTGGACTGGTGGACTGGTATGACTCCTTTGCTGCCTGTTAGCTTGAAATATTCTCTCAAATATTTTGGAGAAGGTCGGAAGTAAACTAATCGGCATAACGACAGCTGCACACTTTCCCTGAGATGAGATGTGACAGAGTCGAAACATGGCATTGAATAGAATGCCTTGTCAGGGAGTGCTTTGACTGCTCTGCCGTCAATTCTATCGTAGCCAGGAGATTTCTTGATTTTCAAGTTCTTTAGCTGGTTCTTGACTTCATCTAAGGTAACATATCATCGGCGGTGTCACAGATACATATCTCTAGACAAAGTTCCGCCTGGTGATTTGAATTTCAGAGAAATTTCGTAGGTGTCACAGAAATCTCGTAGATTTCATTAAAAGCAGTGTTTAATGCTGCGCAGAGTTGTCGTAGAAAACAAAAATAAAATACAGACCACGTAAATGAAATTTTTTGAAGATTTACTGAAGAACATTGTGAAGGCCTTTATTTGGTGTGATGTGTCTGAATTTCTTATTTTAATAATATATTTATTTTAGAAAATACCCAAAACTAAATTATGATTTATGTTGAGAGAAAAAATTAATTTTGTTTTGGCATCTGTTCTGTTTTGGCCTCTAATCTGTGCCACCTACGGAATCCATTTGTGTCTGAATTGGAGTGAAAGAGATTTCTCTGATACCCCAGCATGTGTCTCGGCCACATCTGTCTCGTCAATATCTGCCAGATGAAATACTCTAAAACGTCTCTCAAGCTCGTCACCGAAGGCATACGTCTTTTCCTTATGTGAAAGAAAGAAAAAATTTAAAAGGTACACGGAAATTTGAAAAATTGTAAAAAAACTGAATGCTCTTTTCTATGGGATTTTTATATGAACTCAGTACCATAATTCTCGATTCGAACGATGAATATGCGTAATTCTTTTAAATAAAGAAGTTTTACATACAAAAGCAGAAATGTGTTTTCAAGTTGATTTTGATAAATAAAAAAGTATGAATAGTTTTTGTGGCTTTTTTCCTGTAAGTATGGCCGTCTTGCAAGCTTGAGGTCCAATTGTTTTTTTATTTTCTTATTTTTGTAATCCAATATTACACGCCGAAGAGGATCGAAATATATTGGATTATAAAAAATAAGAAAATAAAAAAAAAATTGTTTTTTATTGAATTGGACCTCGAGCCTGCAAACCAACCATCTATACTAATATTATAAAGAGGTAAGGTTTGTGAGTTTGTGAATTTGTGAGTTTTTGAGTTTGTGAGGTTGTAGGGATCTACTGATACCAACAGAAAGCCACGTTATTTGAGAGTGTTATAGGCAATATATTAACCCGAAAAATGAAAAGACTTTTTCGTGGTAGTCGGCTTTGCAAAGTAAGTCGGAGAAAAAACGGTCGAACGAAAAAGTCTCTTATGAAAGCTGCCTTAACGATGAGAGATATATGATTGAGTTCTAGAGAAATTGAGTTGTAGAGCTTGATAATGCCTACAAAAAAGTCAGCGACAGCATATGTCTAACTTTTATATTTAAGTCACAAAAAGTAGTTATTTATATTAGAAAAATAGTATTAAAATTAATAATAAAATTCATATATAAATTAATGGGGTCGTGGAGGGCATGGGAGGTAGTGGAAGGGGAAGGGAAAGAAGTGGTATGGGTCGTGGTGGTAGGGGAGGAGGTGATAGGGAAAGGGGTAAAAAAAAATAATTTCATGAAGAAAATTTATAGTTTTTGGTTCTACTTTTTAGGGCCACTTTGACGACTTACAAATATGTTAAGAAATACGCATTTCCAAGATAAAAATATATTTAGTAGTAAATTTCAAGTAGATAACCTTTATCTCGAACTCGCACATTCACAAGCTGTTACCTGGTACCCAGACTTTTGTTGTTGTAAGCAGATTGATTTAAATGCGACCACCTTGGCATTTATGTGGATCCTAAACTGGTCATTAGTAGAGAAAGAGCCGGTTTTAGGTTGGCCGGGGCTTATTTTCAAACGTTAAGGGAAAAGGTGTAAAACATTTAATAAAATGTAATAATTATTGCGATTTTCTTTGAAGATTATAAAAGATAAGTAACAGATAATGTCGAGCCTGTCTTAAACTTACACGTAATCTATTTTTGATGAGTTTAATTTTTGAGAACGATCTTTCTTCAGTACAGTTAGTCACCATTATGGACAAGTAGATACGATAAACTATTTCCGTATTAGAAAAAGTTGACCGTAAATCGATTTCAATGATATTTCCATTGGTTCTTCGCCAAGCCGTTCATAAAGCTTCGATAATTCGGTAAGTTGTAAAAATTCGTTAGTAAGAGTTGATTACAAATCCTCTCGGTAAGAATCGACTATATTTTTCGCTATTACATGCAGCTTTTCAGGTGACATTTTTGTAAGCTCATACAGAAAGCCAACTGCATATGCTGATATTCTTTGTCATAGGGACGTGATTATGGAGTCCACAACTGGATGAAAACCTTCGATGCGAGATTTATCTCATGATTACAGATAGACTGCAGTTGATTTTCCGTAATCAAATTGTGCGTGCTCTTCAGTTTTTGACCCATTTTTATACTATTCGTACATAGTGTGAAGTGATATTATCAGTTTGTCTGAAAGTTTCTATTGCAAAGGTGGCATTATGTATATATATTCTTGATCAGCTCGACGAGATTTTTATAATATCTAGTTGTAACTTTGCAATTAGACTTCTTTTGAAGTCATATATATTATCCATATTGACCAGCAACGCCAACTTTTTGGGGTAGCCCCTATACAAACCCCGCGATCACTATTGAATTTTTGTAAGAAAAAGTTTTTTATTGTAGTCAATATCAACTTAATAATTGATATGGTAACTTCTACTGGACGGACGCATCACATAAACATCAATGGGTGTGAACCCCACTTTTTTTATGTAGCCCACATGCAAACCTATTGCAAACTTCTTTCTTTCTTTTTTTAAATCAATATTAACTTGAAATTCGGTGTGGTGGCTTTTTAAGGTCAGCCGCTTCATATACATTTACTAATGGGCGTGTCACGCCTAATTTTTTGTTTAGCCCCTATAAAAACCCATTGCATATTTTTTGTGCTTTTGTATGAAAAAATTCTTTTATTTAGTCAATATTAGCTTGATATTCCATATGGTGGCTTCTTATGGATGGTAGCTTCACACGCTTCACACGCTTCACACGCTTCACATACTGATTTAAGAGTAAGACTGAGTACCATGGAGAAACTTTACAAATATCTACTGTTGCTATTGAATCTTTCAAGAATATAGTCATCAGATTTTTATGTAAAATTTAAAGCAAACATTTTTAAATATTCAAATTTAAATGGGGCAGGCAATGATGGCTTCCCATATCCTGCTGTCTATTTGGTGACTTTGAAGTTTTTATGTATTCCCCCATTCATTTTTCCTTTGGGTATTTATAGTTTCTGGCCTCAGCGTTCAAGGAACTGGTGATTTCAGCTGAAGCGGAAGCGGACGCCATAATTCACGCGTCATGACAGTTCACAGATTAGAACTGTTTAGCACGCAGTGCGATGGGCACTGGGCGTTTGGGCGTATTCGTTACAGAGTTTGTCCAACCAGACATAAACTGACTGTAGAATTAACTAGTGCGCAAGTATCTAATATTATTAATAGTAAGCATAAACGAATAGAAGAAGCATTGAGACACGAATGCGGGTCAACGAACATTAAGTGATTAAGGAGATTAGATAAAACACTCAACTAGGTCGAAAAGTCATCGAGTTCGTTGACATGAGCAATGATAATTTAGATAAATGAATTCGGCTCGACATATTGCAAAAAAAAAAAAAGAAAACAATTGTAAAGCTAAAGCACGGAAGCGCAGAATAATAAATGAATGAATATGAACTCCGTGCCGAACTTAAATGATTTGTAGGTCACTTCGGTTAGAACGAAGCATCAATTAGAGCACAATTATTTAATTTGCTTTACTTTAATGAAGACATTAAACATAATGCGGCCAGCACACCTTGTACAATGCCAGGACCAATGAAGAATAGCGGTTTAAGCCTCGTTCTTGAAAGATGTATACTATACTCATAAAATTGCTTATAGCTGTAATACGTATACACTTTGTGGCGTTATTGCTATTAAAGTTTTATTTGGCTAATTAAAAGACTAACACTCATGAAACTTAAACTGCTGTTTGTCCTATATAAACACATATGCCCCGTTAAACTGTGAACTGCAACTACAACTAAAATGTATCTACAAAATGTAATATGTACTCGGGTGTACATCCGTGTACACTCGTCTATATTTGACAGACTTAGTTAGTGTCACTATTTTATTTGATTGTATACCCCAAGGACATTTATGCGGACTAATTTGGCTGACGCCAGCAGATTGAAACAATTGAAACAATTTTCATATGAATTGAGTACGTCGGCAAATATTTATTGTATTTAATGAAAAATGCGTCAAAATTCTACGAAATGATTCGGTGTAGTTGAGCGAATCTGTCAAACTTCTACATTTAAAAATAGTGAGGCAAAACTGTGTTTAGTAATTGACGAAAATTTTAAATATTTGCTTTACTAGAAGTTAGCACACCTTCAAATTAGTAGCATGACAGCTGCTATTAAAGGAACATAAATTTTCAATATATAATGTTACAGCAAGGACAAGCTAAAATTTGGATGAAACTCGAGCTAGCTGATTTTAACACTTTGACGACCGCTCCTGAACCACTATGAAATTCGCGAATTTGGCACCGGATATGAGTACAGTGAACTTAAATTAGTAAAGAATAGTGTTGCGAAAAAAAATGTTTTACAAAAATCTGCGTAAAAAATCGCAAATCGAATGAGACCTATATGTCCCGATGGTCGTCAACGTTAAAAATGAATGCGACTTCTTTCGCAAGTTGACAGTATGCGAAAGCATTTATTCCGATGACTTGTAACCGTTGACGAACATTTGGATACAGTCAGAATGGGTGGTCGAGTTGACTATCCTTTTTTTTTTTTTGGAACGAGGAAGATTAAACAAAATTTCTCCCAAAAACTTTGGACCTGTAGCTCCACACACCTCCAAAATATTGAAACTCGAGCAAGGAAAAGGGCGAGAAAAATTTTTGTTTCGACTTTGTGGTTGTCTGTTAGGCAAAAGTATGATTCTGCCCTTGAAAAGTAGATTCATTCATTACCTTGTTGAGGAAAATCGATTCAATTGTTTTTCCAGGAAAAATGCGACGGTAAAAGGTAACCGGTTTGCCAGTGGCCGTTCAAGTGCTAAATTAAATTAATGAAAATTGCACTCGAATCGATTTCTAATTACTACTAGTCGGGTTTTTTGTTGCAATCGAACATTCCTTGTAGCGATTTTGACCTAAAGCACTCAAAATCAAATATAATCAAATTATTTTGCATTGCAGATCCCCCGGTCTAAATTTATGCGCACTGCAGTCTTTACATAATGACTTTTCAGCCATCATTTTGTAGTTTTTTATGATCTCTGCAAGTCGCTATAGACCACCGCAGACATTCCTAAAATCGAGCGGAGCCTGTACGGTGGCTGTACGGTGTATGCGTCATCATTAAGCATCTAGGTGACACAGTAGAGCACTGTCTTTAAAAGTTTGGGAATTTCTACACAAATTATAACTTTTAAATTTAGCTGATTTGTTTAAATTTAGTGGAAAGTTTAATGCTGCAAAGCTTTTCGATGATTCGCTGCATCTGAACTCTGAATTTAGGGTGGGATCCACATACTTCAGAGAGTCAAAGGCAACTAAGCAAGCTTTCAAAATTCAGATCTACCAACGGTTTTGACTTAGAAAACCTTATTTTGCTTCTCATCGGTAGAGTAAAATCAGTTTCTCTACTCAATGGTTATTCTACATACCTATGCTGACGCGAACTGGGCCCAATATGGGAGACCAGCTGTTAAAAATCGAACTGGGCAATTTGTGCTTTTGAACATTAATTAATTTTTAATTATATAAAATTTTTGTTTATATTGCAATGCAAACTGATTTTGCTGTGTTTATTAATCATATATGTAGATAGCTAAACATACATTTTTTAAACAAGAATAAACTTTTACAATTGAGTTTAATAATCAAATACATGTGTTATTGATAAAATTGCCGTTGCTTGCTTTTTTGAATATGTTGTATCTAAGGAATTCGATGTATTTGTCTCGATTTATTTAGAAATATTTATTTTTTTTCCCGACATTTTCTCTGCTCTCATTATTATTCACCGTGCTTTGGGTTTCGCTGCCGCATAAATTATTCAGAAGTAATTTCGTTAAAGTGCTCCGCTTTTCACTTTCAGATTTAGTTCGCGGTTTGAATTTGTTTGACATTGAAAATTTAATTTGCTTTGTCCAAATGAATTCAAATTGTAATTTTTTGGTAATTTTGGTAAATTGGAAAAGGGTTCTTATATACTAGCAATGGCTACCGTATATTATCAATTATAACTGTGACTGTGTTATGCAGAAAACCGTTAAAATATTTGCACAATAATAAGTTAGCTGCTTAATATTTACTAAAGTTCCAGTGGTTCTTCTGTCATAAAAGTACCTAATACTAAAAATAAAAAAAATTGTAAAGGGCATCACAGAAAACACATTCCAAAATTCCTTGATAAAACTAAGTTTTAAGTGTTTTGAGACGATTGATTTGAAAGCAGCAAGATTTAACTTTGTAACTGCATAAACTGCTTGCAAATTGTAACATACGCTAAAATTGGATATAAAAGCCAGAAAGTTAAAAAAATAGCCAAAAAGTACAAAAACAATTTGTATTTATTTAGTCGAACATGTTTGAATTAAAGGAATTATAAATGTTAGAGTAAAGCATCAATGCAAAAATGTAAAAACTGAAGTAAAACACCAGCGTTGCCGAGCAAAAAGGGCAATTGTGGAGAGAGAGAGAGAGAGAGAGAGAGAGAGAGAGAGAAATCGTTAACTTCGGTAGAACCGAAGATTTAACGGTTCCTTCGAAGTTAACGATTTTTCTTATTATTTATTATAAACTAGCTTGTACCCGGCGCGTTGCTGCCTCTCCTCCCCTCTGCAACTCCTTCCCCTTGCCCCACCTTCCCCATGCCCTTCTACTCTACTTCCACTTCTCCCACCCCTCTTCTCCTGTCCCTTCCACCCTTTCACCAACCACCCTTAGGCTCCACCATTCCTCTTCCCCTACCTCTCCTTACTCCCCCCTTTTCCCCTGCCCCTTTTGATCCCATTAACATGTATACAACACTTCATCCCTCTATCTTAAATGGTTCCCAGTACGTTGCTGCCATTCCCCCTGCCTCTCCTAGCACAATTCACCTTTCCCTACTACCGCTTCCCCTACCACCTCTTCCCCAACCACCATGTCTCATACCACTTCTTCCCCCTACCCCCTGAATTGCAAAACAAATGAAAATAATAAGAGAAATTAATTTTATTTATTTACGAATGAAACACTGACAAAAAAAAAGAGAAAGTGACTGTCAAACAAATGTTGTTGCTGTACTCTATCGTTATTAGAAAAATCTAAAAAAAATGTTCTGTTTATTCTGTTTATTATTAATCGCCACAGGATTACCCACGGGACTATGAATATTGCCACAAAATTTGATCAAAATCGGTTGATCGGTTTCGGAGTCTATAGGGAATATACATACATACATACATAATTCCATTTTCATATATACAGATATTTTTCTTTACTAAAAACATTTATTTTATTGATGTAAATTTTTAAAATCTGCATACTGCTTTGTTCCCGTACTCACAAATTTGTTCGCTTTCAAATCGAGTAAAAACCGAACGATTTGCATTAAGCTGTTCCGGTTTCCGAACGATTTGCATTCGTTTTCAATCCGAAAGTCTCACTCCCAAAATGAATCAAAATGAAAAAATTGAACAGCTGCCTGTGTTAAATAATGAAAGCAGAGTTGGCTGCTGCCACACTATGAACAATTGGTAAGCATTGTCATACTATTTTACTATTTTACATAAAATATAAAACGTTTTTAAGCAATCGATCTGAAATTGGGGGGTATAAATTCTACCTATGTTCATAGGTTCAACATATGCCACAACTAGCACGCCATTCCCACTTTTAGGGGTAGCCACCATACTAACCAAACGCCCACTTTTCGAATTTTGTATAAAATGTATTGACGTTCAGTCGATTCCTAAGCGGATTGGAAATGAACTTGACGCCTGAAAACAAACGCTCTACACTTTCTTGCGTAGCTGGAACTGCGAGAGTAACTTTGGACAGTTCGAATAGTTCTGTAAAATTTGTGGAATTAATTAACTGTATATCTATGGTAGCAGTTTTTTTGTTTTATTTTGAACATTATGCATAAGTACACTGTGCATAAGTAAATATTTTTCTTAAAAAAAAAAAAAAATGATAATGAGAACCGAAACTATTTCGGCAGAAATGTTTTGGTTCCGGTACGGTTCTTTCATTTTATTTTTTGTCGGAAAAGGTTACGCTATAAAAAAATTGATATGTCGGTTCTGGTTTCGGGTGTTTATAAAAATCAGTTAATAACGGTTAACGGTTCCGGTTGTGGTTCCAGTTTTATACCCTCGTTTTAACACATTTTATTTATTCTGTTTTAAATGCACACAACCCTACCAAATTTAATTTCTACAGTCTCGCATAAAAGTGAAAAACGATATAGCTTTACCAAAGAATTCGGTTTGGCTGCTGTAATGGTTGGTTAGAAATTGATGTGTTAATTAAAACAAGAAAAAACGGTAACTTCGGTTGTGAACAGAAGTTCTAATACCATTCACACGAAATTTTAAATCGTATTGTAAAACATCAACGTGGCCCAAAAAGCGGGCGGTACACGCCCACTAGTAGATGTGCATGAAGCGACCTTCTATAAGATGCCTCCACTCGAATGCTGTGGGTTTGTATAGGAGTACCTCAAAAAGTAGGCGGGACACGCCCATTTCTATATGCATATGAAGCGGTTGTTCACTAAGATCCACCAAATCGAAGTTCGAGCTAGTATTGATTTAAATAAATAAGTTTTTCATATAACAAATACAAAAGTGGTTGGTGGGTTTGTATGGGTGCCATACAAAGGACACGCCCATTAGTCATAACATAGTACATGATGCTAAGCAGCTGTTCATGAAAAGGTACAACATCGCATTTCAACGTAATATTGACTTTAATAATGAAATTTTTCATAGTACAAACACAAAAGTGGGCAGTAGTTTTGTATGGGGACTACCCCATTAATGTATTTACTTGTGAAGCTATCATATCAATTATTAAGTTGATATTGACTACAATAAAAACGTTTTTCATACAAAAATTCAAAAGTGGGCGTTGGGTACTTGATACTTTATTAAACTGCAGTAAAAGAAGTGTATTCGCCAATTTTCAACTGAATATCATAAAAAGTGGTTCCCAAAAAAATGCGCAACAACAGACAAACGGACATAACTAGATCCACTCATCATGTCGAGCTAATCAAGAATATATAAACTTTATGGGGTCTACGATGCATCTTTTAATGTGTTACAAACTTTCAGACGAACTGATAATACCATTTCACACTATGTGTGAATGGTATAAAAGTAGCATTCATTATTAATATTATTCACTAAATTTAATATAACTGCAACAGTAGAACGTTTAACATATGACAGAATGATATTTAACTATTTCCCAACCACTATTTGCACATATTAATGAGAAAAAAGTAATTTACTTTTGAAACCATATGCTCCAAGCCTAGTGAATTGAAACCGAAAATTTTATTCCTTTTGTAAGCACTGTTTTTTTTTTTTTGGAATGGGCGCTGCAATCAGTAATGGTTGGCACTATATCTACAAAATATCTACAAATCTGATGACTACTTAAAATTCCATGTTCTCGCCTCAATTCACAAGATCTTTGTTAGGAGCCCATATCCTGTTGCGGGAGCCTAGTGACCTAGTACCGAATATCTCCCACACTCTCTTTTGTACCATTTTAAGCTAGTCCTCTCCAGAAAATGGCACAAAAAAGAAGATATTCCAGAAACTGATGGCGGTTTCCTCAAGTACGGAATTAGTTTCAAAGAACTGTAATAAGGATATGCCACTTGGAATATATACAAATCAGGTGACCACCAAAAATACCCTGTTCCCGCCTCAATTCCCATGATTTTTGTAAGGTACCCATATACTGTTGCGGGAGCCTAGTGATACCGACTATCTCTCACACTCTCCTCTGATTTTTTTGTTAATTTTAAGCTAATCCTCTCCAGAAAATGACACAAAAAAGAAGATATTCCAGAAACTGATGGCGGTTTCCTGAAGTACGGAATTAGTATCAAAGAACTGTAATAAGGATATGCCACTTGGAATATATACAAATCAGGTGACCACCTAATATAACCTGTTCCCGCGTCAATTCCCATGATTTTTGTAAGGAGCCCATATCCTGTTGCCCGAGCCCAATGATTCCGACTATCTCCCACACTCTCGAATGGTTTTTTGTACCATTTTAAGCTAATCCTCTCCAGAAAATGGCATTACAAAGCATAATTTTGACAACTCGAAGTTTTTTCTTTAAATGTTTTCTTAGTATACAAGCGTGATAGCTTTTTGCGATTCAATCTTTATGGAAACCGTAAAAGAAAAGCTGGTAGTAGCCGTTAACAATAGACTACAGCCGTTACAATATATACTTCATCCAAATCCCGTCAATACAAATGAGAAGACGCAATGTATAAACATAAGGTCACATTAACCTCACGAGGATTGGTTGAGGTGGAACGGTATTTAGCTGAAAATATCATTCCACGAAACTTCAACCCCTGTAAGTGGTAGCATGCTAATGGGTATAAATACCCCAACCTTAAAGAAGTCGCACGTGAAAAGCTATGTTGTCTGGGATCGTCTGTACCAAGTGAAAGATTCTTTTCAAAAGCTGGCCTTGTTCTAAATGAAAGAAGAATGCGATTAAAAGATGATAAACTTAAAATGATCTTATTTGTTAATGTAAATTACAAATTTATTGAAAAATAACGTAAATTAAATAAGACTGTACGACAACATATATAGTAATGTAAATGTCCATGTGGTGCTAATTGGCTTTTGTCCATGGTATCCTATAGTCGTGATGCAAATTATTGCCTGTACGTTTATTGCCGTGCGTTTATGTAAAAACTTGTAAACAAAAATGTTTGACATAACATTGAAGGACACGGTCCTAAGAAAACTTTGTTTGTTGATAATTTTTTAGTGATATTTATTTTGAAGTGTTATATTAAACAGTCTTATTTGAATGTTTTTTACAAAATTGAAAAAGAAAAATTGTTAAGCACAAAGTAATAGTAAGAATGTAAGGAAACATTAGTTTTGTTTAATAAAATAAATGGATAAAAAGACATTTTTTTTTTGCTTTTTTTTTTTTTTTTGCAGCGATCACAGTAGCAGTTCAATATCACGATGATTTGAAAGTAGCAGGCACGATAATCACTGTTACTCAAAAATCACTGATTAGCTCATCTCTAGTTGACATAGTGCAGCGAATTTTCCAGCGACTGCACTACTCTGGCCATTTGATCCGGATGGACAGCGAAGCTCAAGACTAAAGCTTACGAGGGTAAAATAAGCTTAATTTGTGTACAATGTCAGAGAAGGCTTGCTTGGTATTGATAACAACTGGCAACTGCGCGCACTAAACTATAGCGGCTGATGCGCCGTCCTTAATGCGGCCATGGTCGATGAATGGCTGTAGCGAGACATAAGTAAGTAGGACATTTTCAATACCAGCTGCGCTGCGCAGCTTACTCTAAATCCGACCAACATCTACATCTATATTAACATCTATCGAACATCTGTATGTGCGAGTATATGCCAACAGCAGAGGAATCTAACTCTTGACAAGGCAATTTAATCTAACCTACATACTCTGCAATGCCCAAAATTGAATACACCATGAAGCATCATCTAGAAAGAAAAAAATCAATGAATTAAAATGCGCGTAATGAAAAATGTTAACAAAAAAAGTCATTTCAGGCTTAGGTTTTATTGTACAGACGTCACACGCTGCGTATGCGTGTTCAAAAAGTGTGGAAACATTGCGTAACGCGATGAATGAGAGAGTTTTTTTCTGTTCTTTTCTTTTTTTTTCCGCCATTATAAAAGCGAACATGAACGTGTCCGTGAATTAATTAATGCTATAATACGTGGAAAATCCATCACATACCGACAGACACACACAGCCAGACACACAAACAGCTGTTGGCATATAAAAGTCAGAAAGAATATAAAAAAAAGGCAAGGGTATAAATAAAGGACGAAAGAAAGGAAAGAAAAAAAATATTCAAAAGATGTCAAGAGTCGCGTCAGTTGCCGCCGCTGCAAACCGGAAATGACATTTGCTCGACGCACATTTGAACATTGCACAGTTTCCATTTCCCATTTCCCAGTTGCGTCTGCAATGAAAAACTATTGCAGGAGAGCATGTTAGAGTAAGAACAGTATGGATAATAGAAACAGAGAGAGAGAGAGACAGCCAACTGATATGGTTAAAATGACCAATGGGGTCTCTTTTATCAATGAAACATTTTCACAGCGCTGTGGCAGACAGCGTCGCTGCAGGCAATTGTCAACGGGCAAACATATTTAATGAAAGAACATCTGCGAGGTGTGATAGAAAAGTAACGTTTTAGTTGAATTCTTGGTATTATTTATCAAATAAAAAAACTTCTTCAAGTGACGAAAGCCTACCAACAATTATACGGTGAACGAAAATGGAAGGATACAAGAACAAAATTAAATCGTAGATACTCAATATCAATCAAAAAAGAAGGTTTCAATTTGTTCCTAATGCAGAACGTTGTAAGGCAAAGTCATTATTATACCCTCCACACACGTAGTGTGAAAAGGTATTATCAGTCTGTCTTAAAGTTAGAAACGTATTGAAGGAGCCATCGAAGACACCACATAGCATATATGTATATTTCTGATTAGATAGACGAGAAGAGTCGCTCTAGACCAGTGGTGGGCACACACATATTATTATGTGCGATGCAGAGAAAAAAAAATGTTCAACCCGTTTTACACTCTAAAAATTCTTCAATTTTCGGAAAAGAATGTTTTATGTTGCTTATATTGCCTATTTATATTATTATTATAATTTAATTTGTTTTTTTTTTTTATATATCAAAATTATTAATACATGATTTTAAGAAAATAATTACCATAACATGCCACTAACATCGATGTTGCCTCTGCTCTTCTTAATGCGCAATAGAGCGGTTCTGTGTTTGTCAACATCCTATTACGTTGCTTACTCAAAATAAGTTTTAGACTGGAAAATCGCACCTTGAAGTTGTATGTGGCGCCAAAGATTAAGTACATTTCATTTTTTTAGATTTGGATATTTATTGTCATCGATATGCGTCTAAAACTTTTCGCCAGTTTCCAGAGGAATTTCAAGTTCTTCCCGTAATTGTATCAGCTCTTTTTTGCATTGCGACGTCCTGCTCTTCTATTTTGGAGTGTGTAAATAAATTAATTTTTTTTTTTTAAATGGTGCTTTGTGGTTGCTAATTGGACAATTTTATTATTTACGTCTTGAAGAGATAGGTTGAGTTCATTTAATATATTTTTCGGAGACATCGCATAAAAACGCGAAGTCTAATAGGAAGGGGTATTACAGTGAAAAAATATGTTCTTTGATGTTCTGTTTTGGTAGTGTTTCTAAAAATAAGACGACTTTTTGATAGCAATGTTCATTGTGCTAGTAATACTTAATTCTTTAAAGAAAAGGGCATTTATAAAGCCTAAATACCCGTGCATTCTGAACGTACATTACGTTTGTCCACAATTGACAAAATCATTCGAGTGCATTGCACAATACGGAACATGTCCCGTAATATGATCGTGAAGAGAAACAAATTTTAAAACTTCTTCAAAACAGCTGAAATTTGCATTAACAGTTTTTTTTGACGTGATAACGCCGCCAAATACGAAAGAGACATGCCCCTCACGTTCCGCCTGAAGGCGGCTTGTGTGTGAAGCATTGGCTTGTGAAAGCTATAGTTATGTGCGTGTGTGTGTTTGCTTATTAGTGTTATCGAGCGCGCGGTGGGCTACGGCTATACGTCATATACAATCTTGTTATTGTTGTACTTGTGGGTGCTGTTGCTGTAGCTGTTATTGATATTTCTTATTGCTTTACCACTCTTTTCTTGTAGATTTTTGTTGTTTTTACATTTTATATGCGTAAATATGTATATTAAATTGCTTATTTAATAGACACTAAAAAATACTTGCTGCGCACACAAACACGTATACGAGCCGTACATTAAGAGCGTGAGGGCGAGAGAGTGTTTGAGTAGGAGCTCTCTAATGTAAATGCAAGCGTGAGGGGGCGAGATACAGCGATTAAATATTCACGAGTAATATTTATTTGTAGTTGTATTTAATTGAAATATTTAAAAATTAAATTTTTTTGTGTTTGATGCCGGCAACGCCAAACTATATAGAAACGCGTTTTATCTCTTTCTCTCGCAGCATACATTTATAGTAGTAGGGACAGGGGGAAGAAGTGGCAGGGAAAGGAGAGGCAATGGAAAGGGCATAACGACGTCTGCCAGGGTACAGCTAGGCAGACATCAACAGGCACGAAGTCAAAACGAACAAGCGAAATAATAGAATCAATACGAAGCACGAAGGCAGCAGCTTATTTGAACCTAGTCCATTGCAATCAGTTTTCATCAATGTTTTCTTATGACGTTATCACGTAAAATTAATGTCCGTAAACCGACTTTACAGACAACCTTTTTTTTCAATAATAAGCTGCTCAATATTATTAAGATCTGTACTTTCGTCCAGTGAAATCGAAATATTTGCCATTTTTCAGTCTGTTTTTGTCTGCAGAATGGATGAATTTAGTCTTTAGTTTCATCAACCGTAAATTATGAAAATAATTCCGCTTTTAACTAAAATTATTTTACTGTTGATGCACGCGTGTATGGGAATAGAAAATTTTACCACCAATGCTTTAGATGATGACGTCTGTCTGGATGATGTTGCGCATTTTTTAAAATAAATTTTTGCGATACAGGTATAGCCTCATTAAAAACCCTAAACATCCATGGCCCATATTTTTGAAGTGCCACATTCTATATATCCGAAATTAATAGAATAGACAGATAATAAATGTAAGTTCCTTAATCTTCGAGGTAACTTTAAAAATGTATTCAATGATTATTCGTTACTTTGTATTCACACCTCGTACAAGCACGTCATAACATATTGTGCATGTGTGTGTATGTGTTTAATAAATGCACCAGGGGAGCAGTCGTTATCCTGTGCAAATGAGGAGTTGTGGTGCGTGTTGTCAGTTTCCATGACAAATGTCGAAAGCGACTCGCAACCGAACAAATATAAACAGGTAAAAAGTTGCGTCGACAGAACTAAAGTAATGAAAGTTTGAAGTTGGCATGCGCCGATTTTATAACTGAAGAAGGAAAAATTATCTCCCAATAAAGTTGACCGAAAGTAAATACACAAAGGCATTTTTAAATTCGAGGTTGTTTTCAAAAGCATTGTGGATTTTGTAAAATGTTTTCGAATTTGTAAGATAGACAAAATTCTATGAATTTAAATTGATTAATTGGTTCATTTACTTGCCGCATCTGGCGTAGAGTTGAAGCATCCAACTCATGCAAGATGTGGTCCAATGAATACATGCCTATCGATTGGAATCTCAGAGTTATTTTTCGTATCTTCAAGAAAGGATCCCGCTGTCTGCCCGAACTACCGTGAAATAAGTCTCCTTTCAATTGAATGTAAAATTCTGACCTGGGTGTTGTGTAAAAGGTATGTGAGGATCCCGCTGTCTGCCCGAACTACCGTGAAATAAGTCTCCTTTCAATTGAAAGTAAAATTCTGACCTGGGTGTTGTGTAAAAAGGTCTGTGAGGAAGGAAAATTTCAAATTCAATGTTGTAGAAAACTTTGTCTATCTGGGGGGAAAAAAATAACTAGCAACAACAACGGCAGCCTGGAGATCAGACGAAGAATCGGCAAGCACTCTTTGGGAGTGTTTGAGCGAAAGATTCTTTGTTGAATTTTTTATCTTGTTAGAGTTGGCGACGAGTTTAGAAACGGATTCTAAACTCGTCGCCAACTCTAACAAGATCAAAAACCCAACAAAGAATCTTTCTCTCAAACACTCCCAAAGAGTGCTTGCCGATTCTTCGTCTGATCTCCAGGCTGCCGTTGTTGTTGCTAGTTATTTTTTTTTGAACCACAAGTTGTATGAGATATATAATGAGGTTGACATAGTGCTCATCTCATCGGGATGAACAACGAAGTACCAGCACTAAAGGTTTCCGATGGAAACCTGAACTTAAGTGGTGGGCAGCGTTAAAGAGGACAACGGAGCATACGATGGCATGACCAGGTCTATGATGACCTTAAGAAGCTTTGTACTGCCAGCGACCGATACCAGTGACCAAATAAATATAATGAATGGTGCGCTTACGTATGTGCGGCCATGAAAGTAAATAAGTAAATGTTTCGCCTTCCTAAATTTTTACAAAACAAAAGGTGAAGAAACAATAGCCATGAGCAAACGTGTCCTTGGAACTATTAAAGACCAGGCCAAATGTAACAAAATGGGTCTAGCACCCACCCATGAAGCACGAAATAGTCACGTGCCCCGAAATTGCGCTAATTAGTCTGTCTGTTCTAGGTAAAGTCCAAATAGAAGAGATTGATTACATGAACAATCCCCATAAAAACCTCGTGAAATTCCTAACACAAATCAAGGACCTATACGATGCACAATAGACCAACCTCTAATGAGTGGGCGCATTATTATGTACATGAATCCTCTTCATCAACATATCTTATCTTTGCTTTAGGTCTTGTCACGTGATTAACCGAAGACATCTAACACAGCGCTAGAGAAATCGAGTCCGTTTTAGATGAAAGAGCGGATCATGACTAATCGTGTTTTTATTTTTTTATTTTTTAAGATATTCAAACAAATAAATGGTTACTTTTCATTGATATAGGTATATTTAAGGTATATTTATTTAATTTTTACTACTTTTTTTAGTTTTCTTCTGCCAAAAAAATATTTGCAGTGCTTTTCAAAAATTGAAAAACGAATGATGCAGAAGTGTAGATATGTGATACATATCTGACAAAGATTCGGAATTTTAATTAATGTTCGTTGAGATGCTGAGATGCAATCTGCAATCTGAAAATAGTGTCATATATATGATCCTCTGAACAGAGCTCAATTATAATTTCTTTATATCTTCAGTGTTATTTAAAATAAAAAAATATGGCTAAAATCACCTGAGATTTTCTCCTGCACAAAATGAGAGTATAAACCTTAGCTTTAAATGGTTGCCACATAGAAGACCACACCTCACTCTGGAGTTCTTGTATCCGTATTGACACAAAAATCTCTTACCCTCAAAATCTTAAACTTAGATCAAAACATTTAGTTATAAGAATGAAATTTTGAGATTTTGAGACGAAATTTATCTGCTTATGGGCATGAAATGTTGAGTAGTATTGGACTTAGGTGACTCACTTACGGAGCACCAGAAGAAACTACAATAGTTTTAGACAAACAACTCAATCCAAGTATGAAGGTGGAAATCATATTGTTTTTAATTTGATTAAAAGGTCTGCATATTAAACATCAAAACCACTATTTACGGCAGAAGAAAATTCTAACAGGTTAGTGCAAATGGATTTGCAGATGCAGAGTATCTCCGAGATGAGCATATTCCCCTTCATCATTATTTTGCGTTCACACAAAACACAACACAATTAAACTATTTACGAATAATAAACTTTCACTTAAACGTAAAATGGCTTATAATTTGCAAATAGTTTATAAATTTTCGACTCCAACTGAGGGATTGTATCTTGCGACTTTAAAATATTTTGTTTTGTAATTTCAATAAATCCTTTATTCTGTTTATACTGCTTTTCAAATTTATTTGACTCATTTACTTTTTCTCTCAATTGTAGTTGAGACGTTCTAAAATATATAATTATTTTGCTGCAAATATCTGTTTAATAGTTTAAATAAATGTCTGTTTAATAGTTTAAATAAATTGTTTGGCACGCCAGGTTGACCGACTCACAGCCTGGGAACTGGTACAAGCGGGCGCAATTACAAAAATAAAGAAAATAGAAGTTGCTAAATTTATTGAATAGTGATTTGTTAGTAAAGATTTTTTTACATAGTGTAAGAAAACTGAGATGAAAACTTATTGTAGAAAGAACAAAGAGCTCAGAGTGAATTATTGAGCGCGTAATTTGTCGTACAAAGAGGCAATTTTATTGGCAGGTTGGCCGAATGGGGACATTTAGTACTATGGTACATTTAGTACTAAGTAGGGAGAATCAATCTCCCCAAGAAGAAAAGCAACTGAGAGCATAGAACGGCGTGACAAGAGGGTTGGGAGATTATTTTTAACCTATGATAGGGTGGAAGATTTATATCGGGATCCCAATTGAAACTCCTAAGAGCAAACAGAAGAAACTGTTTTTGGACTGACTCAATAAGATCCTCGTGAATAGCATAATATGGGTTCCAAATACAAGAGCCAAATTCTAAAATCGGACAAGCAAGAGAAGTATATAGGAGTTTAGTGGTATAAGGATCTTTAAATTCCTTAGACGAACGCTTAACAAAGACAAGCCTTTTGCTTTATTTACTATTGAACAAATGTGATTATTATAAATAAGTTTAGGTTTCATAAGGATACCTAGGTCATTAAAACAAAACTTTTTGTGTTCTATCGGATAAGTATGACTCAATCCAAGTAACAAGAGATGGAGGAAACCTTATTGCTTTAAATTTGAATAAAAGCCGCTTATGACAGACTCTATCGAAAGCTTTACTGAAGTCTGTATAAATGACATCAGTTTGGCAACCAGACTCAAAACCATTATTTACAAAAGTGGAAAATTCTAAAAGATTAGTTGTAATAGATTTTCCTTTAACAAAACCATGTTGGGAAGAACTGACAACAGACTTTAATGACTGTTGCAATTGGTCACAAATGATTTTTTCAAAGAGCTTTGGAATAGCACTCAGCTTAGCAATACCTCTATAATTCGATACATCAGACTGGCTACCCTTTTTATGTAAAGGGATAATAAAAGATTCTTTCCAAAGAGATGGAAATTTACATAGCTTTGTGGATAGGTTGAAAAGAATTGATAAAGGAAAACAAATGGAGCTAGAACAATGATTTAGTATGCAACTGGGAATATTATCCGGGCCAGAATTTAATTGATAAAAGACAGGTTAATATATTTTGTATGGATATAGCGTCATTCGATGTGATGCTATAAGGATATGAGAAACTAGGATTAACAGAGCTGCAAGAATACGTACTTTGGAAAAAGTCGGCAAACAAATCTGACATAGGCGAATCAGAAGATGCACCATCAAGAAATAATTGCGAAGGATGCGCTGAAGTACTACGTTTCGTTTTAACGAAATTGAAAAACAATTTTGGATTGCGACGCATGTTTCGTTTAATTTTTATTAAATAATTAGCATAACACCTTTTATTTAATGCATTAAAATCAGAACGTGCGACACAATATTTACTAAAATCAGTATTAGAGCAACTACGTTTATATTTTTTAAATAAACGCAACTTATTATTTTTTAATCGGTAAAGGCTACGTGAAAACTAAGGCTGTCTTTTTTCAGAGACTGGGAGAGTAGTGAATGGAATTCATCTGTCGAAATAACGGAGAATGGTGGAATAAAAAATATTCGTTGCCAATTCAATATCTGAGCAGCGCTCGAGAGCAGATCAATCAGTATTGAAAAGTAATTGATTTAACTTAACAAAGTCAGTTTTTCTAAAATATCGGACACGTCGAAGAGATTTATGTATGTCATGTGAACAACAAATACAGTCAAGCTGAAAAGAGACTTCCAAAGTTTGATGGTGATTATCTTCAGGCTTTTTAATACGAGGAATCCTATTAATAAATACAACAAAACCAGTATCAACAAAAACAAGATCAAGAAGTCTTCCAGAGCTGGAATCAGCATAGAGGTATCAATCAAATTTGACCATCTTATATTAGGTAGATTAAAATCACCTAAAACAATAAGATGATCTTATTCATCTTGTTAAAGAGTAGCGATGTATGAGATCGCAGCGTCATGCTGACAGTAGATCCTCATTTCCGAAGAAGGAGGAATGTAGTAATGTATATGTTGAAACCAGGAAAAGAAGTTTTAACACATATAAATTCAATGTCCTGGTATATAATACCATTTTCCTCAGACAACAGAGACGATTTGACTGATATTAGAACACCACTTACAGACAAAATTATCATTGAATAACTCAGTATTGAGTATGTGTGGTTGAAACCAAGGTTCACTAAAGACAATTATGTCAGCAGTAAAATAAAAACTATTAAGATAAACATTACTAAGCTTAGTTCTTAACCCTCTCTCATTTTGATAATTTTATGCTGTATAAAAAAATGAAATAAAAGTTTAAATCAAATTAGATTACAATGTAAAAAGTATTATTTTTACAACAAAGGATTAAAATACCGAATACCAAATATAAAAGCGATATCTTGCTTGTGTATACGCACAAAAGTACTATTTGTATGCACATGTACGTTTAGTTTAAATACATATTAAAATAATATTATATTTTTGAGTCCCAAGAACAATTTCGGGTACCGTGCGAAATTTCGGGTTATTCGGGATATGGTTTCTTACAAAGTTAAACAATAACTTTAAGAATATTGTGTAAAAAACACAGAAGGACTGGCGCACATGGGTAGATTCACTCTACCTGAACTCCAAAATTTCCCGCATTTCGTTACAAATGTTGCGATAAGTTGACTATACCACATTAATTCGATTAATTTGACTAATATTATTTGTCAGCAGACTCCATGTTTCAGTTTGAATTCTTAAATAAAAGGTTGCAGAGTCTAAACTGTGCAATAAAAAGGTATTACAAAACGATTGGCATTGTCGACAACTACTTTATTGCATTTCAAATTTAAATTCAATAACTAATATCCTTTTCTATTAAGAATGCATGTGTGGGTGAGCCGTAAAATGTATTTTCAATTAATTTTGAATTTTAACGGGAAAAGATTCTTTTGCGCTTCGGCTCATGAATTTTCAAACCCACCCGTGTACAATTATTTGGAAACACGCACAAACAAATTCACACTAACACACGTTCATTTACACACAGATACATACGCACCGATACCGGTCGCCGTAATAGCAATTACTCCTACACCTACACACAGCCGCGAAGCGGGCAAAGAAAAAAATATATTCAAACTGACAAATTAGCCAAATGCGAACTTTTGCTCGACTACAGGTTTCAGTCGCACGCGAGACGTCCTGTCGTTTGGCAGCAACAGCAGCAGTAGCAGCAGTAATATCAGCAAAATAAGATACATATCACACAACATTAAGCAAATATAATTGCGAAATTCATTTCGTATCTCGTAGATACAATTATTAAAGTTAGAAGCCGAGTGCTTCTTGGCGCCCGAGCGTTACTCAACGAAGAGTGTCTGCGGCTGCTGTAGCCATAAAAAAATAAAAATCATAAAACGCTCAACAGCTCAGCGGACGCGCCGATATTGCGTTTACTTTCCTTACAGTTCTCATTCCTTAACACTTCGATATACTATAAAAATTATTAGTTGCTATTACTAATAATTATTTGTGTTTATTCTGTGGCGGATGAAAAAAAACGATATAATTTGGAAAAAAAAAACCGATCGCAAATATGTTTGGATAATCGTGGAAAAATAAAAAAAAATAAAAACATAGTGCAAACAAAAAACGCTAAATTGTAATAATTAGTTAAATTGATAAATTTATCTATTATAAATCTACGTCTATCGACGTGCGATAAGTTGGCTTAATTGATTTTAGATATAATTTTATTACGAGTGTCGCCCACGCAACCAAAACAAACAAAAAAAAAAATTGATAAAAGAGTTGATTGAAGAGTTCAATCCCGACGCGGCCGGTTCGGTTCGTCAAACAGCTAGCTAGGCAGACAGACAGACAGACAGACAGACAGACTGACGGAGGAGATGATTTGCCACTAAAATATGCTAATTGTTGGGGAGTACTATCTGTGAGTGTCTAGGTGTTCGATTGTGTACGAGTGGGTGTGAATGTGCAACAAGTTATCACCATCATCATCCGTGCTGTGTGCATATGTGGGCAGCTGTTTTCAGACAGTTCAAATAGAAAAAGAAGAAATTTGTTATAAATTCTTGATTATTTCGTAGAAATCTGCCACGATATGATTTAGTAGTGCAAACACAATACATAAAAAATGCTTTATGCGCATAAAAGTGCTTTAAAATAACTTCGTGCATCGAAATAAAAAACAAAATAATTCAAAGAAAACAATTTAGTTAAATATTCTATGGAATATAAAGGTAGGTCAATAAGCTAAGAAATAAATTGATATATTAAGTCAAAAAGTTTGTGATTTAATGTAAAAAGTCTTGTTTATCGAAAAATTTTAATTTAGTTCTATCAAATTTAATTTAAGATTCATTACATTTGATTTTGAACTTTCCGCTGATATATAATGTAGTAAAAATGCTTAAGATATAATATAAAGTTTATACGAGGGTTACTATTTATATTTCGGGAATAGTAAATAATACCAAACATTTTTAAATGAAAATGGCTTTATTGTTTTTCAAAATATTCCCCTTGATGATCAATACACTTTTGCATTCGTTCAAACCATTTGTCATAGCAGTTTTCAATTCCCCTTGAAACACCTCCAAAACATGGTTTTTGAACGCATCAACTGCTTCTTCGGCGCTCGTAAATCGTTGACCACACAGTTTATCTTTGATATTCGGGAACAAGAAGAAGTCATTGGGTGCCAAATCAGGACTGTACGGAGGATGAGTCATTAATTCTATGTTTTGACTGCTCAAAAATGTTTGACGAGATGTATGAGAGAATGATTCGTCTTTGGCGGTCGGTAATTTCTCCGAAGACTTCCGGCAAACAAATGGTCGTGTACCACTCAAAATTGAGCGTCCTACGTTGCTCAAACGGAACAGTGGCCACATGACCCATTCGGCCGAAGAAACAGGCGATCATTTGCTTCGCTGTGCTTCTTCCACGAACAACTTTTGTTGGATTTGGCTCGTCTTGGAATACCCACACAGTCGATTGCTGTTTTTTTCCGGCTCATACGCATATATCCATGATTCGTCACCTGTCACGATTTTATAATGGTCTTTTGAAGCATCACAGTCGAACTTTTTAATCATTTCCTTACACCAATCGACGCGAGCCTTTTTTTGAGCGATTGATAAATTATGGGGTATCCAACGAGGACAAATTTTTTTTACAGCTAAGTGTTCATGCAAAATCGAATGTATTGAAGTGGAACTAATGTGCAAGGATGCCTCTATCTCACGATATGTCACATGACGATCTTGCTTTATTGCCATATAAAGAACTGAGTTCATTGGCACATTATTGTTGAGATAATCCACGACGAAAGTTGTGAAAAATAATCCAAAGAAAACCTTCTCTTGAAATTTCCATTTTTTGGCCAAATGGCTTTTCTTAACTCACTGTAAACACTGTAAACAAAACAAGTAGCAATAAAACTTTGTGAGTACTTTTATGTCAAAAAATGTCAAACTTTATTATGGTGTTGCCAGATTTTAGCTTTTGACATTAGCGCTGCCAGTTCCGGAAATATAAATAGCAGCCATTTTTTAATAGCTTAATTAGAACAGTGAAGAGAGAAATATGCAAGGAAATATATAGATAATCAAATAATACGACTGAACGAAAATTGATGAGGTGTGTTGAAATAAAGGTGAAGTTTTATATTTCGCGAACAATTTTTATTTATTCTTCAGTAACCATTTTGTCCCTTCAAAGTAATCCCCCTCGAATATTATACACTTGTGACAGCGCTTTTTCCAATCATCAAAGCACTTCTGATATGTGCTTTTTGGTATGGCCTTGAGCACTTTCAGCGAAGCGGTCAGGCGGAACAGGTAAAAGTTGCGGGAGGCCAAGTCCGGTGAATACGGTGGCTGAGGCATAATTCTGGTGTTTTTTTTTTTTTGGTCAAAAAATCACGAACAAGCAACAATGTGTGAGCAGATGCATGAATTGTTTTGCCACAAATCCGAGCGTTTGCTTCTCATTGTTTGACGTAAATGGCGCTTAACTTCAAGGAAATATTCCTTATTTACCTAACGAACTTTTGGCAAGAACTCACGATACACCACGCCATTGTAATCGAAGAAAACCTTGAGAAAAACCTTTACATTTGACCGAACTTGGCGTACTTTCTTCGGTCTTGACGCCTCTGGCCGCTTCCATTGGGACGATTGAGCTTTGATATCGACGTCATAACCATATAATCATGTTTCTTCATCAGTTACGAACATTTTGAGCAAATCTATATTGTCCTTGACGTAATTCAGCAGCTTATGCAACAGTTTGTTTGGTCAAACGTTTCATGCCCAAAACATCGGAAAAAATTGGATGGCATGAGATCGATTATAATATTTTAATTTTTTATCCGATCTTGGTCTGCGAGGTTTTGAAACTTACAAACTTACCAAAAGAAAATACAAGCTATAAACTAGTGTTATACAATTCATTCACACATTTATTATCTAGGTTATATAAGGGTTTGTAAATTTTGTGTATCCTACAGAAAATACGTTGTAGAAAATATAGAATATTGTAGAAAACATTTACTACGTGCAATGAATATAAAAAATTTGTCATATAATAAAATGTGTTGCTTGTTTTATGTGCATAGAGTACGAAAGTACACGATTTTCACAAATTTATTAGTTGGTAATTAAGGAATAATTATAACGGGTTATTCATTTAGCGGTTTAACTTTATTCGTTTTTTATTTCATCATCATTCTGCCATCTTTTCTTTATGCAGTATTGTTTGACAATTCATTATGGAAAAACTCATCCCGCAACAACGTCTCCAAATTATACAGCTGCATTACGAAATTCAACGTTCTGTGAAAAATCTTTTCCGTGCACTTCGAGCAACATATGGTGTGCATCATCGACCTTCCGAGCCCACTATTGCCAAAACTATCCGCAGATTTGAGCCTCAGTGTACGTTTTTGGATGATACGCGACTGAACAGATCTCATCCAGCCCGTAGTGAGGTAATATTGCGACTGCAGCGGAGAGTGTGGCTGAAGACCATAACCAATCGATTCGACGCCGTGCGGATCATTTTGGCCTATCGTATGGAACAATTTGGTGAATTTTACACCAAAATCTCGGTGTAAAGGCCTGCAAAATCTAAATCTTTGAAGAATTGAAGCCGCCAGACTTGAATTTACACTTTAATTTCAGTAAATAGGCTCTGCAAAAGCTCAATGAAGATCCGCTGTTTCCCCGCCGAATTTTTTTCAGTGATGAGGCACATTTTTGGTGTAATCCGCGAGATACCGGTAGCAATGCGTAGTAACGGACAACATTTAAATGAAATTATCTTTAAAAAGTAAATGTCGGAGTAAAAAAAAGTAAATTTCGGGTCATAACAAAGACCTCCAATTCTATTTTATATGTTTTATTTAAAATTGAAAAAAAAAAATTCTCTAAATGAATCACTCGCAATTAAAATTAATACAATATTCTACACATCTCAACAGTGGTATCTAATTTAGTTTTACAAAAATCCCATATTTTACATTTAGCGGTTGATCCGAAGTTCGATCAATTTAGCGAGTTCGCAGCAAATGGAAGTTTCAATCTCTTAAGTTTCGATGTACGTTTTATTTAAGTAATATAAGTTGGCATTGTGAATAAAGAAGTCAAGACAACGACTGAATGATGACAAATGAAGGAAATATGAAGAAAATATTGTTGATAGCAAGTTCGAATATGAGTATGTGATAGGATGTACGAGTAAACCCATTTTGTTTATACTGAAAAATAGCGACAAGTATTTACGAACAACTGTAAGTCCGGTTATTAAATCATTCTTAATGTACACGTAGACATATATGTTTTTGTAAATTTTTACTAAAATAAATTTCCAATAAAATGTTGAGCCCCCTCAAACGCTAATTCTGTATCCACCACTGCATACCTGTAAATGACGTTTTTATACTCTTCATACAGAGTGTGAATAGTACTACAATTTAGTCAGAATGAATGAAGAATGTTCACACCTAGTACATTTTAACAGCTAAGTTGACGAGAAAATCATTAAATAAATAAATAATTTCCAGCAACAAAATGTACTGTGTAAAAGTAAGCAAAACTCATTGACCTTGACCTTTGCTTACAAATTGCCTCTTCAAATATTACTTTGGAGAGTTTTTAATCAACTAAACTAAAATCAAAGCACTATGGGCTAAATGTGCCCTTTTTAGTGGCATAAAGTATTTTTTGTAAAATGTTTATAAATAACGAACTTTTATTATAAATACATTAGAAATAAATCAAAGTGTAATTTTCTGTACCAGAAATATTTACGTAACCAAAAGCTATTAAGATAACAGCTGATAAACACAGCTGTCGCAATCGAAAAGCATATGGTTGCATTATAAGCATTTTTTTTTGGGTGATTTGCAAGTGCTCAAAATTTCGAAGGAAAAATCTTTGCTGAATAAATTGTGATGAAATCTATTCTCTGTAGTTTGTACTATGTGTTGGTAGAGCTTAAGTGCAGAAAAATTAAAAAAATTAATTAAGAGAAGGTTTTCTTTTCTCAAAAACAAATTTGTGAAGAAACCTCAAATCATGTTAGACATGAGACTTTGGTACTTCTTAGAGTCAATAATTTTGATTTCGGGATGTTAAGTTCATTGTTGACTTTTTTACACATTTTACGAATTTAAATTTTTTTTTTTTGGCAGATAACTTAATTTTATTTGTGTGCATTTATTTGAAATATGGATCGAAAAAAACATTTTTTGTGATTAGTTTAGAGCACGTGAGGACCAAATTTTTTTAGGCGCATTTAAGACATATTTAAAAGCTAAATTCTGAAAATTTTGCGAGATTCTTCCGTCAAGATGGCATGTATGTAAAATTAAATCTATAGTTATTTGAATGGACAAATGTAACCAGTCGAAAATTAGAGCATGCTGGGACTTGAAAACATGACACAAAATGGACTAACTACTGAAAACTACTGACAAATCCAGCTGCAATTTTATGTGTCTAATACTCGTAGTGTTAGAGTTTGGAGAAAACAAGCAAAGTTAGAGGAAAATAATGCGCTCTTATTGGTCAAGTAGCTGCTCGTAAACGAGGGGAGATTAGCCTTGCAGAAGTATTAAAATGACTCTCTAAAATTTTGCAAAGATTATCAAAACAAAAAGAACGTTGACTTCGGTTGATCCGAAGCTCTGATACTATTCACACGAAAATATTGACAATTGAATTTGTTCTTTAACCACTGCCGTAAAACGGTTGCGAGTTATGAAATTTCGAATTACTCTTGTAGCAGTGCGGTACCTTAAGAGCCGATGAGTTTAGTTTATCTAAGAATTTTCTTTTCTTTCAGGCATACGGACGGACGGACATACAGGGCTATAGCGAATTTTGTCTCTAACAACATTTACATCGTTAACCAAAAAATTAGACCCAAAAACTTCACTTAGCCTTAAAACTATTAATTTATGTTACAAAATGTGTCTATTTTCGCCATAGTGCAACGGCGAAATGTTCTAATCTAAACTAAGAAATTTAAACCAACGATTTATTGTCATGTTTAAAATTATACTATGGTCAAATTTTAAGCAATCTGCATCATTAAGTATATGTTTGATTACCATTGAAAGCAGATGTGAAGGGATGACAGAAATCAGAAGGTTGCAACGCCGATCCGATCAAATTACTACTGCTTATCTAGATTCAAATTGTATCCATGTTCATAAAACGGCGCAAAAACTTGACAATATTGCGGTCATCCAACATCAAATACTACAAGTATATCGAAGTTATCACACGATTACGTTTGAGGTCGATTTCGGCGCCTACCTGTTTTCTGTCCGACTTTTGGACTTTCATGTCTGCTTTCGATGGCAGTCAAATTTAAGCTTAATGATGCTGAGTGGGTTCTTCAGGGACTACCCTCAAATCAGTATATGAGTAATTCAAAATTCAAAAAGTCACTGACTTATAAATTTGCCCTGTGTTTGACATACATTTAGCCATTGTCGATACAACAAAATAAATACTTTTTGTTTTTAAGCTATGCCTTCCAGTGAATAAATCGCAGACATTTTTAAACTTGAGTCTCTAAAAGTATCCATGCCTACTTTCAATCCACTACTTTGTAATACACAGACAATCAAACGGACTTGACTAAATCGACTCGTGTTGTCATGCTGATCACGAATATATGTATTGTAGTATAAATTAGTATTAAATTAGCATAAATTGGCCATAAGTGATAAATTAGTACATTAGTCATAATTTAGTGCTAAGTTAGTACGGAAAAGTAGATAATAAAGAAACGTTGACACTTGCGGGAAAATTGGCCAGCTGCCGCGTAACTGTGATCGAGAGAGGACGAATGAATAAATAAATGCAATGAAGAGTACTAATGAAGATTACTAAAGTATATACTTTATAAGGTTCCCGATGCTTCCTTTAATGTGTTGCAAACATTATTACTAAATTATAATACTATTTACACTCTGTGTGAGGAGTATACAATAAAAAAACATTTCGTTGTGACACATTTTACATTAAATTGTTTCCATATGTATCTTTAATTTGTATTTCATGTCATCACATGCATTCATGTCAATCATGATTTAATTTCTTATTCAAAATGTTCGGAATTGACAAAAATAGCTATAAAAAAAAAAACACAAAAGTTGTCTATTACGCCTACAAAATCACGTAAAGAACCCACTCGTTCCCATGATGCCAATAGTGCTCTAACTTATTTTCAGTTCAGCCATTACTTTGCGTCTGGCATCGTTTAGTTCAGCTGTAACTGAATTATTCTATCTTTTAAGCAGCTGTAGCTGGCAGCATCGTCAGAGCAGATACCCAACAAACAGCAGCCTATGACGAGTTGCACAGTCGACAATTTTTGCGCATTTTTATTTATTTACAATATTTCAAATATTTTCCAAACAAAAAGGAAAATACACAAAAGAAAAACCAAAGCAAACAAACATACACACACAAACACACACAGAAAAAGCGAGATACAAAAATACTGCAAAGAAAATAAAGCGAATTATGGGCTACAAAGAAACTTGTTCTGAAAATGTTGCGCATACGCTCCGTAATCCGCAGCCACCCGCAATCGAATCGTTCGGCGGTTCGACTCCTCCGCTCCGCTCGCCAGCCAACTAGCCAGCCAGCCTGCTTCAATATCGATCTGCCCAACAGTTGCAAATCAACTCGCATCAATGTCGGCGGTGCTCTGTCTCAACTGGAAATCAAAATAAAAATACAAAAATTTTAATAAATCTTTCGAAAACATTTTGCGGAATTCGGACAAAATATTTTAAATTGACGACGACCGCTCGTAAAAAAACAAAAAAAAAAAACATTAAAATAAAAAATATTCCGATAGATACAAAAAAAAAAAAAAGAAAAAAAAACATAAAATGTGAATCTCTACAAATTGAATTTCATAAAATATGCTTTTTTAATAAGAATATGAAGAATATGAAGAATGCAGTTTTTTCTCATTTTTAAAGTTTATAACAAAATTTTGCAGTGAAATATTTTCAACATAAATGTAATTCAATTCCTATATAAATCGGATTACACGTTCTAAAATAATGCGTAAACTTGTGAGTAATTAATCCAAAACAGCTGACAACGGTGACTGTGCCCAGAGAGCAATCTCATTCGCATCGTGTTTGAACACGTACTGCGAATGTGATTGAAGTAGTTTACTGTTTGCACAGTGTGTTGAAATAGCAAAACCGCGCTTGGTAGTATTGAACTTTATATTTGCACAGAATGCGCTGCAGTTCACAATGCATCGCATCGCATTGAGATGATACATGGCAGTGCATTATACCAATGCAATGTTACTGTTTATTTATTAGGCATCTCATAATTTTATAGTCGATTGGTGAGTTTATAGTTCTCTCATATAATGTATACATTGTTTAATTTAATTTTAAGTGGATATGTATATTTGCTGATAGTACAAATTGCAAAATAAAATCTAAATTCAATAGTCATATCAACAAACTTGAGAACCAGAAGAAGATCACTTTAAATGCAATGAATTAAAATTGTGTTAGAAATACGATAAAAATTAACTTCAATTTTAATGATTGCATAAATAAGTTGCTAAAATGTATTGCAGTATTGAACATAATATAAACTCCTTTCTCATACCAACGAATGCAATTTAATTGAGTACAATAGATACGCTTTCCAAATTAGAGATTTTTTAAATTGAAATAATTCGTAGCGTTTTTTATTCCATTCACACATAGTGTATCAGTTCGTCGTGAAAGTTTGTAACGCTCCACAAGACGAGTCGATATAGCTATGTCCGTCTGTCAGTATCTCCGTCTGTCTTAATATTGCTGAGTATTGTTTGGGCAACAATTTTTAAGATATACAGTCTTCTTTTTATTGCAGTTTAATAGAGTATCCACATTGACATGACACGTCTACTTTTTAGGCTAGTCCTCATTCAAGCCACCCCGCACTTTTCACTTTTTGTAAGGAAATTGTTGTTTGTTGCAATTAATATAAGCCTAAAAATTGACATGGCGAGTTCTTACGAAACTCTTCACATATATATCAAAGGGTGTAGTCCCTCCAGTTTTAGTCACCCCTGACCATTATTCCTTTTATGTGTGGAAAACATTTTTATTGCACTCAATATATACGTGAAAATTGATATGGCGGCTTCACATAAATATCAATGTCATAAATGTCAAGCCCACTTTTAGTGGTAGCCCCACAGAATTTTGAAATTTTGTATGAAAACTCTTTTATTACAGTAAATATCAAATTTAAATATAAATTTAATTTAGTGGGTTAGTGGTATGGATGAGAGCTTCAAATATAGCGAAAAAGTTGTCATTTCTCCTATTTAGGGGTAGCCGCATACAAACCCACCACCCACTTTCGGGATTTTTCATGAAAAACTTCTTCATTTCAGGCAGAATCCAGTTGACATTTGACATGGTGGCTTAGCACGGACAAACGCTTCACATAACACTAGTTTACAAAAAAAAAAAATCCCATTGATTTTCGAGTTTAGTCAGCCAAAATGGTTGGGAAATAGTCGGAAACATTGGACAGCTGCAACAGGATATGGGCTCCTTACAAAGATCTTGAGAATTGAGGAGGGAACAGGCTATTTTAGGTAGTCACCTGATTTGCCAACTAATGTTGCTTGCAGCGCCCATTCAGAATTGACCAAGTAACATATCTTCACTACAATTCTTTGGGACTAATTCAGGAAACCGCCAGCAGTTTCTGGAGTATATTCTTTTTGGTACCTTTTTTGGAGAGGATTAGCTTGAAATGGGAAAAAAAAAACAATTGAAGAGAGTTGGATCTAGTCTCAATCATTGGGCTCCCGATGAAGTATTCTTTAACAAAATTTTGGGAATTGAGGCGGGAAGATTGTATTTCAGGAAGTCATCGGCTTTGGATTTATTGTAGTCCCAACAATTGCTTCCTTTCCGATTCCAAAAATTTACTGGATCTTCTATTTTTCACATAGTTCTTCCCAGGATTGTTCAAGTGCCATATCTTCACTATAACTTATAAGGACTAAGAGAAAACAACGTGAAACGGCAACGGTATACTGAAAGAGTTGTGTTTTGATGTCATTTTCTAGAGAGGATTGGATATAAAAAAAACCGAGAAAATATCTGAAAGACACATTTAATTTTTCACTCCAGTGAAAGAAACCAGATGCTTGCAGAGATAAAAGCCAACGAAGCATAAAGATTGCATTCAAAACAAGTGCTCTAAACAAGAACTCTACAAAACATGGTTCCAAATAGATTGTTTAAAGTATTACGCATCTATTGTTATTGGTTGTGATTCTCCGTGATTTGTGTTTGATTAGTTTATAGTAGACTACTCCCAGCTGATTCCACCAAATACTGATTGGATCCATTGATACTAAGTCCTACCGTTGATGTTGATCGTTGGCCGGGCTTAATTCGTAAGGGATCCACTTTTCATCGGCAGTCGAAATGCGATGCAAAAATCACTTCCTTTTCTGTCATTTCTACAACTAGCTTGCAATTCAATCCGTATGTTATCCAATTGAATGCATTTGGATTATTTTCATGTCGTTGAAGCGTTTGCTGACTTATGACAAGTCAACGCACAATGATTAAACTAATTCTTTAAGCTTTTGCCGTGGATCTTCATCGAGCAATGACTCCAATACTACATCTTCGAATTTTTTCAGCTGCCCAGGTCGCTCTTTTGTCTTCCAGCTCAAAATTAACACTTTTAAATTGATCAAACCACATGCGACACGTTTGGTCAGCTTAAAACCACCTAAAATTCGATCATTTTCGTTAGTTCTCCTTATGTTAAAGTAATTAAGTAGATCGGTATTTCACCATTGAGTAACTCTGACATTTGCCATCCGATTTAGACAAATGTATTAGAACAACGCTTTACGGGGGAATACACCTTGGAAAGTGGAATATTCGAATACTCTTAGGAAACGCGACGAACTAATTCGAACACCCTTTGCATACAATTATAATTGTGGTTCATTAGTCCAACTTCTGTTTTAAAATAAAGTCAATAAATATTTGACAATGAATGTTAAACAAGAGAAAACGTTATTTTCGCTTTAATACTCCCAAAACACAAGTAAAAGTGAACATTGTGTGGAGGCTTTTAATGTAAAATGATTTATAATTCTTTTTCGAATATACAAACTTATACAAAGAACACATACTGGGTTAAAGATTGGCATCATATGTAATCAAAGGTTTATCAGCTATTCACGTATACTACTCACTTCTGTCTATGTAGCTGACTTAACTCCAGTAAATGTACAGCATCTCTCTATAAATAGATTCGATTTTTTGAGCCATTGATGGACATTTAGTTAGTGAATCTTGCTCGGTCTTGATTTTAACCGAGCTTTTATATATTTATAAAGGGTTTCCCAATTGGGTCGGGTATATGTTATGTTAAATTTAAATAAAGCAATTGACGGAGTTATCAACGAATTTATTTGTGTTATTTAATAGGCCTATCAATGACATTATGTGACGAATGTCATATCGTTCAAATTTGGGATCACTCTGGCGCATAGATCAGGCTGAATATTAAACGATGACACGAGTTCTGTTGATGGGGTCAAATGGGGTCAAATCTAATGGGGTCAAATCGCATGATCACGCTGGCCAGCTCACGTCGCCTCTGCGTCATATAACCATGTCCTCAAATCGCTCGTGCTGAATGCCCTCTTCGAACCACATGTCGGTCACATCCATATCAACCAAAGTCCCAAACACAAAAAATTGGTAATCATCGACGATGGCATCGTAACTTTCGAAGAAGTACGGGCTGATGATGCCGCCGGCGCATAATCTACATTTGTTGTTAATTTTCCACAAAAACGGAAAATTAACAACTGATAAACACAATGGCCACCATGAACTGCAAAAATCTATCCGTTCCTTTAGGAAGATAGCGTACTTAATAAACTGTATTTCTTCTAAAAAAGTGCGTTTTCTGCGATAATCGACTTTTTGTTTGTGCACTTCAAAGTAAAAGAAATTTCTTCTTTTTCCTTGTTTATCTTCTTACGTTTTTATTACTTGTGCCGATAAGAATGACTTGTGAAGATAAAACTATATGGCAAAACCCCCGTTCTTTTTCAACTTGATTTTGTAGACCATTGAAGATTTATTTCATAAAGGAATCTTCAAGTGTGTCAGAACTGGAAAATGATGGAGTGAATGAGAAAATAAGCTTTTTTACAAAGACTTTATGTTTTTAAAAAGAAAGAAGTTTCTGCTTTTTCATTGATTGTTCCTATATCACAGCTATATGAAATTGACGCAATATTTCGTTCAAACTTGGTAACATGTTTTGAGTGTGTGTAGGATTGCTAAATACTAAATTTTATTATGAAAATTTGAAAATATAAAAAGTTTTAGTAAATTTTATTAGGGACCTATAAAATGTATTTATATGAGGTCAATATCATTTTGCATTGAGAAACATTTGATATTTTGTGTTTTTAATGCGAAGAGAGAAAAATAACACTTTTTTTTTACACAGAAAAATGTTTATTTCCGTATTTCGAACTTAGTCACAGACTCTCATCAGTATGCTGGCCGCACATTGTAAATTTTTTCATGATATGTTCGTATTATGATTGGAAAAGTGAACCAGTTTAACATTGGATGTAATGAAATTCATGTAATATACGTTGCGTTTTTCCGGAGTAGTATGATGAGAGCTTATGGCTAAGTTCGAAACAGATGTATATGCGGCTAAACATTTTTCTGTGTCATAATCAATTTTTGTTTTTATTCTCTCAAATATAAAATATTTCTCAATATAAAATGACATTGAGCCAGCTAAAATTCATGTATAAAAAGTTTTTCTCACTAAATTCTATTTTTTGACTGATCGTGACTTATATGATATATATGCCCGATGAATCAGATTGTGGATTTGGAATGAAATTACAATCTTATATCTATCAAGTTAACTTCAATTTCATTTTTTGTTATGAAATTGGTAGCGATAATAATTCTTAAAAAAAAGATCAAGACCGCAAATCTCTTTTAATACAAGTAACTCCAGCGGTAGAGACAATATACCGATTTTTAGAGATAAAATAAAGTTGTTTAATAAAACATTTTAATCAATTACATGTACATTTTTTTTACTTTTTTAATGTAAAGATTAAGCCGATACTTCTCAACTGAGATATTCGCGCGGAATTAGGCAAAAGCAGAATTAAGAGACATATAATTCAAAGCAAAAACATTACAGGAAAGCCTTATGTTTTATTGGTGCAATATTTTGATTGGAGCACATCGTTTGATTCCTTTTTGTTTTTTTCTGTTCTGTTCTATTCCTTGCTTGTTTTTAAACTGTCGGCTCTGTGCAGTTTTACTTTTTTGGTGGCAGCAAATCAATTGTGTGCGTGCCAAGCAGAAATAAAGTATGAGTGTGAATTCTTGTACGTGAGCATGTACGTGTGTTTGTAATAATTGTGTTAGTAACATTTTCAAATTGCTTATCAGTCGCTGTAGTTATGTAATCAATTCTAATTTTTATTGATTTGCGCACAGGCAGCAGCACAAATTACATTTCGAATGGTTTATCATTTATTAAAATGTATTCAATAGACGAGCCGTAAAAGAGCATGGTAGTGCTCTTTTTTCAAATAATGTATAATCAGAAACCTTCTTTTGATCGATAGTAACAAATTGTATAAAGTTCGTGACGACCAGTTCAAACACTAAACACTAAACAGGCAAACATTATTTTTTGTATATATTCAGCCCTGTATCTCTGGATATCACTTTCGTGAAACTTTTGCAGAAAGTGCAGTAGATGAACTGGTACATTTTCAAATATCAGTGATATCACAATGCATTTAGTGTTCACAGCACAGCAAGTTGCAAGAAGCAACTCTAAATCTATTAGGTGTTGTCAGCACAGAAAGTTGCAGATATAATTAATAATAACAGCTTGAAACTAAAATCATAGTCACTTCAAAAGCTAGTAAAAGCTTCTCACACTATTCTACTCCTCACGACTTCGGACGTATATATATTTTTTTATAAAGCCGATAAAATAACAGTTGACTGTTATCCTTTGGTAATTCAAAGAATCTCGGTATTTGTATCTTGGCATCACAGCATGCCTTCAACAAAGTCAGATCAACCATTTCGAAAGAGTTTCTCGATATGAATTCGCTTGTCATAGGGTATCGAAATCTCGGAAACGTATTTAAAATAAAAACTAGAAGAGGCCTGTGTATATTGGCATTGGTATATGACTTCTATACCACTAAAACGTTATAAACTGTTTACAATATGTGTAAAGGGTGTAAAAAAAACAGAATAAGAAAATAACAAATAGCAAATCACGCACTTTGAAGTTTCACTGCCTGCATATTCTACGTAATGTTTCTCAGAATTCCACTATCATTTACAGAGAGCAAATGAAGTTCTAATGATTTGAACAAATAAATAAATGCATTTATCGCTACGTCATATATTGACTTATATAGGTGTGACTTATTCTGACATTGAACTTGACGTATTCACTGAGTTGTGAAGGTGTCTTTGTATAGGAACTTAGCTTTACCCCGCCGACACAGAAACAAACGTTTGCTAAAGCAATAGATTTTCGAATAATTTTCGAATCAATACAATTCACAAAAAGTTCTTAAATTGTATGATTTTTGTAAAATCGAAAACTTATCCACTGCCAAAATGCTGGAACAATATTTAACATTATTTATTATAAGAAAAGTTAATTTATAGTTAGATGGTTAAATATGAAATTCAATAATGTGTTTATATTTTATTAAACACTTTATTAAATAGATAAAAAGAAAACGACACACAAATTTCGACTGCCACTAAATTCGTTAGTAAGTGCTGTGATAGATAGTTTTGTCCGAAAAACTCTAGCATAAATTTTCGAAAACGAATTAATTTTTGAACTTTTAGTCGGCTAGGTATGTATTGTATACCAGCTTTTATACAATTGTAAATAAATATTTCATGCAACGCAATGTCGATTCTTTCTTATAATTTTTATACTCATCACTTATAGTGTGAATAGTATTAAAATTTAGTCACAAGGATTGCAACACTTTAAAGGAAGCATCGAGGATCCCATAAAATATTATTCGTGATCACCACGACAAAACGAGTTGATCTAGCCATGTCCGTCTGTCTGTCTGTCTGTCTGTCTGTGAGTTATGGGGCCAAATACCGTGGGCTAGGAACCCATGCCAGTTGAGATCCTGGTGTTGGTTCCGAAGCCACCTGCAGCTGTCCCCGTGTTGGTGAGTTAACCGTTTAATCGTTTATGGTCCACTACCATGCCTTTCTCATAATCTGAGCAACTGGGAAAGAGAATTGAGAAGCGTCTGCTAAAACGTAATTCCGTGGTCAAACAATCTGATATATTACAGATTTCGACGTCAGAAATATGTTTGAGAATACTACAATAGATTGACCAAATTCATCTAGGGTTAGACAGCGGAGATAGATCAATGATCGCCTACATTGCAACTGTGGGACAGATTTGCATAGCACCCGACATGCTATGACCTGCTAGCCAATGCAGTTTGTCGCGATGCCTTCTAGCACAGGCTTGTGGCAGTTTTGACTCTCAGATAATGACGACGTTTGTAGCTGCGGGTCTTACCAACGAAGTATAGACCCAGTGAATTATCTTCGGGGAAAAGCCCCACGCCAGTGTTGCCTTGTTGAGAGTGATCTTAAGAATGGTAGTTCAGCTCAGTTTATGATCAAGCGTCACTACTACGAACTTCACTTCGTCGAAATACTCTCCTAAAAAAGAGTTCTGAACGTACACTAGATCTAGCTCCACAATTTGTACCTCCTAGAGAAGGGTACTAATACAGCTAAGACTCTCCTTGGCACACCATTCGGTCTGTGAGTTTGTCTGCGTTTGTCTATTCTATCAATCTTTGAGATATTAGTCTGAAAATTGGTATGAAGGACATAACCAGAAGCAACACAACTATCAAAACTACCGCGATTTACTTATTGAAGCTCTCATACAAAAACAGCATTTTTTTTTTAGTTTGTTGTATCGAACATGTTCGAATTAAAGTAATTTTCTTTTTTTTTAAACATTTAATTTTACAAAGGATCTGGGTTCCACCTACGCTCAATACAAAATATCTTAAAATTGTATTTCAATTCCGTTAAAATGGAGAAATTCATGTCAGATAATGCCAAATAATTCGTTCTCATGTTAATGTCTCTATATAAATTTCTTTTCGTAACTTATCGCAATTGAGCAGTCGAAAGACTAATTCGGTGCATATACAAGTATGTACAATACATTTTGAAATAACAGAAATTCCTTAATACGAAAATATTTTCATTTCACTTGGTATGCATGAGTCGTGTAACTAATTTGAATATTTAAGAATATTGATGCACGTTTACTTGATATAAATACAATGGTTTATTAATTTTACCACAGAGTTTACATCGCATCAAATAAGACATTGGATACTCTATAAACTATGGGTGGAGTAATATTCTCTTAAGAGATGAAGACATCTAGAAATCTTGTGCGTCTATTTGTTCGACTTTTAGAAAAACATGGCGCCATTTCAATTTAAAGATAATTTCCATTTTGAATTTACATGTACCTGTTTGGCATAGTTAAATATATAATGTATTTAATTAAAATTTCATAAAAAGCTACAAATATTTCAAGTAGTCAAGTAATTCAAAGGAAACGTTTGGAAAAATCGCCCTCTAATGTAATGTGAACAGTATAAAATCTTCAGTGACATCGATGTAAATAACTTTTTTTATTTTACATTGAATTCCACACCCTGAAAAGTCATGCACACTCCTGTGTCACACTAAACTGTTCTGTTTCATTTGAGTCCTTGAAATGGCGCGTGACATGTTATACACGGAAACTCGTAGATACAGTATCTACATAGTCTTTATTTAACGCAACTGTCATTTGATAATTTGCAATTGTGTCACTTTTCTAATAATAGTTTTTGACATTTTACTGCACGACCGTTGATTCTCGTAACTAGAAAAATATCTGTTTGTGTAATTGTATCTGCTTATGAATTATCTATCTGTCAGTGGCCACCCCACACAATTTCACATCGATTTATTTGCATATGTTTTATTTGCTGGTCTAAAAAAAGTTTCAACTATTGTTTTAAGTAAGACGCATTTTTTTGGTTTACTATATAAATCATTTTACATTTTTCTTTTTTTTTTGTGATGTTATATTTGACAGCAAATAAATTGATTTTATTAGTTTTCAAACTCCTTGCATGTAAAATGAATGATTAGGTGAGACGGAAGTAAATATTCGCTACAAACAGAGATGTATCCGGTGGTATGTTGGCGGAACGGACCCTCCCCGAAATCTTTGAGATATTCTATATGATTTGTGTGAGAAATTTATCAAAAGCGTAGAAATGTTCAGTTTTTGTTTGGTCGTCATCCAGACGTAGTGTGATACTCGTATAGTATTATCGTATCTAAGAAGATTTTGAATACTCCATAAAGTATATTAAATACAAGTATACAATTGATCAGCCCACCGAGTCGATAATGCAATGTCCGCCTGTCTGGATGCTGCTGTGTATGTTTTGTACTCAATTATAAATTATAGTTTTGGTAAATATGCCCAAATATGTTCAAAATTCAGAAATTCAGCGACTGCAATGCGCATGAGACTGTACGACGGCTGTATTAGGAGGACCATAACTAGTCTACTAAGAGCTGGGATTACGTCAAAGTCATAGAATTTATGATCGTGATCATGCTGTGCGTGATTATGTTCTGCCGGATCATGTTGCTGATTTTATGTTAGCTTAAACATATTTCAATTTCTTGATAATTACTTGGACTATATACTCGTAGCTTAGTCACTGAATCCACTTTTTTTTTGCTCCGAAACTTGATCCCGCATCGTCATTTAATCGTCATCGTCAAAACATAGTGCATATTGACATATCACCTAGTTAGGATCCACAAAACCAAAAATTTTGACTCAACTATCGACTCAACGATCGTAGCATTGTAGCTGAAACGCATTTGAAGTGTGATATCAATTTTTCTGTTTTTTTTTTTTTGGCAGGATATCTAATATATTTTCAGGAGTCACCTGGTCTCTATGAATGTTCACCAAAGCCAAGCCAATCAGGTGCTCCTCTCTCGTTCTGTTGCGCAAATAATTTTTATACCATTCACACATAGTGTGAAATGGTATTATCAGTTTGTCTGAAAGTTTGTAACGCAGTAAAGGAGCCATCGTATACCCCATAAAGTATATATATTCTTGATCAGCTCGACGAGACGAATCGATCTAGTCATGTCCGTCTGTCTGTCCGTCTGAATTGCGCATTTTTTGGGGACTAATTTTTATGCTATCCATTTGAAATTTTGCACGTATGCTTCTTTTTATTCCAGTTTAATAGAGTGTCAAGATTGACCCGCCACGCCCACATTTTGGGGTACCACCCATACAAAATCACCGCCCACTTTTGACTTTTTTATTGTAGTCAATATCAACTTAAAAATTGATATAGTAACTTAAAGTAGACGGATGCTTGACATATACATTAATGGGTGGGACCCGCCCATTATTTGGGCTAGCTTCCATACAAACCTACTGCTAACTTTTGACTTTTTGTAAGAAAACTTCTTTATTAAAGTCAATATTAGGTTGAAATGCAATGTAGTGCCTTTTTATGGTCAGCCGCTTAACATACATAGACTAACGGGCATGCCCCGCCCACTATTTGGGTTAGCTCCCATACAAAGATATGGTCTACTTTTGACTTTTTGTGAGTAAAACTTCTTTATGAAAGTATATATTAGGTTGAAATGCGATATAGTGCCTTTTAAGAGACAGCCGCTTAACATACATTGACAATTGGGCGTGGCCCGCCCACTTTTTGAGGTAGCCCCCATACAAACCCTCAGTGCAATTTTGTGTTTTTTATGAAAAAATCATTCATTTAGATCAATATTAAAATTCATAAAGATTTTATTATATTAAAACATTTTTTTATCTAAACATACATTCAAAAATTTAAAAAGTGGAGTAAAACACCAGCGCTGCCAAGTAAAAAGGGCAAGTGTGGATAGTATTAAAACTTCGGTTCCACCGTTGCAACGTTGTTTCTAGTTTTTAATGTTTATATACAATAAAAAAATACTGAGATCGATGAAAATTTCTGCTAGCGAAATTGCAAATTATTACAGCTATGTCAAACAAACAAGAAAAAGTGTCCCCAAATCAACATTAAATACTAACATCAGATATTTATTAGGTGAAAAGTCCACACTTATTGATTTTTCTTTGGTTTTTTCTGACGAAAATGCCCTTTGCTCTTTGTCACCTGTTTTTTGAGTATATAGTATATAGTATTTTCGGTAGAAAACATTTTCGTTATCTGAGTACTCGATGAAAAACAGTAGCGTTTATTTTTTATATGTAGTTTTTTCGGTATCAAAAATTTTCATCGATCGCAGTATTGAGCTTAAAAAAAAATTATGATTTATGTTCGAGTATGAATAGTATAGAATAGAAGTATGATTGAAAATGTGTTATTTCAAATAAAATTTCACACAAAATTTCCACATAGGTCCACTATAAAAGGTAGCTCCCATACAAACGAACCCACCATTTTCGAGGTTCTGTGTGCAAATTTGCGAGATATTTTATTAGTATTGACGCCAAAACATCAATACTACAATAAATTCATTTAAAAATAAAATATCTCACATATGTTCAAGCCGGAGAATATAGCACCATACAAGTCTATAGTTCATATCAGGAAACATTCTTGTTTTTTGTGTTTAAATTTGTTGGGTCCTCATTTGCAAAAGCCCCCCTTCACGCATAGTGGAAATGTATCGTATATATCGATCCATAACTACCAAAAAGGCGTAAGCGACAAAATTTAAGAATTTTTTTTTTTTTATTAGGAATTGATAACACACTGCAACAAAAAAAAAAAAAAAACAAAACTTCTGACATGGGACATAGGTATTCTGAAATAGATTTTTGTGGCATACTAAAATTTTTTCGTGCACTGATTTTCATTTTCTTACCGGTTTTCGAAAAAAGAAACTTAGCTTTTTAAACTTGCTTTACTTGACTTAAAACGTTTCCATTCCTATATTGGAGTATTTGCTAGGTAAACCAATTTTTTTTGGTTTTTTTTTTTTAATTTTTTGACTTTGGTGATGTTTTTGAACACTTTTTTCATTTTCTACCCGATTCCACTGTTCAAATTGTGAACCAAGCATTTCTCGTTGTTGGCACGACAAGTTCAAGTCCCGAACAAGATCATCGAAATACTTTTTTGAGATGAAATGTCGTTCTGCAGATTTGGATCCTGATGGAAGGAACTGTTGTGGGTCCTTATATTCATATTCATCAGCATCACACTCATACGAGCTCATCACATGGTGGCTACCACTTGCGGCAATCGGTTTTATTACGGTTGAAACATTAGCGTACTTTATAGCTGTGCGTGTCTTAAAGCTGTGGCCTGATAAGTTGGTTTGGCTTATGATAAGGCTGATGATGCCAAGTCATGGGCACAGATAACGGCCAAGTCAATGCCGCATTGTCTTTCGCTTTGTTTAATAATGTACAACAACAATTGCAAATATATTCTGGTTCGTACCAGCGACTAGTTTTGTAAGACCGATTGAAGATAACATTGTATGTTTCCACTACAGAAGTATTATTTCGAAAATTCCACCTACGATTAATATTCGTAAATAAGCCACAAACGTAGCAACATTTATTTCGCTTACGAGGGCTGCTATTTATATTTCGGGAACTGGCAACACTAATGTCAAAAGCTAAAATCTGGCAAAACCATAATAAAGTTTGACATTTCTTGGCATAAACGTACTCACTAAGTTTTGATGTACAATTGCTATTTGTTTTGTTTACAGTGAGTTCAGAAAAGCAATTTGGTCAAAAAATGGAAATTTTCATTGGATTTTTTTTCACAACTTTCGATGTGGATTATCTCAACAAGAATGTGTCAGTGATTTCAGTTCTTTGTATGGTGGTAAAGCACCATCAAAAACCACAATATATCGCTGGTATAGTGAATTCAGTCGTGGTCGCCGACGAATTCCGTGAAGGTCGTTCAAAATCGGTTGTTGTGCCCCAAAACATCGATGCAGTGCGTGAACTGATAATGCAAGATCGTCATGTGACATATCGTGAGATAGAGGCATCCTTACACATTAGTTCCACTTCAACACATTCGATTTTGCATGAACACTTAGCTGTAAAAAAAATTTGCTCTCGTTGGATACCCCATAATTTATCAATCGCTCAAAAAAAGGCTCGCGTCGATTGGTGTAAGGAATTGATTAAAAAGTTTGACCGTGGTGCTTCAAAAGACGTGTATAAAATCGTGACAGGTGACGATTCATGGATTTATGTGTATGGGCCGTAAACAAAACAGCAAATCCAACAAAAGTTGTTCGTGGAAGAAGCACAGCGATGCAAATGATGGTCTGTTTCTTCGGTCGAATGGGTCATGTGGCTACTTTTCCGCTTGAGCAACGTAGGACGGTCAATTCTGAGTGGTACACGACTATTTTTTTGCCGGAAGTTTTCGGAGAAATTCGTAAAACCAACCGCCAAAGACGAATCATTCTCCATCATGACAATGCGAGCTCTCACACATCTCGTCAAACAAGTGCATTTTTGAGCAGTCAAAACATCGAAATTAATTACTCATCCTCCGTACAGTCCTGATTTGGCACCCAATGACTTCTTCTTGTTCCCGAGTATCAAAGGTAAACTGCGTGATCAACGATTTACGAGCGCTGAAGAAGCAATTGAAGCGTTAAAAAACCATGTTTTGGAGGTGTCACAAGAGGAATGGAAAAACTGCTACGACAAATGGTTTGAACGAATGCAAAAGTGTATTGATCATCAAGGGGAATATTTTGAAAAACAATAACGCCATTTTCATTTAAAAATTTTTGTTATTATTTGCTATTCCCGAAATATAAATAATACCCATCGTATTACTCATTTTAAATTTAAATTTCACACGATAGAATCACCATTGTTTATTTTTTTTAAGTTGTTCTCCCTTTGCCTTCAATAACTGTATCATAAAATACGCTCAATTCAATCGTGGTCGCCGACGAATCATCTCATTCCACTGTTAGTTACAAGTTAGTAACAAATTCAAACAATAATGACAAAATTAAATGTTTTTTGAAACTGCATACCAAAAGTAAATAGTTTTGTACCAATTTTCGTTCAAAGTACGGTAAAGTCGCAAAAAACTGAAAAAAATCAATATATATTTACATGTAGCTCCCTCCGAGATTGCAATGTAATACACCGTTGGAAAGGTGTTACTTTTCTCTTTCCAACGACGTATTGAAAACTATGAAGTATAGTTTAAGACATATGGTTTTTTAACTCTATCAACCTCGAAAAAACTGTTTTTTTACCGTTATTTCAAAATGTTGATGTGCACGAAAAATTTGTGGTATGCCACATTGTTTCATTTAACTATATCTACAACCTACACTAAGTCGCATCCCAGAAGTTTTTTGACCGTCACACCGTGTAATCCACGAACATATGCGTAATCGTTGTATTGAAAAGTATAACGTTGCGAAATTAGAGCAGAAACAAATTTGATGTGAAGGCTCACTCGAACTTTGTTTACATTTATCATGACAGCAAACTGTCGCTTACGCAAAAATTTATTACTTTGAATGTATACTTATTTCTTTGCTTTATTTCATGACAGTGAAAATGGCGTAAGTGACAAAAAATGGGTTAAGTTTAGTTTCTAAATTTAGTTAATTTAATATTTTTACCAAATGAAAAGATTTAAAAAGAAAACCTTTATTGTCGCTTAAACCCTTTTAACATTATGCATTCACTTAAATTAACTAATATTCATTTTCACTTGCTTTGTTCCATAAACTTATAAAAACGTCAAATATGAATCTTCTTTCCTATTCCATCAAAATACCGTAAACATGAAGCTTTACTGTGTTCGAGTATCAAATAAAAAAACATCTTGAAGAGGTAAAAACCAAGTGATGAAAGTCTACTTGCAACTCACCAAACTTCTGATATCAATTTTATGACGAAATATTTATATTTTTCATTTGTATGGATGGAATTGTATGGTTTAATTGATATCAGTCATTTTAATAAAGAAGATGACTGATATTGTAATAGAAGTGCTTGGATAAAACTGTAAATGAAACCTGTACCTTGATTAATGCTTCTTATAAAAAATGTACAATAAATTCATTTAAAGATAAATACATTAAATTTTCATTTAAAAACTTAAAAATATGGCTAGATTTATATAGCGGCTACCCCTTAAAATATTCTTTTCATACATTTTATCTGAAGATTAAAAAGCAGAGTCTAAATATCCATACTTGAAGTCTCTACATCTTATAGTCTGCGAGATATTTTCGTTCAAGCAGACTGTCGGAAGGAGAGACGGACAGGTCCATATCAACTTGTCTTCCGATGTCGATCACTATTATATATACTTTATGGAGCCTACCACTTCTCCTTCTGCCTGTTAAATAGATTTGTACCTAAGGTATATAATAATAATTTTTTTCATAAGAGCCACCGTTCCTGAGAAATAACGATTCAAAAAGTTGTAAGCGTCATAATATGCACACGTTTTCAGACTTTACTCCCACTTGCGCCGGAAAAACTGCTAAACACAATTTTTGGCAATTGTAAAAAGGGATGCAGTGTTAAATGTGGTTGCAAAAAAGTTAAACTGTTTTGCTCTCTGACATGTACGAATTGTCAAGGCCAGTAGTGTTCTAATGTTGAATCAACAATAGTAGAGGATTCGTTTGCTACCAACGAAGAGACATGCGATACATCGCTACTGACGCAATTAACTTACACCCAGGACGAAGAAGAAGAAGATCAAGAAGAAGAACAACAAGAAGAAGTAATTGAATATTTTGAATCGGACGAATACATTTTTCTACTGTTTTTTAATTTCCATTGCTTTTATCAATTCCAACCATGTTATTATGCAATAGTTTCCAATTAAACAGAATCACAACAAACCTGTGGAATAGGCCTACTGGGGAAAACACGTTAAAAAAGAGCTAAGTACACTACCTCAGAGATGGCGTGGAAACGTGTGCATATTATGACGCTTACAACTTTTTCAAGCGTTATATCTCAGGAACGGTGGCTGTTAGAAAAATAATTGATACCTTTTTATAGATAATTTAATGATCTACAATTTTTGTCTAATATAATTTTACGATAAAACTTACCGTTTTGATGAAAATCGCAAAAAACCCATTTTTTTGTACGTTTGACCTTTGACCTCGAGTCAATATTTTTCCACGTACCGGAACGATGGGGAATTTTGAAATGATATTTTTAATTATGTTTTGAACAATTTTACACACTTTCAGCTTGATGTGAATTTATGTACCTTCACTCTTATTTTTCTGTCTAATTTGACCGGACTATTAAGGTAATTTTAGTTTGGGAAATATTTTTACATATTTTTTTTTTCATCAATGCGAAAGAAGGAATAATGAACAATTTTTTGTTTAACTCAGAAAAATGCTAATACACGTGTTTTAATTCGTAGGATACACAAGCCGCTTTTCAATTAAGCGTGATATAAATAGCAATCATTTGAAATGTGCGGCCAGGCTAACTGTTGCTAGGTATTGACATACTTTGAAACACGTGTATTAGCAGGTGATCAGTTTTTCTGAGTAAGATTATGTAAAAATATTTCTCAATGTAAAATGACATTGAACCAACTTATATTCATACATTCATTATACACTTATAAAAATTACATAATAAAAGGATTCAAATTAGTGTTTGGCATGAATTTCGCCTTTTTGACGATTGTAGATAGAATAGAATAATGTTATTTATTGCCCATGAAATTATTAGAAAGATTTAAATTAAAATTTAAAAAATTGTTGGATCGAACGGGCATTGTAACTGCGTTATCTGGAATGTTAGATAGCACTCTAGGCAGTTGAGTATCGAGTCCTCAAAAGTTTAAGTTCTGGTCAGACAGTTTTATATTTACATGCCACATTGCTTGGATAGTCGCACCACCTCGATTGACCATGAAAAAATGTATGCGATCATCGATTTCGCGTTACATTTTTGGTAATAGATCCGTTTCTATTTCGTATTAGATTTCCGAGTCATTTTGTTAACAGTGTTGGGAATTGTTGCCAAATGTAGTTATCGGTGTTTTCAAACACGCAAAGTAAAAATTAACTGTCTAACATCTTTCTCTGCACAAGTTGGTCGCAGCAACCATTTACGACACCAAGTGGACTGTTTCGCATTTTTTGCTTAAGCTTTTTGCTTTTATTTTAATATTTTTATTAGCTGCATAAATTGCTAATATGGCACAAATTTTCCCAGCTTTTTATACTAGAGGCTTGTAAATGGGATTCTGTTCCCACTGGCTAACACTAAAAATGCAGCTATTAAATTTTTCGCGCACTTGTTTGACCACAAAGTAATATTTTTATGAGATATTTTGATAGTCACACGAAACACAGGTCAGCTAACATGACACGTAAATATAAGACCGTCTGACTGCCCCTTTACTCATACTAATGTGAAATTATTCATCGGATTCACATATCGTATGTAGAGTTTACCAATTTAAAAATTACTATTATTTTAATATTAATATTGTTTAATTCAATCGTGTACAAGCTTTCAAACCAACATTTCAAAGATTGAGGGCATAGGGCGGACAGTAACGCACAGACAGACGGACATGGCTGAATCATGAATATATATACTTTATCGGATTTTCAATGCTTCCTTAAAGGCATTGCAAATGTGACTAAATTGTAATAGTTACTATACACACTCTATCTGAATAGTGTACAAATCGGATTTGTAATACTGACCTACTTTTTTCTTTTGGATTGTTAGTACTTTTCTGAATTGTGAATTACATAATCACATTTTACATATGTCTCTTCAATAGAACATATTCAAGCGCGCTTTATTACAAACTATTTCCTTATTTATTTTCAGACATAAATCGAAAAAATGTGCAGCATGTAAATAAAATAAACTACAAAATAACCAATAATGTAACACCATGTCAACAGAATTTGGCGACTAAACAGTTTTATAGCTAATCTGCAAATGCAAAGTTCAAACTTGGCAGCAGTTGTAATGCCATGAATGAATGATTCAGCTTAGCAGGTAAAATATACGAGTATATACACAAAGAAATGACAACAACAATAATAACATCGACGGCGCCAACTTCAATGACAAGTTCAATAGTATCTTTCAATCTCAATACGACAGCAACAGCAATAGCAACAGCGACTACTGCCACACAAAATCACAACAAAACAAATTTGAACTTTGAACATGAATTCATTGCCGGAGTCAATTTACAGCAGCAACAACAAGAAGATTTAGCTAAATTTCTCTATAGCAAGCTATTATCGACTCTGTCAACAGCGACAGATACAACAACGACGAAATTGCCGCAACTACTTCCGATTTCGTCGACAAACGCCGTAAATGCATTCCAGTACATGGATTATATTACCGAAGCCGCCTTGGGTTTAACCAGCGGCGGAGGCAGCATTGATGCCGCAAATATCGGCGCCTTTATTGCCAACAGCAGCAGCAACATCAACAACAACATTACATCCACAACAACAATTGGCTATGATGTCATCAGCACCACGGCGGAGCCATCCGTCGATTCGTACTTCATTAGCATGGCCTGGCCTAAGGCCATTATAGTTTCCATCTTCCTGTTGCTCATTCTGGTGACTGTCGTCGGTAATACTCTAGTCATACTCGCCGTGTTGACCACGCGTCGCCTGCGCACCGTCACCAATTGTTTCGTCATGAATCTGGCCATAACGGATTGGTTAGTGGGTACGTGTGTTATGCCGCCATCGGTTATCTTCTACATTGTGGGTGAGTAGTGTATATATTATATATAGGTACATATAAAACACATCTCATTATTTATCATTAGTTAGTATACAAAAAAAAAAAAATGAAATGAAGTGCTTTTGTTAGCGTTCCCAACAAAATAATATCCTATGGTTTTACCATAGTCTATAGCACCAGTTGCTATAGACTAGTTCCCTGGTGCCAGTTGTTGTTAGTACCAAGTTTGCGGAGGTCGTCGCCGGCTTGATCTTTCCAACGTATGCTCAGTCGGCCTCTAATGCGGTTTAGGTTCCCTATGTAAGCCATCAGTACTGCAACTCCGCTGTTCATCCAGATAAGATCAATAGTCCAGCTCAGCCGCTGGAAGTTTATGTGCTGGATTATGTCAACCTCATCACATAGCTCATATAGTTCGTTGCCAATTCTAATTGGCTCAAAAATCGTATGCAGAATCTTTTTCTCGAACACTATCAACGACGCTGTATCCGTTGATGTAGGTTTCCATGTTTCTGCGCCATACAGCAAGATCGGAATTTGCAACGTTTTTTAGATTTTTAACTTCGTACCTCGGGTCTACTTCTAATTTGTTTGCTGAGGCCAGAGCAGCTGCGGTTAGTAAGCGTGATTCTTCGTCTGATCTAAAGGCTGACGTTGTTGTTGCTGGGTATCTCTGTGCCAGGTAGACAGAGTTTTCTACAACATTAAATTTGAAATTCTCTGTGAGACATGACTGTTTCTCAATCTCCGAGAATTTCTCGTTAACTCGCTGTTCGTACCGTTGATGTCAATGTCATCAGCATATGCGATCACCATCATCTTCTTGTGGAAGAGCGTGCCCGATCGTTCTACGTATGGGCAATGGCGTAGGATCTACCACATCAAGAGATTAAAAAAGTGGCACGATAAAGCATCACCCTGCCTGAAACTTCTCTTGGTATCAAAAGTTCTTTTCTACTCTGACGACTTTTTGTGGGCACGACTTTTGCGTCATCACGCAAAGACGAACGATCTTTGTTGCGAAGTTCAAAAAGGCGCTAAAAATGTTCGTTCTTATTGGCGTGTCGAAAGCGGTCTTCTAATCGAAAAGAAGGACGCATGTGTTTGTTATACTCTCCGGTCTTTTCTACTAGTTACTGTAGTCTGAAAATATGGTCACTGGCCGACGTTTTTGATCTAAAGGCATTCTGATACTGTTCTATCAGCCGCTTCCACAATATGCGGAACAGAATTTTATATCCAATTGAAAGGAGACTTATTAACGGGATCTGCTTTCTTGAAGATAGGATAAAAACCACTGAGATTCCAATCGTTGGGCATGCATTCATCAGTGTATTGCTCCGGCCGCTTCCACAATATGCGGAACAGAATTTTATATCCAATTGAAAGGAGACTTATTCACGGGATCTCCTTTCTTGCAGATAGGACAAACACCACTGAGATTCCAATCGTTGGGCATGCATTCATTGGATCATAGCCTGCATAACAGTTGGTGTATACGGCTTACCTACTCCCGCCACCGGTTTTGAATAACCCAGCAGGCTGCTCATTCTTCTGACATGTAAAGTTGGCACTCCGAAGTGTGAAATTTTAGTTTTTTGTTTTTTTTTTTAAATGCAGTTAATTTTTCCAGCATTAGTTCAGGTTTGTTCAAGGTTAAACTTCGTTTGTCCGACCTCCAAAAAAAATATTAAAAATAAAATATAATTATCACTTCGTGTTGCCATCTTCACACGGCTTCATTCTTCAGCTTTTTAATTACTGAGTCGATCTCATTATAGTTTGGTGTCTCTACAAGAGGGTCAACTTAGATTCCCTCCATTGCTGGAGGTAGCGTTGTGAAAGCAAACGTTTCTTTTGGGCCAAAGTATCCCTTCTTCCAACTATGACGTTGAAATGGGCAAGCATGATTTTGATGCTATTGGTGACAGAACCAAACCCAGCGCGCAGCCCCTAAATAGTGGGACTGGATGACTTCTTACAATTTGATCACAGCGGATGTTCCATGGCTACCCAGGGGATATGTGTCCTTACTGACGTTTGTGAACTACAAGATTAATGTTAAAAATTTGTTTCAGAACTCTATTTCATTTTCTGTCATATGGCTTACATTGCTTTTCTGCATTCAACATGCGTAAAGATGCATTTTTGGAATTCACACGCAGATTTCGATACTTTGGAATTTTTTTAGCTTATAACTTTAAAACTGTGTAACCGATTTTAGAGAAATGAAAACCAGTTTTTAGGTATTTTATTATCTGTATTTTGACAAAAGTCGTTGTCAAATCGTTCGCTTCTTACTCGAGATATAGCTGAAATAGTGAATACCTTCACAGAAAAAAAAAATGAGTATAGGGAAAACGAGTCCATAATTTTTTTTGGTCTATTTTCGAGTTCAGCTGACCAAAATCTAGAAGAAAAAAATTTGGCATCGATGAAACATTTGGCCGTAATTGAATGAATATTCTTCAATGGATAAAGAACAACAACACTCTTCGACTTCTTTTATCCAAGTTGTAAATTTTTTTGTTCATAAGTTTACACCTGAAGCTTTTATCGAGCACTTGTCAGCTGCCATATGTTCACTTAAACTAAGGAGTGAACAAAGTATCTGTCAACACAAATCCTTATAAAAGTTTTTCTTTCAACAAGTTTATCAAGTTCAGCTAATCCAAATAGCGCCATATGCCACATTAACTTCGGTGAATCATATTTGAATACACTAAAAGTTAAAAAAAATGGAGGAGTATTGAAGAGAAATACATCATTTTGACGAGACCGTTTACTTACGAGTATAAGCATTCATTCCTCTATGAAAGTTTCGAAGTTGACTGCCAGCTGACACTTGTTACAAAGATTCGATTCATTTCGTTCGGCTGCTTTCTACTTTCCAATGCCAGAATTTAATGCAATTTGTGATTTATGCTTTTCAGCCATTGATTTTGGCAACATTTGCGTTTGAAATGTACTTTTTTCCATGCGTTGTTTGAAATATGTTCTTTAAGGTTTGTTTTTTGTTGATTTTTTTCTTTTTATTTCTTACCATATGGTAATCAAATGCAAATCTTGGTTTTATTTAGCCATTAAGAGCATAAAAATCAGAAACGCTAGAGATAAATTGGTTTTATTTTCCTATGAATCGAATGTTTGTTTTGAATTTGCAGTTTTTGCAAAAAGAATATCCACATTATTTATGTTTAATTTTTAAAAGTACTTCGGTTGTTTAAATGCTAAAATGAAGTTTTAAGTACTACCAAGGACACAAGTCGAGTCAAGGGGATATCGATACGACTAAAACAGTTATGAAAGGTTTCCAAAGAGAAGATGCTTTCACTAAGCAAGTTTATAAAATATTCCTTTTTTTGTTTTTGTTTTTTATTACCCAATTGAGTACGTCTGTCTACATGACAGTACATTTTGTAATATAGTCTATGGGGTAAATAATAATTGAAAAAACAATTTCTAGCAATTATATTAATACTTTTGTTCGAATATGCTATGCAGCAACCTATGCATCCACCACGGACAGCTAATACTTACGGCTGTCCCACTCTCGTGAGATACCGTAACGTTCACTGTCAAGTAGTGTGGCATAAATTACATGGCACAACAATTGATGGTAATGATTAAAAAATAATAAAAATACTAAGAAGGTTATTGTTAAACTAGTAGTTATAAATGATTTGGAAGGTCAACTGGTCGTATCCTTTTAAGACGTCGTCTAGTTGTCAGTTCCAAGTGGGGTATGTTGGTTATCTCGATGTTACAATGAGCCATGATTCGAGTGTGATGCTTTCTGCTTACTGATACTATTAAGAATGTGAATGTTAAGATCTCGATGTATATCTGTGCTGGAGATATACCATTCAGCGCCTGTTGTTTGCCTTAGTATTTTTGACTGTTGCCGTTGGATAATGTTGATATTTGATATTTTTGATATGCCCCATATCTGAAGTCCGTAAGTCCAAAATGGTTTTATTATGCTTTTATATAGTAATAATTTATTGTTCATTGACAATTTGGATTTTGTGTTAATAAGCCAGTACAGTTGTCGATATTTCTCTTTAATTTGATTTCGCTTTTTCTCAATATGTTGTTTCCAGCTCAGTTTACTGTCCAAATTTATTCCTAAGTATTTTGCTGATTTTTCTATGGGTAGGTCTTTATTGCTTATTTTGAGGGGGGTCGGCAATACAACACGTCTAGTTGTAAAGATAACTTGTGTGGTCTTGCTTTCGTTAATTTTTATAGCCCACTTACTAAACCAGGCTATGGTGTCTAGTATACTTTGGAGTTTTTGGTAAGCTACATTTATGTCATTGTGGGCATAAAACAGAATTGTATCATCTGCAAAAGTTGCAATCATAGAAGAAGACTCCTCGGGCTTTGGTAAATCTTGAGTGAAAAGTAAATAAAGAAGGGGTCCCAACACACTGCCTTTGGGTATTCCTGCATTAATCTGTCTAGTTGAAGAGAAAACGTCTTTAACTTTTACATAGAAGTGCCTATCTGATAAGTAACTCTTTAGCAGTAGGTAGAAGTCATGCGGAAGTAGGGATTTTAGTTTTAATAATAATCCCTTATGCCATATGCAATATTTCTTATCTTTAAGGTCTGTTGAAATTTTATTAACTACCCTATGTATTTGTTCAATTGTTGAGTGTTGTTTTCTAAATCCAAACTGATGGTCAGGTATAATGAAGCTATTGTCAAGTATGGGTTGTAATCTTTCTTTGAGTATTCTTTCAAACAACTATGATAAAATCGGCAAAAGGCTTATCGGTCTATATGAAGCTGAATTTGTGGCATCTTTGCCAGGCTTAGGTATAGCTATGACTTCTGCTACCTTTCATGTCTTTGGAAAATATTTTAGTCTAATAACAGCATTGAACAAATTTCGGAGATAGCGTATAGCTTTCGATGGAAGTTCTTTAAGCAGCCTTCCAGTTATCATATCATACCCGATTTTGTTACTTTAGTTTTATCAATAGCTTTTGTTATCTCATTGTGAATTACATATCCGATTTGAAGTTTGCAAAAGGAGCAGCTTGATGAATCTGCGATATGGTCGTAATTTTGTGGATTGTTCAAAAAAGTTTTTTGATAAAAGTCAGCAAGGACTGAAGATTTTTCAAAATCTGTTTTAGCCCAAGTGCCATCTGGCTTCTTTAGTGGGGGGTGTGTGTGGTGGTACTACTTAATTTACTAGTAGCCTTCCAAAGAGAGAAATTAGTGTCTATGGTTGGAGTCAGGTGAGTTAGATACTTTGCTATACTTTTATTTGCATTTCGTTTAAGAGGTTCTTTAAGTTCTTTAGTCGCTCTATTAAATTTCATTTTATCTTCGGGACATCTTGTAGCTTGCCACTTTTTCTGAAGCTTTCTTTTTGCTTCAATTTGACGTCGAATGGATGCGGGTGTATACTTGGCAGGCTCTTTTTGAGTTAATATAGGGGTAGAACTAAGAGCTGATTCAGCTGCGGTGTCATTAAAATATATTACAGAACTTTCAAGAAATTATTTATATGCTTGCCAGTCGGTCTTAGAGTTATAGAGGGTTGGCTTCGGGCTGTCTGTAGCAAGAGAAGTTAAGTAGTCAAGTTGAATTGGAGAGTGGTCAGAAGACAATTAGAAACGGGATTTGATGGAAATGTGTTTGATCTTTGGATCTGTTGGCCAGTAAGTAGGTTCCCCGTGCTTACTATTGTTGGTGTAAATCGATTCGAGAAGTATTTCACTTTTTTTGTTTGTAAGCCGGGAGCCCCATTCTCTATGCTTTGCATTGAAATTACCTGCAGCTATGAATCTAGGACCTAAAGATTTAAAGTAGCTATTATATTGGGATAGAGTAATTTTGTGTTTTGGGGGACGGCGGAAATAGTCAGGGGACCAAATCAATAAATGGAAGTAGCTTGGATATAATCGAAGCTGTACTTTTTAGTTTCAGTAAATTTAATTTTATTTTTTACGATTATTGCTGAGCCCGCATGACCCGTTCCGTCTGGATGGTTAGTATTAAACAAAGTGTACCCTGTGATGTTAGTGATTACGTTTGATTGGATAGAACTTAATTTTGTATGATGGAAGTCGGTGCAGTGGATAGTGGTGGGAAGTTTGAAGGTTGGATTTGATTTCTATTTTGGAGACAAGAGACAACATTATCTTGATGAGTAGGACCAATCGTATGGAAGTTTTCACTTGTTGAACTGTCGGTTCTTGCCATTTGAGCATAGCTAATTGCTGGATTTACAGATGGACTTGCATTTACTGTAGTGGCACCATTCTTAATATCGCCAACTTTTTTTATATTTTTCTCCCGAAGAGCGGGAAAACGCTGAACTTTAAGCGTTTTGTAGACCTCACAGCTTTTGTAATTTGCGGTGTGGTTTCCACCGCATAAAGCACATTTTGTAAGGCCTTTGCCAAAAGCCAAAGTGCAATCTACGGTTTTATGTTTTCCAGTACACTTTGCACAAACAGGGTCTTTTGTGCAGTAATTTTTTGTATGCCCATATTTGTGGCAATTAGCACATTGGGAGAGAGTACGTTTATGCGGAGGTTCGAGGTTTTTGAGGAGGTATGAGGAGGTTCGAAGTTGATTTTATTTTGAAGAAGGTGGGTTATATTATAAATGTCCTTGTTATTTTCTTTTTGCTTGAGCTCTATGGAAAATAATGGTAGAGCCATTTTTGTACTTCTTTGTTGAATGTTATAAACGTTATTTACTACGTGGCCAAGTTCTAAGAGTTCAGCTTTGATTTCTTCAACGTCAGCTGAAGGGTGCATATTCCTAAGAATAATTTGGAAATTTCTATCTTCCTCAGCTTTAAAGGTTTAGAATTTAGTTTCTTTTTGGCGTAACATGTTTATAATACTTCTAGAAGAAGAAGAATCAGCTGATTGAACTCTCACCTCATTATTTGCAAGTGCTTTCAGTTCGAAATTATTCTGAACCATTTCTTTAAGAGCTACATTTAGTATTTTAATCTGACCAACACCCTGTACATAGATTGGATGAGGTTTATTAGATTTAAGAGGCGCCTGCTGTACTTGTTGGGTTGCTTTGTCTGGATTAGTATCGTCTTGTTCGTCATACTTGTTCGTCATACCCTGTGTCAATATAAAAAAACGAGAAAGATTAACACGATATTGTAAATCATATAGTAAATATATTGCCCAACCAAAAATAATACCCTTAATAGTGGGGCGAGACACGCCCATAGCAAGTCACCATATTAATTTTAAAGTGGCTGTTGACTTTAATAAAAAAGTAATTCATAGAAAAATATAAAAGTGGTCTGGGGTTAGTGTGGGCGTGAAACACGCCCATTAATATTTATGCAAAGTGTCTATTCATAGGAAGCTCCGATTTGCATATTCTGGTTGACTAAGATAGTAATAAAAAAGTAACATAAAACTGGCTACTAGTTTGTATAGTTTTTGTTTTTGTTTGTTTGGGCCGTACCACTAAAGTGGGTTGTGATTTGTACGGGGGCTACCCCTAAGGTGGGGCCAGAAACTGGGTGCTTAAAAATCTAAGTTGGTTGACTGTAGCTCTTATACTCTCAGAGATCTGTTTTTTCATTCAACCGGACGGACGAACAGATGGACATGGTAATATCGACTCAGCATCCGATGCTGATCATGGATATAGGAATACTCTATGGGGTCTGATACGTTGCATTCTGCCTGTTACATACATTCGCAAAAATTTATTACATCCTTGTTCATTTGGGTACTTAATCAGTATTGGCCCATTACGATATTCCACAACCCTAGCAGTGCTCAGCCGTCTCGTTGAATGAGTCAAGCGCTTTGAGAGCGGGTAAACTATTCGAGAAAATGAACACCTATTCTTGGTTGCATGATAATAAACTGAAAAAGTGTGCAGCCTCCTGGATAACAAACACTTTTGCTTGGTAGATGCTATAACGATCAGGTAGTCCGAAGAATATTCTCAGTAATTTCCATATTTGTGGAGAAGTTTCCTCCGAGGAGAGAAGTTTCCTCCTCCCCTCGAATTTTGGGCTGTCATTGAATATATTGATGGCGTTCTCTACATGACACGGTATTTTTGTAACAATTTTTTAGGAAAAACGACAATAGAAGATGCAGTTTCTGTTGATTTAGAATGAAGCAATAAGTCTGTACTTTTTTTAATGTACACATCTATAACTTCTCCAGAGTTTTCAAGAGGAAGCCTAGAATCCTTGGGTTTCACTTGCGATGTCTGGTCCGCTTTGCGTATAAAAACTACGCTACCTTCCTTTCATTACGATGGAATGTGATAATAATAAGAGTAGCAGGATATGCTTTTTAAAGTGGTGGACTTTGGCTTGGTCTGGCCCAGGCCCGGTGATCTGTAGGGCTGATACGTATCTACCGCTCAATAGAGCTTATCTATTCTCGGTATTTGTGACGAGAGATGAGGAAAAATACAATACTTCCGCCCTGTAAGGCAATAATAAACAAAACGGGAAGTGTGTATTTAGAAATAGCACAAGAGATTTCTTACTGGAGTCTTAGTGTATTATTTTGGAGATTAGTGTATTGGATAATATTTTCTTTAAACATGATGCGTCTTTGGAGGATTCTATTTTACTAAAAAAATTAGATCATGAGACACGTTTAGCGTTCCTATTAGGTTTTTTGTATATGCATAGTTATATTTATTGTTCTCAGTTGATGTTTTTATCTGTAAAGTTTGCATGATTAAAACCAATTTTATAGTCCTTTCGAAGTTTATCAAGCTCTTTCGGCGACCAGTGTTGTTTATGGTATACTTTCTAGCTGTTTCTTGTTATTGTGGTCTTCTGGAGATCACTCATTTTGTATGTTAAGTTATCTGATATGAGAGTGATATTTCATGTTTGATTATGAAAGTTGGTTTGATACCTACATATGTTAATATGTTATGTACATACCCGTATGTTCAGGTGATATAAAAAAATTGGCCAGATAGAATGAGACAATTCTTCGTGCCCCATCTTTAGGAAGATTATTGTGAGATCTCTACTACTGTATTTTACTTCAGCTTTCGCTAGTATACTATAATATGTGCGCGATATCCGATCTCAGATCGGATGCGGCGTAATCGCTTTTGCCATTTGTGGTGGCTTCATCACTTTCCATATAATAGTCGCGGTTTACGTTGAACAGATGAAACTGTTTATGATAGCTTTCGGGATCCACGCTCTAGCTCCTGGGGGAGGGGGGAAGTTACATCCTTGCTGTCGACCATCTTTTATTTTGCGCACAAGTACACTTCACGGATTTGGAAATAAACCCGCCTGAATCTCTCAAAGAATTTGCATTGAGACCAATAATATCATATTTTTATTTTATTATTCAAGGTACGGACGGGCGGAAATCATGCAGAACAGCAAAAACAACCAACTGTTTTCGGGTTCTGCATGTGTACGGAAAAGAAGGAAGTAACCTGGGTACTGGTATTTCCTTTGATGGCAATCAATTCTCCCAAACTCTTAAATGTTTTTCGATGACACCTACTACTTTTTCGATAGTTCGCTATTTCTACGAAGGAAGGTGACCAGGATGTTCATCGTCTTCTTTCTCTTGTTGGCCTGGTCCAAGCGATATATTTTTCTTTATCTTTTGGAAGTCACGTTTCGAGACTTAGTCTTTCAAGATTGATGCAGTAGCCTGATGCTTAAGCATATATGTACTCTATGTGGTTACGAATGTTATATACAGTGTGATACTATCGGTCACGAAAAGATTTCAGATAACAATATATATTAATTGGAAAAATGGGAGGTATCGTGTTCCTATCAAAATTTTTAATATCTCAGCAAATAATTGACCGATCGCTATGATATTTTGTAGTCGATTACTATATATCAGGAGAAGATCATAGGCTATATATATTATTTAGATACAAACCTGCGCCATATTTTAACATTTTTATACTATTCACACATAGTGTGAAGTGATATTGTCAGTTTAACTGAAAGTTTGTAACAGATCAAATGAGGCATCGTAGACCCCATAAAATATACATATGTATTTTTTATCAGCATCGGAAGTTGAGGCAATTTAGCCATGTCCGTCTGTCCGGTCGTTCGTCAGTCTGTATGAAACAACATATCTCAGAAACTACAAGAGCTAAAGATTTGAAACTTTTACGTTTACTCTTTTAGGCAGATCGAGTTTACTAAACCACCACGCCCACAATACTATCGTTTGACCCGTAAATGAATGAAATTTGTAGTCGATTACTATATATCAGGAGAAGATCATAGGCTATATATATTATTTAGATAGTGATAGATAGATATTTAGTGCGTTCATAATAGAGAAAAGTCAAGGGACGTAACAACACATGCCGATTACGCTTGTAGATTTGGCAACTGCGTATGAATAAGTAGAAAATAAATATCCAGGTTATTGTATCTTGCTCTTATAATCTCCTAGGTCTTTTGTTTCATACTACCAAACTGACTGGACAAATGGGGTCTGCCACGACTTCTTCTCAAGTACTATAAAATGTAGAGCCACTAAACTTGAATCACGTTTGATGCCACGCCCACAATACGACAGTTTGTCTTTTATATGCTCCATTTTTAATTTAACTAAGCAGTTCTAATCATCGGTCTCTCTGCATTACCGACAATCTGTATTATCAATACCAATGTGGAAGACTGTGGAAGAATATAATATCATGTCTTGTTTTTAAGAGAGAGTTGGCAGGGTATTTCAAAGTCGCGAATTCACTTACTTGTTAAAATGGTTATGGACTAGAAAACAAAAGAGTAGTGTATAAAACCGGAACCGGATTGATTTAAATTGACAATCGAAACCGGAACAGATATTTAATTTTTTTAAACGGGAAGATTTTACCGAAACAAAATAAAATTAAAGAATCGTACCGGAACCAAAACATTTGTACCGGTTCTCACTTTTATTTTTTTCTAAGAAAATTGTTCAACTTAAATTTTGAGACTCGAATACCTCGAAAATTTAACCGAACTAAATAATTGTGAATGCCATTTAGTTTAATGATTAATTTTTTTGGACTAGCACAAAATTATTAAGCAAAATTTACAAATAAATAAATCTGAAATGCCACATTTTAAAGAAAATAGGAAAATAATTTTTATTGAAATATTAGTTCTCTTTTATTTTTGCTACATCAGCAAATGCTACAAGATTCAATAGAAATAGAAAATGTTGTACAAATTTTAACAATTTGCAAGCAATATTGACCGAAAGTGTGTGTGTTAAAGGCCAACAGAGTGAAAAATACATTCGAAATGCAACAATTTCAAAATGTTCTGTGCATCTAAAATAAAGCTGGATGTGGATAAATTTTTCGTTTTGCTCGGTTCCTCTCTGCTCCCGAATTCGGAGTGCAATTAAATAAAGCAGCACAAAAGCTGTGTGTGTGTGTGTGTGTGTGTGAACTGGACGTACGGGTGGGCATGTCTCTCTAGTATGCCACCGTTCACATTAAAAGCACTTGCACACATATGGCTCGCTCTTTTCAGTGAAATATTTTCGCATTTGTTAAATGCATTTGTAAATAGCAAAGTGCCCCGACAGAGAAAAATGTTGTAATGTTCCGCCGCAATCTCTCGCCCCGAATCTCCACGCTTCACCTCAACCTACTATTATATTTTAGATGCATTCATATGTACCAATTTGGATTTTCGAATTGATTAAAGTGTAATTGAAATTTAAATATCAATTCTGTAATTTATGATTATTAAATTACTGCAAATTTATACTCGTAGCAATAAATTGTGCTAATTTCTCGTTTATGGAAATGTTAGACTTGAATAAGGCTATAAAATGAAGATTTGGTGTTATTGATAAGAATTAAATCTTAAACATCTTATTTATTACTCAAAAATATATTAAAGAAAGCTAAATTTGATGGAACCGAAACTATTCTACAAAAAAGAAAAGAAAAAAAAACAAGTAAAATGCATCAGTCGTGTATTCGAGGCTACAAAATACCCTACACTTTTGCAGATTTAAATAAAAAAATAATGAAAGCATTTTTTTTTTTTGGAAATAAAACAAATTGGTTCTAGTTTTTCAATTTTATTTTATTTGCGATCAGACCTATAATAGAACTATATGCAAATTAATTAAATACTACATAAACTATGTAGGATTCTTAAAAATAGAACCTGAAAATTAATAGAATACAAATGTACTATAAGTTTACATTCTGCAAAGAGGCAGATCCAGAGAATGAAGCCGCTTTAGTTACCGCCATGCTGTTGACCTATCGAGAAGATTGAAGGCTAGTTTGTTTGGTTTGTTTGTTTGCTGTTCTTTCAATGTTTTCTTATTTCACGTAAAATCGTAGGAATTTGTAGGTCTTTATGTTTATTGTTGTTCCTCAAGTAGCAAGGAGCACCGGTGATTTTTTTCATAGTGAGATTTTCCTACCGTTGCTATATACAAACCTAATACACAGCGTTGTGGTACCCCAGAGTGAATACTTTATACAGTGGAGTGAGAATCTTCACATCTGACATAGAACCGTCACACCTGAAGGTATGACGAAGAAATATGGTGATGCAGGTAATAACTATTTTATTTTGTAAATGAGAAATACAATGAAAAGCCTGTTTTACTTCAAGAAATCCTCAAATTACTCCTTAGTGCCATGACTGCGTCGAAAGCCTTGTGGAAGCACTCTCCGAAGAAATATTGATTCCAATATTTTTGAGAGTACCGACAGAAAACTGATGGGGCGGTACGAAGCCATCTCATTTTCAGGTTTTCCAGGCATGAGAATTATCTCTGCGCATTTCCATTGTTTTGGAAAGTGGCCAAGCTTGAAACAGGTATTGAAAAGAAGTACCAGCAGAGGATATTTTTTTGGGGCAGAGCTTTTAAAGTTGCAGCATCAATTCCATCATACCAAGAGATTATATTTCAGCTTTCACTTCTTCCAGCCTAATCGGAGAGATAGGAGGGCTGAGTCGACAAGGAGTTTTAAGCTTACAATCGACTATTGCTTCTTCAACATTGCTGCAAAGAGAGAATGGAGTAAACGGCAAATCTGAATACCATACTTTCATATTGTTTTGAGGATCACTTTGTATACTAGCACTTTATTTTCAAGCGAGAGTATGACCATGATATTCTCCTTATCGATAGGTACTATAGGCACTGGAGAAAAGTCGGATCTGGTTCGTCAGTCGTTTTCGTTGCTTTTCTCTGCCTTCTAGTTTTTCAACGAGCGATTCATGCTAGTCGGGCGTTTCAGCTGTTCTAGAAGAAGATGCTTACTTCTCATACAATAGAAAGATTAAATCGCCATATCTCACCTATTTGACCGATTGTTATGAAATTTTTAAGCGTGTTACTACTGTTCATGAGTAGGTTTTTGGCTTTATGACGATTGGAGCAAATGGGCGGTGCCATGAATTAACTCCATATATATATTTTTTTTTGTAACGGAGTTTATAATGCATTAAAGGAAGTAGCGGAGACACATAAAGTAGTCGTCTATACTGCTACTTTCTTAATCTATTCGACGAAGCGAATTTAACTAGCCATATCAGTCTGTCTGTCTGTCTGTCTGTGGAATGAAGTTGTGAAAGGACTTGTTTTCGTATAACTTTAAGTCCATAAAATTTACAATTCTCCAATAATACTGAGAATAGCCTTAATTTGTAATAATATAAATTATTTTGTTTATTTGGCAGGCAGTTGGCGCTTTGGTTGGATACTATGCGACATTTGGATATCATTGGATGTGCTACTATGTACTGGCTCTATCCTCAGTTTATGCGCTATTAGTCTGGACAGGTATGTAAGCATTCCATTATGTATCGTAATAATCCCTAGTTTTACAAAAAAAAAAAGCGTTATCTACAAATAATTGGAACTTATCTGGACATGGAGATCAAACGTTGAGTCGACAGAGATTTGTTCATCCATCATTCGTATGTGTGAATATGTAGATCATATTTCTAATTAATATACATTGCATATATAGTTTGAAATGGTATTATCAGTCTGTCAGTTACTTTGAACCGCGTGAAAGGAGGCATAGTAGACGCCATAACATAAACTATATTTTCTTAATCAGTTTGTCCAAAGGAGTCGTTTAAGCCATGTCCGCCCAGCTGATAAATACTGCGGATTCTTCACGTGGACTCTTCACGCAGAGTGTGAATAGTTTTATAATTTAGTCACAATGTTTGCAACGCCTTAAAGAAAACATCGGAGACCCCATAAAGTATAAATATTCGTGATCAGCATGAAAAGGTGAGTCGCTTTAGCCATGTCCGACTGTCTGTCTGGGTTTATTTTGTTGTACCGAACATGTTTGAATTAAAGCTAGTATCAATGTTAAAAATATAGTTATTTTTAAATTGATCAACTACATACGTAAGGTGAATTCAATTAATAATATTGATATTGTATAAATTGTACATTTGTATCAGTAAACATTTCAGAACTCAATAGGTCAACTGACCAGCGTTATGTCTAACATTTCAGACGGCCCGGATTCAACTCTCGCTCGATTAGAAATTTCTTTAATTCATTCTAGTAATTTCATGCACAACAAAATTATCCACAAACCTTTATTCCATCTACAACCGCTAATAATGCGAGACTCATGCCAAACACAAGTTTGAATAAATTTTATTAAATTAATAATAAAGATATATCTAGGCAACCATTAAAAAATTTAAAAACTGAAATACGATGCCAGGTTTGCCGAGTGAAAAGGACAAGTGTGAATAGTATTAAAGTTTCGGTACCACCGAAGTTAACGTTTTCCTCTTGTTTTTTTTTTTTTGTTTGTTACGATCTATATTCATTTGAAAATTCGGTTCCACCGAAATGTACGATTTGCTCTGTAAACATAGGGTAAAAGTGTATATTACGGGTGTGAAAATATGTGTGAAAGGCCGAATAAGGCGTGGTAGACCCATAAAGTATATAAGTATATTCATCAAAAGTCGAGTCGATATAGAAACGTTCGTCTCTCTGACCGTCTGTTTATACTAATGTGTGAACATCGACATACAATGTGTAAAATGAACCTCACTATTTGGAGTAGCTTCCATACAAACCTGCGCCATATTTTAACATTTTTATACTATTCACACATAGTGTGAAGTGATATTGTCAGTTTAACTGAAAGTTTGTAACAGATCAAATGAGGCATCGCAGACCCCATAAAATATACATATGTATTTTTTATCAGCATCGGAAGTTGAGGCAATTTAGCCATGTCCGTCTGTCCGGTCGTCCGTCAGTCTGTATGAAACAAAATATCTCAGAAACTACAAGAGCTAGAGATTTGAAACTTTTACGTTTACCCTTTTAGGCAGATCGAGTTTACTAAACCACCACGCCCACAATACTATCGTTTGACCCGTAAATGAATAGCCTGAAAAATGTGTTTTCTTTCGATTTTATTTTTATTTCATTAATAAATTTTTAATTTTAAAAACATTTTGTTTTTCTTTTAATATAAAAATATAAAAAAGGAACCGAAAATAGTACCATTCACACGAAGTTTCAAGTTTGTGAAGCTACCATGTCAAATTTTAAGTTGAAAATGGAAAAGTTTTTCTTGCAAAGCTGAAAAAATGGGCGTGTGATTTATATGGGGTCTATCCCAATAAGTAGAGGGATCACACCCATTGAAATATACATGAAGCTTTCGTCCATAAGAAACCAGTATCTCCAATTTGAAGTTGATATTAAAATTTATATTGGCAATAAAAAAGTTTTTCATACAAAAAGATAGATCGGTGACTTCCGAAAAAGTGAGAGATCACATTAGATAATAAATATAAATACATATAAAGTATGCGTCCATAAGAAGCCATATTTATAAATTTCAAGTTTGTTTTGCCCATAAGGAAACATTTTTTCATAAGTTTTTCAATCCTAAAAGTGAGCAGCTGGTTTCCAATGGAGCTACTCCAAAAAGTGGGGGCCCACCCATTGATATACATGTGAATGTTCGCCGGTAAGAAGCCACCATTGCAAATTTTAAGTTGATATTGAAGTGGGCGAATGATTTGTATGGGGGCACGTAAATATGGATAGTCTATTTAACTGCAATAAAAAAAAGTTCGTGTGCCGGGTTTTAGCCAGAGATTTTAAAAACTGATAAAAAAAAGTGCAGTTACATCCAGACCAACAGACATACAGAGAGATGAACTGAGTAATTCAGTTTTCCAGTGCAACTAGGAATGAATTAATTCATGCTGGTTTTTAAAAAAAACTTATACAAAATATTCAAAATCTAAGTGCATTCAATTACTATAATATAATTTTAATGAGAAATTGTGATTTAGTTTATAATCTATTCAAAAATCTTAGCATAATGATATAAATATTTTGGTTCTAGTTCAAAATTAATGGGTGATGGTTAACAAAGTAACGAAGTCATTTTTTTCATATTTTCTTCAGAATTGATGTCATTTACGACGACACGCACACAAAAACAACTTTACACTCTACAAATACACACACACACACAGACACATTTTCGCAATGGTGCAATGAAGGCATAAAAAGGTGTGAATAGTGAACAAAAAAAAAATTTTTTTTACAATTTATTTGTTGACGTTTTTATTACACGCAGGCAGCACCCATTCACAATCACCTCATTGACCCAGGGCACCATGTCTCTCCCACCCTCAGCCATCTGCTGCATCAATTACATTGTGGAGGGTCGAGAGGGGCAGTGACTACTGCCTAGAGTACACAGTATATGACTCGACTCGTCGACGGTGGATTGGCACAGCTTTTGTTGAAGTTTCAATTACATTTTAATGGCATTTCGCAGTTTCTGTGTTTCCGCACTATTCTCTCCCTCTGCGAGGGAGTACAACGCCATTGTTTTTTGCTTTATTAACAACGCATCTTTTATTCACGAGTATATCTTCTTCTTCTTTCTTTATTTTTTTTACTCGCCATGTTTAATTCACTTTCACTTTCACTTTCATTTTCTTTTTTGTTTCATTTTAGATATCTCGCAGTGACACAACCCTTGACGTATTCAAAGAAACGGCGCTCGAAACGCTTGGCGCTCTTTATGATTTTCGTCGTTTGGGTGATGGCGCTGTCAATCACATGTCCACCGTATTTGGGCTGGTAAGTTAAACCCGATTGCTGCTTTGGATGTACGGCTTTGGATGAATGGCTAAATGGATGACTTGGTTGCTCTGCATTTTACGACACAAACGCTTTTGCTAATGGCTGCCGCCGGAAATGTGTTCGCCTTGGCCGGCGGCGTTTATATATGTGTGTGTGTACAATATACGTATGTGGGAGTGGGTGCTTTACTTGATTCCCGGCATTGCGTTCGTTCGCTTGTGTGATCGCAGAACTAATTTAGGCTGTTAATAAAGGAAATTGGCATGACGACTTTAAATTTAATGTGTTTCTAATTAGATTTGCGGTTGGTGTGGTCACTTTGAGTGTTGATGCGTAATTAGCAGCGTTAATGGGTATGCAAATGAACAAAATGATTCTCATTTTTAAAATCGGCTGGAACTTTTATTAAAGTCCGCTGAGTTGCTGGTATTTTGTTTCATTTTAATAAATCCAAAAATGGTACAGGCTCCACAATTCTTTAACGTCATAAAATTTTTTTACTTCAGGAAAATCTTTCGGCACGAAGAGGAGAAAACGTAAAATTACTGATGTAAGGTCGTTAGAAATAGGACCACCAACGCAGCAAGAAATTTACTTTGCAGTTCTTTATGACTTTCGGAGTCAAGTCCAGTACAACTTGTATTTGAAACAAATGCACTATCTCTTCAAACTGTTTGCAAGTGGTTTTGAAGATGTCAGACTGGGCTTTTTTTTTTGGTAGAGAACGAGCGTCAAAAAGGTCGGTAAAGGCTAAGTGATTACTGGGGAATGGGGAATAAATGCTATGACTGTGTCTGGAATATTGCAAAAAGATCTCCTGTTCACGATGAAATCTGCTCGATGGCTTCTACGAATGAGGGCCAAAAAGAGGTTCGAGTTCCTTTTGTCCAATATTTCCTAAGAAAATTGCATAACGGAAAGTCTATCAATTTTGATAAATCCATAACTGACACTACACGTAAGTCAAATAACAGTCCATGATGTAGAACAGAAAAAAGGAGCACCATTTTCTCCGACACTGCTTCCTTGTGATTTCTGGTTATTTAAAACAATTAAAAACAAGAATGAACGCTGCAGTCAAGTGTGCTTCGAGATACTCTGTACCTTATTATAGCCTCTTTTTGTGAATATTATTTACAAATATGAATATTATTTACAAAAACTTGAAGTGATCCAATGTGGACCTCATCTTGTGGCGCTGATCAGGAATATACGATATATATTGTATAAGATCGCGGATGCTTCCATCGCTATGGTATATAACTTTTGACAGTTCCAGATACCCAATATAGCCCGTTGCAAATAATTTTTTTACAGGGCTGTTGTTAGACCTTATAACTATAGTTATATTTCTTAATTTCTATTCCACATAAAGCGAAAACATTAGCCCTAGGAAAATTAAAGAGATAAATAAATTTAATTTTTTCATTCAAAACAAGAAATTAGACACACTCCTGTGCTAGTGTTTTCGAATCCGAATAACATGTTCAGAAGTGATTACGTTAAAATGATCCGTATATCACTTTTTGAACAATAAAAGTTTTTCATGTAAATACAACACGTTGAAAGAAAAATGTCATTTAGAATTCTGAAAAATCAATTATTTCTGTCATTTTCACTATCAGCGTGTCGTATAAGTACTTTACTCTTCATACAACACTAAAACAAAACAAAACACTATGAACTCACCTTCTCAAATCTTGCTCGCCAACATGTTGGCAATTGCACCCACAATAGTTTCGAGCCTAACATACTCTACAGTGTGAATGGCTCTTTAGAGCGCTACAGAGAAATAGAATATTCTTTTCTATATTTTGCCAACTGACACACATTTTCGTGTGTTGCTTATTTCTGTGACTTGACTCACTATGAGTTTTTTGCTGTATTTTTTAAACAAAATGAGAGAGCTGAGATAGGGAGAGACTCCATGTCTATCTGATTTACCGATGATTTTACCTGGTTGTTAATTACTTTAGAAAATAATTATATTTGTCCCAACTATTCCAACTAAAAAAACACGAAGCGAATATGTAGTGTTTAAGGGCCTAAAATGTGGATGTGAACTTTCTGCGCTTCTCTCTTTATATATAGATAGCAACTATCCCAGTCGCAATGTTTGCAACACTTCAATTCACTTTCCTTCACTCTTTGAAATTTTCGTTCGAAAGTTGGTATAAGAACTTTTTATAACCATAATCAACATACTTATTAAAATGACCGTGTGGTTCAGTATAGGTAACTAATTTATAAATCTGGTCTGCATGTCGCAACGAACGGTCGAGCAGCAAACAGAATCATGATAATGTAGATGAGCACTAAAAAGATTATTGACCGTTTATATTTTGTGGTACACAGTTCTTTCGTGTATTTCCTAATATTGGTTAAAAAGCAAATTGAGAGAGTGTTATTACTTATTTACTTACATACCCTTTTTATTTAAAATTTGTTGTGGTTGGTTGATAACAAGGTTTATATTTCTTGACAAGGACAATTTCAATTTATACTACTTTGTCCCCTTCTCACTTTCACAAAAACTGTTCGGATTCGATTTGACTAGCTGTTTTGAAGCTTACATATCGAACACCTTAAAACAACTTGTTAGCCTTGCGTTTTGTGTTTTATGTTTTTAAATAATGTTCAACACATTTTTCTCTTACTAAAAAAAAAAAAAAAATGTTAGGTTATATTAAGCAGAATATTGTGACATTGCTTAGCAATGGTACAATACATAGTGTGGCACCATCGAATTGAAAAACTAAAGTAATTCGTTTGGGAACCGGAACAGCTAAAATAATACAACAAAAAAATAAAAGCGAGAATATTTGGAAAGAAAATTAACAAACACCATCCGAATACTTAATAACTATGAAAATAGTGAAACATTCTTCAATCGCAGCTCGACAATAAATTTCCAACTGTCTAAAAGACACATATCTCATTGTCATGATAAAAGTAGAAAATCTGTTGAGTTCCGTTTCCAAGTTCGTTTAACTTTTTCTCATTTTGGGGGGAGAAAAAAAAAAGAAACTGCATAAACCGAAGCAACTTTTAATGAAGTAAATTTATTTTGTGTGCAGTTGCATCAAATGAGTGTTGAAATTTAGCTGGTTTTCAGTTTCAGTTCGTTTGCCGTATGCGGTTTACGTGTGGCCTTCATCACATAAATACTTAGATATACGACTGGGTGGGTGCATGAATGTGTATTTGTCTCCTTAATCGCGTTGCACACTTTTCGCTGACACTTCTCATGTATTACACACAATAATAAACTACGCTCTGTTGCACTTTTCATTCTTCACAACCAACCGAGCGTCTACTTACTCCCACATCCGGACCGCACTTTATGTCAGATCTCATTGCATTCACTTATGTCACAATTTCATTGCTTGCAGGTACGAGCCGGGACGACGCCAGCAGGGATACGTCGACTGTCGCTACAATCAGAATAAGGGATATGTGGTCTTCTCCGCAATGGGTTCATTTTTCATTCCGCTTTCAGTGATGCTCTATGTGTACGTGAAGATTGGTTATGTGCTGACATCGCGGCGACAGCGAATTGTACGCGACGCGGTAAGTACCGACAACCGACCAACCGACCAACCGATGGACTGAACGCCAAGAAAGAGATAATTTCAACGTCATAAGATAGAAACTACATTTGTGAATTATACAAGTGTGAATTATAGTATGAAATGTTCGCCTTGATCTTCTACTGTATTATTTATAGGTAGATTCATGGTGTGGTTACCCATGAATGCAGTAAGTAGCTGCGATTCAGTTGAAAGCTTAGTTTTCAAACTTTGGAATGTATAATTTGAACAAAATTAGTCAGTGATTGTTTATTACACCTCACATAATATTATAATTTTCTCATATCACAGAGTTTGTCATTATATAGAGCAGCGATAAACCAATATAAACATAAATCTAAAGGGCTACCATTAAGAACGGGTATATGTTCAAATTGAATAAAACATGTTGTGTGAGGGATGTCAACGAAATTTTTTGCAAGGCCTATAAATGATAGTCTGTCTGATCTATGCACTATAGAATCATCGAAAATTGGATATCATACAGACATACTATCATTTTTACTTAGATCCCATAAAGTACAATACATTTATTCTTGATCAGCTCGTACAGAAGAGTTGATCTAGCCATGTCCGTCTGTCGGTCCATCTTTTTTTATTAATTTATTAGATATCTGGCTGAAAGTAAAGTAGGTATTTAATCTTCATATGATCCCTTTGAAATTTCATGTGATTGTTATCACACTGAGGTGGGCATCCGTCACTTGCGCAGTTCGTCTGTCCAACGTCAGACCATGTTTGGTCATACGAAGTTTCAAATTGTATATTCAGCAGATATAAAGACAAAATTGCTTTAAAACATAAAAACATAACTGTGAATTTTGGGTATTTATGGTGGCTACCTCTAAGACTGGGAGTGATTCGCTCTGTAATATAAACGCCTTAGTCCGTGAAGCTGGTGCCTATAAGAAACACCATATTCCGTTTCCAGTTGACATTGATTGTTATACATTTTTGTCCGAAAGTTTGTAAAGCATTAAAGGAGGCATCGTAGACCCCATTAAGTATATATATTATTGATCTGCTCGGCAAGATGAGTCGATCCAGCCATCCATATGTTTGTCTGAATGTTGTTGCGCATTTTTAGAGGACCAATTTTTATGGTATCCAGTTGAAAATTGGTACATACACTTCTTTTTATTGCAGTTTAGTAGAGTACCAATGTTGACATGGCACGCCCACTTTTTGCGGTAGCTCCCATACAAACCCACCTTTTTGTATGAAAAGCGATTTTATTATAGCCAATATCAACTTAATAATTGATATGGAAGCTTCTAGTGGACGGACGCTTCACAGATATAATAATTAGTGGGACCCGCCCATTCTTTGGGGTAGCTCCCATTCAAACCTACTGCCTACTTTTCTGTTTTTATATGAAAAACTTCTTTATTAAATTTAATGTTAGGTTAAAATGCGATATTTCGTCTTTTTAGGTACAGCCGCTTACCATACATACACCAATGGGTGTCTCCCGCCGCACTTTTTAGGAGAGCCCCCATACAAACCTACCGCCCACTTTTGTGTTTTTTATGAACAAATTCTTTATTTAAATCAATATTAGCAAATTGAAATTCGGTTTGGTGCATTTAAGTGGACAACCGCTACATAAACAAATACAAATGGGCATTTCCCGAATACTTTTTGAGATAGTCCAATACAAACCCACTTCTCACTTTTATGCATTTGTATGAAAAACGTCAATATCAACTTGAAATTCGATATGGTGGCATCTTATAGATGGTCGCTGCAAACCCATCTACTAGGGCGTGCACCGCATACTTTTTGGGGTAGCCCCTATTTAAATCCCACATGTTTATGTTTGACAATACGATTTAAAATTTCGTGTGAATGGTATTAGAGTTTTGGTTCAACCGAAGTTAACGTTTTTTCTTGTTTATTTTTAATAAAAAAATAAGAAAGAATGCTACTGTCGTGGTAACCCAGCACGACTTCGAAATACCCTGCCGTATTGTAATAATTAAGTTTTATTTTTTAACCACAAAAAAAAAAATGAAAAAATTGTTTTTTTTTTTAAATTTATAAATAAAACAAAATTAAAAAAGGAAATGCATAAAAACAATAAACCTTCCTTTTTTGGCTGGGTTACCTTGAAAAAGGGTAGTGTAAGGTTATATAGCCCTATTGTAACATTGCAAAATAATAATGAGCGATCCATTCTAATCTAAAAATCCAAGTTCAGAGGTTCTATCTCTTGTAGTTTCCGAGATGTTGTTCAAACATACAAAGGACAGAAGCACGGATGGACAGACAGACGGAAATGGCTAGAACGACTCAGCATTCAACGCTGATCAAGAATATATATACTTTATGGGGTCTACCAAGCCTGTTTCTGGCAGGGCAGGGTATAATAAGTAGGCGGTGGCTATCTCTGTGAGCCATTCGTTGTTAAGAGGACTCCATATTTCCGATATCTCGAAAATTCAAGTTGCTACCCACTGTAATAAAAAATAAAATATCAAATTTTAAGTTAAAATCAACTGTAATAAATAAGTTGTCATACAAATCCCAAAAGTGGGCGCTTGGTTTGTATGGGGGGGTACCATTAAAAGTGGGCGGGGCATGCCTATTAGTTTGTACGTGAACTATCCGTTCCTTAGAGAACTACATATTAAATTTAAACTTGATATCAAAACCTCAAAAGTAGACGGTGGGTTTATACAAAGGTGGGCGTGGCATGTCGATACGGATATCTACATAGGACCAAAATACGGTTGTGTACCGGAATTCAGCCAAATATCTAAAAGATTCATACAAAAGCACAGCAACACACAGACAGACAGACGGACATATCTACGTCGACTCGCCTCGTCGAGCTGACCAAGAATATATTTACTTTATAGTTGACCCCAAGATGTCTTCTTTAATGCGTTACACTCTTTCTGACAAACTAATTATACCATTTTATATAATGTGTGAATGGTATAAAAATATATTTAAAATTTCCTTGTTGCAAATTAATTATACAATAAAACAAAAAAAAAAACTTCGGGTGCCAACTTTACACGTCTTTATGTACAGGTTTGAGAGATAGACCTCAAACCTGCCTCCTATTTTTGAGTTTTATTGTGTTTGTTGTTAACTAAGTTAGAAACGCCAAATTAAGTGTAATTCTATTAAAATATCCCATACAGATCCAGATCAGGCCACTATAGAATACAGTCGTATAAAAATCTATTATTTAAATAAGGATCCTTAGATAAGCACAGGGCATCTCGACGTCAAGTAAATTCGGCTTCGGCTTTCTTGTTTTACTTTATGATATAATTTAACATATTTCACGCCCATACGCCCATACGCCCATACGGCAGCCTCATGAAATATGTTTAGCAACTGTAAATGAATTTACAGTGAATTCGTCGAAGTTACAATTTTTCGTCTTGAGAAGTAGTTAGGAAGATGCTTATCAACGATAATACTTTTAACAAGAAATGCTTAAGCCTTTAAATTGTTCATCATGTCAAATTTATCTTCTCTATTACAGCATTCCGAACGCACCGCGGACCATGACATCGACTGTGACAACTTTATCTCCGAGTCGGAACATTTTCAATGCGCGACGCCAAAATTTCCCTCGTTGAAGGCGCGCTGGGGCATTTTGGCCACACCGAATGGCAGCGTCAACGCAAATGGCAATGGCTCCGGTAGTCTAAGCAGCAGCAAGAACGGAAGCCTGAAATGCAGCAAATGCAACAAGAACTACATTGAGAAGACGACGCCGGGCACGCTAAAGCACCAGCCAACGTTCTACGAACTGGTCGAGGTGTCGCGGCTCTCCTCGCTCATCCATTGCTCGGCCATAAGCTGCAAGTATGGCGGCGCGTGCATGCATTCCAATACTGTCGTCGATGTGGCGCTCGGTGAGTCGCGGCGCGCTTCCACGCTGCCCATGCAAGCGTTGCATTACAACGATAGCCAGACATCATTTTCGGAATCTTGTCTTTCGACGGCGACAGCCAAAGTATCTGGCGTAGCGGCGGCGGCTGGAGTGACGACAGCGACAGCGTTGTCAAACGGCAAGCAGCAAAGCCATCATGCGCATATATCTCATTCCCAACAGCATCATCACCATCATCATCATCATCATCACCAGCATCATCATCCCCACCATCGCATACCGATGCGTGTCTCCACGACAAAACGTGACACGAAGACAGCCAAAACTTTGTCAATTGTCATGGGCGGCTTCATCGCGTGTTGGCTGCCATTCTTCGTTTACTATCTGCTGATACCATTCCTGCCGCGTGCCGCCGTCTTCGAGGGTCTCATGTCCTTTCTTACGTGGGTCGGCTGGGTCAACTGCGCCATAAATCCATTTATATATGCTTTCTACAATCCAGACTTTCGCACGGCATTCTGGCGGCTGACGTGTAGACGCATCTGCAAACAGAAGCCACCACCGAATCACATGGCCATGTTTCGCGGCTAGTCTAGTTAAAAGGCACATTTTATGAGGATAATCCAATTGGAGGCTTCAAAGTACATAAACGTTAACGATGGCAACGCTGCTTGGCAAAAACGTTCTAAAGTCGATCATCTTTTTTGTGACATAGCATAGTAAAATTGTACGTGTACGTACTCGAATTAAAAAAAAAAGAAAGAAAAAAGACATACATAGACATAGAGATTTATAAAATATGGCACGATTTAACCGCCAGGCTGCGTCTGATGCTGTCAGCTCCTGTCCGACATTTTGTACACATACCGCTTACTTCTTTACTTCTCCTACTTACACATCCGGCTGGCTGTCCAAATTTAGACGACATCATTGGGACAATGCGGAGCGCATTTGGGATTCATCACTTTATCCTTTCGTGTTGCGCTGCTCCCAAGCAATCTCTGCTCTTCCTCCACTCCACTACAGCTTGAGTAAAATACGATGTTGTTGGTGGCGGCCAAGGACATTCAGCAACTGGCAGCCGCATTGTGCATTTTGTACATTTTCCAATTTGACTCACACACTCATTCAGATATTTTCGTACATATTCCCTCATATATTTTATGTTTTTAGATTTTAAGCTGTCTTTGACACACAAACCTAAAAATACTTAAAATACTTACTACGATATCTGCAATTTGAATGTATTTTTCCTGCTCTGTATTCTTTGGAGGAAAACATAAACCTCATATTTAAGTAGAATGTAGTACTATGTTAACTCTAAATTGGTATTTATATATTTTTGGTTCTTTTTTGAATTTCTTAAGTACATTTTTGAATTATTTGTTTGAGAAACTACTTAGAATATCGTTGTGCATAGCTTTAATATTTTTATGGTTTCTATATGTATAAGTTAAATGTATCTAATTCCGATGTTTTTAAAATATAATGTATGAGAAATTTATGTACCTACTTATTTATATGTGATGTGTGTGTAATTTCATAAAATATTAAAATATATAAAATTTGAGTATTTGTTAAAAATCATATTTCACAAGTCAAAGCAAGTACTATTGTCTTATATAGTCTATGTGTTAAATATACCCCCTTTTCTAGATTTTTATCCGATTAATTTGTCGTAATCGATTCGATAAAATGGATCCGATTTGTCACTTTTAGTAGTGTCTTGTGATTTGATTTCATTGCAAATTGGTACTATAAAATTCAACGTGAAGTGAAATCCAATCCCAAAATACTTCTAAAAGTGACAAATCGGACCATTTAAATGAAATTGATTACCATTTAATTATTCGAATCGTAAGTTTTTTAATGTGGCAACACTCAAAAAGTTTATCGCTTATTAAAAAGCTGATAGAATATTTTCATACATAATTGCTTTCCATATCTTCATGCAAAGATTTCAATTACAACATTTTTAGTGATTGGGTGCTTGAACGTTTGGGTTGAGGAGTGGATTTGGGTTTTTTGCGTAACATTTTTTTTAGCAATTAAGCTTTGTCAAAAAGCAAAATGGTCGCTTTTGGAGAAAAATTCTTCAAAAACGAAGTCACAGTCAATAGCGCTCGATATCGAGCCATGTCGAATGACTTTTTTTTCATAAAGTTCGTGAACATGGTAAGACGTGGGGTCAACAGAAAGACGCCACATGCTATACTTCTGGGTCTTCTTCAACTCTGGTGCATCGACTTATTGAGGGCAGAATTTGACGCCAACATTATCTTCAGAAACGGAGCAAATGCCTGGCCCGCAATATCATGTGCTCTGACACTGCAGAACTACTTTCTATAGGAACTTGAAACCGTTGGTCATTGATTCCAGCAGTGGAAGCCGATTGCAAGCGCAATATTTGTGAGATACGGCCTCAAATGATTGAAAAGAATTATGAAAAATTACCTCTATGATGCAGTTAGTCAGACGTTCTCGTGGCGGCTATATGTCATCATTAACAATCATCGATCCATAACTGCTATCCGGGTACTTGTTGAACTTTGATAAGTAAAAAAAAAAATGGTATTTTGGTTTTTCTGAAGTTCCATGAGATCTCTAGAAAGTCGTTTTACGCACTAAAAGCTAAAATTTGTATAATTAGAACGGTTCTTGTTTTTGCCATTTTTAAAACATTATTGGAATTGTCCACGGGTGGTACCCGGGTAATATCATACAATTGCGTTTTTTAATGTGAATAGTAATAGTAAGCCATACAGGCTGTAGGAATCGTAGCATGGCGGAAGCAATACCAATCGACAGGCGTGGTTCTGGACTCGAAATCAATTGTTACATCTATCACTACTTTCAGATATACCGTTAATGTGACAAGTCCCTCGCCCAATCAAATCACCTGAGAGCATTGGGGCAGTGAGAGCTTCAATCTTGTGTTCCCCGCGGTTTTCTGAGCGCAAACATGCGTCTACCCTTGGACTCTACGACCGATTAGTGAGGTGATTTTTTCACGAAGACCTTCATTACCATCAATACAAGTTGGCGATTGTGCAGGAACTCTTCAAACGCGACTTCAATTCTCGGAGGAATGCATTCAAGGCGCTTCTCGAAAGCGGTCCAGAGGACCCAATTGTTTTTTCAGCGATGAACTGCATTTTCACTTGATTGGATGGAGTGGTCATTATAAAAAAAAAAAAAAATACGAAAACAAAATCTGATTCATAAAATGGGTTTTATTGCGTTTTGAAAAAAGGAAGTTATGGTGCCGCATAGCATTGACACAAATTCAAAACAACTATCTCACCAATGTTTATTAGTTGAACGGAGTCGCCTTCCTGGCTTGCAAAGAAGGAAATAAATTAGTTCGAAAGATGAAAGAAAAGCATATATCATTTTCGCCTGTGTAAGTTGATCCTTGCTGCGAAGGTCTTCTACTAGAGTCTACTACGCCTTTCCACTACGCTGGTATATACGAACTTATTTCTCCACGTAAAATACAGTTCTCTATGTAAACTATACCGAAATACATGGTGGTTCCGCGGTACTAACTATGGTCACTTTAGTGCGATAATTTTAAGGAGGTCGGTGTGGGTTAACGCCATATAATTATCTAACGAACAAAAAAATTTACTCATTCCATTTACAATACTAGAATTATACCAGTGCTCAAAATTCGACGTTTTGTTTTAAAAGTACCCAATAAAAAATAATAATAGTACAACGTTGCCACAGAAAACACTTTCGCATCTAAATGCCCAAAAATTCATTTACAAAACTAATTATGAATACATTTTCGAGTAAAAACTGATCGCAAATTTTATATGTAAAGATTGTCAAAATCTGTTCCATCGGTAAAAGTATTGAACCAATTTAAAAAAAAAAATAGAGATTGTGCACTACCCCCTTTATAATTTAATATATATAATATGATATTTTGATATGAGTCGCTTCGGATATGAATAGTCAATTAATCAATTAATTATTTTATAACGATTGCTTTTAACAAATGCGTAGCCGATTGTAGTAGTTTGCATAAAGCGAACTAGATAGTACGGAGAATTTAACAGATTTCATCCATTTGTATTGTAGAGTTTTTGTATTTCTACTTAGTTGCATTTGTTAGTAAACTATGACATTTCAATTGTCTTTTGGGTTTTGTTTCTCTACCATAACCATAGGCAAAGAGTGGGTCAAAGAAACATGACAATCAAGTGGTCACTGGGAAATAGGCTAGAGTAGCCAGTTACGTTTATCTAAGACTAAATGTCAGAAATAAAACGTAGAACGTGCAGTGCGAGATAAACGAATATCTCAAATGAAAAACCAATACTCTATCACCCACTGTTCTTTCAACCCAAAATTCCTGATAGCTCCGCTCTATGGTCTTCATTTCCCGGTAAAGCCTGACATACGTCACCGAGATTCTTTAACTCTCTGAATGGCAGAAAATTAAATAGAAATACGTTAACTTCGAACCTCGAACCTTCTTTGTTGCTGTTGTTTCCTTCTTTGTCTTGTTCTTGTTATATGCACTCGCTTCTCTTTCTATCTTACGCGTTTATATGGATTGGCCTGAGTCAGAGCTCAGTACGCTCCACTATTATTTTACCATATTCCAGCTGCTTTCTTTTTTGTTACTTTCGGTTTCCTTTTTTCCGTTGGCAGAATGAATAAAATACATTCTCTATCTCCGTCGCGCTCTAAATCATTCACCGTTCAAGGAACATATAAACGAAATAATCTGACATCTTATATTATTCTACCATTTTCCCATGAAACTGCCCTTTACATTACACTACATACACTATTAAAAATGTTTTTTTATTTTACATTTTATAAAATTTTAAGTGGTGTATTTGGTTCGAGTATCTATCGTTCGATTTGTAGTTGTTCTGATAATAACGCCAAACGCCAAAATATACAATATTATTCATAGATTGCGGTGAATTAAGTCGACCGACGGCCGTACATATTAGTAAATTTTAATGAGCATATCCCGCATCCCTTGAGTACGTTTCCAGTCTATCAATCAAATGCGTGGGTTTCATTACTCGTTCCATGTAAACTTTGGATAATAGTACTAAAAAATGTTTAAAAAGCAGTTTTTCATGCATTGAAAAATGTTTCTCGTTTAAGCTGACGAAAATTGCTGTGGTTATACGAGTAAGTAAATAAATGGTGCAGTGACTTATGTATATTTAAAGCCTTGGCTTGCTTGATATACATTTGAAAAATCGTTTGTGGAATACTTGTACAATTCAAATACTATTGTATGTGCGGTTTCTTACAATTCGCTCACATTTTGTTATTATTTTAACCACAATACATACAAACATAGATACGAGTATGGTACTTGCAGATAAATTCTTATATAACTATGTACATATTGTTTGGTATATGTATACACTTATATACGACATTTGTAACAACTTTCGCTGGTATGCGTTTGCACATTTCGCACGACAGGATTCTGAATGTTATTCTATTATTCTCTCATACCGACTCAATTCGGTTCGGCTCGGCTCGGTTGTTTGCGCTCCAATAATCCAAACTACAACGGCTCAAGTATATTTTCGTATTCTGCGTTTTTGTTTCGACTCCTTGCTGCATTTGTATTGATATGCATTCCAAAAACGCAAACACAAAACATTTGCATATTCGTTTTACTTGTATGTAGGATGCAGAATGCAGCATGCTGAATTCATACTGATTCGCATCCTTCCAGTGTTGTTCTTTCAGTTTTCCTCCGGCCGAATCGGAATGAATATATTCTTTTATGCATTTTAATCGCGTGCACTGAAACTTACATTTAAACAGCATGTTCACTCAATGCCATTTTAATGGGAACATTTTCTATTTTAAAGTTGCATTATTCTATTTGCAGTTTAAGAATTCATATACTAAATACAAGTTTATCTGGCCTGTTCTGATTTTCACTTTCGGAATGATTTTGAGAAAGTGAATTCGGTCAAATGCAAAATTTTGCACTCATGGAATGATTGTGCGATTTGATTTCATATGCATTGAGTAACATGAATTTCACTTGAACCATTGAACTCAAATCGAAGAATTTCGAAGCATCTTACCGACAGTGAAAACCGGAACCGGTCTGTATACGAAATATACATGAAATAGTTCGGCTCTGTGACCAATCAGTTCTGTTGCATTCAAATTTTTACTAATCACTCGACTTAAACATACTTGAAATTTAATCTCTTGAGTCTTCATCAATCACTAAAGTATAAGAAATTAATTTTTATTCATTGGGCATGGAATTCATAGATCGATGTGTAAATCGATTTTTTGTTAGTAAGTGCATAAACGATAGTTGAATTGTTTTATACCTGAATACAATTATGAAATGTGTTTTACAATTATTCGAATTCTCAGATTTCAGAATTGGGAATTTTATTTTTTTGTTTTTAAATTTTATATTTATTAAGAAAAATCAATTAATTGCACATAATCGATATTACCCGATTATTGTTTTGAGAATCACCAACCGATGTATTGAAACGTGAAAATGGGCGGGTGGTTTGTATGAGGGCTACTTTAATTATTGGCGGATTCAGGAGTTGGAAACTGGGAAATGCCCAGTTACATTGTGAAATATTTTTATACATATATATTTCCTCAATGCGAAAGAAAGAATAATGAACAACTTTTTTGTTTACACGGCTTTCGGTACAAGTGTTTTAGGTTATGCCAATACCCATCATCGGTTGGATTGTCCGCACATTGCTAATAATTGCTTTTATATCATGCTTAATTGAAAAACGTCTTGTGTGTTCCACGAATTTCTGTTTGTGTGTTCCACGAATGACAACGGAATAGTTTTTTTTGTTTTATTTCTTTTTTTAGTAGATTTCCTCCTAAGAGTATTAGAGTTCAACAACAAGAGCAACAAAATTTTCGTCAAAAACTTTCATAAAGTGAGGTTGCTATATCATTTTAATACACTTTATCTAAAAAAGGGGAAAAACTGTTTAAACATCCAAACTAGAAGCCTCTATATTTTAAAGCCTCCACGATCTAGTTGTTCAGACGGACTTACATACGTGTCTATATCGATTCTATTTTTTATTCTGCTCAAGAATGTATGTACGTATCTGAGTCTGCCCCTCATTCTTCAGCCTGTTGTATATATTTGCACAAACTTAATTAACCCTTTTAACTCATGGGTATAGGGTATAATAAAATTGTAAAAATTTAGCTTTTCTAATATACTCAAATGAAAATATGAGAATTCTAAACATATTCAAGTTTTGACAAATTTTCGTAAACACATGGCTACAAATAAAAGCATGTTTGGTTTTTGATTCACAATTTATATCAGAAAGTATTTTTATTTTAATTTTTTATTATTCCTTTGTATATTACATCTGTCATTTAGACACTGAGTAATTATTATAACATAAAATTGGAATTGTATATGATGACCAGTGTCATCGAGTTCATTCACTACATCAAATTATTTTGTTAGGAACGTCTACACAGTGATCAGCAATGGTAACGCGTTTTAGTCTTCTACTTTGTTGTCCTTCTTCTAGCGAAATACGTCTTAGTTCATAGCTTTCGTGGGGGGAGTGTCGAGTCATATGATTTTGGCTGCATTTGCGAATCGTCTCTGCTACGGTGTCTATACTGAGATCTCGGTCAATAATTTCGTTAGGAATGTACCATGGTGCATTTGTAATTGTTCTTAAAATTTTGTTTTGCATCCTTTGTATAATTTGGATCTTTGTTTTGCTGACTGCGCTCCAAATTTCTGCACCGTACTTGTATATTTGGAATGAGCTAGCTTTATATATTAAGATTTTATTATTAAGTGATAAGTTCGATTGTTTAAATTTAAATTTCATTTGATTTCTTTTTTTGATAATGTGGTCTTTCCAGATTAATTTGGCGTCTATATTAAATCCCAAGTACTTCGCGTAGTTTGAAGGGCTGATTTGTGCACTGATTTGTGTCAGCGTATAATTGACTTGTCGTTTATTGGAGTAGATAACAAAAATTGTCTTTTCTTTATTTATTTGTATGCCCCATTTATTAAACCAAATCAGAGTTTTGTCAAGATTCTTTTGGAGATCAATTGTAGCTGATTTAGCATCTTTATTTGATGCTAAGATAACGATAACTGTGTAATGGGATTGGTATATCGGCAGTAAAAAATAGATAGAACAAAGGACCTAGGACGCTACCTTGTGGAACTCCAGCATTCATTGGCATTATGTCCGAACATTCTTCTTTATATTTAATAAGCAAACTGTCAGGTTTTTAAGTAGCTCTGGATGATGCCATTGTACGTAATTTAAAGGCAATATTTGTTTAAGCTTGCGCAGTATGCCATACTCCGTTAAAAGCTTTTGCAACATCAAAAAAAGCGGCCGCACACACTTTTTTATTGTCGATGTCAGTGGTTATTTTGTTAATAATTCTCTGAACCTGTTGCACTGTAGAATATTTTTTTCTAAACCTGAATTGTTGGATCCGTATTGCTCCTTCTCGATTAATAGTTTTGATAAGTCGATCTGCTATCACTCTTTCGTGTATTTTAAAAAAGATGAGGGAGTAAACTTATCGGTCGGTAAGAAGTTGGCAGCCTGGCATCCTTATTGGGTTTTGGAATAGCAATAATTTGAGCTACTTTCCATACTAGAGGAAAGCATTTAATTTGATTTGAAATATTCATTACATTCCTTAGTTATACTAGACCTTTGACTGGCAATTCTTTCATAATTTTACCAGAAATATGATCGTAGCGCGGTGTCTTGCTATTTTTGGTGTTTGCTTTGTAATATTTTTAATTTCCCCGTTAATATTGTGTGGAACATCTGGCAGAGTGATATTCTGTTGGTCCATTCGGTTTGTAAAAGTATTTTTAATATGATTTGCCAATTTTTTCGCCTTGTCAGTATTATTTCTAGCCCATTTACCACCTGGAGTTCTGATAGCCTGGTGAACTAATGCTTGACTTTTCTTTTTTGTCGCTTGCCATAGAGAGTACATAGTTAACTTTGTGGGGTCCAGTCGGCATAGATAACTCTGTAATTTGTTCTTAGCATATTTTTCAGTTCCTTAGTAGCTCCGTTGAGTTTCGTCTTCTCTGCTGGATGTCTTGCTGTTTCTTGCCATCTCTTACGTAGTTTTCTTTTTTGCTTTATTTTAAAAGTATGATCTAAATATTTAAAGCAAGGAATAAAACCGGAACGGGTAACGTTTACCGAAATGAACCCATTCAAATTGAAAACCGGAACCAGAACCGATATAATTTATTTGAAAACTTTTACCGAAATAAAATAAAAGTGAGAACCGACTCTGTACCGGTACAAATGTTTTGGTACCGGTACTGCTCAAAGGAAAACAAAAAACAGCTGATACCATATTCCGACAATATGCGTAGTGGCAATATTTACTCAGCTTGTCGAAAGCCATCAGAGCACTTGTCAAAACCTTCGCACGCCGTCTATAAGCTACCTAATGCTAGTAAGGAAAGACCAGCAATTGATTTTCCTGCTCGTTAGAGCTCGACTTATATGATGCTGGAGTATCTGCTGGAGAAAAACATGTCTTACTTTTTATAGAAACAAATCTGTGGGTTACTTTTGTTGAATTGTTAAATTAAATTGCTGGCGTTTTCGAACCGGCTAAAATTGCAATGACTAAACTTCAAAGTGAGCAGTTAGTTTTGGGCGACTTTTACGATATTTGGCTACATTGTATAATTCAAATTGATAAAAAAGCTACTGCTAAACCTTTAGCTAAAGATTTAGTCCCTGAATTTGAAAAACGTAAGTCTACTCTATTCGAGAATAGGGCCTTTTTATGTGCCATATGTTTAGACCCCTGATATAATGTAAAGCTGACTTCTGAGCAGGAAAGTATTTATATAGTAGCTTTGACAGATTTATATTGCGGAGTTGTATCCGTTGTTAAAAAAGTGCAACTATTTGAAAAAAATTCATGTAATCTATCTAGAACTGGAGACGAACTTGATGCATACATGGGTGTTAAATAAAAATCGCGAAGATACAAAACGGAATGTATTATTAAGAAATAATCTATTAGCTTCAATTAAGGGTTTTCTCAGACCAAAACGATTAAGCGATTACAACTATTCGAATTGTCCAAAGTTACTCTCGCAATTCCTGCTACGGAAGTAAGCGTAGAGCGTTTGCTTTCAGGCGCCAAGTTTACTATGAATCCGCCTAGGAATGTTATAAGCTTTAAGGATGTAATTACAATTAAACGAGCAAAAATGTTAACTTCGGTAGAACTGAAGCTTGAATACTCTTTGCAGTTCTGGTTCTTATACGAAGGTTTATATGGGACTACCTCAAAAAGTGGGCGGGAAACGCTCACTGGTAGATCTTTATGAAGCGGTGTCCACTAAAATCCTCCAAATCAAATTTCAAGGTAGTATTGATTTAAATGAAGAATTATTTTCATAAAAGACACAAAATTGCACGGTGGGTTTGTATGGGATCTACCCCAAAAAGTGGGCGGGCCACGCCCACTAGTAGCTGTGTATGAAGCGACCAGCTATAAGATGCCACCAAATCGATTTTCAAGTTGATATTGACGTTTTTCATACAAATGCATAAAAGTGAGCTGTGGGTTTATGTGGGAGCACCTCAAAAAGTGTGCGGGAAACGCTCATTTGTATATGTATATAAAGGGACTATCCACTAAATCGTATTTCAACTTAATATTGACTTTAACAAAGAAGTTTTTCATACAAAAACACAAAAGTGGGCGGTGGGTTTGTATGGGGGCTACCCCAAAAAGTGTTCGTGGCGGGTCAATCTTGATACTCTATTAAACTGCAATAAAAAGAAGCGTATCTGCAAATTTTCAACTGGATAGCAAAAAAACTAGTCCTCAAAAAATGCACAACAACATACAGACGGACATGGCTAGATCGACTCATCTCGTCGAGCTGATCAAGAATATATATACATTATGCGATCTACGATGACTCCTTTAATGCTCTACAAACTTTCAAACAAACTGATACTACTATTCAAACTCTGTGTGAATAGTACAAAAAAAAAAACAAACGAAAAAAATTTTTTTTTTTATTTCAGTTTTTTTTGTACTCAAATCAATCCAATTTTTTCTTAAATCAAGCTCTGTAGAGCTTGAAGATGGCTAAATTTAAGAATATTTGGTTTGAATATAAAGTTCTTAAACCAAAAATGTTGTACGTTGTTTAAGAAAATCCGTACTCAACATACTATTGATACCGCAATGAATCAATTTAAGTACGGAAATTCTGGATTTTTGTATGACTGCCGTTAGGCTTAGGTGGGCTATCTCTAAAAGAAGGCGAGACTCGCCTATTAATATAATATATGATGCTTCCTTCCATAAGAAGCCTCCACATAGAATTTCAAGTTAATATTGACTGTAATGAAAAAGTGGTTGGGATCTCCGCTGCTTCGTTCAATGTATTACAGACCCTGTAACCAAATTATAGTACTATTCACACTATGAATGAAGATTATAAAAAATTAAATACGTTAGTATTTACTTTCTCTTAAATACAGAATGGTTTATTTCAAAAAATTTATTTAGTATGTTATTAATTTGGTGTATGGTATTTGGAACGTTGGCAATAGTAATTATTCTGTTCTAAACTAAAGTCCAAGAACCGTGGCGAAACCCAGTACCGAAATAAATTGGAATCGGTACTGAGCCTTATACCGAAACACACGTTTTGGTACGTAGCGAAACTGAAACCAGAACCGAAATATTGTACATTTCGGTATTTGCAATGTTACAATTTCCTATATAACTTTTGTGCATTTCGACGATAAAACTTATCTGAATCAAACAAACTGAATCAACTCTTCTCCCCCATTGTTATACTTTGTAACAAATCCCCCCTATAACTTCGGTTATACCGCAGTTTTCTCTCATTGTTTTTATTTAAAAACCAGTCGCCATATTCATGTGATAAATCAAAATACCATTTAATATTTAATTCAGTCAAAAGAAGTTAAATAGGGGAGTCAAAAGCCTTTAAATTGAGGTAGATTGACACCCAACGCAATTAGTAGGCAAAGCCTTTTAATTTCCGTCGCTTTTTGTGGCATGTGTCAGAAACAACAATTGTAGCATAAATTTATATAAAATATTACGTATATATGAAGCCATATAAATTTACAATTTAAAGCCCAAGTACACCGAAGCCTCCAAAAAATGTTATGAAAAAGGAGTGATAGAAATAAACACATATACTCGTATACGAGTATGTAGGTTATCAATCATCCAAGCACGCCCAATTCATGGATCTACTCCTACTCCACGCCCACCATGCCGCTTGTTTATACAATTGTCAAGGGAGAAGGACACGTGTTGCACAAGAGGCGTTGATGCCAAAACACACTGGAGCAGGGGAGCGGCAAAAAAAGAAAATAAATAAAATGCTGACAACGTTGAAATGTCCTTAAACTTTAAAGCCGCGCGCCGTTGATGAAATACGCTTCCGCTTTTTAATTTTCCATTTCTCCGGCAAAGACGTAGTTGTTGAGGAGCGCTCTTATATTTATATTTATCTGATTAACATGCTTCACATATGACTTCGTCCTTTTTGCAACCGCAACATTTTCGTTTTTAATTTAATAACAAGCCGTGCAGCGACAAAGGGGGACCCATCGAATGTGAGTGTCGTCAAAATGAATGAATTCTGACCAAATGTAAAAGGCAAAAAAAAAGGCTGTTATTCATTTCAGTAAATTGGCTTCGTAATTATAACGACGATGACCGCATCCTTTTTCTTTCGTTTTTTGCCTTCATCAAATTAATGTAACCGCAAAATGTCGAGTATGAATTTTTTGTTACGAGTATTTTCGATGATTCAGCATTTCATATTTTTTGTTGCCTACTCATTTCGATTGGGTTGGCTCTGTTCTCGCCCATCTGATTTCAGCCCAAAGGACTCGTCGCACTGAATGCTTGGCTTATTGAATGACTTTTTCTTTCCTGACCTGACTGCATGCATGAATTACGGATTTAATATATTTTTTTTGATATTTTGTGCTTTTTTTCTGTGATTTTTATTCGTGTGATTTAACTTTTTCTTGCTTTCTCCTATAGCTCCAACTCCTGTTGAAATAAAGGACATTTCTATGTATGTTTTCTGCATAGGTATGTAATTTCATGCGTCACTGCTGCAACTAAGCTCTTGGCTTCATTTTTATTTGAATAAAGTTTGCAGCTTTCCGATTTTATTTCACATTGTGTCATTCTATTAAATTTAAATCGTGTGCACTGAGATCCCAGTACAAGGAAGAACTATGTACGATACATGTTTCGAAATATCAATACAAGTATTTGTCTATGATTACCAAGGATTGTGTATGCAACATTTTTTGTTATTTGATATCTACTAGTTTAAATAAGTTTGTTGCTAATCCGTGTTGCACCAGTATTATTTACATAGTACGAACAAATTGGATAACCGAACCGAAATTTTAGTGCCCTTCAATTGATGTATTATCATATTTCCTAATTACTTTCTTATTTATTTGGCGCTACAGCCGGTAGGTGATAAGAAGGCGCACCAGAGACTACAGACTAGTGCTCGATGGTGCCAGTTATTCTTTATATTGAAGAGGGCATCCCAGATTTAGTCTTTCCAACGCATATTTTTTCGCCCTCTCGGAAGTTGTACAGCAATTATGTTCTCCATATAAACATTCCGTACTGAAGCTCCGCTGTTCTTCCGAAAAAGATGATCAGCTTAGTGTAGTCGCTACATTTTTATGAGCCGGATTATGTCAGGATCCAAACCTCATCGTCAACTCTTATAGGCTCAAAAAACATACGAAGAATCTTTGTTTTGAACATTCCCATAAGCTGTGTATCCGACTATGTGAGGTTCCACGCTTATGCGCCAATTTGTATTTATCGTAGAATGAAGACTACGTACTACATAGCTCTCTTCTCTGAACTCTGACGTAGGTCAGAGAGGTAACTTCTTCATAATCTCAGTGATTTCTTAAGGAAAAAAAATCCATGCTTTAAATCTTCGGTCAGACTGGACAGCTGGATGATTTGATAAACTATTCGACTTCATTTTTGGCACTTCTGAACTTCTGGAGGGAAACAGAGTAAAGTCTTTATTCCGAAGTCGGGGAAGAAAAGTCCCTTTCATCCTATGTCCTTCAGGACGATAAGTCTCACATCATTCATGGTCGAACCATTGGAGGAATTGAATGATAATCATATCATGTAGCTGGTACTTTATACCAATTGAATTCTACAATTCCAAGAGCAAGAGCTCTTTGCAATAAAGGGGTCTTCCCAATAAAAGTATCTCCGTCAAAACAGCAAAAATCTGTCCACAGCCCCATTGGTTGGTGAAAATTTATTGTATATGCTCAAAAACATTGGCTTTGAATTTAGATGACACATAATTAGGCTGCAGTGGTAAATTTAGACATAATTAGTGCACCAAAATATGGCTGAGCATTAACCCAGCAAAAACTAATATTGTGCAATTTACAAGAAAGTATAGATTAAATCCACTCAATAGATAAAGTAGATGTTACGTTAATGTAATTCTCCAAATAGGTTAAATATTTTGGGGCAACATTCGTCGCGGACACTATCGTAAAGAAAGCCACAATGGCGATAATCGTATTTAGGTCTATTACGGAGAAAAGTTGGGGCTTTCTGCACAGATCCTTGGATACGGCTTGAGTGACTGGTTTGAGCGGAACGAGCAAAATTAAGGATATCTAGTAAACAACTAAACAATGTTCAGAGAATGGCTACAATTTGCTTCACAGGAGCCATGGGCATCCAGTACTCCTGTAGCTTTGAGTGTTTTCCTGGACCTAACGGCGGTGCACCTACATATATATGCAACATCGTACAGATGGGACTATGAAGGCACGACTGTGAAGGGTAGCTTTGGTGATAGTATTAATGGAAACCGATTCATAGCCAAACATCCGTTGCTACTCTACCTCAGCGATAACCTTAATGAAGCATAACTTTAACAGCATGGTTAACATAGAACTCAGCGAGAAGAAAAGATGAAGCAACATAACTCACAATTGTTAGACTAGACCTTGAATAATAAGCTGTTAAAGAGACGGCTCCCTAACGGGATCTACGGATCCCCATGACCTTAGGGACCACCAGAAGAAACAAAAATAGTTTTAGACAAACAATTGTTAAATAAAACTTTTTGTGTTCTACCCGATAAGTATGACTCAATCCAAGTAAAAAGAGACGGAGGAAACCCTCCTACTTTTAATTTGAATAAAAGCTGCTTATTGCACACACTATCAAAAGCTTTACTAAAGTTTGTATAAATGACATCAGTTTGGCAACCAGACTCAAAACGGTTATTTACAATAGTGGAAAATTCTGAAAGATTAGTTGTAATGGATGTTCCCTTAACGAAACCATGTTGGAAAGAACTGACAATAGACTTTAACAACTGCTGCAATTGGTCCCTAATGATTTTTTCTGCTTTGGAATAGTACTCAGTCTAGCAATAACTCTATAATTTGCTTATAACTTGCTGACCTTTTTACGTAACGGGATATTAAGAGACTCCTTCCAAAAAGATGGAAATTTACATAACTTTATGGATAGATTGAAAAGAATTGATAAAGGAAGACAAAGGTAACCATGACCATTTCGATATCATAACTGGTTTCAAGAAGCAAGCCTCTGTTTCCCGTTTTGGCGAATATCAAAAAAAAAATAAATGGGATTTTATAGGGGACCTTCAACATGCACTAGGTATTTCTATTAAGCCTGGTTCAGAGGGTCCAAAGGTTTGCTGTCACTTTTAGTTGAAATTCGTATATATTTGAAACAATTTTCAATGCAATATGATAAACGTGTCAGATATATACTTAAAATTAAAAACAAAAGAAGGGAATAAATTGTGAAATGGATAAAAACAAGTGTTACAATAAATGCTTTTATTGAACGAATGAGAGAAATTAATCGATTGGATACTGAATATTCAAGCTCAAATGAAGTGAAAATGATGAAATTCATTGCACACATTAAATTATTTCGAATTGAACAAACAATGGTTGGAAATGCTGGAAAACATATAATCCTTGACATAAGTTAAAATGAAAAAAGAAACATACGTTTGCACAAACTTATTATACCCTTGACCCTTTCGGTACATGGTATAGAAATGCGAACTGCATTTTTATACCACTGCGGTAAAACGGATGGGAATTATGAAATTTCAAGTTACATAGTGAAGTGTATACTGTGAGTTAAATTTATCTAAGAAAGTCTTCTCTAGATGTAGAAGTCTTCTCTCAGTCATACATACGATTGGACGGACGATTGGACATAGCTAGATCAACTCGTATTGTCGTGCTGACCTAAAAGTCGCCTAAAAGTGTCATCAAACTCAATGAAAAATTTTAAATTTGCCAGATATCGGGCACCGTTTGTACATACCCTTATATAACTAATTGGAAATATAAACTTTAATTTAATCTTGAGAAACGCTTATAATTCCCAACTAGTATTAATAAAGTTTATGTTAACTACTTACTTTCTCAAGTAGGCTTATGCAAGTTCTGCATATTCTTATGCAGTTTTTTACATTTTTAGTAACCGACAATTCGTCGGAATCTTTAAAAAAAGAATATTTTAGTAATTATATGAGGTTTTTCTAGGTGACTCGATGTCTAGGTGACTCGATGACATTGAGCAAATCGTCAGTCTGTTTGGCGGCATATTACAAATTTCTATTACTTATTATCATGCTAACCACGATACGCATGCTGTGTATCATATGTGCTTAAATTTGAAGCTAGTGTCGTCCCTTGGAGAGCAGGGTATTGCAACTTGTAATAGAAGCGAGATGTCCCAGTTAAAAACTAAGTGCAACAAGAGTAAAAAACCACAGATTCAATTAAGTTAGTTAACATTTATTGGAACAATGTTGTTATAATTAGTGAGACTGTGCGCACGCAGGTTGATTGAGTCGTCGAGAGTCAAATTGCCTTGTTGAGATACTGAACCAAAGTGTCGATCAATGTAGGAATATGACAATTGCACCCCTCCTTCGGCAACTGCCACTTCGCTACAACTTCGGGAATTGAATTATTTTAGCGATGCGCGTTACAAAACATGAATAGGACTACTTTACACGTTATGAATATTAATATTAAATAGAATTACAAAACAAATATAAATCAATGTTAAAGCAAGCATCCTAGTGGAATTAGGCTTCAACAATATGAATTTCTATATACCCAATAATAAACACGTTCATCTTTTGCTTCATTTTTTAGTTCACCTATTTCTTTCACACTTTGCATATTGTTGTTGCATTCTTCTCTTACAAGCTGATACGAACTTCATGGCTGAGTTAGAAACACGTGTTTATGCGGCTAAAACATTTTTCTGAGTAACAAAAGTATTGTTGACATTCTTCGGCACTAAGAACAAAAAAATGAAATTATTATTTTTTTTTATTTTTTTTTTTATTTTTATTATCTTAAGTGAATGTCGATCAGTTTACTTAAAAACTATAATACATTTGTATGTTAAAAAAGTGACATTAAGGTATTTAGCTTAGAGTATTTACATTAACATAACAAAAAAAAAGAAGGCTTAATGCCTATTTTGTATATCATTTGGATGAAATTTTTGGAGCCGTCGACCAGAGCCGCTGCTAAATGATTACCATGAGAAGCCAGTCGATCATTATATCTGCTGCTGTGGAAGTTCAACTGTTCCATGATAAAATGACCTTCAGCCTGATATGTTCATATACTTATACAGATTTCGTTTTGGACCATATTTAAAGAGGGGAAAAAAGCAAAGTAACAAATGACAATAATGTTAAATATAATTTCTATTTATCGAAAAATGCGTTACCGCTTGCTTAGCATTCCACCAACCATAATATTTATTTGAGTTTATTTATTAAGCCCAAAAAATTTATGTACTACTAATATTATAAATGGATGTGTGAATGTTTGTTACACCTTCACGCAAAAACTAGTGAATGGATTTTAATGAAATTTTACAATAATATAGCTCATATATCAGAATAACCCATAGGCTAAATGAATGAATTTGAAATAACCGCATTTACATATTTAATTAATTTAAAACAAAGACAACGCAAACATTTTAACCACGTCTACTGCTCTGAGTAGACGATAAAAAGCTGATAGCTACAAAATCGTCTAGCGATCATGTGTTTGCCTTAAATGGTCATATGTGCGGGATGATATAAGAGAAGCAGAGAATGAAAGAAAACCGTTGGCTTTTTGAAAGTTTAAATTTTAAAAATCAAATTTGCATTTGTTTAAAAAAGTATGAAGTATTGCCGCTTATCTGAATATGTTCCAAAAATTGTTCTATAATTTGAAATGAAAATTTATATACATATGATAATAGGTCGTAAAGTATTTTTCACCCTAGGGGTGGGGCCCCTATTTTTTTATCGCGATTTTAGTATTTTTGTATGAAAAATTTTATTACCAGAAGGGTCATGAAGAAGGGCGAAGTGGAGAAGTGGGGCAGGGAGAAGTGCTGCAACAGGTACTAACTAGTTAATACATATGTACAAAGTTCATCTAATTTTTGCAGAGTTTAGTTTTGTTTATTACTACTTTACTACTGAAATATGGTTTAAATAGTTAAGCTTTATATTTATATATACAATTTTATGCTAAGGAAAAATGGGAAGAAACCTTAGAGTAATACGGATATATAACTAATATATATATATATAATATATATATAATATATAACTACAATATCTTAATACTAACTTATACTAAGAATTGGCACTTGATGGATCTAATCACTGAATAGAGGAATAAGTACCAATTTAAGCAATATTATATAGTATGTATATATATACCCCATATAAGTGAATTGCGATTATCAAATTTTAAGTTATAATTATAGATTTTTGCTTAAATTTTTTGATTATTGGCCTTTACACTACAAATTTCTAGTAGAAAAATAATATGGTAAATTCAATAACATTTTAAGCCATTCATTCTGTGCAATTTGAAGCGTTTTTATATGGGTGAGAGCACAGTCGCCCCAAATCTGTGAACCATACATCAAAATTGGATTAAATATCGTTTTAAAAATAAGAAGTTTATTGTTCAGTGAAAGTTTGGAGTTACAGTTTATGAACGGATAAAGTATGCATATAATTTTATCTGTAGTTTTCCCGATATGTGTACACCAAATGAAAGTTTTCTATCCAAATGCAAACCAAGGAATAGTATGCTTTTTATTCAAGAGATGTTAGTATTCTTAATACTCAAATTTCTATTGGGTAGATATACACGTATTCTTATCCTTGTAAAAAAAATAGCGCTGGATGTATTGACATTTTACATGATACTCCATAGTACGAATTTAAGTCATTCAATGAGCACTGGAGCGTGTTGTGTATATCTACATAATTTTTAACTGCACAGTAAAGAGCGGTATCATCGGCAAAAATAGAAACAGTGCAGTTATTGGGTCTAGGTACATCATAGGTATACAAATTATATAGTATCGGTCCTAAGACCGATCCTTGCGGTACCTCAGGACTAATGGTTTTAGTAGCCGATGGAATACCGTTTATTTCAACAAAGAGTTGTCTATTAGTGACGAAGCGTTGTATAATCTTTGTTAAATAGATGGGTGTGTTCGGAATAACTAATGTATGTATTAAACATTCTTGCCATATTGTGTCAAAAGCAGATTGTATATCTAAGGCAGTCAAACTAGAGTTGAGCGAAATTTAACTACCTGTGATTCAATCACGGCGACTGAATAATCGTTAATATCAGTTGCTACTCGATATTGTAAATGTCATTGATTGAATATCATGTCTTTCTTACTAGTGCCACTGTGATTCACGGCGTATGAGTAATATATCATGCATGTTAACAGCCCAAAATGTATCAACGTATCAAGTTGATGATATGCATGATATATTACTGATACGCCGTGAATTACAATATCAAGTGGCAACTGATATTAGTGATTTTCAGTCGCCGTGATTGAATCACTGACTATCGCACAACTGATATATTGTATCATATATTTAAGCACTTGTTTTGAATTCAATCTTTATGCTTGGTTGGTTTATTCCACTGGGGTGGAAAATTAAATGTTTCTTTCTATTTTCTCGGTTTTTTTTTATATCCAATTCTCTCGACAAAATAATATGAAAACAGAACTCTATTAGCATACGATCTCGGTTTCACGTAGTATTGGCTTAGTCCTTACAAGTTTTAGTGAAGATATGGCACTTTATCAATCCTGGGAAGGACTATGTAAAAAAATAGGCGATCCAGTAAATTTTTTGAATCGAAAATGAAATCGGCAAAAGATAACACTGAAATGAATTCAAAGTTTGTGGAAAGTAACCCATTTGAAGACAGTGTGTAAAAGTGAGGGCAAGAAAGCGGATGACGCTAAGTGGTAAGTTTTTTATACATGTATTGGGAATATTGTCCGGATTTCTTCGTCTTAAGCAAACAGATAACATTCTCAATATCATCAGTTGATACAGATGGCACATCAAATTAACGAGCTGATCAAGAATATATGTACTTTATGAGGCCTAAGGTGCCTCCTTTAATGCGTTGCACTCTTCATAGAGGTATCAATATTATGTTGATTACGGATTTTCTTAAACGCGGTGTACAAAATTGTTGGTCCGGAACTTTCTTTTCAAACTCGGAATTCATAAATGTTGCCATCTTGAAGCTCTCCTGAGCTTGATTTAAGAAAAAATTGGATCAATTTGAGTACAAAAGGGCTCCAAAAATTTTTTATTTTTTTTATTTTTTAATTATTTGGATTTTTTTCTACTTTTCGAAAATTATAATTTAATTTCGTTGTACTTAGACGGTTTAAAAAAATGTTCTTTGGTGGATGAACCTGGCATCGAACCATGACACATGTGAACGGCGCTAAGAAGTGTCAACGTCGTCTTAATTACCTCATCTAACGGGCACCCGATATGTGGAGTTGCCGAGTCCCAACACATTGCTTTTCACATTTACTTACGGTGCGAGAAAATTGGAATAGCTGAGAGAGTAAATTTTATTTTCCTCTTTTTTTGCGTCTCACAGATTGATTTAAGAATTTTCTACTTACATCTTAGTATAGTATGACTTATTTGACATTGTGAGACTTTTGTATTTGACTTGAGTACAGATTTATTCTTAGAATTCGATTTTTATAATTATTTCAAGAATTTTATACTTATTCTAAGTATTTCCGCGCTTGATTTATAAATCGATTCAGTTTTGTACTTGATTCAAGAAAATTTTGTACGAATTCTAAAAATTTTTAAGTACGACTTTGGATAAAAATAAGAATTTCAAACTTATTTTTAGAATGGCTTTTTTCTGTGTGAAAACTTTCAGACAAACTATTAATACCATTTAACATAACACTATGTGCGAATGGTGTAAAAGTTAGATGCAACCAAGCAACCAAAAAGTTACATTCTTGACTGAGACCCCAAAAAATCAGTCTAACAATTCAAACTGTTATGTATTATGAGTTTTTAATCTCGCTGATTATGGTACTGAATTCAGATTTAACGATTCTGGAATTAGTTTCATATTCTGCAACCTCAAAAAATATTACTAAGTAATTATTTCTCAGTAGGAAATTTATCATATTAGTTCTTAGTTTTGAAAGTTACCCACCATATTTTGAATTTTGTAAATATGAATTCAGAATCGTAATCAGCGTCTACAAAAATTTCTAAGCACCGTGTTTCAAAGTGTGTGCATTATTTTTTGTTTCTGAAAATGTTGACAAAAACTCCAAAATACTAAATTTGGTTTCGATTCAAAGACTTTTAAAATAACAAGTCCATTTGTCCATTTTGATATCAAATTCATAATCAAATTTGTAATCAGCGACCTCAAAAACCCATGATTCATAACATTTTGGATTAGACTTTATTTTTGATGCCAATCAAGAGAATATATTTTTTCTGGTCTGTCACTTAACCTTTTGGCTGTTACATACGTTCACATGATTTTAATATGCTTTTCTATCCTTTTACTCCCAATACTTACAGTGTATAAAAAATCGGGAAGTGGTTGATTTCATTTTCTGTAGAAGGTAGTGGAAAAATTGAAACTACTTTTAAAAACTTGAGCGTTCATTTTCTAATCGACTCGATTGTTATTGGTTGGGTTGGATAAAGAATGTCGAAATGGATTCAATGATGTTTCCCGTTTTTCAAAGCTGTATTGAGATTTGAGCTTAAAATAAAAACGTTTTACTTGTAATCCAAAGTTAAAAAGTACGGATGTTTCGCATACTCAACGTTTTGATCTATGTATCGTACATCTCCAATGCCCCAAAAATGTGACTTCAAATAAAAACTGTTAGATAGTTATGACTTACATTTTTGAATCAAGATTAAAACTATGGCAACCTTTATCTTTAAACAAGCAAAAATACGTAACTGAAGGCTAAAACTTCAAATATGAATATATCGAAAATTGGACCCTACATTTAGGAACGGTAAACGCCATTGAAATGAGCTTCCTCATATTGGATACATTAACCTGGTCCTCTCGTTGTAAAAAAATTGCGTAGAAATTTACTTACAGCGAAAGTGTGGAGGATATGATTTAAACGGGCAACACGACTATATCACTCTCCATGAGATTGCTTCCATACAAAAAGCACTATTTTAATCAAAACAGTACAACTGTTGAAGATTCAAATCTTGAAGATTCTTTCAATTAAATAGAGAGACGAATTGTACAAAAGTATTTTATTGCATAGAAAGATTCGTCAAGTGTGGAATGCTCAGTTAAATATTATCATCAATGCCAGCATTTCAAATGTACTAAACAAATATTTCGGCGCAAAGTTGTGTATTGAATGAAGGCTTTCCTACTTAATTTACCTCGTGAAGGAGTTTAAGGTGGTTCGTAGACTAAACGCAATATTCATACTTATGTATGTTTCGTTTTGCTTTTAATGGGCAAACAATACTACACAATTTCCAAGTATAAATCGCAGATAATCCGATAAACATACAATTGATCAATGTCATTAATATTTCAGCAGCGAATACTCACACTGAATACTCAACTTCAGATACGAGTCGTTAATTTGGCGAAAAGGAAGTGAGTGACAGGATGCGCGAATTGTGAATAGACTCTGAGGAAGGAGAAGCAGGTGGTGTGTGTGTGTGTGTGCGTGCACCTCTTGACCTTCTATATTTGCTCATATATTTTTCGTTTATATACTCTTCATATATAGTGCAATTAGTATACTACTTTAGCTGCAAAGTTTGTAGCACACAGAAGCATAATGTATCAAGCTATATGTACACTCTTGATTAGCTCGATGAGACGAGTCTATCTAGCCTTCTCCGTTTAACCAGTTTAGATACTTTCTGAGACCAACTAATTCTGCAAATTACCACACATACGTATTCCAACTTAAGCTTTTTGTATAAATAACTTTTTTACAGCCAATTTAAACTTCAAATGAAAGACATCTTTATCGATGAGTGCCATTTTCATCATAATGTGTTCGTCAACGAACCAAATTGTCGAAGTTGGGACGCAGAATATCCGCACCAACCATGACAAACAAATGCACAACGATAAACTATATGGTGCGGATTTTGGTCGGGCAACGTGATTGAAAATGCAGTGACTGTGAATGACATTCGTTACAGGAACATGATAATTGACTTCTTGTGGCCTAAACTGGACGGAATTGATCTGGACGACATGTGGTTTCAGCAGGGCTGCGCCATCTTCCACGCCGCGGATAAAACAATCAATTTATTGGAGCAACGTTAAATTTCTAAATTAAATTGTGCAGTCTTATTGGGAAACCATTAAATATTAACATTTACTTAAAATTAATTTTGAATGCTTTCTAAGAGCAGAGATTTAAAATTTAGGTCAATGGGAATGAGTCATTCCAATCATTTTTAAACTACTATTAATATCAATTTGAATGGAAGATTCTAATATGGAAGCGTTACAAATTATGTGCGTTACAAAAATTGTGATCATGGGATTATGAGCAACTATAAATACAATCTCCAATACAAAAACACAGCTCGGTTTAACATTTTCATATACAAATTTTAATTTTTGTATAAAGGAAAATTTCTGTTTTATTGGAATGCCGAATTCCGAAATGTTCGCTAAAGTAATTAACCCTATTACTACTTAGAAATATGCATAGCAGTGTTTATTTTTTAACTCGGAATAGGGACTTTATCGGATTGGTGCTGCCATGCCCATTAATAAGTTGTTTCTCATGCAAAGACACTTTTTACATCTATTGAGTGTTGGCTTATCTGAAAATCATTTTTCCAAATCTTACGCTGAAAAAGATCATGGAAGGCGTCTATGTTGGCCCACAAATAAAAATATTGTTCCCTGGCGAGCAATTCGAGACATTTTTGTCATCCAATGAGAAATCGTTTTGGTTGATGGTTTCGTTTCGTTTCTGATTTTTCTGGAAACAATTGGAACTCGGAATATAAACAAATTATTTGTGCTTTGTTCAAGAATTAAGCAAAAATTGGTTTGCAATAATCAAAATGAATTTCACTTTAGTTTCTTTTCTAATGCATGTCCATCAAATTTTTATACCATGCATACATAGTGTGAAATGGTATTATCAGTTTTTCTGAAAGTTTGTAACGTATTAAAGGAGGCATCGTAGACCCCATGGAGAATATATATTCTTGATCAGATCGACGAGACGAATCGATCTAGCGATGACCGTCTGTCTGTCTGTCTGTCTGTCTGTATACTGTTGCGCATTTTATGGGGACCAATTTTTTACTATCCAGATTGACCCGCCACGCCAACTTTTTGGGGTAGCCCCCATGCAAACCCACCGCCCACTTTTGACTTTTTGTATGAAAAACTTTTTTATTGTCGTCAATATAAACTTAATAGTTGATATGGTAAATTTTAGTAGACGGATGCTTGACATATACATTAATTGGTATGACCCGCACACTGTTTGTGATAGACCCATACAAACCTACTTTCCACTTTTGACTTTTTGTAAGAAAACTTCTTTATTAAAGTCAATATTAGGTTGAAATGCAATGTGGTGCCTTTTTATGGTCAGCCGCTTAACATACATTGACTAATAGGCCTGGCCCGCCCACTTTTTGGGGTAGCCCCCATACAAATATTCTGTTCACTTTTGTGTTTTTATAGTAAAAACTTCTTTATTAAAGTCAATATTAGGTTGAAATGCGATATGGTGCATTTTTATACACAGCCGCTTAACATACAATCAGCAAATTGTTTTCCCCTTCATTGCTGTTAGAGCAGATCAGAACATAGACAAAGCAAAAATTCTACAGGTGCGGGAGGTTGAACTATAGTTTCATTAAAAAGTGAAACGAAAACCAAACAGGAAAACAAATAGTAAAAATAACATATTAAAATGAAAATCTATGCGAAAGATAAGGCAACGCTGTACTTAAAAATGCCAAAGTACCAAAAGTTCGGCAAAAGTTCATTCGGTCACTCTTTGCACAAAAAGTAAATTAGTGCACATTAAAACTAGAAAAACGAGCAACAATGAATAATGCAAATACAATTGCTTTGGCATGCGCAAATGTTAAATACACTCAATGCATGCATTTTTAAAATGCTTTTCTCTATTGATTCTGTATATTTTAATAGAAACGTAATCCAAAGTCAAGTGTGACTCGATGTGAAATATGTTGGTGTATGTATATAGCTATTTCTTTCGTAAAGTCTCCTTTGTGTTTAAGATACCAGAGTAACGAAGGGGAAAACAATTTTCTGATTATTATTCGTGTGTCATAAGGCTATAATGGGCGTGGCCCGGCCACTTTTTCACGTAGCTCCCATATAAACCCACAGTGCAATTTTGTGTTTATTATGAACAAAAATTTTCATTTAAATCAATATTAGCTTGAAATTTGATTTGGTGAATTTTAGTGGACAACCGCTTCATATACATATACAGATGGGCGTGTCCCGCCCACTTTTGGAGGTAGTCCCATACAAACCCACAGCTCACTTTTATGCATTTGTATGGAAAACGTCAATGTCAAGTTGAAATTTGATATGGTAGCATCTTACACGTCTACTACATTGCTCCATACACATCTACTAATGGGTACCGCCCACTTTTTGGGGTAGCCTCTACTTACACATCCACTTTTATGTTTTGCAATACTATTTAAAATTCCGTGTGAACGGTTCAACCGAAATTAACGTTTTTTTTTTGTTTATTGTTACAACAGGAGCAAACAAGTCTTTAAAGATGCAATCTTGCATCACCGCTTGTATTTTTCCCCCAACCTTGGCGACGTCAGTGGCGAATAAAAATAATTAAAATCCATAATGATTCCTGGAATAAATATTTTAGGAGCGTCTATATTTATTTTCTACTAAGAGAAACGAATCCTTCAAACTGCAAGAGATAAAAATGAAGCAATAATTTTTATTATGAAAATACTTGAAAAAAAATAAACTTCCGATGAATAAAAATTGAATTAGCTGGAACAAAATTGAAATGTAAAAAAAAAAAACAAGAAAAAACGTTAACTTCGGTTGAACCGAAGCTCTAATACCATTCACACGGAATTTTAAATAGTATTGCAAAACATAAAAGTGGGGATAGGGGTTACCCCGAAAAGTGGGCGGTACGCGCCCACTAGTAGATGTGTATGAAGCGATGTAGTAGATGTGTAACATGCCAAAATATCGCATTGACGTTTTCCATACAAATGCATAAAAGTGTGCTGTGGGTTTATATGGGACTACCTACTAAAATCCACCAAATCAAATTTCAAGCTAATATTTATTTAAATGAAGAATTTTTTCATAAAAAACTAAAAATTGCACGGTGGGTTTTGTATTTGGGTTACCCCAAAAAGGGGGAGGGTCACGCATATTAGTCTATGTATCTCAAGCGGCTGTCTATAAAAGGCAGCATATCGCATTTCAACCTAAAATTGACTTTAATAAAGAAGTTTTTCTTACAAAAACACAAAAGTGTACAGAGTATTTGTATGGGGCTACCCGAAAAAGTGAGACATACATATACATAGCCATACATAGCCATGCCCGTTAGTCTATGTATTTTAAGCGGCTGACCATAAATAGGCACCATATTGCATTTCAACCTAATATTGACTTTAATATACAAGTTTATATAAAAAAAATTGAAAAGTTGGCAGTAGGTTTGTATGGGGGCTACCCCAAAAAAAGGGAGTGGCGAGTCAATCTTGATACTCTATTAAACTGCAATAACAGAAGTGTCTGTGCTAAATTTCAACTGGATAGCATAAAAATAAGTCCCCAAAATATGCGCAACAACATACAGACAGCCAGATGGACAGACAGACGGACAGACAGACGAACAGACGGACATGGCTAGATCGACTCGTCTCGTCGTGCTGATCAAGAATATATATGCTTTATGGGGTCTACGATGTCTCCTTTAATGCGTTACAAACTTTCAGACTAACTGATAATACCATTTCACACTATGTGTGAATGGTATAAAAAAATACTATAAAGTCAAATTTTGATACCTTCGCTCAATTGCCAATAGTTTCGTTATCTTTACCTATTATTTTCGTCGATTTATTGAATTTACGATTTTAATTTTGTCAGAAAATCCGACTTTTCGGCATATTCTTTTCCCATTGTTGGTATTTGGTTGTAGGTTTGGTTGTTGGTTGTAGGTATTTTAATAATCCTTGACTAACTTAACTAAATCTATAAACTCTAATTCGAGATATGTTAAAATATATGGCTATCTACGAAAAAATAAGAAATAAAGTTTCAGATCTCAAAATCCTATTCATAAAAAACATGAAAGAATGCTGAACACAAGAAAGAATGCTGAAGTCGTATGTTCACTACTTTGAAATACCCTGCAGCATTTCATATACTTATGAATTTAAATAATAATTATATATATTGTACGATAACAACAAAAAAAAAAAAAAAGTCTGTTGAGTGTATAAAAAAATTTGTTTCTTAAGTGTATAAAATCTATAAAAAAAAATCATATAAATTAATGTTAGCTTTACCTTAGAAAAACGTGTTTTTCAACGATTTATAGTCGTATTGTAGGCATTGTGGTGGTGGATTGTGGATTTAAACATATCAATTTACGGAAGGTTGGACGGACATGGTTAGATCGATTCGGCTTTCGATCCTGACGAAGAATATATATACTTTAGGGCATGTGTCACGCCTTGAAACTTGGTATACCTTTGGCCTCCAGGGCAGGGTATAAAATTGTTATTGCGATTTTCGTATTGAGCAGGTCAAAATCTATAAGAAAACAAGACAAAACATTAACTTCGGTTGAACCGATGCTCTAATACACACGAAATTTCATTCAGAATATCTATCGAAATCATTTCGAATTTCAAGCTGATATTCACGTAAATACTCAAATGGGCGTTTTCCGACCATTTTTTGGGAACGCCCCTATATAAACCCACGTAAACGTTTCTACTGTTGTATGAAAAAAAAAAGAAATCACACCCATTACGCGCCCAACGCCCGCCCATAAGAAGCCACCAAGTCTGTAATAATAAAGTTTAATATGTATACCCAACTTACCGACTACACGAATCTCGGATTTAGCTATGTCCGTCTGTCTAGATGTTGTTGCGCAGTTTTTTTAACCAATTTTTAAGATATCCAGTAGTAAGTCGGCACATAGATTTTTTACTGTAGTTTAATAGAGTATCCTTATTGACATGCCGCGCCCACTCGACTTTTGGCTGAGCATTTTTTTATGGCAGTCAATATCATCTAAAAAATTGGCTTGGCAGCCTCTTATGAAAGGACTCTTCACATATATATCAATGGGTGTGGTCCCTCCACTATTTGGGGTAGCCCCCATACAAACCACCCGCCCACTTTTCCATTTACGTAATATCAAGGGGCGTGACCCGCCCACTTTTAGTTGTAGCGCACATAGAAAATTCCCAAAAACTTTTGGGATATTATAAGGAAACTTTCTTATTACAGTAAATATCACTAGTGTGATTCTCCCTTATTAGGGGCAAACCAATCCCACTTTCAGGGGTAGTCTAAAACGAACTTACGTTCACAACTTGATATTTCATTTGAATGTTACTAAAACTTCGGAATCACCGAAGTTAGCTTTCTTCTTATTTTAAATTAACATTACTGCGAATTCCGTGCTAGATTAAAAAAATTAACTCTGTTGAGGCGATTTGAAATCGAGTATAATATGTTTTAGCTAAGGGCATTTAAATTAGGTTAATTTCATTCCCTAGTGTTATTTTATAGTGAAACACTTAAACACACCATTCATTTTTTAAATGCGTATAAAGGGTATTGAAGCTTCAATTTCACTGAAGATAATATTTTTTCTGGTTTCTTATTACCATTGCTCTGACTACCTATGAATGGATGAATTAGATATACTTGTATGGATTGTGTGTATGTTCTACTTGTGTGTCGCAATCCTAGCTGTTGTCCTTGCCAACAATTTCGCATTCATATTCCGTGCGCTTAACTAAGTAAATCCGAATCGGAGCCAAATATGAGAAGGCCGTCAGGAAAACTGAAATATGCAGAGAAAAAATAACAAAAGTTAATATCGAAATTTGCACACAACACTTGCTACTGACATTGACGAAGTTTTTCCCAAAATTGTATTTTGTTATTCACCAACTAAGTATTGTATGAGTATGTATACAGATACTACCCGTTCTCGTTCTTTCAGATACATATGATATTTATTTGTCCGTATGACCATTTTTTCATTCGCTCGAATATCTGTTTTGGATGCTTCGCACGCTGTGTCTGAATTATGTTTAATTGGGTGGAAAAATAATAAATAAATGGTTTGTGCAACAAGGAGTGAAAATGCCAGAAGCAGATATGTAAAAAATATATATATAAAAAAAAAAAACAGAAATCATAGAGTTTATTAAATGGGTTTGGTTCTACTACGTATATTCGTCTGCGTTTATTGAATATGATTACATTTGTCTAAATAGTATCAGAAATGAGAGTGTCGTATTTCATTATTCGATATTTTTGTTTGATTGCTTATGTTAATTCGGTATGATTAATGAAATAAACTTGTTTTGCGTTTCATATTAGCCAAAGATATAAATAGTTACTAGATTAAAAGGTCTATTGAATAACGATGGTAATTATTTATTAATGGAGGTGAAGAAGGTCACATAAATTATATACTTAAAGGAGGAAACAGCAGAGAGCAAACCATGCAACACATTATTAACCAGCGAAGGAAAAGGGCCACGCACAAAAATTATAAATAATATTAATAGGCAACCACACATATGCACATGTTGAAAAACCTGGTGTTATTGGTAAAGCGGAAAATCCAACTACACACTAACTAAGCCAACAGTCCTTTGCTTTTGAAAAGCTTTGTGATGCTGAAAAATCAATAAACTATTATGAAGAAGCTAGAGTTCTGTCCGTTCAGATGTATTCTAGAACAGTCAACATCGAAACGTCTCCAAAAAAAGTGTTTTAAAGTTTTAAAGTAAGTGCAACAAGGAACAAGTGATTAATCTTAAAGTTCATATATAAATAATCCGCAAGATCTGGATGACGAGGTCATAAGATACATAAACCTTCCTTTGTACATATTTATAAGACATATATACGAAAAGAATGTGCCATCAATTCTAGTATTGAGCGATATTTTCTTTCTGTTTCACAAGTTTGAAAAATCACTGGTAGCAGTTTCTACCTAATATTGTAAATATCAGTGACTGAGCAACAGTTACTTCTTACTACTGAAACTATCATTCAGTGATATCAATCACAGCACATAAAATATGCAACTAACAAGTGAATAGTAGTATTAGTGATATATCAAATTGAATTTAGTAAAGTCTTAATAAAACACCAGTTATTTTTAATATTTATATTTGTGAAGACTATGAAGAAAAGCGTTCCTTCAATTATTTTAAGCAATTAATTTTTAAGTGTTTTGCAAAAACAATATTTTATTCCAATAGAGTATTATTAGGGGCAGTTGAAAATTGTTGTGGTATAGTTGATTTTGAAGCCCGGCGAATTTACGCAGCCCTGGAAGTCAGCTGATCGTTTACCACAAACTTTGACTTTGTTCGCTTTGCAAATAAAAGCACAATTGAAATCATTACATCTTAAGACTTACTTCGAATATTTAAGTAAATCAAAATGGAAAATAAATGTGGTGGTATGTAGAATATAATTATTGCAACGCAATACTTACTTGTTCTGTGTGATGTGTCTTTGTTTATAGGTGTTTTTGTAAAATTATGTTTTTAGCAATTGTAACCTCAAATTTGTTGTTTTCCGTGGAATAAAATTATGTTAGATTGACGTGGATTGTCGTAACTATTAACACAGTGTTAATCATCAATATGTATATAATGCGATGGTATTAATCTCTTTTGCCCGTTCTTACCCATTTTTGTAAAAATCGACTCTGTTCAGACAACATAGATTTGAGTCATGCAGTAATGCTGAAGTTTTGGCTTGCAAATGATCGCCAAACCGTAAGCCTTGCTAATAGTCGCAGTAAGTTAAATCAAAACATGGAGGACTCGATTAAAAAGAAAATTAAGAACTTTGTTGGCTATGTTAATGTTTGTTTAAACAAATGTAATCGAATGGTTTCAAGGTTTAACACGGAGCATCAAAGTTGGCTTACATTACGTTTGCAAATACAATTTCAACGATGTGACTTTGCGGAAGAATCCCCTATAAATGTAGGACGCCACGATTATGCTATGATGAAGGGAGTTCTCGCTTAAAGCGCAGATTAACTGCTGAACTTTCAGCAGACAAATCTTCTCTCCGCAGTCTGTTCGATTTTGCAGAAAGCGAATTTGGACTTGGAAATTAAAAATATACTGCCGTTTGTATATGAAGATGCGAAAAAAAAGAGATACACCATTAACTTTGAACTTAAAATGACATTAATTGATGGAAAAGTCCTAAATATTTTAACAGAAACAAATTCAACTCAATATTACAGTCGCTGATCTGCAATAGTACAATTTTATACCAAAAAACTCCCAAGCGCTCGAATACGGAGTAAGTTCTCTACAGGATTAGTTTTTTCGAATTTGTTCTCATAGTGTCAAAATGGCTGCACGGAAACCGGAAATACAAGGCAAATTATGGGCGCAGCTTGGAATTCATGTCGATAAACCTAAGGCACATGGAAGCGGCAGTACTTATGAGGGGAACACAGCTAGGAGGGCATTTTTGAACACCGACACCTTTGGCTAAATACTTGATTTTGACCAGGAGGTTTTAAGGAACTTCTTTTGCATTTTACTAACCATTTCATGCAACTTTGAAATTGATGTTCAAAAATTCCAAAATATCTGTGAAAAAACCGCCTCTTTATACATGGAAAAATATCCCTGTTACCCAATGTCAGCTACGGTACATAACGTACTAGTTCATGGGGTCCAGATCATAGCCGCATCCTCCCTTCCACTTGGCTGCCTAGGTGAAAACGCATCGGAGGCTTGGAATAAATTTTATAAAAAAGATAGACGTTCGCATGTAAGACAAAATAGTCGTCTAATAATATGCAGAGCACTAGATTCATCGGATCCATCTGGCAGTTTATTTGAGTAGAGGTTATTGACCTTTTAAGACCACCAAATGTAAATTTCTCAAATAATTTTGTAAATGCAGATCACGACAGTGAAGATGACTTCGACATACTTAATTAATGCCTTAATGAATGAATTAAAATGTATATAAACTGATGATGTATACACTTTCTTTTCAAGGACATTGTCTTATATGGGGCGGTAAAGCAGGGGTGGTTCTATTGATCTAAAATTTTTCTCAGACTTTATATGTACTATGACCATAAAGTGTACCAAGTTTCAGGTCTGTATCTATATTTATCTAATTTCTGCCAAAATTGTTGGCATTTGGACCAGTGTGCACTGGATATATAGAGACTGGGTAGAAAATGAGTAGCATGTTAAACTAAGCCAACTTAAGTAATTTATACAAATGCGAAAACTTTGTGTAGTAATTTTACTTAGCTCGTAGATACTTTTTAACAACTCTCCTGACATCATTTTCATAAAATGACCAATTCTGTTAAATAGTTTGTAAAACTGCTTCTTTCTAACTTATTGAATAGACAAAATCAAGGTAAAATACTGTAGTCTTTCGTTTTTTAGGTACTTGTCTCCAAACTACTTTAAAAATCCACAAATGTTCCCGCAGGACAATTAAATTGCGTACGCGTGTTTGACAACAAAATCCATTGGCAATATTTTTCCTTCGGTGTTTAGATTTTACAACATTATTTTTTTGTAGACAAGAGAATTTGTTGTTGTGTTTAATATTTCAATACAAGTAAAGAGCAGAGCGAATATGAAATTTATTACTAACAAAAAATCATGCGCTTATGCAAAAAAAAAAAAAAAAGTTTTTATACAGGGTGGACCATCTTTATGTTGAATTTTGATATGCATCACTTCAATTTGGATGAACGTTTTAAAAACACACTTGTGCAGACCCTAATTTTGCAAAGAAAAATCAACTTTTAGATGGAGGTGAATTTTCAACTCGGGGTTATGTCATCAAGCAAAACTGTAGGATTTAGGGCTCGCAGAGAAACCCATGCCTCATGTTAGAGCCAGTGTATTGGCTGGATGGTGGAGTGGCGATTTGATTGGATTCTTTTTCTTCAAAAAATGAGGTCGCGGTCAATGGAAACCGCTATTGAGACATTAAAACTTACTTTTTGTGGCACGTGAAACAAAAGATTCAACTTGAAATTCCACAAATAAAGCAGAAAACATTTGTTAAATGGCTTGAAACTTAATTTTTCAGGATGGGCTACTGTCGAGCCAGCCGAAGTGGTCACTTCAATGAATCATTTTCCATACTTAATAGGAAGAAACATTATTCGCTGACATAAAAATAAATTTTACTAGCAATTAGCAATTACAAATTTCGAATTCAATATATAGATTGCCCACCCTCTATTAGTTTGCGTGCTTGTTTGTACTGTATAAAGGACACTATATACTCGTTTATCAATTGAAACTATTTTCCATGTTACATTTTTATACCCTTCACACATACTAGTGCGGTAAGGTAAATTAGAAGTTTGTCAGAAAATGTTTTACATAATTAATGAAAAGACGACAAGTATAAGTTTCGATTCTTGATTAGCTCGATGATTCTTGATTAGCTCAAACTTAATATTTAAAATAATCAAGAATTTAATAAGTTTCGATCGAAAAGTTCCGACTATCGATATTCACTTTGAATCGAAATGTTTCATACAAATCTACCAAAATTGGTAGAAAAAAAAATCTAAATTGGATAGAAATCGAATTATATCAAATGGCTGAATATACAGAATGTTTTTTAAAAGGTTTAGCACTGAAAATAGCTATAAAATACAAATTTGTGGAATTTCCGGTAAATAAAATTATGGTTTAATGATAGAAAATGATTTCAGGCATATCCAATGCTGATGGATCCGCATTGGATATTTCGCACACCAAAAGCGGCAATTTAGCTTATTGACAAAGGCATTGAAAAAGCGTAAGGCATCAGCGCTAAAAAAATGGTTGCCAATCATTGACCTTTTTGTAATTGAAGACTCTGTTTAATGATTTGCCAATCAATTGTGTATAAAAATACGGTATCAGCTTTGAAGCCATAAAACTTATGAGTGTCACATTAAAAAACTTACCTGCTTTAAAAAAAAACCATTTAATATAAAAATTATAAATTGGATCACTAAATCTCTGGGCCATCATACTAAAGAACAGATTAGATAGAGAAACTTGTTCAACTTGTTTTATAAACTCATAAATTGGTGTAAATTTATCATATATTCAGGTCAATTTAATATTCAGAATATATACAAATCTGATCGTTAAACAAATCTGTTATTTAGGTGGATTTTCTTTAGGGCCCAACTTTTTCAACTTTTACATTCTCAACAACTCTCCTTGCCATTGGCAATGGTTCGTTGATATTAACATGTGAGTGGCAAAATGCCATGCGCTTTATTAAAATATTTGATGTTTGTGCTGATGATAATAAATGTGATATAATATCGATAATAATGTAGTTCGAGACATGTGTAGAATGTGATGGATATTGGTCGGTGGAAAGATTCTACTAAATACAGAATCTTGTAAGAAACTTTTGACGGTAATACAAGCCACTGAAACTTTAAATTTTCATACAAACTGATACACTTTAGTAGCTTCTAAGAAGGGTGTTAAGGCTTCGGTTACAATAAACCTAACATTTTATTTATTTTTTTTATTTTTTGTTTTGTTGTTGGTATTGTGTTCATAAGGGAAATGTTTAGTTAGTCATCGACCGCATAGGACAAAAAAAAAGTTCTTCAATAACCAAAACGTAGGAAAGTTGAAACATTTACCTTTTGTGTTTTTGCTGTTTGCGGTCAGAAGCTTTTGCATAATTGAAGAAAAACAAATACTAGAAAATAGTTTTACTTTAATTCAATAAATATGTCACAAAAGGACACAAACAGATTTTGGTTTCATTGTATTTTGTTGTAAATATTTGGTTTTAGATTTTCTAGATTTCAGTTGGTTGCAATAAGAAGAAATTGATCGGTAAGGTTGAAACATATCTACCTGATGTTGTACTAGTTACTTAGCCGCTGCAGCATTACGAGGGGTACTATTTATATTTCGGGAATAGCAAAAAATAACAAAAATAAATCGTTGACCACGCAGTTTAGCTTTGATACTCGGGAACAAGGAGAAATCATTGGGTGCTACATCAGGACTGTAAGGAGGATGAGTCATAATTCGATGTTTTGACTGCTCAAAAATGCACTTGTTTGACGAGATGTGCGAGAGCTCGCATTGTCATGACGGAGAATGATTCGTCTTTGGTTGGTTTTACGAATTTCTCCGAAGACTTCCAACAAACAAATGGTCGTGTACCACTCAGAATTGACCGTCCTACGTTGCTCAAGCGGTACAGTGATAGAACATGACCCACTCGGCCGAAGAAACAGGAAATCATTTGCTTCGAAGTGGTTTGCACCCGAACAACTTTTGTTGGATTTGGCTAGTCTTGGAATACCAATACGTTCGATTGCTGTTTTGTTTCCGGCTCCTACGCATATATCCATGATTCGTCACCTAGCACGATTTAATACACATCTTTTGAAGCACCACGGTCGAACTTATTAATCGTTTCCTTACACCAATCGACTCGAGCCTTTTTTTGAGCGATTGATAAATTATGGGGTATCCAACGAGAGCAAATTTTTTTTACAGCTAAGTGTTCATGCAAAATCGAATGTATTGAAGTGGAACTAATGTGCAAGGATGGCTCTATCTCACGATATATCACATGCCGAACTTGCATTATCATTTCATGCACTGCATCGATGTTTTTGGGCACAACAACAGATTTTGGACGACCTTCACGGAATTCGTCGGTGACCGAACTACGACCACGATTGAATTCACTATACCAGCGATATACTGTGGTTTTTGATGGTGCTTTATCGCCATACCAACAACTGAGTTCATTGACACATTCTTGTTGAGATAATCCACGTAGAAAGTTGTGAAAGATAATGCAAAGAAATTCTTCTCTTGTAATTTCCATTTTTTGGCCAAATTGCTTTTCTTAACTCACTATAAACAAAACAAATAGCAATTGTACATCAAAACTTTGTGAGTACGTTTATGTCAAAAAATGTCACACTTTATTATGGTGTTGCCAGATTTTAGCTATTGACATTAATGTTGCCAGTTCCCGAAATATAAATAGCAGCCCTCGTGTATTGAATTATTTTATTATATATTAAATCTTTAGAAACTATGTAGGGTTTTTTTTTAGACGTTCCATTTATTAATTATTATTTATTATTTATTATTTATTTATTATTTAAACTATTGTAAATTGGACAGATCTAGCAACGCTATTGTCATTTGTGCACCGTTTGGTTTGCCTGAATAGACTAAAGCCAGACCAACACTTGCAAATTGTATAAATTTATTTTGAAAATAGTGGTTCAGTTTGGGAGCCATTTTACAGTCGACATAATCATCCATCCGAACGACTTATTCGTTTAATCATTGGAGTTGTTACTTCAAACCCTTTTATAAATAATCGTATATCAAACTAGCAGGTATTGGCGGAAGTAGTCATTTGCAGAAGTGGAAAGTTATTAGACTATACTCTTGGGAATGTCCAAATTATGACGTATGCCCTGGCTACTCGAGGCTAATTGGCATCGAGCGTGTTGGAAGTGGGAACGATACTAGGACATAACATTGACCACTACCTTGTGGCAGCCGAGGTACGCAGCAGGGTCAGCATGTTTCATACCACACGTCCCAACACTCAACTAGATGTTGGTCCCTGCAATCACCGCCGAAGGTTTTTCAGTCAGACTCTCCCAACTGTTCCGGGAATCCTCTCCGGTTTCTGAAGATATATATCATATGTATACATATAGTGTTTAAAGTCCTGGCTTGGCGAATCAATAGTTGTTGTTTATTTCTACGTGCAGCAGGAAAACTAGCATTGTAGATGAGGTGTGCAGCTGAATTGGCACAACCTGTAAGGTGTTGCTTCTGTTTAAATACTGCGCTCAGCACAGTAGCCGGCGGTGCAGATTTAAACAGATATGGGCGCAGTCAAATACGTAAGAGTATTGACTGCAAGTGCAATAGACGGAGGCTAATTGCAATAGTGGCGTAAGAGCCGTGTTTTCCAATATAAGAATTGGGTGCTGTCAAACTACTGAGGAGTTATGGGCAGCGAGAGACAGAGTACTTGCATATTTCCAATATAAGTAGAGGGTGCTGCCGAACTACTATAAAAGCAGAGCACTGCCTCATGCTGTTGAGCTACATTCTGCGAAGAGCGAGAAAAGAGCGCGTGTTGGCTCAATAAAACGCAGATAGTTTTCGCTTACCAATTTTATGTACAATATTTATTGATACAATACGTGTGCTCAGGGTGGTGGTTACAGCAAGAAGTACAAAAAAAAGAAGTGGGAAAAGCAGGAAAGGTTGACAAAATTGAGGAACAGTTAACTATTTGACAGAATTGATGAATCGATATATTTAGCGATGTGTTGAAAATTATTTTACTAGCTAGTTAACGTATCGGGCGTTAACAATAGTTGTTATTTATTGAAGTAAACTTTAGATGATTAATTCATTAAATGTAGATTTAACGAAAGATTCTTATGTTTGTAGTTTTAATCGTAGATTTAGTACTATATCATACAATAGTTTTATGTAATATTAAATGATTAAATCATTAAGATACTGCAGAGAAAGACAGAAGAACTCTGCAGTCGCGAGCAACGCGAGCTATTGGAGAGCGATATCGTGAAAGGGAGAGAGAAAAACGCCTTTTCGGACCCAAAAAGAAAAAGGAACATGAAAGGCGTAAGCTTGAAGACTGAGAAATGACGCTTGGAAATTGTATCTTCTTTCTGCAAGGACGATAATGAAAGTCTGGGTACAGATGCATAGGAATCATTGAGACTATGGAGAAGTTACTTCTCTAACCAGTTTGGAAGCGATGAAGAAAGCAATGCCGCAGAAAGAGAAGTATTTCAAGAACCATCAATTGATGATATGTTTCTCATAAAGCCACCGGACTACAACGAGATCGACTCAGTAGTTAAAAAGATGAATAATAACAGATCGGCAAGCTCCGATGAGCTGTGGCAAAGAGTTGGTAACGCGAATTACCATGGAATAAGTCTAACAGTATGGCTTCAGACCAAAGAGGCCGAGCAGTGATCAAATTTTCACTCTACGACAAATCCTGGAGAAGACCCGTTAGTACGCCGATCAGAACAAAGTTTTTCAATGCCCAGTATGAACTTTGCAAAGATCGTTCCTCCTTACTTGATGAAGATTTCATACCAAAAGAGATTTCTGCTGCTTTATCGTACGACTTTTTTAATCTCTTGATGTAGTACCTGCTCCGTCAATGCCCATACGCAGAACAGTCGGGTACGATGTTCCATAAGGAAGTGATGCTACTCACATATGCTGCTAACATTGAAAACACCGGAACGAACGAACGGTGATTTAGCAGGGCATTTATATCTCATGTGGAAAGAGACAAGACGAAGTGCTCGGTGTTCTGTTGCAAACCATCGTCGCGTTTTGAACGGTCTGTGATAATGAACAATTTCAGAGTCAATGTTGTAGAAAACGACATCAGCCATGAGATCAGACGAAGAATCATGCTTGCTGACCGCTGCTACTTTGAACTCAACAAGAAAATTACAAGTAGAGCCCTCTCTTGAAGTACAAAGATAAAAATCTATGACACTGATAATCCCGGTCCTGCTGTATGTCGCAGAAGCATGGACCCTGACATCAACGGATGCAGCGTCGTCGGGAGTGTTTAGAAGAAAGATTTTTGTATGATTTTTGATGCTCTTAGAGTTGGTGACGAGTTTAGGACCAGTATGAAACACGACATAGTCCAGCGCATAAAATTCCAGCAGCTGCACTGTGCTCCTCATCATCAAAGATCCAGAACTAAATGTTTACGAAGAAAACCTGAACTTAATTGGTGGACGGCGTCAGAGAGGACGTATGAGCATAAGATGGCATGACCAGTTATATGATGACGTGAATAAGCTTCCTATTGCCAGAAACTGGCGCCGGTGTGCACAAATTTATACCGAATGGTGCGCTTTCTTATGTGCGGCCTTGACCGATATAGTACTGTTATAGTACCACTTAAGTATCTGATTCCCACTTGTTTCAATAGATAACCCTTTTCCTGTTTGAGGAACGCTTCACTTTTTATGAAGATTGCACAAAATAAGTGGATTCTACTTTGAATAATCTATTTGTGTCTATTTTTGCACAGTACGATTTAATTCAAATACACTCTGTATGAAGAGTATATTTATATGAATTGATAATTCAGATAAACTAATTTCGGTATCTACTAAACTTTTCTTTGAGTGTATTCATCAGCTCACCTATGAAAAATTCTATTCCTACGTCTCAGCGATCTATAGAACTATTACATACATTTGAAACTTACCCTTGTATAAGAAGGACTTTTTTCAATTAAATTCAAATTTTTATATTTTGTGTACTTTTTTATTGCATAAATTCATATTTTACTTAAAATTGTAACTTCTGCCACTACTTAAAAACCTTTTCGATACATTCTAGATACATAATAATCACTTAAATGGAATTTAAAAGCATTTTGAATGCAGCGCCTTTAGCTATTATGTCTAATGAAAATTTTCATTTAATTTAATTTGCATTTAAAATTTTAGCGATTAGTGTTAATGATATTTTAAATGATAAATAATCGTAGATACATTTACATTTTGTGTGAACAATATTTATTTTGATTGCATATCTGCATATCTTTTAGCATACTACATATACAATTGTATATTTAATATCTTAAATATATTGTACGAGTATATATTGTATCTATGTGGTAGATCGTTATAATATGAATTAAGTTTTTACTAATTTAGCTTTTTAGTTAAAATCCGATTTTAATTGTATTTATTCAAAACTCTCAAATAATTAATAGTATCTAGATACTCATATAAATAGAACATACATACTACATATGTCTATGAGAAAACGTAGTAAATAATTTATATTAGGGGTACTCATGCAATTGATTTTCAGACAGATCATCTTAGAAAATGAATTTGTGTTGCGCGTTTTGAGATTTAAATCAGTTTATACAAAATATGAGAAGTATATAAGTCCTATCTCTCGCACACATATAAGTAGGATGAGACATTGCATTCATGCATGACATGCCAGTAAACAAAATATGGCAACACTCAACGGAACGAATGGAATTTTTTGACACTTAAAAATCAGTACTTTTAGTAGATTCTTTTTTTAGTATCCGAATGTTTTTTTATACTATGAAGTTATTATTCACCCTCTTTCAATGGAATCAAAATCGGTCTGAAAAGAATTTGTATGAGTACCCATAGTATTATATTTATTTATAAATTAAAATTCTCAACGTGATAACTTCTACTATTTACATAATATGCTGTCAGGAGAATAATATTTAAACTCTGACAAATTTTTTAGTTCAATTGTGGCCTTAAATTATACATTTAAACTAATTAATCAATAGTAACATTATTTTAATAGCTTAAAACCACATAGAACAACAATAACAACGAAACAGATAGTAAATATACATAGTTACATGTGAAGGACTCTTACAAATTTCAGCGTAGGAATATTAAGTAAAGGACAATGCGGCTAAAAGGACAGCTTTACTAGGTCACGCTTGGTTTTATGTAATTTAGGTAATGATTTATTAATATTTATCACTGTGTAGCTTATAATTAAATCCCTTTTATGACATAAGTTGTAGCATTTTGAACATAAATAGGAACACACACCAAACCTTTAAACAAAACAAAACCGAACCAAACGAAACCATTCCAGATAGATTTATTTGTGTTGATGAAGTCAAATGCAGCATTTCGACACAATGTACAAACAAGCATTGCCTGAAGTAGAAAGGACGAAATATAGCATTACTGCGGTGTCCTTTGCATACACTCACTCAAAGAACAAATAGTCACAAACCAGAAGTTCGTATTGTAGTACTCTCTATTTAACTTTGACTTGAGTCGAAATGAATAGTCCTGAGTTCAGTTGAGTAAAGTTGAATTGGCTGAAATTGATTTGAGAGTCCATGTTTCTCGCTCCTTAGTAATTTGCTGACGAAAATTATTTTCAAAGAATTAGTTACTGGTGTTGTTGTTGTTGTTCTTCTTCTTCTGGCTAATGTTAACTTATGTAACATAATTAAAGACCATCAAGTATGTCGGTATACATATAAATATATACAAATGCATCTAAATATGTGATGTATACATGTATGTTAAGTTCATTTGTATTTATGTCTGTTTGCTTTTGCTTGAATGTACGAGTCTTACACGAGGCGCTAATATCTTTTATTCAATGTAATCTGGCATTCATTAAACACTTAATTTTCAAAGTTTTAGGATATCTATTTGTTAGTATCGAAAAGCAGCTAATAACACTGGCCTACATGAGTTTTGCGAATAAGATAGAACCTAGTATTTCCGAATGGATTTTTTATGCTGAACACGAATCTGGGTTCAAAAATTTTCTATCACGTCACGTTTTCGAGAAAATAGTGGTTGAAACCGCTAAAAACAGCGTTTTTAAAAATAGAAGTTGAAACCCCTAAAAAAGGGTTTTTAATTTAAAAAAAGTAGTCCGCCATATTGGATTCATTCTGAATTGTTAAAATGTAACTGCATATTCGTAATCCGCGACCCACAAAACCTCCATGACGGTATGAAAAGTTTCGTGTTCAGCATGAAAAATCCATTCGGAAACACTTATTCGCATCCAAAAAATTGGAATTAGCAGGACAGTGTAATCATATAGTATGTTCATCTTAGCTTGGTAAGACCAACTCAAAGTTCGAAGTTTGGTAGACAAAAAATAATTAGTTATTCGAAATTTTGAATTTCACTCAAGAAAATTAAAAAGACAATGAATACATTTTAAAAAATTGTGTAAAATACTGTTGCTCAATTGATTGAAATACTTCTACATAATTTTCATATATGATTTATATGAATTATATGATTTATCTGAGCATTCACAACTGAGTTGTCGTGCAGGTATAAAAATTTTGGCGGCCAAAAAAATAGTATTGTTTTATACCATTACACATACAAGAACATTTACCATTTACACTTTTTTAATTTGTTCATCAAAAATAATAATAGAGTTGAGAATAAATAATTTACGAAATTATTTTTGAGTGGCGACAACTCTTTGGAGGCTGGTCAGTCATCAGTTTGTCTGGATGACTCGGATATAGTAGTACGAAAAATCAATATTTTCTCGTAACACCGACGGTTTTCTCGAAGGATTTTCAAACCAACTGAAGCCCAAAATCTCTAGGGTTTCCAGTGCTTCTCATGAAATTTTCGTCTACATACATATAAAAAAGAATATTTGCCTGTACGGCCTGTATGTCGTCTAAGCTATTGGATGAATCGTTATGAAAATTCTGGAAAAATTCTGGAGTTTATGACTATACATCATTTGGATAAAATGAGCGGTGCCACGATCTATTGAACCATTGCGATGAGTAGTGCCACGCCCCCTCTATTTAACAGAAAGCCCCAATTCGTCGTATCTCAACAAACTATTAACTATGTAAAGCCAAGCAGGAATAATAAAATGCACTGAAAAATGTGGGTAAATTCCCAATTTAAGAAGAAAACTAAAGTCGTCACATATCAGCTATTTTGCTAAGTTTATAAGTCGTATATATTATAGGAAAATTCTTCAAAAATTATTATGAAATTCCTTCCATGGTAACAATGCGAATTGACAGCCAAATTGGCATCCAAATTGGCGGGCTGAGTGCTCAGTCGTTACGGGAGCACAGCTTTTTTGGCCTTTTTTGCTAACATCAACCATTTCATAGGTGATAATTTTCATCTCTCAATAATTTTACAGCGAATTATTTTGCCAATGATTTCAACCATTTGGTTCTGTACTGTTTTGCCGATAAGACTACAATTTCGAGGAGATTTAGTTATGCGAAGAATATGAGAACCCCGAAACTTCAGTACTAAAAGTTTACAACGGAAAACTGAACTCGATTGTTGGATGGCGTCAGAGAGAACGTTCGAACTTACGATGGCAAGACCAGGCCTATTATGACCTGAAGAAGCTGCGGATTGCCAGCGACTAATGCACTTTTCTACTTGCGGCATTGATCGATAGACGGTTGTACAGTCACTTAAGTAAGTATGTAAGTAAGTACTTATGTGAATTTGCATATTGTGGTCGTGATGGATACTTCATGCGAAAGGCAAGAAGCGCTCGAAAATCACATTCCAAATCCAAAAGTTCAGTTTTAAATAAATGCTTTTATCACATTTGTTTACAAATTTAAATTTTAGAAAGATGAACACTTTCTTTTACATTTGTATACACTTCACACGTAGTGTGAGTTGTATTGAAATTTTGTCACGGATTTTGTGACCTATTAAATGACGGATCGGGGACTCCATAAATTATATAGTATATTCAAGATAGCTAGACTAGGCTAATAGAACTAGCCATATTCGTACGTCTGTCAGTCTATCTATTTGTCTGTCTGGCTTCTCATAGTTATTAATGAGCTTGTTCTGAACGCTTTGGAGGTAGTCGACATAAAGAGCAATCGCCCACTTTGTGGTTTTTATAGGTAATATTTTCTTATTCTTTGCGGTAAACATCTTAAAAATAAAATGAAGGCGTCAAATTATCAAAAGAGCATTAAAAGACTTGAAAGTAATTTGTTAGATGTTTGTGAAGCAATAAAAACTAGTTTTGCTACAGCAGGTATTCGATATGTCTATTGTTATGCAAATCAACTTTAATTATAACTCAGTTATTAAAGATTGAGCACTTCCTACAGTTCCATTTCATCAGTATTGAAATTAAACGTATAGTGCCGTGTCTGTTTAAACAATTCACTTTCCAAAATTAAACATTTGTGATTTTAATGTTTTATTTGTAATTTTTAATTTCGCGTTGAAATTTAAAGCATCAGATACAAATTTGTTTAAAGTTTTTTTATGACACACATCGATAAATGTCGGATTTTCATGTTTGGAGAATTGCCAGATTTCATTAAAAGAATCTTAATTTTGTAGTTGTATTTAATTTTAAACTATTATCAAAAGCATTTCACATTTCACATTGCATGTATTTACATATTTTATAAACTTATCAAGTTTGCTTCTTAGAATATTGTGAAAGTATCTTAAGATACATACGTATTCAAAGTTTAGCTGCATAAAATATAATCATATATGTACAAGTATGAACTTACAAATGTATTTTGGAATACTTATTTACGAAGTGCATTTTATATAAATTATAAATATCGTATAATTAATAGAAGGTTTTAATTGTGTGTTGTACAATAATTATTAAATATAAAGCGTCTTGTTTCCGATTTATTTTTTATTGTTATAATGAAAGAACTTATTTAATTTTCGACAATGCTATAAACTAAATCACAATTGATTTGCAGATGTTCTTTTGGGCTAGTTATGCTTTAACATACAATATATTTATTTACAGATACATGCTAGTTTAAATCTAAAATAAATTTAAAAAAAATGTGGCCAAGCTGAACTGGTTTCCATGTACCTTGTATTTTTATACTATGTAGGCTATTTTAAGGCTATTTTAATTTTGTGTAAATGTGTGTAACAGACAGAAGGAGGTGTCGTTGACCCCATCAAGTATATATAATCTGGATTGGCATCGGAAGCTAAGTCGATATAGCCACTTTCGTCTGAACGTCCAGGTCCATTTCAACGCCATATTTGATGTATCTTTTGTAAATACTATAAAATATAACGCATACATCTAGATCGGACCACTAAATGTTTTTATTTTTGACTTGATAACGTCTATTAAATCGATGACAACGGCTGAATGTACGAAAGAGCATGACTCATTTGTCACGTACACCTAAGCTGTGCGCTCTTGCTCGTTAAAGGAGTTCGGATTGTGAAGCATTGGTTTGTGAAAGCTATAGTTATGTGTGTATGTGTGTGTGTGTATGTGTGTGTGTGTGTGTTTGCGTATTAGTGTTAACTAGCGCGCGGTGGGGTGCGACGCTGTGTATGTGGGACAAGCGTATAATAAGTTTGTTCGAATGTATGTAACAGGCAGAATAAATATGTATATATTACATAATATATTATATATGTATATATTATATATGTAATATTATGTATATAATGTACATAATATATATACACTTGAATAGGACACCCTCTTAAGCCTGTTTTCTATCGCCCACTATTGCTAAACTAAGCATGCTAGAGTCTTAATTTTATATGTTTAATTGAAGTTCAGTTAATTGTTGTAATTTGACCAGAAGGAAGATTTAATGCTTAAACTTTAAGTATCAACAAAAAGTTATTAACCAGAAACCGGTAAAAAGCGGGGTCCCAATTATTCGCCACTTGAATGAAACATGCACTTAGTTTTATTGTTATCTTTGGCACGTGGACTCATCTTTTTCGTTGATCGAACTGTATTGTTATTTTTTCTACTATTTAATTTAAAAAAAAAAGTAAAGGAAAAGCCGTAATCGAGGCGAAAAAAGGACAAATCAAAGTATATAGGGTGGCCTATCTACGGTCAAAATAGCTAAGAAAATCGAGAGGAGCCGACACGTTATATTCATATTTTTAAGTTATTAAGAACATGGAAAAATATGAAACATAATGTGCTTACTAATGCGGAAAGGCAACTTATATTAAGAAAAGCGCCAAATTCTCACGACTCTTTGACAAAAAAAAAAAAAAAAACAGAGAAAAATATGGTATGCCTTGCAAGTCTCACAACTATGCGTCGTGTTTTTTCGAGTGCTAAGCATATAAAAAGACTAAAAATCAAGAAGTCACCGCTTAACCCGGTTCGAAAAGCGCAGCCTTTCACTGTTTGTCGCGCACATGTGGACTTCGATGAGACAACGTGTGCTCTTCTCAGATGAAAAAAGTTTCATTTGGAAGGTCTCGATGGCTATAGTTACTATTTCTATGACCTCCGTAGAGAAACTCATCATTTGGACATGCTGCATAGCAGAGTTGGAGGTGTGATGTTGTGTGGGCTCATTTCGCATTATGGCACCAGCAAATCACAATTTTTGTCAACCTCAACGAATGTGATGTTTTATAATGGTACATTGAAATAGACCTTTCCATACTTTCATATACTTTTTGGACTTCTGTCGTGGATTTATCAACATGATAATGCACCAATACATACAACCTGGGTTGTTAAAACGTATATAGAGAGTCAAAATGTGGAGGTAATAAGCTGGCCGCCTTACTCACCGATTGTGAGTATCATCGAAAATGTTTGATTCAAGTATATGGATCAGGACAACAATATTCGAGTATATAATTTCACCATTGTGTGGTGAAGTATACAATTAGTATTTTCGTGCTCATTTGTTTACACTGTGTATCCTATTTCATACGGTACACTCTTTAGTTTATTTTGGCAAATGTTGAAGAAAATATATTAATTTTAATAGAGTTACCATATTGATATGCAACGCCCAGTTTTTGAGGTAGTCCTCAAATTCACACTTCCACTTTCGATATTTGGTGTGATTAATATTTTTATTTCATTCAATATTAGCATTAAATTTTGAATGGCGGCTTCTTCTGGACGATTCACCTAAACATTAAGGTAAATTAGCACATTTACAAAATTGCCACCCATGTTTAGGTTCTTAAGATTTATTATTTTTTTTAATAGTTTTTTTTTTATAGCTGCTAGTACCCATTTTGAAATTTAGTGTGGAAGATGTTAAAGTTTTGGATCCACGGAAATAAATTCGTTTCGTGTTTCTTGTTTTTATAGCATTCACACATAGTGTGAAATGGTATTATCAGTTTGTCTGAAAGTTTATAACGCATTAAAGGAGGCATCGTAGACCGAGTCGATCTAACCATGTCCGTCTGACTTTTTTATGGTACCCACTTGAAAATTGGCACATACACTTTTTATTGCATTTTAAAAGAGTATGAAGATTGACCCACCACGCCTACTTTTTTGGGTATCTCCCATATAAACCCACCGCCCACTTTTGAATTTTTGTATGAAAAACAAAATTCGTGTGAATGGTAGTAGAGAAGTGACAACTTGAAAACAAAACTATCCATTTTTCTTTTTCCACAAGCTTGCACAAAAAACAATTAAAAAAACTGCTGAATATAAAGTAAAGTCCTTTGATGGCGTTTCAAACTAAAAGCATTTTCATTTTGATTTCCTTTGGACTAACTTGTATCTAGAAAATGGTTCTGACGTTAAGCGAAATGACGCAAATGCAATTCATTTGAGAATGGTTGCTAAAGATTCTAAAAGGAGCCTTAAACAAGCTACAGGGTATCTCGAAGTTGGGCACACCTAACTGCATCGTAATTTTTTTTGTTTGTTCTTAATTAAGCTCGATAAGCCAAATCTAAATCTTATGGCAATCCCTATGAAGTATCGCTCATAAGTTCAGTTCGGACCATAAAAACGAGCCCCCATTTTTGAATTTTTGTATAAATTTTGTTTGTTTTTGTCATTAATTACGCTAAAATCGCCTCAATGTGTGTATTTGTTGTCAATTATATTTAAATATCCTACATAGGTCCAGATAAGACCACTTTACAATATGGTCTCAAACACATATGTACTATTACATAGAAAGAGAGTTAGAGAAGGTTCTGCGTATAGCGAAGTCGAGCACCACCCGCATTTGGTTTTTTTAAAGAACAGAAAACAATGTTCCACACATACTATTTAAGATTTAGTTTTAAATAGGATGCCTGAAAGTCACTTAATGAAGTTTAATGCGAATATGAAAAAGTACTATTCTAAGATCTTTGTTTTAAAATCAGTACAGAATTTGTAAGCTAAAACTGTGCAGCTAATGAAATAAATTTAATTAATAAATTAGTATCTACCGCTTTTGTAATTCGATTACAGAGCAAATGATTTAATCATTAGAGATGAAATTCTTACATTCAGATTTAAGACTTACTGAAGTTATGCATAAATGAAAGCGATAAAAAATATGCCAGATTAGAAAAGGAATTCATTTCAATTTATGAAATCGCACACAGCTGTGACATAAAATCTAAGCTTGTGCAGCCTTCAAAAATACATTTTAAAAAGAAATTCATTCTAAGAATTTAAAACTTTTGCAACTTGAGCAAGTGTAAAACTCTGCTTTGCATCGTTTGACATTGACTTTTACTCTTTCGAATTGTTTTTGCAAAAAGTGCGAACAAAGATTTCCACATAAATAGTTTTTGTATATTATAGTTTTTTTTTTTTTGGCGCTGCTGACTTTTGTCTTTGGTGTTGAGACAGGAAAAAAAAAATTGAAATTCGAGTCACGCAAACCAAGTGCAATTTCATAGTTATCCAATGTCTCGCAGACAGCAACAACAACAACAACCACAACCATACGAGGACGAATATCATATTTTTATTTTCACATTTCCTGTTTCTTGTCGCCATTTTATTTTGTTGCAACACCATTTTGTATATTTTTCTTGTAAGTTTGTAAAACTTTTGCTTCATTGAGCGCAACTATTTCCGCTGTTTGTTGCAAAAGAAACTCACTTTTTATAGTTTACTATTCGGTGTAATAGAAAAAATATACAAAATCTTTTTATTAGCCACGGAAGCTGCACAGCTGCATATGAATGCGATTCACTCCTAAACACGTATTCAGAAAAAATATTTTATTTATCAAGCGGTATTAATTTGCTACATATTCAGTTGCATCAGTTCTTTAAAGACTTCTGCAGTACATTGCATTAATTTCACATTGCAGACTTCCTTCAACTATCTTCTTTTGGCTTTATGCAACTCTTCTCGTATTTATCTGTCGGATTGTCAACCCATCTTGAGCAGCTTCTGCTGTCATCGCATCCATTATAAGCGTGTCATGTCGTTCGCGTTGCTCTTAGTGTCTATTCCCAGATATAGGATGAACATCGCGGAAATTACTAAATCGATACGTGTGAAATTTCCCTTACTTAGTTTTTTTTTTCTTCTACTTCCGTATTCACTGCAAAATTACGTACGTAAAATAAATTGTTATTGCGCGGTTTTATAGCGCTGAATACAAAAAGTGTAGTGCATCGCTGTATATATAAATCTAGTTGATATATTACGCTATTGGGAATAAGTTGCATTGAATTGATATTGATGGCGAAATAATTGAAAGTTGAAATATACATATTCGTATAGTGATAAATAATTTATACAAGGCGAATATTTGAGTATCAAGGATGCAAAAAATCAAAAATTACACTTTATTTAAAGTAGTGCTAGAGCAACAGAATAAGTAATTGAAAGATACATTCATGATTTTCGACATTTTATGAGTATATTCATAATTGAATTGGATTTACACAGAGCATTGTTTTTGCCACTATGAACATGAAAAATGTTAACTTCCGTAGAAACAAAGCTTTAATACCTGTCACAGAAAGTTTCAAATTGTGTACTTAGCAAGTATAAAGAAGAAAAATAATTCTGAAACATAACAACCGAAATGTGGGTGGAAAGTTTGCGGTGAGTTACCCCCAAAAGTGGACAGCAAATGCTTCTTGAAAACTATGTGAAGTGTTCGTTTATAAAAAGTCACTATATCAAATGTTAAATTGATATTGCCTCTAATGAAAAAGTTTTTCATATAAAACGTCGAAAGTGGGCGCGGAGCAATATGGTTACTCTATTTGACTGCAATAAAAAGAAGTCTACTTGCCAATTTACAACTGGACATCATAAGAATTGGTTTTAAAAAAAATGCTGACTGAATGTGGCTTAAAACGATGGCGCTCTTCTTCTAATTAGATTTGCTGTAGAGGCTTCGTCTCAGTTAACATCTTTTCCTCCATACTTTATTCATTGCATTGCAACAAGAAGTAGAGATAAGACTAAGATTAGTGACCTTAGCCGTCATCGGCAAAAGAACCAGAAGTTGATAATGGCGGAAGTAACCTTAGCGCAGTTGCTAAAATCGCTTCAAAATAGTTCCGCAAAAATTTCTTCAAGTGGACCGATGGATCCAGTTTCAGTGGAGTGGAACAATGATGTCGGAGCCAAGCTAGCTTGCTATATCAGCGTTGTCAGAAGCGACAGACTTGCTGTTCTTATAAAATGTTATCAAACAAATTTCAAAGGAAGTTCAGCATGCTACACTAGGAGTTTACAGGAAATAGTATACTGCAAGCTTGATAACAATACTTGTACAATCCGTTGAAGATGGCTTGCACTCACTTACTGTGATCCTCTAACGGACTCATGAACAATTTTAGCATGAATTATCTCAAAAATAGTTTATCAAAAGTGCTTCGACTTTTGGAGATAAAGCACAGATCAAATGTAGGCTCCAGAGATCAAAAAAAGCTTGTATCGATTGGTGCAAAGAACTGTTGAAGAAATACAGCCGCTGTGGTGCAAAACACGTCTCTGACATGATAATAGGTGACGAATTATGTATCTAAAACCGGGTTTCCAAGACAAACCAAATCGTCGAATCAATTGGTCGAAGATTTTTTTTTTCAGAAAAATCAGTCATGTTCCAACTGTTCCATTAGAGCATCGCAGTACGGTATAATCTTAATGGTACACAAACATTTGTTTGACAGAAGTTTTCGGAGAATTGAGGAATACATGAGCTCTCACACACATGTTCACGTAAGTGCTTCAAAACTTCGGATTGATGAGTCATTCTGATTTCAGCCCAGACATGGCACCCAATGACTTCTTTTTGTTCCCGCACATCAAAAATATAATGCAGAGTTAACGTTTTTAGACGACTTAAGAAACTGTTGAATCCTATAAAAAGCTTGATTTGGAGATATCCACTTCTGGGTGGTAAAAGTGCTTTGAAAATTGGTTCAAACGTATGCATGTATTGATGTTAATGGAGATTATTTAAAAAAATATAAGGCGCATAATATAAAGGGCAATCCTCGTATCTATATTGAATCCTTAGCTAGTTGTAAATCAACTGGGAATAAAGTGTGGAAGAATGGTCATTCGGTGTTCTTTGCTGATGGTGATGTATACAATCTGTCTCATTTGGGCTATCTCATTATTTTGGTACCCTAATTCACCCGGACAAATTTGTAGAAACATATGAATTTCGAAAGAGAATCTAACTGATTGAAAAATCAGATACCAATATAGTATACTGCTGGTTTTTGTTAGTTATTTCCCATACTAATTGATGTTCTGAATGCAGACACATCTTCAACTGAACGCTACTTTGTCAAGTTTCGAGATATCCCACCTAATAGATTCTTCAAAGATAATAAGTGTAAATAAATCGAGAATTTGCATTCATAATCATTTGGAATGTGATGTACAAAGTTTGTAGTTTACGTGTATTCTGGAGGGTGTCCCAATAATAGTGCATGATTCAAGTTTTACGCCAATTTTTTTTTTCTGTTTCAGTGGCAAATCTGAAATTTGACAACCAACTATCTGGTGCGGATTTTGGTCAGGCCTTACTTCCTTGAAAATGCGGCCGGAAATAAGTGACTATGAATGGCAATCGTTACAGGACCATAATAACGAAATGGTTGTGGCCTCAACTGGACGGTATGGATCTGGACGATATGTGGCATTTGAATAAACCACATCTCAAGGCCGAGATTCATCGCATCATTGTTGAGATAGAGCCACATCTTTCTTAAAATATCATCGAAAATTTCATGAAAAGAGCCAGGCTCTGTGTTCACAGCTCCGGGGTCTATTGGCCGTATATTTTCTTCCATAGATAATCGGAATATGTCTACTTTACAATGCAATAAAAATATCAGCAATAAATATGCGTTACATTTTTGTTGGGACATCCTGTACTTGTACTAAGTCGATAATCATTTGGAATGTGTACACAGTTCGTAGTTTACATGTATTCTATAAACCATGTTCCTATCCTAAATACACATTGAAATGCTACTTCCTTTTATTCAGCTGTTACACAAAAACGATGAGTTGTATACACAATTTCAACGTGAGCTCATCTCTAATGGAATAGCCCATAAATTCGCCCATAAACATTTTTAATTGCCGGTGGACCACATGGCGTATGATTAATTTGAGTTGCTGGATATGAGTTAGTAATAATTGCGTTGATCATAAAACTGTTCGCTGGTGTTAGACATTAATTCTCAGGTGTAACGACCGGACGTCAAAACTGTGTGAACCCACTCTGCAAAAACTGAGTTTCAGTGCATTTTCGCATTGCGTATACGCCGCTTTCCGTTCAAGGCAGTCATAAATAAGCTTTTAGTGAAATTGAAAAGTGAGATAAGCTCACAGCGTAAAGTGTTAGCTTTGCTACAACCAACTGCGCCTGTGGTTCCTGGACAGGATGGGCTAGGACTGGGCAGAACAGAACGAACGCTCAAGAGGAGAGTGTAATTTCTGCTATTTTGAATTAATGCAATCAATTATAGCGTTGGCGGCACTTGTTCAGCCGCAGCCGACGTTTTTTTTCCGCCGTTGTGCCCGGTAATTACCTAATCTAATAGTAAACGACGTCGAGCACGGCAGGAAAAAAGACTTAAATGTATGTTTGTAACTGTATAAATTGAGCTTACGAATATGCTAATTAGAGTAATTTATATAATTAATACGCTAATAATTGGTTTGTTCGCTTGAGTGGCAGCTACCTGGTCTACAAAATTCAACGCTTGTCATTGCCATACCACTTCGTCCGCCCAACAGCACCATTTCCGTTTCCGTGTGCTCGACCGTCACACCTGTCGTTGCCACCGTTCGTCCCAACTATCGACGTATGGACATGGTATTCGTGGGAAACTGTGGCTTTTGTGTGCTGCTGAAGAAACGCTTACAAGTCAACCGCCAAAATGCATTACGAAAGTCAACGCTATAAAAGGCGTATATGAACGGATTGATAGCACTGTTGAACCAACCGAGCCAGGTGAGCACCTTGGAGAGCGTGCGACTGACCTGGTGTTCCTCCAGGAATGGTGTGATCAGATAGTAGACAAAAAACGGCAGCCAACAGGCTATGAAGCCGCCGACCACAATGCTCAGTGTCTGCGTCGTTTTGTTCTCCTTTTTGAGCGAGCTTATGCGATTCGAAAGCGATTTGGACGTTGTCGTGCCACCGCCCGCTGCGCCGAGTGTGGTCGCTGTAAAGTGATGATGATGATGATGGCCACGCAGCTGCACCGGACGCTCTTGAGCGCCACCTCCAATGCTGCTCGTGCTCAGATGCGAATGTCGGAAGCTTTGCGCTCGTTGGCTCTGCCACTGTGCATCGAGCAGACTGCTGGCGGCACCAACGCCCAAGCCTGCACCGCAACCGCTTGTCGTCATGGTCGAGAGTGTCGAGGAGGCGGTGGGCGGGCGTTTCAATGAGGCGGGTCGCGTCAATTCGTAGCAGCCGTTCTTTGCGTTTGCGCTCGGCAGCGCAAGCAGCGAGTGACAATGCGTGGCTGGTACACCGCTTCGGCCGACACCAATGCCGCCACTGCCGCTCTCCATGCCAACGCTAATGCCACAGTGTTCGCTGTCGCTACGTATGATGTCCTGCAGCTCCTTGTCTATTGTCTGATTGGAGAAGGTGCGCGCCGCTGCTTGTTTCTTTTGTCCAGAGCTGAGATCCTGTTCGGAATATTCATGGTCAATGTCATTCTCCACGTCGGCGGCGGTGTACCGTTTGAATTTCTGCAAAGGACCAAAAAGCAGTGAGATAATTAATAATGTACTACGAACTCAATTTAATATTATTATTTTTCCTTGTTTATGTTTCTTGTTGCTGTATGCGGTTTACCACTTGCCAAAGTTTATTGTTTGCCAAAACTAAACTCTGAAACTCTAGTGCTAATTAAATATTTTCCCCTTTCAAAACTTTGGCTAATATCCCGCGGCTATTGGCGACTCTGGCAGCAATGCAGGAACAATGAAATATCCTGGCTGTCTACAAGGTGAGCTTTACTTTCTACTCTTAATTAAGTGCAAATAAAAACTTTGCTTTTTATACAATATCATTCAGGATTTTGGTGGCCTTTTTTTTTCTTTTTGTCATATAATTTTGCTTTGAGCTAAATATAAGATTAATTATATTTTGTTCTAATTTGATTTTGTATTTCGTTTGAAACTAGAGGTGAATAGGATAAAAGAGTACATATCGTAAATAAATAAATGACATTACAAATAAAAGAGATTTTATATGGAATCAGTCGCAGCGACTATATATAATGAGGATGAATAATTATTTGGTACGTATACATCATTGTTGAAAAACTTGAACGAGAAAAATCTAGACAAATAGTTTTAAGTTGGTCAATAGAAACAATACTTTTATGCATCTTCAATGGCTGAACAAATTATAGTTCGATTTATTCCATAGCGTATTTATCAGGATTGGTCTCCCGAAAAATGATCATATCGAAGCAGAACTTTATCTCCGAAACAAATATCTTCTAGTTGACTTGTTCGAGTAAGTCACATGGTGGTCGGTCAACGAATGTGAAACATTTAATGTGGAGTTATCTAAATGCAAGTATTTATTAATTAAAGGTATTTTATTTTAAAACTTCTATATAAAAAATGGACATGTGCAAATGGTTCACATTCTTTTTAACATGCTGAAACAGAAGATAATCGCTTGATTTTTTTTTTAAGGTTGTGAAGAGAAGCACGGACGAAAGTGATTGCGTCTAAGTTAGGTAAAAACCAGGTAACGCCCTCAGCCAATCACATATACGAGTATATCTGAGCTCCCTCCCTCTCTCAGCTCTCACAATTTCATGGAAAAAAAAAACAATAAAGTCAAAGTGTGTGACGCCATAGGTTACGAATCTATGTTTGAAGTTATGTTATGAACTCTGAACCCACTTCAAGTGCGTTTCCCAGCATTATGAAGCTTTTTCAGAGTTTTTATATCGATAATTTTTCCAACGGAGGCTATGTTTGTATAGAGTTAACCCTTAAAGCGAGATTGACATATTTATCTGAAGAGAAGCAAAATGAGAGTCTAAAAATCCAAACTTAATGCCTCTATGTCTTATAGTCTCCGGGCTAGGTTCGTTTAAATGAAACGTAGGGAGGACAAAACAGACGGAATTATCTATACCGACTCCTCTTCCGACACTGATCAGGAATAAATAAATTTAAAGAGTCTGGCACGCCTCTTTCTGTATCTTACATACATTTACACAAACTTATTATACCCTTTTACCCTTTGGGGACAGTGTATAAAAACTTCTTTAAAAACAATGTGATCATCATTTAATTTTGGGTTGTAGGTGTCTTTAATACAAAAAATATTATTATTGAACTACGAACTTGCGAAAAAGTATCGTAAGACTCTCACCTTTATTGAGAATTGCTTTCTTGTCATTTAGAAAGGCATATTTGCATCAGAAGGTGTGAGATTAATAAAATGTATGAACCCGGTTTTAACGGAGTGATTCAATTTAGCAGTAATGGTGTACTCACGAAAGTGGATTACCATTAATCTTGATCCCTTAATAGCATTGTGCATTCTAATTAACAGAATAATTCCATTTTTAATAAAAAGTAATTTAGGTAGTGGTAAATCGGACAGATTTAAGGAGTTCAAGAATTCTAAGGGAAGCATTAATTAACTGTTGAAAATTTGGCATGTCTAAGGAAACTTATTCCTGAGCGATAGTTCATAGTTCACAGTGTATGAATTTCATAACTTTCGGTCGTATTGTTGTTGAGAGTTGACGAATTCGGTCTGTTTGGGAAGCGTGGTACTGCCCTTTTTTTCAAACGTCATGTAGTCAGATAGCTTCACCTGAACGATAGTAACACGCAGCCAAGGTACGCAGCAGTCTCAGTTCTACGAAAGCTAGACATTAGGAAGCAGCAATCACTAATGATGGCCAGAGCCATTTCAGTCAGACACTCCCAACGGTACCGGGAGTTCCCTTCGTCATCTGAAGATATATGTGAGCAGTGGCGACATATCTCCCAATGCATGATTACGGCTGCCAAGTAGATCACTGGTTGTACCTTACCTTTCACACACTCTTGCTATGACGAGGAGTGTCGCCAAGTTACTGCAGAGAAAGAGGCCGCTTACAGAAGAATGGCTGTGGTCTTGAGTAATCAATGGTGGATCTATTAAAATAACAATAGTATTGCTATCAATAAATTTAAATTTAAATTTTTAATTTTTGTCTTCTTTTTTTCGGTTGAAAACATCCAATTGGGTCTTTTTTTTAGGTTGAAAACATCCAATTAGGTCGTCTAAAACATCATAATAACGGTAGTAAAATATCCAACAGGTTCAGTAAACGGTCCAATCTGTTCAGTTGTTTAAGTGTTATGGGACAAAATGTAGGAGAAATGATAGGAGAAATGAAAAAAAAAATCAAAAATTTACGCTATCGCAATGAAAAAATAGTAAACGTCCAATTTCTCATTTTTTAGTGTACATTTTTACGTGAAGATTTTTACGTAGATATTAAGATATTGATGAAGAAAATCGACTGATAAATACCGAAGTTATGATTAATTGAGTGAGGGTATCAAAATTCAAATTATACTCTTCTTTGTATTTTTCCCCTATTTATACTAGAGTTTTCCCAGCGATCGAAATTCGACCTATTGCCTTTAAAGTAAGCAAAAATAGAAATATTCATAATATAGGATTGTCCAGAAAATACTTTCGCCTCCAAACAAGCCATAGCCTCATAATTACGAACGTCTTCGTGTTTTCACACACAAACGAATGAACGCATGCTAAAGTCGGCTGCTTGATGCTAAAGAGAAACAACAATTTGAATTAGTTAGTAATGGACCTGCTCTATAGCAAATTGAGGGAGCTGAGTGAGAGATTTGATAGATAGAGTCTTTGTGATTGGCTAAGGGCATTACCTGTTTTTTACATACCTTTGACGAAATAATTTACATTTTCCCAACATTCACATTCTTCACTTAAAAAAAAAAAAAAAAATTCAAGCGTTGTGTTTAATAGGATTAAAAAGGTAATAAAGGGTGATTTGCGTTGCTTATCCTACTAATATTATAAATTAGAAAGTTTGTATGGATGTGTGAATGTATGGATGTTTCTTTGTTACTCAATCACGCAAAAACTACTAAATTAATTTTAATGAAACTTTACAATAATATAGCTCATATAGCAGAATAACGCATTTATTTAATTATTAATTTTATTATTTATTCTTGATCGGTTAGCATCTTTACCCATTCTGATCATTCTCGATCGGTTATCATCTTTACCCGTTCTGATCATTCTCGATCGGTTACCATCTTATCGGTAATATAAATCCTAATGCAATATTCATGCTTAACCCTAATACAATATATGACCCTACATACTAACATTTATGTTTACAATATATACATACAATATATACAGGTCTTTAAGTAGTTTTAACCCTCCTACCCCAACCCCCTATTTTTTAATCGCGATTTTAGCATTTTTGTATGAACAATTTTATTATCCGAGGTGTCATGAAGAAGGGCGAAGTGGAAACCCGAGGTGGAATACAAAAAATATTTGTTGACAATAGCTGGGTTGTCCCATATTCTCCTCTTCTCTATAAAATATATTTGTAAATATGTAAATAAAGGCAGTGACCAGGCTTTTTTCAACATACAATAGCAAGGGAACGTAAATATTGACCAGAGAGATGAGGTGCAGACATTGCTGTGCCAAGATTATGCATTTGCAAAAACTTTACTTTATGTTGGCGTACCCCGCTACTACACGTGGAACGTGTCGTTGAAACAATGGAAACGTCGTGTACAAGGAACACCTAACGACGGCTGGCCAGGTGTGAAGGAAGGAGATGCTCTTGGCCGCATTTACACAGTGCACGTTAGCAACTTCAAATTTTATTGTTTGCGAATGCTGCTGAATCTAATACGAGGACCCTCTAACTTTTTGGATCTAAAAACAGTTGATGGCCAACAACTTGAAACTTTTCGACAAACTTGTGAGAAGTTGGGGTTGTTGGAAGGTGACAACCACTGGGATGCCACAATAGAAGAGGCCGTGCTGTGCCGCTCTCCATCGCAGATAAGAGTACTATTTGGCATATTGATATGCACTTGCGGTTTATCCAATCCTCTCCAATTATGGGATAAATATAAAACTGCATTATCCGGCGATATCTTGCATAGATTTGAAAGGATGGCTCAAGTCGACAATGAACTATGTTTCAATGAAGCTCTGGGTCTTATCCAAGACAAAATAGTAACGATTTCTTGGAAGAAGTTGTCCGACTTCGGTATGCCTACACCACAGCGCCGAGGAGAGCTGTCGAGCGATTTGATTAAAGAACTAAGCTACAATACCACGTTGTTAGATGCTCAGATCAGCGAAACAGAGCCACGCCTGCTACCCGAGCAAAAAGACATTTATGACAAAATATTACAACGAGTTGAGCGTGGTAAAGGCGGCCTTTTTTTCTTGATGCTCCAGGCGGAACAGGCAAAACTTTTTTGATTAATTTCCTTCTAGCATAACTCCGTATGGATCGTAATGTTGCATTAGCTGTGGCCTCCTCTGGGATCGCCTTATTATTACTGACCGGTGGACGGACGGACAGCACACTCAGTTTTTTAAATTACCCCAGCGAAGAAACCCCAACGTGCAACATCAGTAAGAGTGGCGCCCGTGGCGCCCGGTTGCAACAATGTGAACTGATCGTATGGGACGAGTGTACTATGTCAAACAAACGCGATAGCGAGGCGCTGGATCGCTGTCTACAAGACATACAAAGCAATATAAAGGTAATGGGTGGTGTGGTATTATTGTCAGGGGATTTTAGACAGATATTACCTGTTATCGAGAGAGGCACTGCAGCAGACGAAATTAACGCATGCCTGAAAGCATCATACCTGTGGGTTAAAGTTTAAAAGCTTTATCTCACCACTAACATGCGAGTCCAGTTATTCAGCGATGTCGAGTCGGGAACACATGCTCAAAAACTGCTAGAAATTTGTGAAGTCCGTCTCGAAAGCGACCAAGAAGGTATGGTTCTTTTCACACACCGAAAGACGAGCTTATAGCTCTAGTTTTTCCAAATATGCAACATAATATTCAAGACGAAAATTGGTTGTGCGAAAGAACCATACTGGCACCAAAAAATGAGATTGTTACGAAAATAAATAAAAAAATCTTGGACGAACTAAATAGCGAAATATCAGTGTATAACTCCATCGACACAGTCATGTCATCCGATGACACTACGAGCTATACCGTGGAGTTTCTAAACTCTTTGGAGTTATCCGGGGTGCCATCCCATAGGTTGGAATTAAAGGTTACCCGTTTTGTTAATGCGCCAAGATTATGAAACGGTACTCTGTTGCGAGTCACCGAACTAGAAAGGAATATTGTGAAGGTCACAATCTTAGCTGGCGAAGCCAAGGGAGACAATGTGCTTATACCACGTATCCCAATCATACCTAATAACTTACCATTTAATTTTAAGCGCCTGCAGTTCCCATTAAATTTTGAATTTTCAATGACTGTCAACAAATCACAGGGTCAAACCTTAAAGATAGCAGGAATGCATTTGGGCACGCCATGTTTTTGCCACGGTCAGCTCTACGTAGCTTGCTTACGCGTTTCTACATCGCAAAATCTCCATGTTTACGCAGAGCAAAAAAAAAAACATTTAACGTAGTTTATAGAAGTGTATTGCAGTAACTACCTATATAATTATATACAACTTTTGAATAAATATTATGAATCATCATCAAAAATCATCAGTTTCAATTAACACTTAGAACTAGGTCCTCCAGTGGATTTACATTCACAATTCGATCCACTGGAAAATGATAATTTCTGGTACCAGCGACGCGGGCCGGGACAGCTAGTTTATATATAAATTATTGTGTTTAATTCAATAAATAAAAAATGTAATTCGACTTTGGATTTTTTCACGAACTTAATATAATTTCCATCGTTTTATTGACAACAGTGAAAATATACAATACAATCCGACTTTTTATATTCAGTCCGTGAAAAGCACCATAATAGTATCTATAAATAGGGAAAATTAAACTCCTGAACCGATTTGAAAATAATGTTAGAAGCGACTGTTGGATATTTTACTACCTTTAGTATGACCTAACTGACCTAATCGGACGTTTGCAACTCGAGATATGACCTAAGGTATAAAACTATCTCCGAAAAAAAAAAAAATGAAAAAATTAATATCTCGGTACCCATGCATAGAAAAATTATTTAAGGTGTTTTGCAGTAACTGTACAGAAAATATTGTTCATTTTGTAAGCCAGTGTCATTGGTGGATTCAGTGGACCCCTTTTTTTGTAGGGAAGCTCTCAACAAGAGAAGGTTCTAGATCCGGCTCTGCACTAATTATGTTGCGTAAACAATTAGATATTACATATACATACTAGATGTATGTATTTAGCCAGCTAGTTAAGAACCCGTATGCAATACATTTCTAAATTACAGAAAATTTTCCTTAAACGTTTAATGTACTTAAAGTATGTATATCTAAGAGGATTTTAAAGTTGCGCCATTTGCCATACGTAGTAAAGATTATATTGTACACGAAAGTATATAAATAGGGTAGCACCACCACTTTGACAAAGTGGCGTCCTTAGTGTTTCCTACTCAAATCCTCAACAATTTATAGCTTAAATATTTAGAAAAATCTGTCAGCTTGTGAAACCATTTAAGGAAAAAATGTGCATATGAAAAATGCATACATACGGAGAAGGGCAAAAAACGCAAGCGTAACATGTAATGCAAATAAATATGCGAGGAGCGTGCATGGTGTATACGCAATCTGGAGAATGAAATATACGTGTGAGCTTTATGCATAGTCAAATATCTCTATACACGTAAATATGTGTGTTTGTATACCTATTACGTAGAGAGGTGAGTTTGGTTCGGTTCGGTTCGGTTTGGTTTGCTTACCTTATTGTGAACACTAATGTCGGTCATGTTGTCATGCCGGGATGCAATAACGCATGAAATTCTTGCATAAACATAAATCATAACCGCCATCGGTATGAAAAATGAACCCATCGCCGAGAAGATCACGTAGCCTTCGTTCTGGTTATAGCGGCACTCATTTAAATCACGCCGGCCCGGCTCGTACCTGAAGGAAAGAATGAGATAGAGGAAGAGAGAGAGAGAGATGAACACAAAATTTCAGTTTAAACTTTAAACTTTTACATAAAAACCAAAAAAAGAAATGTTAACATAGGTATAGCCGAAGCTTAAATACTCTTCACTTTTGTCCTACGCTGGTGTTTACTTTTTAAGTATAAAATTATTTATTATAATAAAATTTATTCATATATGTACATATTTAGCACATTTTTGACGACTGTGGATGGAATAGAGGGTTGTGGATAATTTTGTTGCGCATGAAATGATTAGAAAGAAGTAAATTAAAATTTTAAGTAATCTGACATTGAGCTGGGTTTGACCCAGGTTCTCTGGAATGTTCGGCAGCGAACTAAACAGTTGAGCTGTCGAGTCTTTAAATATATACTGATTCATGTGTACAATGTATAAAGGGTTTTTCAATAGCAATGTCTGAATTTTTATGGCTTATTGCGATCTTTTGCGGTGGCAACAATGTCATCCTTCGACGTTTGTGTTGGGTCATAGTCACCATTCTACAATTTACATCAGCTAATTGTATACACCTTTTGGGGTAGCCCCCTTACAAACTTCCCGCCCACTTTAAACTTTTTGTTTTAAACATTTTTCTATTGCAACCAATATAAACTTTTATGGGTAGAGGGCCATTCGATACAATAAGAAATAATAAGTAGAATGTTCGATGCAAATGCAATTTATTCTATATTGGTCCATGGAGATTGAACCATAGACTTAAGTCTTTTATGCCAAGGTACCCCGAAGCCATTTGTTTTCATACTCCAGCACGTTAAGCAGCAATACGGTGTGGTCGAATTTTTTCTCCATTCCGTTTTGACTTTTCCACTGCAACTTTTATGCATTTCACAAACATGATGCAGCACATATTTGTATGACTCCCGATAAAGCTCACAAATTTTTCAAATCCTGTTGATAATTCGTTATGGCTAATTTTTAATGTCATAATGATTTCAAATATTGGTTTATATTTACAAATTTATCCTCACTAAGAATCATAGTGGTCCACATCTGACTTCTGTCAAGGGGTTACCGGGCGTAACCTATATATTTATCACAATTAAAATAACTTGAGAGATGTTATATAACAAACTGAATCACCGCTTTTTCCCCATTGAAACGCTTTGTTGCAAATTGAGAGCCGCCCCTCTACCCTTTTTGCGTAAATTGCACGGTCCCTAGTCCTCAATCAAACCCACGCCCATCGCAATATGAACTTTAAAATTGTTGTGGTTGCCTCTTATGGAAGGACGATTCTCATATGTATAAAAAGCTGTGATCCCTCATTTAGAGGGAGAAAAACGCTGTGTCATGTTCGTAAAATGCATAAAAGTTACAGAAGAAAGACAATATGGACGGGGGAAAATACGCAGATGCCGTGTTGCTTCTCGTCGTGCTGGAGTACTTTTAAGCATACTGAACGAAAATCACTCCGATGAAGGTGCTTTGTGTATTGACGAAGAGGATATTGATGACAAATCAATAAGAAAATTATGTTTTCAAGAGAAAAAAAGGTTTCTGAGTACGCTGCCATCAGAACACATCATCTTTGGTTCCAATCTCCATGGACCAATAAACAATAAATTTATATAAATTTTGGATCGAAAATTTACGAAATTTACTTGTTACTATTTCGTAAGTATTATATTGTTTGTTCACGTGTTGTTGTTGTACCTTATTTCAAAGACTGTATAAGTCTAGCAAGACACAACTGCTTCATTCTTACTTTCTTGCTTATAGATTTTAAAATTATTTCTGCGGATAGGATTTTGAGATATAAATTATATTGAATCTGTTTTTCGAATTATTCGGAGTTAGGCTTATACATTTTACCATATCTAAGCTATGGTTTAACCGATTTACTTAAATGAAGTACCAAAAAGATAATTAAATTACATACACATCTTATTCAAGAGCTTTGTTAATCGGCTCGGTAGTTAAAAGAAGAAATAATTGTTTTTAATATGCTAGTATGACATACCTTATGAAAATACTTGAAAAAATGAACATTCGATGAATTAAAATTGAACTTACACGAATAAAATGGAACAAGGCAAAAAAAAAAAGAGAAATATTCAAAAAGAATTTTGCTTCTTTCGCTGAATTGCCCCAATACCGTTATCTTTTCATGGATTTCTTTTAAAAGTTGCTTTCTTACTTTGGAAAAGGCCCTTCTTTACATAGAAACATTTTTTTTTTTGATTCTTGTCAATTAAATGAATTTTCGATTAATTTTTTGTCAGAAAAAATTCCTTTTATCACAAAAAATAAAGGCTGAAACAAGCCCTTTCAAATAAGCCCTATGCCAATTTTATCGCATGCGCCCTTACAGCGGGGGTATGTTTTTGTCTAAGAGTGGAGGAAAACCCATTCGGAAACACTAGGTCCCATCTTATTCGCAAAACTCATGTGGGTCAGTGTAATGTTTTAAATTAATGATATATTAGTCTCGGACTACTTTCGCTGAAGGACAATTTTCGCGAAGGTCATCTAAAAATGGTTGTTGTACCAGAAACCGATACTTTGCGTTAATTGATATCATGAGATTGATACATCAATGTTCATTAGTGGGACCAAAATACATTCGAAAAACACAGTCAAGAAGATTTTCTACTGATGAATACAGCACAATTGGACAATCACCCCAAAAAATACTTGTACGATTGGTGCAAATAAATGTTGAAGAAATACAGCCGTGAATTATGGATATATGCATATGAGCCCGAAACAAAAAAGCAATCGATTGTATGGGTGTTCCAAGACAAGCCAAATCCAACAAAAGTTTTTCACGGTGGTTGTACTTCGAAGCAAATGATCGCTTGTATTTGTTTTTGTAAAAAACTGTTCATGTTGCAACTGCTCTATTACAGCCATATAGTACGGTAAATTCTGAATGGTACACAACCATTTATTTGCCACAAGTTTTCAGAGAATTGAGGAAACTCGACCACCGGATACGGATACGGATGCTCCACCACGACAATGCGGTAGAGCATGGAGCATCACACATCGGCTCACATAAGAGATTTTTTGACCACTCAAAACATCGAATTGATAGATCATTCAATAAAGCCACTTTGAATGATGAATTACCGATTTTTATTATCAGGCGCAGAATGTTAAAGACAACCCTCGTTTAAAATCAAAGTAGCTTAAAGTTTAAAGTTCAGAAACTCTTTTTGGAATCGTACTTAAATTTAAATTTACACAGATTATAGTAATTAAAATCGTAATCTACTTAAACAAATACATTTATGTAAATAGTGAACGTTTAAATACCTAATTTTCTAACCGCAAACAACATTCAGAATTTACCCAGGAAGTCATTAAATAATTATAAAATTATCAAGATATACTTATGTAGTCCATATACTATATATATATATATATATATATATATATATTTGTATGTATATAAGTTGTAATCAGAAAAAGGACATTCGGACAGCATATTATTGTAGAGAAACAGCCAAGTAGACAGACAGACAGACCGACAGACCGACGGAAAAAAACATTTACGCTGAACAAACAAAACAGCAGAATGCTTGTCTAACTAGACAAACAAATACACAGACCCGGCCCACAGTCCATTCAATTCAACAATGTTGAATATGTTTATTTGTTTAGGACTGACTCGCGTTCTTGGCCTTGTACACATAGCGAAGACAGGTCCTGTCCATTGCTCTCCCAGCTCATCTCGAGTTACTTAACTTTGCCATACTTCCTGCCATATAAGAGTATTTTCATATAGTTGCATAAAGTTATGCGTTTAATGTTTGTGCTTAGCTTGAAAGTCTTCGTCGTCGTCTTATTTTAATACGAATTTACTTGGTATGATTACACTATGCAACAAAATTGGAAACGAAATAATTGAGAAGGACAAGCCACTATTGTTTCTCATAGATTTTGACTAAACATGAAAATCGCAATTCAATTTTTTTCTATGGATAGGATTTGAAGATTTTAACATATCTCATGTAAAGATTAACCGATTTAGTTAAGTAAAATACCAGACCAAGCGGTGAAAAATATCAAGGAAGACGTGTTTGTCGGTTTATAAATCAGAAAATTGTTCTGTGACAAATAATTCGAGATATTATTGCCACCCGATTTGAATGTAGCCTAGAATTCGTTAAGGTTTATTGGGAACTAATTGGTTTCATATACTCATTCGTGGTTTCATTTTAGTATCTTTTCTTATGCAAGACTCTGATATTTCTCATTCTGACAACAAGAGCAAACGTGTATTTAAAGATGCACTTCTTGCATTCCCACTTGGATTTTTCCCTCCGAACATTGGTGATGTCAATGACAAACACGGTGAATTTAAATCACTAACAATTTAAATCCATGGAGAAATGCTATCAGGGATTCTGGAATGAAAATATGATTGGCAATTATATATGTTTTCTTATAAAACAAACGAATCATTCAAACTGCAAGAGGAAATGAAAACAAAAATGGTTTATTATACACTCGTATTCAAACATTTGCAAATACTTGAATATATCGGTCTTACTACTGAAATGAAGATCCAGTCTTGGTGAAAGACGCCATGTGCTGCTTAGCATCTTTTAGGACGCATAGAGCGCATTGGTTGCTTTTTTCACTCTTTCTTCCACATAGAGTCTCCAGGTTAGTTTGGTATCCAATAGTGTACCAAAATATGTTACTCTGTTTTTAGGTACAAGCATGGTTCCAGTAATTTTGGTTGGGAGACATTGCGGTACCTTGTATATCTTAGTAAACAGAATGAGCTCCGTCTTATCCGCATTAATACTGAGTCCGGCTTCTGTGGTCCATCCAAGTACCAAGTTTTTTCGAGGGACATTTACCAGTGATAATTATGCTTACGTCGTTAGCGTATGCAGTTATCTTGGGAGCTTAGCTGTGAAATTTCTTAACCAGTTCGTTTACCACTAATAAGTTCTATAATAGGGGTGAGAGAACTCTGCCGGGGCGTGCCCGCATGTGCGTCTTTCGTCATGGTTGTGATACCCCACTCGACTTGGAGTTTTATGCAGCTCAGCAGAGCAGCATATTGACGTGTGAGGTGCCGTTGCTCTTAGGCTTCGCATTCTTATCTCCGTGGACACATTTTTAAATGCACTTGAGATGTCTACGAACGCTCCAAGTGCGTATTCTGTGTAGTACTTTCTCAATGGTGGCTACTTGGGAATATAGCACTTTTTCCGGCGATATTCCTTTCGTAAAGGCGTGTAGGTTGGGTGCCATGGTTATGTTTGCGTTTGTTTCTCTTAATTGGAGAACCAGTATTTTTTTTTATTGTCTACAGCAGGAATGAGTTAAGAGTAATGGGCCTGTAGTCGTTTGGCTGCACGTGACTGTATTTCCGCCGCATTGGGCAGGAATACAACTAGTGCTGACGTCCTGGTTACAGTCACATATCCGTACCTCTAGCTTGATTCAAATATGGATTGTAGCCATGGGACGATCATATGTTTAGTCGCCTTTAGCAAGGCCGGGAAGATTGCTTGCAACCCATGGGATTTGTAACTTTCGAATCAGTCTATTTTTTATTGCGATTTTCGTGTTCAGCAAGGCAAAGTCTTTATGAAAAAATTGTTTCATGTTGATCACAAAAATTGTGTTGCATAGTGTTATTTATCTCAGGTGTATCTTTACTTAGTAGTACTTACCAACCCAACATGGGCGGACACGTTATTGCCAGCGCTAGCAGCCAAACGATTAGTATCATGATGAGCGCCAGGCGCTTGGAACGCCGTTTGCGAGAATAGGTTAGGGGCTGTGTGACAGCCAAATATCTGTAAATGGAATTTAAAAAGCAGTTTGTGTTTTTATTAATATTATCAAGGCAAGACAAGACAAAACACTAATTTCGGTGGCACCGAAGCATTTTATATGTTTAAATATATTCTTTATAAGTATTTAGGGTGAGTAAAATATTAATTTTGCCGCAAAGTTTGTAAAACCCGGAATGAGACGTCGGAGATCCCATTAAGTAAAATATATGTAGATATAGTCTTAATTATCGCGTCGATCTAACAATCGCTTCAGAGAACAAGCAGCCAGCAAACTTACGTAAACGTAGCGCAAGATCTGCCGAAAACATTGCCACTGTCGGTGCTAGTGTGCAGGAGTACCCGAGTCAGTCAATCCGCGCCGCGTATAAGAACTCGTCCTTTCGCACACAACACATTTTGTTTTGGGATTTGAACGTAAAACCGTACAAAATCTAACTGACCCAGAAGCTGAAATAAAACGACAATAGAAAATACCGTGCCTTCGCTGACTGCGTTCTGGAGCAGTTGGAAGCGGACCATGATTTCAACAAAAACCGTCTCCAGCGATGGGGCTCATTTCTGGTTCAATGGCTTCGTGAATAAAAAAAATTGCCGAATTTTTGACGATACCAATCCACAGGAGACACACCAAGTGGCAATATACCCCCAGAATGTCACTGTTTGGTGTGGATTGTGGGCCACCGGCATCATCGGTCCGTACAGCCACACAGCTGATGCCACAATCGACATTCAGCACGAGCAATTTGAGGGCATGGCTATCTCACGCAGAGTCTACGTGAACTGGCCACCGATATCGTGCGATTTGACCCCGTTAGGCTTTTGTGGTGATTCCTTAAATCGCAGCTCTATGACGCCGCAAACAACCGTGCTTAAATTCAATCTAATCTATACAGCAGAGTCAATTGGACTTCTCGAATGCGGGCGATAATTTGAACGAAGTCGTATATGTGTTTGGAATATGACATCGTTAAAATGGCCACTGCGGCATCGATGCGTGGTGCGCATCTGTATTTTCGATGACTCTGGCGCATGTCATTGATTGGCCTTTTGAATAAAAGAAAAAATTTGTGTATATCTTATTTTTATTCACAACTTATTTTTATTCAATTATTCCAGTTTTTATTGGAAAACCCTTTATGTTTTTTATTGAATATATGGCTACTCATTACAACCATTTTTCTTACGATCCATTTGGTTAGCAATACTTATTCCAATAACGTTTTGCTTCTGGCTGAAGTCTACTTGCTGCGTTTCCTCCAACTAAAGAAATTAGTACAGCCGAAGCAAACATTTTACGAAAATACATTAGAAGTAAGTAAGTATAATCTGAAAATTATTATTTTATTTAAATTGAACAACTGTGGAGAGCTGTAGCGCAATTATATATAGTAAAACATTATCAACGCTCCATTTTTAAGCGTTCTAATCTGAAACCAATTTGAAACGCTTAATAAAATTTACTTTCCTATTTTACAAAGAAGAGTGATGAAGTTCTTCTATCATTCATGGCATGGCATTATCAGTTTGTCTGCAAGTTTGTAACGCTTTAAAGAACACATTTGTTATTTTTTTTACAGTGGACAACTGTTTCAGATACATATAAAAAGGGGCGTATGCCGCTCACTTTTTGAGGTACTCCATACAAACTCACAACTCACTTTTATGCATTTGTATGGAAAACGTTAATATCAAGTTGAAATTCGATATGGTGGCATCTTATAGATGGTCGCTTTATACACATCTTCTAGTGGGCGTATACCTTTTTGGGTAGCCCCTGTTTTCGCTACGCTTTAAAGGCTTACAAAATCCAATTCGTCCAAAAATTGAAGCCACCAAACTTGAATTTACTCTTTAATTTCAGTCAATGTGCTTTGGAACACCTCAATGAAGATCCGCTGTTTTTAATTGTTGCATTTTGGCTGATGAGCAACCCAAAAAGATTCTCGTACTACCGTTACAATCACAGAAATGCGCTGTTTGGTTTATGGGCTGGTGGAATCATCGGTCCTTATTTATTCATAAATGAGGCCGGACAGAATATAACCGTCGATGGCGCGTGCTACCGCACCATGGTAACGGACTTTTTGTTGCCTGAAATTGATGAACGTGATGTCGACGACATTTGGTTTCAGCACGATGGTGCCATGGCATACACTGCGCCCGAAACAATGGCTTTATTGAGAAATCATTTTGGTGAGCATCTAATTTCGCGTTTCGGATCTGTCAACTGGCCGCTTAGATCGAGGTATATCACACCTTAGAATTTTTTTCTTTGGGGTTATGTGTAGTCTTTATCGATAAGCCAGCTACTAATATTAACATTACTCGATTAATTTACGAGATTCCGGTATCAATGCTGGAAAGAGTGATAGAAAATTTAATCTTCCGAATGGACCATCTGCAGCGTAGTCGCGGGCAACATTTGAATGAAATTATCTTTAAAAAGTAAATGTCAGAGCTTATTCTTTCAAGTAATGATAAAGATACCGATGTCCAATTCTATTCTAAGTGTGTTATTTAAACCTTTAAATGAATCACTCATTATATTCTAGATAAGTACACCAAATTGAATTTCAATCTAATATTGACTTTAATAAAGAAGTTTTTCATACAAAAACACAAAAATGGGCGGTGGGTTTGTATAGGGGCTACCCCATATAAATATCCTGCTCACTTTTGGGGGTACCCCATAGAAACTTACCGCACTTTCTTATTACAGTCAATATATTATAATGGCTTATTATGGGCAAATGCTTCACATATAGCGAAATATACAAACCCACCACTTACTATTGCTGTTTTTAACTATGTGTCAATTTAATATTTCACATGGTGGCTTCGTATGGACGGTCGCTTCATATAAATATCAAGGGGCATGTCACGCCTACTTATAGGGGTTGTCTCCAACAAACTTACAACTTACAACGTTTAGGTTATTAGATTTTAGAAATATTTTTTTCTGCCTTAGCCTTAAACTTTATTCTTGTTCTTATTTTTATACCATTCACATTCTTGATCAGCTCGACGAATCGATCTAGCCATGTCCGTTTGTCCGTCTGTAAGTTGTTACGCATTGTTGGGGACCAATTTTTATGCTATCCGGTTGAAAATTGACACATACACTTACACTTACACCTCCTCCTTTGAATTTTTGTATGAAAAAACAATTTTTGTGGACAATATCAACTTAATAATTGATATGGTAGCTTCTAGTGGACGGATACTTCACAGATACACTAATGAGTGAGATCCGCATACTTTTTGGGGTAGCCCCTATACAAACCCACCGCCCATTTTTGTGTTTTTGTATGAAAAACTTCTTTATTAAAGTTAATATTAGATTGAAATTCAATTTGGTGTATCTTAGTGGAGAGCGTGTCTCGCCCACTTTGTGAGGTAGTCCCATACAAACCCACAGCTCACTTTTCTGCACTTGTGTGTATTCAATATTAATTCGATATGGTGGCATCTTATTACACACATCTTATAACATATCTATTAGTGAGCGTGTAGCGCCGACTTTTTGGAGTAGCCTCCATTTAAACCCCCTCAGGTTTATGTTTTACAATACGATATATAATTTCGTGTGAATGGTATTAGAGCTTTGGTTCAACCGAAGTTAACATTTTTTCTTGTTTATATTAATTTAAAACGTTTTCATATCATTTTACGATATTGATAAGAAAAATATCACATTGATCTTTTTTAGTCCGAATGATGTGAAAATATTGATATTTGAAAATTAATGAGACAATATTTGATATTGATCTTTCTGTTTCTTTGTGTGTATAAAAGAATTCAGTTTTAAAACCATTTACAGGATTTTGTAGAATGACCGCTTTTCCCAAATGTAAATGTGTGTAGACATTACATGTACAAGTACATGTGTTGAATAGATGCCATTTCTGTTGTTTAGGTTTATTCTCTGAGTTTAATGTCATTCACTCGAACATCAGTCACTCAATCACATGAATTCAATTCACGCAGTCGGCTACTCGATAGAAGAGTGGCACACATGTGGCTTCAAGTAGGTGCTTTGCGTAAATTCGCTTGACTACAACTCAACTATGAGCCACACTGACACATAACATTAACAATTGCAACTGAATCCCGCATTATGCACGAGAGGATTTTGCATTTGTAATTTAAACCGAAAACAGAGCAGTTACAGTCGAGCTGCTTAACACAAGGCCATTGGATTGGATGCGTCAAACAGAAACATACAGAGTACACTAACTAAATTGAACCGGACCGGACTGCACTGGAGCGACCGATACTTATATCAGATGTATTTTAGCAAGAAGCGCATTTGACGTTTGAATCATTACAGCCACAAATCTCGAATGCGAAATGTCGAAAGGTAAACCCTACTCTGAACAAACCATGAACTGTTGTTGTATGCAATTCCTGCTTTGTTCAGATTGCAGTTTAGCTTTTTGTTGAGTCACAATTAACTCTTTAATTCAACACAAACCTGTTCAATTGCAGATGGAGTATTATGAGCCTTAAGTTTTCATTTGAAACACAAAATCAAGAATGAAGCAAGAAAGAATCCTGCGTCTGTCAGATCACGACTTCGAAATACCCTGCCGCATTCTGTTTTTTTAACCATAAAAAAAAATGTTGTTTAAATAATTTTTTAATATATTTAGTATACCATGTCTTTGAATACTTGTTTCAAACGTCCAACGTCTTTGTTTTGAAATTGCTTGTTGACCATCTCCCAATGATCTTGCCAACTTTTCTTGACTTTAACTCGCGTCTCCATAAGGCAGTGTCTATGGCTATGGCAGTCTTTGAGGTGTAAGTCACCACTCTTGAAACGTTGAAACTACTCACGACACGTTCGTTCACACAAAGCAATTTTACCATAAATGTCTGAGAGCATGGGGTGAAGCTCAACTGCAGATTTCTTCATATTCATATTGTATTGATTCAATCGAAAGCCTATATTCGACGGATAAATTTATACCATTTTATATTTGAACAAGGAATCATTCAAATGGCCACGAGGCTCGTCTCGGACAGGTTGAAAATACAGCGAAATAAACAGTGACCCTGTTACATATTTCGGCTGGTATGCCAGCAATGGCTGCTTGGGTGTCGGCTTCAAATACCAAAGAAAATAATCTAATGTTGTTAAAGCACACGACCTTGGTGGCTAGCTGAACTGATTCCATTGGAACGTGAGCCGTACAGCGCTGTTCTGTTCAAAAAATTTTAATTTATTGCACACCATATTAAACATTATCCCGACAACTCATGCAGCTGTGCGCCACTTTTACGGTGGTACGTGAATGGCAACACACAACAAAAACAAACCAACGGCGGTGAATTGCAACCTAACCGAACTAAAATTGTCACCAATTGTTTCGCTAAATGCGCAATAAGTACGTGGCTGCTCAAGGTTACAATAATTGCATTTAAAATTTGATTATTTTTAATTTAGTTTTAACACAAATAGCCGCATGCCATCTACATCGAAATAAAGATCGAAATTTTTTTATTTGCCGGCTGTGAATGGCTAATTCAACTAGACATTTACTAGATGGTGTAGTAAAATGCTTATTTATCAATTAAACTACATATATAAAATGATTAATTATTTTGATGTAGATTAATCAGAAATTCTACATTGTATAATTTACAATTACAAATTTAGAAATATATTTAGTCGTTTCGCCGGCTCAATTGCAGGCGAATTGCAATTCGCTAGAAAATGAAGCGGTATTTAAGCGATTCCTGTGGCACCGCTGATATACTTTATGTCTGCCACGCCTCCTTCTGCTTGTTACATACATTTGCACAAACTTAGTATACCCTTGGCCTTTTATGTTGGGTATAAAAATGCGTTCATTTAAAATCGCGCGAGAAATTTAAACAGAGTCAGCACAAAAAAAAAAAAAAAAAATAAACGAAAAAACCAAATCAAAATTCCATGCTTACCTGTCAACGCTGATTGCGCACAGACTCAGTATGGAGGCGGTACAGAGTAAAACATCCAGAGATACCCAGAGGTCACAAAGTATCCAGCCTAGTTGCCAGGAACCTGTAAAAATAATTAAGTAAAACAAAAACACAAATTTAGAATATAAGTGCATTTATTTATTTCAAGTACTTTTAGCCTTATGACACACGAATAATAATCAGAAAATTGTTTTCCCCTTCTATGCTCTGGGATTTTAAACACGACAGAGACCTTGCAAAAGGGATAGCAATATACATACAGCAACATTTTTCACATCGACTCGTATAGGTCACACTTGACTTTTGATTATGTTTCTATTAAAATATACAGAATCAATAGAGAAAATCATTTTAAAAATGCATGTATTGAGTATATTCACCATTTGCGCATGACATGCTAAAGTAATTGTCTTTGCGTTATTCATTGTTGCGCTTTTTTCTTGTTTTATTATGCACTTGTACACTTTTTGTGTAAAGAGCGACCGAATGAATTTATAATTCAAAACACCATATAAATATTAACAAATATACTATTTTATTTACTATTTACTACTTTGTCATTTTTGAGTCCAGAGTTGTCTCATCTTTCGCATAGATTTAGATTTTAATATGGTATTTTTTAAATCGTACGACAATGCACCTTTTAAGTCGGAACATTTTCAATTCGTGCAAGATTTGATACTGTAGTTGAACCCTTACGCTGCCTATGTTCCTTACTTCGACATTCATTATGTTTGTGTCGGAAAAATAGATGTTTTTACATGTCCTGCTGTCGTTTTTTTCTTCGATTTTGTTTTGTTTCGTTTCTTCGTTTCTCACTGCACCATCTGTCCCACTCCACATTTTTAATGGGAAAGTGTCATAAAAATTTAAGTCTATATGTTAAAAAGTTTCAGTTTAATATGCTGGTCATGCATTATCAGATTCAAGAAGGATTGGCTGAGATCGACAACGGTGGATAGCAAAAAGGCAATTGTGCATTACGGACTACTTAAAAAAAAATCGCATCTTGAAACTACAATTTATATAGATTTCAACAATTACTTTAACTGCACAAATGCTTCTTATTGTGAAGGAAGCATCGGATACCCCATAAAGTAAGTACAAATTTTCTTGATCACCTCGGCGAGACGAATCGAACCAGCCATGCCCTTCTGTCCCCAGTCTGTGTGAATCAATACTAGTGGCTCAGTTTTTGACATATCGATCTAAAATCGGGTATAGAGATTTCCCAAATTCCAATGTTGAACGTAAACTCCTTGCCACTTGGACACTGCCTTAAGTATGTTTTCTATTGCCTACTGCTCCCCAACCAAACATGCTAGAGACTAAATTGTTTAAAAATCGTCGGATTTGAATATCATCGAAAATGTTTGGGTATGCATCCCTACCTAACCGAATGCGTGAAGTTTTGGAGCAGAAAGGTGGCTCAACACACTATTACATTTTTTTTTTAGATCTAAAATACTCCATTTATCTTAAATTTAAGTAATGTTTGTGTTAAAAAGAATCAAGTGGCGCAATATTATGACCCCGCACATCTTGCCGGTTTTTGGTTAATCATTTTTTGATACTTAAAGCTTTAGCATTAAATCTTCCTTCCGGTCAAATAACAATAAATGAATGAACTTTAATTAAAAATCAAAAAAAATAAAAAATAAATCTCTAGCAGTGTGCAATACAAAACAGACTTTTAAAATTTTGAAAAGTATGCTTAGATTTCAAATTTTCCACCACGCTCATAACAACGAATATACAAAAACTATTTGTGAATTATAAGTGCTATTAAGTTTTAAGTGTATGCAAGATATACCTTTTATTTGGTAAACCACGGACATTTATAAGCTTGTGTTGCTGCTGGTTATAAAAAGTGTCCACACCAACATTCAAACCAATACATCAAAGATTAAGGGCATAGGTCGGGCAGGAACGCACAGAGAGGCCGACAGCCGTCTCGTCTTGTCATGCTGATCATGAATATTTAAATTTACTTTATGGGATCTCCGATGCATACTTCAAACAAACTAGCACACTTTGTAGCATATCATTTTAGCAATTTCTGAACAAAGTCGAGTTTATTCTATTGTGAAAAATATTTCGCAAACCCATTTGCATAGTTAAGAATGAGCAAAACGATGGTGTTCCATTATGTCGTAAGAGAAAATGTGAAACACCCTAAAGTGTGTAGATACATTTCTGTTAATTAAATTTTTTAATTTCTTTTGTTGTGTTTCAACATTGCTTAAATAAATTGTCGTTCAGCAAGTCATTTCTTTGTTAATTTAAACCGTATCCTGGTCAATGAACCTGCATCTTTTTTAAGAGACTCCGATTTCAAGCGCACGCTTATACCGTGGGGACGGAATGGGACAATGTCCGCGTGTTACGGAAAATTTGAGCCTGTTTTATTCAAATGAGTCTTTTTATAGCAGTAAACGTCACGAAAAGAAACAAACCAATGTGGCTTGCTAAACAATTGTGGAAAGTGTTTTGCTTTTTTTTTATATAGAAAAAACGCGCGTGAAATTTAATGACGAAATTTGTATAGATTTTCACCGCCATCGAGTTATTCCCATTGCCATGTTAAATGAAACAATATATCTTCATATACAGCCAAATCACAGGAGACTTAACTCTTTATTTTGAATAAAAGAATATCAAATTTAAGGTCAGGTTACGCCTTTGCCCACAGGATTCGCACGTGTTGCTATTTGCACTACTTAACGTCTCCACAAACAAGTATACCGAATTAATGGAATCTTTTGTGAAAGTGAGTCTTTATGTGTGTGCATATGTATATGCGATTATTTGTGGCTGTATCCATTTAGGTTATGTATATGTAGGGTGTTCTTTTTGTGCGCTTTCATTCAATGAACTTTTTAATTGTGGCAATTTGCATTTTTCTGTGCTGGAATTTTCTTTCTGCGAATTGGAGGCCACGCTGTATGATTAGAGACAAACTGTTATCCTTTTTTATATGAATTTTTTGTTTTAACACAGCACAAATATACCCGTACATATACATATTCAATATAATGAGTATATTGCGTTCGCAGAACTTGCAAAATGTGTGGAACAAATTGAATAAAGTAAGTTAGTATCTTTACCAATCACAACGATTGAGAGGGGGGGGGGTAGATCTATACAGTTTGTGACAATTAGTCACTATTGTTTTACATGAGTGTCTGCCTGCCGGTTTAAACTCATTGTGCTTCTGAAGCAAATATTTATGATTAGCTCATACGGAGGCTCCAACTTTGAGATCATGTTTGTTTCGCCATCGATCTCCCATCTTGGTCCAAAAAGTGGATACTAGCTTAAACTGCTTTGGTTCGTTTGCAATTATATAGAATAGACTTGGTTGCAATGCAATTTCACATCGAGGATGCTCTCTCTGGGTCATTGGGATTGTGGATTTCCCGTTGCACTGAATAAACCATCTGTACGGTGTTGTACAATAGTACTTGCTGTTTTATGTCCAAACACACCAGGCTAGTTGGGATCATGTTTTTATTTTTTGTCTGAACAAATAACTACAATTAAGCAACGTAAGCAAGTGAAGTAAACACGTCAGAGACTCTTCAATATTGTAGACTATAACATTCCACAAACTCCGTTACACATCAAAATACTTCATGAACGGTGACCCGTAATAGTTACTTTATGGTTTCATGGAGATAGCTGGGTCGGATGATTCGTAAGGTAACACTTTTGGAATATCATTACGAATCATCCGACCCAGCTAACTCCATGTAAACATAAGATAAATATTACGGGACACCGTTATACACCAACTTCGTGTTACCACAGACTGAACACTTCTTGGAGCATAGTTTTACTATTTTCACCTATTGGAGACAAAGATTTAATTTTATACCATACCGCCCTACTGTAAGGTTGGTCTGGCTTTAACAGTAGTCCTTCGTGGAAGATGTAACCTCTGATTACAGCAAGGTTAACACTATCACTATGCCTCCAAAAACGACTGGTTGTACGATACCTAGGCTGTGACAGGTCGCTAGGTTGTGGCAGATATTTTTGACCTTGGTAACTTATAGCACCAAATTGTAAACTGTCCTTAATTGTTGTGTGTCTAAGATGTTTTCCATAAAACCTATGTCAACCTCCAAACATCACACCGACCATTAACACAAGAATGAATTCTATTGTCGTAAAAGTCTTCAGTCAAATGACGAACTGAAAAGACAAACTGGTTTGAGCGCCGATTAGAGCCTCTTGAGGATAGTTAGAAAATTTGAAACGTATTGACAGAGCCCTTCGGTATCCACAAAAAAATATGTCCGTCCGTATGTACTATCAACGAGATTTCGGACGCTTTAAAAGTTAGTGCCTTTATATGACTATAATAAGATTCTCCCACTGCCTTTTCAGATATCTATATACATATATAAAAATGAAAGTATGTATCTATGTATCTTTATACCTATATATATTTGTATGTCCGTTATAGACAGATACACCTTCCAACCATTCGCCGTGAAAATTGGTGTTTATATGCTTTTAGGAACAGAGAAGGTTTTAATGATCTCTGACAAGGGGGGAAGAGAGGTAGGGAATTGGGAGGTAGGGTAAGGGATCAAAGGGAAGGAGGGATAGCAGAGGAAATGTCAGCAACGCGCTGGGTAATATTTAAGATAGAGGGATGATATGTTGAATACATGTTAATGGAATCGAAAGGGGTAGGAAAAAGGGATGGAAAGTAAGGAGAGCTAGGGAAAGGGGCAGAGGCATGGGGGCAGCGCAAGTGGAGATTGGAGAAGGAGTGGAAGGGATAAGAGGAGGTGTAGGAGAATTGGAGCTAGAATAAAGGGGCATGGGAATGTGTGGAAGTGGAAAGGAGAGGTAGTGGGAAGGAGTGGCAGTGGAAAGGGGAGGGCCGAATAGTAGTATATAAAATTAACGTGTCAACCCCACAGCAATTAATAGCACACATAATAGACAGACAAATGAACATAAAGCAGAAACGTACTGAAATTAACCACAAACGTATAAGAATATATAAAGAATTTTTTACTTTGATCAACCGCCATCCAGACAAGTTTTTGCGTCATGTCATAACATGGATCTATTGAACAGAACAGGGACCATTGCAGCGGCAACCGTTTGATTCTGCCTGTCAGTCTGCCTTTCATAACTGCTTCCAATGGCTGTCGAACTAAAACTTTTCAAAATAGAAGCAAAAAGCACTCGAGTGTGTTCGACTTCGAAATACAATACCTTGGCTAAGGCTCTTTATATGATTCATAGATTTGAGTGAGGGCTTCATTCTATAGTTGTTCGATCTGCACCTATGTGGAATATTTTATTACTGTTGAGCTAAGATACACCAAATTTGTCATTCCTGGCTTAATTAACACCAACAAAAATGAGAAAGAACGAGAACTTCAGTGGACCCGACATTTTAGTACTCTTCACACTTGTCATTTTTGGCCGAGAAAATTAATGCTTTACTTGAATTTTTCAATTTTTGAATGGATGGTTAGATTTAAAATTTTTTAATATATGAAATTTTGTTCATATACAGGATGCGGCAGCATAACTTCCCTTCTTGAAATGCGTGCCATTGAAGATATAGGGTCATAGCGTGGCAGGAGTAATACTAATCGAAATGAGTGGTTCTAAATTTTTATTTCTTTCCCGGTCAGTCGGCATTATACGTTGGATCAGTGAGGAGCGTGAGTTTGCCGTCGAGGCCTACTTATGTTGTTGTTGTGCTTTCAGCAATGAAGCGCATTTTCACTTGAATGGATGCCTTAACAAACACAACATGCTCTACAGGGCTGGCTCCAACCCCGAGAATTGCATGAAAAGCCTTTGCAGCTAGGATTATTGGACCGTCGTTATTTTTTTTTTTTTTGAAGAATATGATTTCACAGTAACAGTGAATTCAGACCACTATGTGAACATATTGGACGAATTTTTTTTTCAGGACTTGATGAATTGGACTTGGGAGACATTTGGTACCAACAGGATGGAGCAACGGGTCACACTTCAAGAGCATCGATGGCTGTTTTGAGGGAACACTTACCGGAGTGCCTCTTCTCAATAAGGAGCTAAATAATTAAACTAATATATAAAGAAACTCTGGATCGAGCTTGGTTTGAAACCAAGTCGTCGGGAATGTTATTCCGCACGATTGATAATTGAGCTATCGATGCCTCATATATATTTTATTTTCTGATATAAGTATCTAATTTATTTCCCTTTCTGCCAGTTACATACATTTACTCAAACTTTAAATACTCTTTTACGTTATGGGTATACGGTATAGTGAAGTAAATTGCTCTAAATTTCCGTCACAAATTCGATATCAGAAGTTTTGAAAGTTGCCAGTAGGCTTTCGTGACTTGATTTTTACCTCGCTAAGAGGTTTTTTATTTAATGAAATATACACATTTTATTTGATGAAATATACAATACAAACGTTTGGTTAAACAAACAAGCATCTACATGTACATACTTTTAAAATATTTGATGTTTTTCACTTGGACATGGAAATGTTTACAAAATATTTGTTGACATTTCAACAAGTTCATTTTTAACAAATCTAAAAAAAAACGATAAAAAAAAAAACAAAGATGATGCAATAGAAAATATGCGAAAAGGGTTTTTACTTTAAATATTTTTACGAGTAAAAGGAAATTTGAAGCAATTTTACTTGGCGTCTAAAAAATGCAAAACTTTTGCAACTGACATTGTTCGGCAAAATATTAAACACGATTGTGATGTTCCAGCATCCGCTCGCAGTTGTTTTTATGTTTCCCACCGGTAAACTTTCTGGTAAATTACTCTAAAAGCCTAAAAAGGTCAAATGAAATACGAGTATCTGGAAAAAATAACAAAATGCGGAAAATTTTCACAAATAATTCGCAGAGCGCTCAATGAGATTTAGACATAAAGCATAGTTTAAACAAGTTGTGTTTGGGAAAAAGGTAAATACCCGGCGGCAAATTTTTTAAATGTTTTTTTGTACCCTTTACCTAGTAGTGTGCAAGCAAATTGTTCGTTTTATGGAACGTTTGCGATCATGGAGACGTTTGAGGCATCATAACGTACTTAAAATATAGATGGGCGAAAAGGAGGTCGAATCCGTCTTGTATGGGACTACCTTAGTGGGATCACACCTATTGATATATATGTGAAGAGTCCCTTCATAAGACAAAAAAAAAAAAAAACCAAATGAATTTAGGAAGTGAATTAATACGAACGAAAATCTTTATTCACGTTTTGTTCTACAGGCGGGCGGGCGTCATAGAGAGCATTGCAATTACTCACCTATTTCCAAACGAAATGAGCCATGTTACATGTTTGTGTATAAACCAGTCGGTTCCCACGGTGTTCTCAGAGAGAAAATAATGCAAACCTATACCCATAGTATAAATTCACCACATTAAGTTGAATTTAAAATGTTCACATATATTCCCATAAATATATATGAACATCTAATTATATACACATGTACCTACATATATACTTATTAGGCGCATATGTGATTTGTAATCATTTTTTATTAATAAAGTTTGAAGAATGTTGAAAAATCACTCACTTACTATGTGTACGGAATAGGAAGCTTCTGGATAGGAAGGCAAAATGCCACAATAACGGGCATCAGAGAATATGGTTATTCGAACGGGAAGACGGGGTACTCAGTAATCCTAAATGGAAAAAGGGACCGTCGCGCGAAGTACAGCTTAATGTATCCCTATTCTGGATTTCAATAAGAATTTCGATGTTCGCATCGCTTACCTACAAGATCTTCACAGACGACTCGAAACTAGAAAACAGAGTCGGTGGTTGGGTATACATCCCAGAAATAGGTATCGATGCCTCTTTTAGACTACATGATTTCTTCATTACATACATTACATACATTTGCCTTAGCTTATTATACTCTTGTCTCTCTGGGTACAGTGTATAAAAACATATAAATCAACTTCAATTTATTGGAGTTGTATGTAGTAAGTAGGTGGATATAAATACTGAAATTATCATACAATTTGAAGCAATGATCATGACCATAATTATTAGAAGGATGGCAAGCCTATTTTTATACACAATATTAATGTGTCAAGAATATAGTTAGTTTAAAGCAGAGATGCACGCCACAAACTCTTCGGAAACTCACGTGTACTCGAATTTTTTGTTTGCCAAGGTTAGTTCCCAACGATTTTAATGTGATAATACTCGTACAACTTTTCGCATTATATCTATGTAAATTTTATTCATAGTTTTTTATTTCATTATAAAAATTTTTTACTTTACTACGCGTTGTTTACATAAGTTACATGCCCTGACAATCCAGTATAATCCAGTTGAGCAATTTTATAGTGTTTTTTTTTTTTTGGTTTTTGTTTATGAGTAGAGTAGTAAGGGCATTTAAATATTTGAACTGAACTTTTTTCTCTCGCGAAAAAAAAAACACCAAGTGCAATATATACTTTTTTATGAACAGCAATTTTGACGACAAGACTTTTTATGGATTTATTTGTTTGTTTTTAAAATATTTGATATAGTTGAGTGAACAATATTCTCCATTCCAATTTAGTAAGCTCCGATAGAAACGTACATACCTACATATGACAGCAAAAAAAGCAAATATTTGCAAACCATTTATTATTTAGCACTATTCTTTTTTAAAGCCTACATAACCAGATTTAAATTGTAGAAAACTGTGTCTTAATTTGAATCATTTGAATTTAACCAATTAGTTTTTTAGTAGTGTCGCTAAATTATGCATAGTTTATTATATTGTGTAATTGATAAACACGTAACTTTATCTAGAGTAATAAAGACACAGTTGGCATTTTTAAGAAAATTCCTCTCCCGTTGCAAAGCAAGTAAAAATTTTAACTTCGGTGGAACCGAAGCTTTAATGCTCTTCGCAGGCCTTCACTCCACTTTTACGGTAGTTAACTATGTTAACCTTTTGTTAATTAGTGGCCACCATATCGAATTTTAAGTTGCTATTGACCGTAATGAAAAAGTTTTTATATACAAAATGCAAAAAGTGGACTGTGTGTTTGTATTGGCTACCCCTTAAAATGGGTGTGGCATGGTAGTTGTGACATATGTTCAGCATAAAAACATGGAAAGTCTCCATAAACGATTTCTAATTGTTATCTTAAAAACTGAGCAACTAGTTTTGATACATACATACAGACAGACAGTTGTGCTGATCGGGAATATATATGTTTTATGTGGTCTCGGTGTTTGCTTCAATGCATTATAAACTCCGTGACAAAATTATAGCACTATCCACACTATGTGTATAAAATAACAAAAAAATAACCATAAATATGTTATTTGTTTGTTTTACTTGTTTCAAGTAAATTTCTTAGTTAGTAAGACTCGAGATGTACTAACGTATAAACGATATTTCTACATATTCACAAGACTTGAAATTTGTATACTATGTCCTCTGGATTTTATAAACTTTGTGACAAAAAGTCTTTACTCTTCAAACTGAGCGTTAGGAGTTATAAATTAATAAAGGGTTTTTCAATAGGTATGTCAGAACTTTGAAGTTGTTGTAATAGTTTGTGTGATGATTGTGGCATGTTAGATGGATTATCGTCTATCGTTTCATATGGCAGCGCTGTAAATTTTCGACGATCGTGTTTGACCATAGTCACCATTCTAACATATTTATTATATATATGTATATATGTTCGCTAATTGGACTCTGGAGCAGTTGGAAACGGAACCAAATTTTAGCGAAGAATAAAATCTTCAGTGGTAAATGCACTTTTTGGTTGAACGGCTTCGTGAACAAGTTTCATGAATTCATTTTTTAAGTGTTAAAATATTCTATTCATTTAGTTGAGTATTGCCAAATGTTGTATTACTGGCATGTCATGCATGAATGTCATTCCCATTCCGATTTATATTAGTGCGAGAGAGTTGGGATGATACATTGCCAGCATTGCCAGCATTGTTGCGATTTGTGTTTTGTTTTTGAATTATTTGCATTTTGAATTATCTGATTTAAATGACAAAAGAAAACAGATTCTTTATATTCGTGCCTTCACGAAACTTATTTCCTTTTTAATAAATTCAGTTAGAAAATCAATTACATGAGTAATCCTATTGTATTTGGGAAATAAGTATAATACTTTTGATTACATTAAATTACAAAAAAAAGAGCTAGTTTCACATAGACTTTTTTCCCATGTATTAATTATTGATGTACACATTGACCCTCATCACTGAACAGCCCTTTCGGATTAATTATTGCACCAGCTAGACCTTATAGGGAGGTAGGTCGAGATCTTTATATAAAATTTTCCATAAATGTGATGCACATAGCTAGAGTGGAGTATAAGTGGTGCGAAAACGATCCATGGTTAATCGATTTAGATGCGAATGGAGGATTATGTTGACCGAAAAATGGTGTTTCTTTGAGGTTGCATTCTCCGACAGGGTTTTGACGAGGGTCGTAAATTGGTCAAATCTTGGAAAACGCTATTGTCATTTGTGCACAGTTTGGTTTGCCATTTTATTTTGAATAGACCAGCGCCAGAAGTACAATTGCAAATTGTGCAAATTTATTTCGATAATCGTGGTTGAGTTAGGGAATGTTACATCCATTTTTCGGTCAACATAATCCTCCATTCAATTGGTGCGCTTCATTGGCCGGTGGAATGATTGGTTCTTACTTCTTCAAAAATGAGGCCGACGGGAACGTTACCGTCAACGGCGTGCATTATAGGGCCATGATTAGCGATTATTTTGTACCCCAATGGAATGTTTGGTTTTCCAATTGAAGATTTGGTTTTCCAACAGCCATATATACAATATGCCATACAGCGCGTCAAGCAATCGACTTATTGTAGTAACATTTCTCGAAATGGACCGGTCAATTTGCTACCGAGATCTTGCTATTCAACGCCTTTGGATTACATATTCTGTGGTTTAGTGAACTCATTGGTTTATGCGTACAAACCGTCTACTTTGGATGACTTGAAAGACAACATTGTGTAAACCAATGCCAAGATACGACCCCATTGCTTGAAAATGGGGTCGAAATTTGGAATTCCCAAGTCAGCTCAATGCCCGAAATCATATTTAAACAGTAATGGCATAATAAAGAAAATTTTCAGTTTGAAATTATGTAATTTCATTACCCTTTTGGAAGCAGTAGATTTCAAAAATGATGAATATATGACGAAATGACTGAATAAGCGGAAAGAAAACTGTTTTTTGAGGATATTTTCGAAATAGTTGCAATTTGTTGCATCTACGTCCCAAAATACATAGAAACCAGAAAAAAAAGTTAACTTCGGTGGAACAGAAGCTTTGATACGATACCATCCAGACGAAGTTTCAAGCTGTGAACTTAGCAGGTGTACTCGTAAAGAAAAATATGTTTGTAAAATCTAGCAGCCTAAACGTGGAATGTAAGTTGGTTGAGGCTTACCCCAAAAAGTGGGCGTGACACATTTCTTGCTAATTAAAAGAGGCGGTCGTCCATGCGAAGCCAGCATGGCTAATTGATTTTGCCAGAAATGAAATGTTTTCCATGAAAAACAGTTGGTGCTAAATTTTTATTGGGGCTACTCCTAAAAAGGCGAAATAACACCTTTTTCAACATGTGAAGCCCTCGTCCATAAGAAGCCGCTATATTCAATATTATTTTTGATATTGATTGTAATCAGGAAATTGTTCATACAAAATCCCAAAAGTGAAGCCGTTATGTCAAATTTCAAGTCGATATGGACTGCAACAAAAACGTTTGCCATACAAAAAAATATCAGGAATATATATACTTTATGGGGTCTACGATGATTACTTAAATGCGTTACAAACTTTTAGATGAACTGATAATAGCATTTCACACTATGTGTGAATGGTATAAAAATTCTATGAGAAACCAGTTCTCCAGATGAGGCCAAAATTTATAAACTATATTTAGCTAAGCCATTCGTTCTCTGATGTTGACAAGTTTATAGCACCTTATCTCATAATATATGAAATAGATATCAAAAGAATAGAAGTATATTGTTGAAGAGTCAAAACTCGCGCGAGATACGCAACTTCATTGTGTACATTAGACATGTGTGTATTTGTCGGTAGTGTGTGTGCGTGCATGCGTACGTGTATATGAAGTAACGATGCGTATACTTGACATTAATGAGCACTCAATCGTCACGCTGAAACGTAGCACTCTCACCTACAGACAGAAAGGCAGTCAAAGAGAAAATCGTACGCATTTTTCCACACCAGCACACAGATACGGGCACACACTCACACACACACGCACATACATATTCGCATAACGACATCGCTTCAAACATCTCAAAGGCACATTTTTTCCTAGAAGAAACTGTTTAATTAGCCACTTTTGTATACTTCTCATATGTTTGTTTGTTTGGTTGTCAGTTTGTTGGATGTTATTTTTCTTCCTCTTGAATTACATATCCTAAAGTTCGAAAAAAACTAGAATAAAAAGGCAAATCAAATGCGTATTAAGTATTTTGCACATTTTTTGTGTAGTTTATATTCCAAATGCCAATGATTGTAATGAGATTTCCACGCTTTCCAAGAATTATTTGTAAGTAATGATTTCAATAGCCCTTAATCTCAGAGCAGAGTGATAGACAGGCGTATTGGATAGAGTTTAATGATGCTTTTACCTTTGCCTTAACTGCCTTGCTTACCTTTCGTGTCAAACGCAAATCAGTAAAAATAATGCAAACACACACATGGACACACCCACATACATAAAATATGAGTGTGTGTGTAAATGATGTTAATGAGTTCTCATTCCAACTCATTCCAATACCTGCATTTCAATTACAGCTCAACCCTCTTTTTCGTTGTAATTAAGTGCAAAATGATTTGTTTCTTTGTTAAAATACAAATTAAACTATGTTTCTCATTTACCGGGGAGCAAAAGTTGAATCCCATAAATTTCCTTTTCCAAAAGTTGAAAACTAAATTCAGCCCCCAAGAAGTATACTTTTGTGGTAACGTTTCTTAGTAATGTATTACATTATTTTTAGGAGAGAGTTTTATTACACTTTTATCCACTGTTGTAGTTATATGCAAAAAATATCAATTAGTGCAAAATAAAAATACAATTAAGCTTTGAAGTAAAACCTATATTTTCGCTCCCGGTATTTGGTATTTTCAGCATCATGTTTGTGAAGAATGTAACAAGCTATGACGTACTTATGTTGAAACTAGTTGTGAATTACAAGCGTATGGATGCATATAATTCACAGCTAGTTTTTTATTTACTCTCTTAAACCTTTTTTGCTGATCTAACGTTTGATAATTATTTTCTACGTTTACTGCTCAAGGCTCCCATAAAAAGCTAATGCTAAAGCAGCTTTTATACATTCATGAGTTCTCATTTAACTCATATCAGTTATATGATTTTCTGTCAGTTGCTTTAGTTAACAAAAGAAGAAAAAAAAGAAGACAAGGTGGAAAAAACCAAGAAAATACGTTAATTTCGAATGAATCAAAGTTGTACGTGGTGGGTTTGTATGCGGCTACAACAAAAAGAGGGCGGTATGAGGTCTATCCCTAAAAGCAGGAGGATCAAACTCAAAGATATTTATGGGCATATCCGAAAAAGGTCCACCAAGAAATTTTAAAGTTGCTCCAACTTCTCTTATTCTGATCTTACTAATACCAATATAAAAAGTTTTTTCGGCGCCTCGAATTACGAAAATCACCTAACACCTACCTTGAATTAATATCGGCCTATAAATAAAATATGTATACCAATTTATGTAACGTTCGCAATGATATGAATACCATAAAAAAAATATCAAATACCTATAGGGTAGTAGGGTATATGAGGTTTGTGGAAATGTATGGAGAAACCAATAGGAGGCGTGGCAGACCCCTTGAAGTACATATATTCTTGATCAGCATCAGATATAGACATGTCCGTCAAACAGTCTGTATGAACATCGAGATGTCGAAGACTATAACAGATAAAGCCTTTTAATTTGGATATTTTATAGTGTAATATTGTATATTGTAATTCAAAAGAACATATTTCTTCGCAGCTCCACAGCGCAAAGTTGCAGTAGACGAAGTGGGCGAAATCGTGAAATGAAAAATTTGGCAGCTGGTAAGAGCTTAAATTCATATTTTGAAAGCTACACATTATTTTTATCTACTAGCCAAAAGAAACCCTCATGGCGTTGGTTTTATATACATCTCAAAAAAGTATATTAAAAGTATAACAAAATGTTTATCTGACAACTGGCAAAATGTAAAAGTCATTGCGGGTGTAACATCATATCATTTTGCTTCACAGATTACAATTCTAACAAGAAAATGAAGAAAAATGGTTTGGTTATACATGATCGAAGATAAATGTTGTGCCTGCAAATACTGTTTTGCTATTCTCAAATATTCCTTTTTCTTTTATGTATACTTAATTCAGATTCCTTACCCTCGCAGCTGAAGTAAAAAGTCTTGTTGCCAAGGTAGGACCAAAGTTCCTGATAGTATAGTGCTGGTAGCAGGGATTTCAGCTTTCGCAAGGTCCAGGATGCAGCTTTCTGTCAAATGCTTTGTGAACATCCAGAAAGGCAGCAAAACAAAACTGACGATTTTTTAGGTTATTCAGTATACAGCGCGATGACATTGCTCGGGGGTCCCGTGGCATCTTCTAAACCCGAACTGGTGGTCTGGAATCATGTGCCCTTCGTCCAATATTGGCAGTAATCAATCCAGAAATATTGTTTCGAATATTTTTGACATCATTGTCGGACGATTGTGCTCAGGTTTACAAGGTTTAGCAATCATGATGATCTCGGCTCACTTGCAACAAGCACGAAAAAGACTAAGTCTCAAGATGTCGTTATAGATCGCCGTTTTATGCATGAGGACATTATTGAACAAAGCGATTCGGCAGGTCCATTTGACATCTAGAATAAATGAAATCTAGGGTCTCTTCATTATTTGCATGCGAGCATAAGTCAAAAGGTGCGGAGGTAGTTTTCAGTTGGTTGGCGAATCACTTAGCTTTTTCTTCAATCGACCTACACCTCATTCCGCTTGGGGCACCCCGTACGTGCGTTCCAAATATATGTATTAAAAAAAAAAAAAATTGTTTTTTTGACCGAAAAATATATATGAAATCGTTCTTAAAAAAAGGTGGGATATTTTTAGTTCCGATTATATCGTATATCGATATTTTTGATGTGACGAATCGAGATATATGTTCTAATTTAGCATCACTATGAAAACAGTACTTTTTATTGTAGAAAATGTATTGCTTTGGATTCGCGAGAATTCCTAATTCATTAATCAATATAATATAATATTATAGTCTAGTCTAGTCTTTTAGTCTTTTTTGTTTGACCGGCGCTTGACCAGCCAATCGTCTTCGATAATACCCGCGGAACGCTGCCGCTGTCCTGTTGACTTTTTCCAGTAATTTTTAGACCCATTGCGCGTTGTGAATTCTTGTGGATCAGGTCATTGACTTGAAAGAACAACAAGCAAATCTATTGAGCAATAGTGCCCTTTAAGTATAAACCAGTCGATCTTTCAGCGTATTTTTAAATTGTGATTTGCTTCAATAACTTTCTAATTTTTTTTTGTTTGCTATATAATGAAATATTAATAATATCGCCGATATATTAAATTATCGATGTTTTATTTTGAATGTTACGACAAGATTATATCGCCACTTTCAAAATATCGGTTTATCAATACTCAAAATTTTCTGATATACTCGAATCAGAGTTCTGCAGTGAGTGGGTCAGCTTGTGATTCCACTTAAATAATCATGAAACGTTCAAGAATTAAACCACACTCGCTACCATAAAAAAAAAAAACACCCGCCACAGTCACTAGTTTCCTTCTGAAATAGTGACTATGAATAGCTTTTACACTCATTTATTCCTTCGGCTTGGCTTAATACTCAACACTGTTTCCAGATCACCTCTCAATTCGTCAGCATACAGTTCTCTCCTAAATCAATCACCCCTTTCTGCTCCATCGTTTTCGACGGCACGACATTTGTATTCTCACCCGCAGTTCTCAAAACTACAGCAAGCATATCATATGATTTATACAGGGTGTCTCAAACGAAAGTTTACATTTAAAAAATCGATAAAAAAAAGTAAGTAGTTTATTGAAAAAATTTGTATTACATATTAAAATGCACACTTTGGGAATTTATTTCTTAAAAATGATATTGTCCAAATGTAAACCGCTGCGTTCATTTAATCGAGCACTAAAATTTCCTATGACGGCTCGGCAGGTATTCTCCGTGACGGCTGCCATTTCGTGACGGATATTTTCATTTAATTGTGCCAGGGAAGTCGGTTTGTTGCCGTAAACTTTAGTCCACAGGAAAAAATCCATAGGGGTTAAATCGGGACTTTGTGGAGGCCAATTTATGTCACCTCTCTTGGAGATCAATTTGCAGGGAAAAAGTCCATCCTGAGGCTTTAATTCTTACACCAACTGGAACTATGCACGTTTAAAGCAAAAGCACGCTTCCGAATCGATAGGTCCGGGTTATCTCTTTAAATTTCTCGACCCATTTTCCAATGAGTCGAGGGCTTGGCGCATCATAAATGACGAACATGTCTGATACTGCAGAATTTTCTACGTGCTACAGTCGCTGAATTACCGTTTTTGTAAAACTCACGTACGCACAACGAACTGTCCGCTCCCGAGAAACGCTCCATAGCGACTAAATTCCCAAAAGCTAGGCTACCGATTGACATACCCCCCACGTCCCTCGGAATAGTTGCGTTCACGCAATCAGCAAATCAAATGTGAACTTTCTTTTGAGACACCCTGTACTTCTAATTTCCGAATCTTATAATCGAAGAGCCTCCAGAAAATGTCGCATAAAAAGCAGATAGATATTGTTTCATTTATACAATTTTTTTGCATGCTATCAGATGAAGTGTTTTGCAATAACCTTCATCGTTTATTCATGAAATATTGAGAATTTTGTTGTGAATGAAGTGAATCTGTTAGCTGCAGTGATTTACTATTCTGGGCTGGCCTAAATCACACCTATTAATTTACATGTGAAGCGTCCGGACCTTGTCAAACTTCAAGTTGATTTTTCTGTAAAAAAAATGCTTTTCGTACAAAATTCAAAAATTTTATGGTGGCTTTGTATGTGAACTACGCCTAAAATTTGTGTGATCACAACCCAAAATTAGACAGAAGGGTTTGTGTCGGAGCTACCCAGAAAAGTGTAAGTAGCATGTTATGGATACTCCGTTTGAATGCAATAAAAGTAAGTCTTAATGCTTCGAATTCTAGAAATGTTGGTCTAGTAGTTCTTAGTTTTTTTTTTCACAGTGTAATTTTTTGTTCACAAAATTTGTTGTATGTAGACAATGAAAGTTTATGCTTGGATAAATTCATTTAATAAACATTTTGACTCAATAAAGAGTTAGTTAATACACAACATTTGCTTTAGCTCAGAATTGGACGCTTTTCAAGTTTTAAACACATAATTATAGCTTGTGGAATATAACCTCATACGTATATATGTACTTTATCAACATGTATAAGACCAAATCAACTGAACTTGTACAAGTAAAACCACATACGTGTACGCTGTGACACATTTCAAAAGTGATTAACGTCAGCACAGGACACCGCAGTACTCCATTCAACCGCAGGAGCTGGGTAAACGGATACCAGTCGTAGTAGCAAAGCAATGAGGTAGTTTGGGGTGCGGAAAAAGAGTTCTATCTACAATGCGATGCGATGAGCTGTGATGAGTTGAGATACCCACTTACCGATAAGATGGACAGCAACGGCCGGCGGCATGACAAAAATGCCAACTAGCAAATCGGCAACCGCTAAACTCATTACGAAGCAATTGGTGACAGTCTTGAGGCGACGCGTCGTTATGACGGCCAAAATGACGAGCGTATTGCCGATAATGGTGATGACAATGAAGGTGCAAAATACCGCAATCAGGCAGATGCCCTGCCAGGAGAGGACGAGATCATAAAAGTGGGACCATTCGGCAGCCGCTGCAGATTCGTTGTAATGACTGAACGAGGTGGTTGACGACGTTGTCGACGTTTCCAGCGAATCATTGCCGTCGCTGGCACCGATTGTGGGCGTGGGCGGCAGCATCGATGTCGTCGTCGTACTTGGCGTCAGTGACAGCGTTGACGTCGCAGTCGGTAATAACGAGCGATTGATGATGCTGTTCGATTCGAGAAAATCCTCATAAACAATGGAGATATTTTCCTGTGAACCGACGACAACGGATGCGAGGGATGAGGCGGCCACGTACATCAGTGATGCTTGGCTGAGATTGTAATTGTTGCTGTTGCTGTTACTGTTGATGGTGCTGTTGTACAAAAAGTTATTACCGCTGTTGTTTCTGACAGCCATAGATGCTTTTGCTTTTGCTGTTGCTGTTGCTGCTACTTTTGTTATCCTTGTTCCTGGCGCTGCTCTTGTAATGGGAATGTTTATTGTAGTACTTTGCATAGAGTTGGCAACTTTAACAGCGATGTGATTTTCGCTTATGTCGTCGTCGGAATTTAAAACTGTAACCGATGTTGTCATGGCTTTTCATTGGTTTTGTTTTTAGGACTTATTGCTTTTTTAAAGATTTCGTTGTTTCTCAGAATCAATGTAATTATATCGTTCTATTCGAGACAGAGCTCTGTCTTTTATTCATGAGTGCATTAAGCTCTGAAAAGAGAAAAGAAAAGTTTTATGAATCGGATTAGAATCGGATCATTTATTTCTGTACTTTATTATTATATAATGCGTCTGGTTTTAATTATGTTTAAGTGTATGAATTTTAGCTGACTCACGGTAATTTTTACTTTTATAATGCGAAGAGAGAATAACAACAACAACAACAACAGTTTTTTGTTACACAGAGAAATGTTTTCGACGTAGATACACCAGTTTCTAACTCTGCTACAAAGTTCTCATCAGTCTGCTGACCGCATATTGCCAATTTTTGCTACTTAAATCATGCATCTCAGGAAATCCACGCATTATAAGAATGTTCGCATGCTATCGATAAAACTTGTGTGTGTGTGTGTGTGTGTGCGTTTGTATTTCATGTAAAGCTTAAGCATTTTTGATTTGCTGTGTGAGTGGCGATTATTTAAGTCTTTTAAGTCCAAAATAATAGAACGAAATTCATAAAATATAGTTTGTACAGAAATGCAAATGGACACCTTTCAAATCTAATTTTTTTTTTTTTTTGTCAAAACCTGTTGTTGTTAAGAATAGCGGCCATCAATAAAAATCCGCTAGAAAATGAATCCAATGTATTTTTTTTGTCAATTAAGGACAAAAAACTATTAAAACTCCCCAAACTGGCAATTTCTAAGCAGCGGTGCTGCGGGTTATTGGCGTTGTTACTAAGGGGATAATGTAAAAATAATACAAAGAAGAGTGAAATAGAGCCGAACTTGAAATAACATATTATCGTGCTTTCCAAGTGAACTAGTTTATCATTGGATACATATGAATTCATGTGATACACAGCGTGCTTTTTCGGAGAAGCATGATATATATAAGTAGCAAAAATTGGCAATGTGCGACCAGCATACCGATGAGATCTTGTAGCTGCCGTATTTTTCTATGTAACAAAAAGTGAAAAATATGTCAAAAATATTTCTCAATGTTAAAATGACATCGAGTCAGCTAAAACAATCCGTAATAAAATTTACATAATGTTTAAATTATTTAACTGGATAAATGAAAATTAATACTTTTCTACAGCCTTCTTAGAACTTTTTGATCAGACCAAATTTTAAATTAACTTATGCCTAATTCATACTACAATACTTGTAATCTCATTTAAAAATTTCATTCAGAGATGTGCATTCGCAGAGATTCGACCTTAAATATCAAGCACAACGGAAGCAAATGGTCTGCATTTCAATAAAATAAACATATTTCACATTTTATAAATAGAAAAATACGCATATTCCGAATTGAGCATATTATCCATACATTGGTACATTGGCAAAGTCAAAAAAGTGATTTTCAATATTTTCGTTTCTGTTGAAAAGGAAAAAAAAAATAAATAAAATTTTTGATCAGACCAAATTATTTAATTTAATATTAGATGTATTATTTTACAATATAAAACTGAATTAAACAATACAAAAAAATTGCTTTAAATAAATCTATGAATAAGTAAAACGAATAAACACTTTGGATTTGACTCAAGCCACCGGCTGATCCGTTGATAGAGGTCACACATAGACCAATATGATGCTTAGTGAGACCGATGATGCAGTAGGTTGTGCGAGAGGTTTTCGTTGCATTCTCTGCACATTATCTAAGATATTGTATAGCTGGGGGTGTTCTTCCATCGCTCTCCAGCTTTGGTCCAGGAGTCCTCTTTCAGTTTGCTATATAGCTTCTGTAGAGAGATTCGTACGTCTGTTCTACCATTTCATTATCTTCTATGCCTAGGTGTTTACGAATCCAGAAGATGTTCACCTTTTTTGAGGTGCTAAGAGCATTAACTAGCTTGCCATGGCTTTTATCGCATCTTGTCTTGTCTCGGTAACACTAAGTGTTTTTGACATTTTGAGCTTAAATGTATGCAGAACGTTTTGAATTACGAGCAATATTTGTGTTTTTTAGTGTGAATAGAAATAAACCGTGAACATTTTAGTGCGATCACTTTTCATAATTTACGACGTGAACTATCAAGGCAAAACTAAACTCTTTTTACGGCGATCAAGTAACATCCATCTGTGACGGTCGTCCAAAATCGGCTATTGTGCCAGAGAACATCGCTGCTGTGAGCGAACTGATAAAGTATATGTGAGATAGTGGCATTCTTGGGCATTTTTATGGCAAGGATCAATAAGATTTTGCATGATCATTTGATTATGAAGAAGATGTGTTCACGTTGGATTCCGCATATTCTTACAAAAGTTCCAAAAAGTGATCGTGTCATTTTTGCAAGGAAATGTTAAAAAACCTACGACCGCGGTGCATCAAACTCTGTGTATAAGATCTACACAGGATTATGGATCTATGTGTATGAGCCCGAAACAAAATAACAATCCATTGTTTGGGTGTTCCAAGAGGAGCCAAATCCAACAAAAATTGTTCGCGCACTTCGAAGCAAATGATTGCCTATTTCTTCGGCTATGCTCATGTGGCTACAGTGGCATTAGAGCAAGTTAAGACGGTCCATTGTGTATGGTAGACAACCATTTATTTGCCACAAGAAGAAATAAGGAGAACGAACCGCCGAAGTATAATCATTCTGTCTCAGGACAATGCGAGCTCTCACACATCGCGTCACACCAGTGAGTTTTTGAGCACTCAAAATCTCGAATTGATGCATCATCCGCCGTACAGTTATAGGTTGGCACCCAATGACTTCTTTTTGTTCCCGAACATCAAACAATAATTATGTGAGCATTGATTTTCTACGCCAGAAGAAGCGGTTAGTGCGTTCAAAACGCATGTTTTGGAGCTACCCCATTCGGAGTGGAAAAAGTGCTTCGAAAATTGGTACCCGCGCATGCAAAAGTGTATTGATCAGCACGGAGAATATTTTGAAAAACAATAAAATCCTTTTTAACTACAAATATTTGTTTTTTTTTTTATTGGTTCACCAGAAATATAAATAGTTTCTTTTCATTAGAAAAGCTAGCGACGGTGAAAAGAGGTCGATACAACCATGCTACCAAGTGTGTATTGCTTCCTGGTGATATACACAAATTCATTTGTGTAACTTCATGTTGAAAAAGTTTGTCAAGCTTATAAAAAGAAAATATCTATATCTAATTTGAAGGCTACAATCAATTTATGAAATTTGTATCCATCACCTCAATCACGCTTAGTTTATGACTTTCAGCAAATTTAAAGACATAAAACCGAGCTCGATGACTTCCTTTTACTGAATCATATTGTCGATTTGTCGACGTCTTTATTTAATGGAAACAATCTTAAAACTACTTAAAATCTATTATTAGATAGTAAATACATTATCGGCAGTTCATACTTATCTGCCTGTAAACAGTTTGTCAACTCATGTTAAACACATTCGGAAAGGTTATCTCTTCGTTTAGACAGATGATGAAATATGAAGTGATAACTTCACCATCCGTCCAGTCAGATAATGAGAAAATCTATTAAGACTGAACAGGGAGTATATTGAAATAGAAGGGGTCAGATATATCTAAGAGTGTTTTATAATGATCGTTACAAATGTATCTGTATGTACCTTGACAATTATCTGAACTTTAAGAATAACTAGACTCGTCCCATCGAACTGATCTAGCATATTCTCCTGGCTATACACTTTAAAGGGTTTTGTACGCCACTGTCACCATGTTACACAGACGCTGTAACTCCAAAATCATATAACATTTACCCGTTTAAAGAATGTTGAACAAATTATAAATTATCGTAGTCACGCAATTTGTGTATAAGTAAAACTGAAATATTTGTTGTCTTCTTGAAGTGCATACTTCAAAATTTCATTGACCAAAATTTTGCTTAATTTATAGCCTCCTAAATTAACTCGCACTTGCTTTTTGATATCGCACACTAGAAACTATGTACCTCTACACTATATTTCAAATTAAACATTTACAAAAATTATGATCGATGGAAAATTCATATCAAAATCATGATTAATAATCGTAATCAAAGCGATAATAAATTCTTAAAATGTAGCAATTGATAATAAATTTTATTAAAAACAAAAAAACTACCTACATCAACTACAGCGACGACGATAATCAAGCCACGCGATAAAATTTTAGACTTTATATAGTTGAGTATGAGAGTGATATCCAAACTCTTCATGTCAATTTATCAAACGATATGACACTAAAGTTCTCACTCGAACTATTCATAGAAGTATTTTGTCGACGTATTTTTGTGCAAATGCAAATGAATGTTTCCACTAAATCATAAAAAAATGACCAAGTCAGAAAGAAAACTGACGCGTTTAAGAGATTTATGAACTGCAAAAAGAAAATGTTTACAACAAAAATCGAAATACAAAAAAAAAATAAAAAGAGAGGAAAGATAAAATAACAAAGTACAAGTTTTCTGAGGGTTTGGGTGAACAGAAAAAGAGTCCTTTACCAACACCATAAAAATAATAACCAAAGAATGCCAACCGCAGGCTCGGCGGTCCAAAAGTACAAAGCCGCATTGTGGTCCACATTCCACAAATGTTTAAAAGTGGCTTTAACCATTTCCATTTTGTTTGAATTAACAAGAAGGAGAATATCTGAATGGGATTTGTACTCGCCATCGCGTTTATGTTCTGCATATGTGCAATGACTATGAAACACATACATACTGGTATGTACGAGTACGTGAAGTCGTGTGTCGGCCATGGGTGGTCACCAACCATTCATAGTTTATTTTAATCTTTTAAGATCGCTGCAGCATCGGCTGCATATATTTGCTTTTTGCATGGAAGTAGCGCTTTTCATTTGTTTTAAAGTTTTATTTTTTGTTCATTTGCTCATGTAGCCACATACAATATCGTAAAATACAATATATGTTTAAGTTTGTGTAACTTAGGTGACCATCTATCCGTAAAGTTTTCGAACAGTTACTAATTGGACAATTGTTTTACCCGCTACCCAAGAAGAAATAATGAATAGCAAAGGAACAAGAGTAAAATAATTGACAGGCCGAAATAGGTGGTTCAGACTCCAGAAAGTACGATTGTACTCAAAATCTAAGAGATGGCTCACAGCTTTATTTTACAAGATTGTTTCTGATACATAACATATACCATTAAACTACTGTAAGTATAAATATTCTCTATATATACATTATCCAAACTGATTTTGAGTCGAATGACATTTCAAATACCATGTCGCATTTAAAAGGTCTCAGCTATTATCGTGGAAGCACTCAATTGAACCTCTATCAATGAGGTTCTGGAAACATCCAAATTGCGTTTAGCAATGATGTAAAACATAAAAACGTGACCATGTTGCGGTTCACCAATGCCAAACTATAGTTCCAAGTTGCGTTCGAGGCTAATTTCGCCACCCACCTGCTTTATCTGTCTGTCAAATACAAACTTAATGATGTAGATTGTGCAAAATTCGACTAGTGAGAATTGTTCAAGGAATCCACTCTGTCTTGTGAAGATATATGTGAGCAGTGGAGACGTATCTTCCACTTCAAGCATGCGGCAGTCAAGAAGTATATAGGTTACACCAATCCTTCGAAGAACTACTGCAGTCGGGAGCAACGCGGAAGAAACAAAAATATTCGAAACACCTTTTCAAACGCAAAAAAAAGTAGCAGGAGTGGTGTGTGCTTGAGGATGCTGAAGTGTTATCCGATAAATTATATTAAAAAATTATATTAAACTCGAAAATTATATTAAAATCTGAAGCGTCTAACCGATGATTTTAAGCACGAAGGTTCTTTCTGCAAAGGCAAACATTGAAGATGTTTATTATTACTGGCAGCTGAGTTATTCAAGACTGGTGGCAAAGAGAGGATACGGCATTTGCACCAACTCTTATGCAAAATATGGTCAGACGAATGTATGCCCAACGATTGGAAACTCAGTGTTCTTTGTCCTACCTTCTAGAAAGGAGAACCCGGTGTCTGCGCGAACTACCATGGGTTAAGTCTCCCTTCAATTGGATATAAAATTCTGTCCCGCGTACTGTGTAAATGGATGGAGCCATATTAGGATGCACTGAAATAACAATATAACTGTTCAGACCAAACATGTTGACTCTGCAGCATAGCTGCACCGTTTCTACATGGCGAAAAGAAACGAAGTTTCAAAAGAATATCAGAGCAAAGTTTATTCATCTTTACATGATGACGGTATCACACACACACACAAAGTATCGTCAGATAGGGAAATAACCTCTAAGTTACCTTTAATACTAAGAGAGGTTGATGCTTTATCGTGCGACGTTTTCAATCTATTAATGGAGAGAAAGATGGTTTGTAAAATTTTTTTACTTATAGAGTTAGCATCGAGTTTAGAATCAGTATGAACCACGAGCTGTTTTACTGTATAATGAAGTTGACGTTATCTAGCGCAACAAATTTCAGCGGCTGCACTGGCCTGATCATCTTATGCGGATAAACCTCGAAGCTTCTGCACTGAACATTAATGAGGGGAACCAAAACTTATAGCACAAAGTACGAAAGAGCGACAGAGCTTGTTTTAGAATGATCAAATCTGGAAAGACCTTCGCATACTTGGCATAAACAACAACTGGACTGTAGTCGTAGCAGCTGGTGCGCCTTTCTACGTTTGGCCATGACCGATATACGGTTGTAATGCCGCATAAATAAGTAAGTAAGTTAATTACTTGAAATATTCTAAATTCCCAGTCATGAGACGACCATTCATTCCTTTTCATTTGAATTAGAATATTTCATTTGTATATTTATGGAGTCTCTGATAATATGAAACAATAGAATTTGAATGATAAATTATTCTGATATTTGCCCTGAAAATGTGTGGGCACCTTATTTTCAGCTGCAGACACACAATATTTCATTGCATTTTATATACTGGCTCCATTGCACTTTAATGTTTCCACTTTTTCGCCGATATATACGCGCAACTATTTTCCATGCCATTCCAAACTGGATTTATGAGTTTCGGTTTATGAAACAAAAGTTTTATTTCCCGGTTGATGACTTGAGTTGATCCGTTGAGTTATTACCAAATTTTTTCTTTGTTTCAACATTCGAGTAAACATTGTGGATACGGTTTAACATATTCATAAATTCACTTTTTATTCCGTTTTTAAGGAAAAATATAATAATAAAAAATTACTTCAAAGGATAATCTCATATAAGCATTATTCTCAATATGTCTTAGTGCACTGCTTACTGCGTTATATATACATAATCTCTTTAGAATACGTCAATTTAAACTCAAACAATTTCGACTCCTTCAGTTTGGATTATTTGGAAATGTGAAAGCAAATATTTGATATCTTCTTCTTTTTGCGCAGAGCAAACGCGAAAAGAATTTCGTCATAAGTAAAATTTTCACTGTCAACTCAAGCTTCATGATTTTCAAATTAAGTCAACTCGAAGTTAACTTGACGAAGATTTGAAAGCATTCGCGGCAAATGCAGCTAACAAGAATTACAAGAATGAATTTTGATTAACTTCATAAAAAAATGAAATTTAAGAATGGAAAAAAACACAAAAAATCGTCGAAATTCTTGGCATGTAAGTTTATTAAAAATTTTATGAGTACACTTGACGAAATTACCAGCATAAAATTATATTGCAGTCTATTGAGTGCTTCATGCTTAAATGCCACAAAATAAGTAAAATGAAACGCAGCAGGAGGCATTCGGAGCAGAGACAGTAAATGCTGAGTTCTGACTACTGAGTGTTGAAAGCAAGTCAATATTACGTTATATTGTACTACGTAACGTCCCGCTCTAGGATATGTGGCGCTAGTTTTTGCATCAGTGTTGGTCTGCTTACTTTGCTGTCATCTACTGACACCGGCTCCACAGTCGAGAGCGGAATTTGAGCCATGTTGAATTGGTTTTTCAATTTGGTAAAACTTTTCTTTCTTTTAGTACACTTCACAGATACTGTGCAGTGCGGTGTTATTAGTTTCTCAAAACAATTTGAGACAGATTTATGAGAAGACGTCGAAGGGCCATAAGGTGTTCATATAAATACTATGAATGAATTCGAAAAGACAAATTGATTTGACACAATGTCTGTCTATCCGTCCGTCTATATTTGAAGCATACAAATTTTGTTAACTATCCTTCTTTATATACAACACATACAAATGCAACACCTTACCCAAAAAATTCAAATTTTATGTGCAGATCGAAAAAATGAAAAGTACATTCGATGGCAAATTTTATTCTATAGATTTTGGTCTATTGAATTCGATAATAGCCCAAACATATTTTTTTAATGGGTACGATATCGATGTATGAATGCTTTAATTTTTTCCAAGAAAGTAGGTCTACTATTTTAGCAATATCTTAATCTGACTGTGTGCAAATTAATTCGGTCCGTTTTCAAAAGATGGTTCTGCATCGCTGTGTACAGCCGAAAAATTCGAAGACAAAGAATTGGAGGCATTACTCGATTAACATTCGAGTAAAACGCAAGAAGAACTTGCAGAATCATTGGGAGTGACTTAACAAACAGTTTCTGTACGATGGAAATCCATGGAATTGATTCAAAACCAAGGCAATTGTTTGCCTTACGAACTGAAATCGAGAGACACCTGAGAGGTGGAATAAACTAATAACCAACGATGGAAAGTATTTACTTTGGTTAATCTTTTCATTCATTTTGTTCTGAAATAAATGTATTTTTGATCACATAAACAAAAAATCATAGGAACAAAATCTATGAATAGGATTCAATGTTGCAATTTCTCAATAAATTCCTACCTAATTGAAGAATTATTTTTGATCTGCTATGGTTGTAACTTCTAGTAGAATCATTGCTTATCTTATTCTTTGGCTCAAGGCGCGATGCTGTTCCTTCACCATATTATTTCCGATATAGTGTGTCTACCAACGCCACAGAATGGCTTTGGCTCTGGTCCTATCATTGGCGTTGGCGCACCTTTTCTTTAAAGATTATCAACTTTGTTATTTCCACAAACGTTATTATGTCCCGGCACTCACAGCAGATAGGCTCTGTTGCTTTTTCCGAGTTCGTCTAATAAGTTTAACGCTTCGCGCACTAGCTCTGACTCGACGGAGATCGAGTTGAGTGCTTTCAACACCACTTGGCTGTCCGATAGAATCGTAATATCAAAGTTGTGGTAGCTTCTACCTAGATTAAAATATATGCATCTAATTATTGCACACACCTGAAAGATACTGGTGCATTTGCCCATTGATTCTGGCGTCACCAAGTGTCATTGCCCGTCAGTGGATTTAAAACATATAATCTTTCCGACGTGTAGGACTATTTAATGGTAAAACTCCTATCAAAAATATTCTATTTTGTCATTTCGTCTCTTGGCGTGTACGTAAAGGATGGCTCCTTCGGAGGTAGCTTTGGTTCCAACAACAAGTAGTCTCAGGAGTGTTGTTTGTTTTACAAACGATTTCTAGATGCAGAGGTATTAGATCTAGAATTGCTTCCAACGCTGCGCATTGGTTAATATCATTGGTGGATTCAGGGGGCCTATTTTCCAGGGGAGGTCTATTTTCGAGTTCAGCAGATACCCTGTAACTTGTTTAGGGCTCTATTTATAGAACTATTAGAACTAATTAAAAAGAAAAACAAAAAAAAGTTCTTACAAAATATGAAAAATGGGAGGAAGGATTGCATGGAGCTAGCTTTTAAAGTGTGTCTACCACTATGGACTGGTTTTGTATGAATTGACATATTTAGTATTTCTAGCTTAATTAAGAACTAAAGCAAAAATATTGCATACAAAAACTTCAAAAAGGAGTGCAAGTTTGCTACCTCTTATAGTAACTCGAACTGAACCTATGAGGTATATTTTATTGGAACTTATGTAGGATAGAGCAAATTCGTCTTTTATAGCATAATTACCAACCAAAACAAAAAATCTCCTTACAAATCTGAAAAATGGGAAGCAAGTTTTTGTGGGGGCTACCCCATTAAGTGGGGTTGGTATGTTCATTTCATACTAGTTGTCTAAAGAGGGAAAAAAACTCACAGAAATTTTATTGTTCAAACTGTCGGTCTTTTTTTCTCAAAGAAGTACGAAAAATTGGTCCAGATTAGAGTACAGTTTAATCATTACGTACAAATTGACTAAAAAGAGGTTCCTTATGTTTTCTTTTTTTTCTTTACATTGTCTTACTATAAACCATTCAAAATTGTCTTATTTTCCCCTCTCTAAGAAAGAGAGTATCAAGTCAGTAGTCAGTTTAAGAAAATCGATTTTCTAAGGAGCTCAAGTGAAGGGTGTAAAATCTTTTGTACACATTTTTCTTTTAACGAAATGAACGTTTTCTTCTCGTTTAATTTACGATTTCATATTCAAAGTTTGACTGTTTGCCATGTTTGTTTTTCTATAATTTTTTTTATTTTATGGATGGACTTTTCTGTTCATTTCTGACTGCAATAGAGCCAAGAAACTAAAGCTCATAGCTGGGCAATCCAGATTGTTTACAACAAATATCCTTTTTACAAATTTGAGTAATAAAGAAGGGGAAAAAACATTTAATATCTCAAGTAACAATTTTTAAAACAATTGCATTTGCGTCATTTCGCTTAAAGTCAGAATCATTTTCTAGATACAAGTATAAATGACCAATCATCGACTGTATTGTAGTTAGTCCAACGGAAATCAAAATGAAAATGCTTTTAGTTTGAAAGGCAATTGAAGGACTTTACTTTATATTAAGCAGTTTTGTTAAATGGGTTTTTGTGCAGGGTTGTGTAAAATAGGAAAAAGTCAATCGAGTAAAGTCTATTGACAAAAATTGTGCCAGTTCAGATTAGAATTACAAATTATAGCAGAACTTTAAGCAACAACAGCATTATTAAAGTATTAAATACTTGTTTAGTTCTCCGAAAATACCAGAGTCTTGGGGCGGAATAGTGAAGCAAAGAGCGGCGGAGTGGACAGGTTTCGCCAGTGCACACAAAAGCTTCAACTTCTCTAAAAATCCTAGAGCAAAAATCATAAGAGGGGATAAATACTTTTTTAGAAATACTTCTTTTCAAAAAATCAAGAAAAAATATTAACTTTTTTGAACCGAAACTTTAATATTCTTCGCACGAATTTTCAAATTTTGTACTAGCATCTATAAAGAAAGAAAGAAATATTTGTAAATCTTAAAAACATAAACGTGGTTGATAATTTTGTAAATGGGCTACATCTAAATTTAAGCAGTACACGCCCCTTAATATTTAGGTGAAGTGTTCGCCCAAAAGAAGACTCCATATAAAATTTGATGTTGATATTGAATGAAATTAATAAATGGTCACACAAAATAACGAAAGTGGGTTGTGGATTTACATATATGCGGGTTACCCCAAAAATGGACGGGCATATCAATATGGATACTGTGTGTGTTTAAGACAAAAATAGCTTCTGCACAGGAATTCAACCAGTTATCTCAACAGTATATACAAAAACTATAATATATAAGTTTGTAGAGGCGTACCCATTAAAATGGGCGGGACACGCCCCTTGATAATTACGTGAAGCGTCTGTCCATAGAAAATGGAAAAGATTTGCTTGGAACATATCAAACGTGGGTTTGTATGGGGGCTGTATCTAAAAATAGAGACCACGCCTATTTATGTGTGTATATGTGAAACGTTCATCCATAAGAAGAGACTATATACATTTTTGTAAAATGTAAAAATCTAAGGTAGGGCACGCCATCAACATACAGTGGTGAAGCTTTTTTCCATAAGAAATTAAATTTAAATTAAATTAAATTAATAAATAACAAAAAATTTTAAGAAAATTAAATAGAAAAAAATATCAACAAATATCGCCCACCCTTATTGTGGGCGTGGGATCCGATCTTGAATATAACGAGCGCAAATCGCACGCATCTAAAAATCCAAGTTTGGATGTTCGATCTTTTGTACATTTCCGAGATCTCATTGTTCAAACATAAGAAGGACCCACGGACGGATAGACGTACATGGCAAGCTAGACTGGTCTTTCGTTGTTCATCAAGAACATATATATATATACTTTATGGGGTCTGAGTTGCCTCCTTTCGCCTGTTACATAGATTTGCACAAACTTATATTATCCTTGGTCTCCAGGGCAGGATATAATTATTGAGTTATATTTAAAATTTTATTTTAGGGGAAAAAAGTCAAATAATGTTGTCGTCCGTACGTTCGTCTGAGCCTCTTTGTACTTGTACACTTCATTCTCAAGAACTAAAGACCACAAATTTTATTTCTCTATTAGTTAAGCAAAAATAACTCGTTAACTTACTCAAAAATTGACCAACGAACACTGCAGAAGCTGTCGAGAGGAGCAGAAAATGGGGACTCTCAATTACCAGCTCTGTCCCTGTTCGATTTGCTACCAATTACTCTAGAAGGCATTAGCGATGCAATTCACCCACTTCTTATTAGGTTCTGACGAGGAAGTGAATCAAAGCGGAATAGAGGAAGGACCACCAAGAATATAACATAATATATCATACCAAATAATTTTATGATTTCTTACATGAGAATTTCATATATACTTTCGTACTTTCGTTGATCTCATCTAAACTCTTCATATATTTCAGTTTGGAACCTTCATGAATTCTAAAGGTAATGGCAGTGCATTAAAATACCAAAGTAAATCTTCTCATTTTTATAAAGTGGAGTGCGGACAATGCTAGCGGTCAAAAATTGATCATTGAGTCATCGAACACATTTTGCACTAATGTTGAATATAAAACAGATCGAATCTGTACAACTTCACTGTGAGTGTATAGCAATATCTGATCTTACAATATACCCCAGGCATGAATTGGTCAACCAAAAGGTTTTCCATTACTTTAATTATAGCGCCAACCGAATTTAATGTAGTGTTTTATGTTGGAAATTATACTTTTACATGAATTCATTTGGCTTCGATTAAAAGTTTAATGATTGATATATTTATAACGATGATTGAACTGATTTTCCTCAACAGGAAACTTAAATAAATCAAATTTTTTTATCAGTTTCAAGAATATCATTAATGGCATTTATTGAGTTCAAGCAAATATAGTAAATATATTAATATAGACAACTGTACAACAAAAGAGAAAGCCTTGGCACAAATAATTTTTATAAATTCTACTTAAAGAGTGAAAAACATTTAAGGGCAATTATTTTTAGCTATTAAATATATTTAAAAGAAAATTTTATATTTTAAATTAAAAAAACACTTCAATGAAATTCTCGAAAATTTAACTTTGTCTCTGTGCTCTTTTCATTTCTGCAAAGCGTTGAAAATCATTTTGCATGCCGAAATGAAAAGTATCTGCAAGTAGCACAGTCAGACAGAAATGAAAAGTTCTTCTTTTTTAAAATATTATTTAGAAATATGCTTATAGTGTATTTCTGCGACTTACACGGGTTAGTTCCCTTTTCGTAGCGGCTGTCTTAGTTTTTACTTACTTACAATATTTTATAGCTTTCAGTTTGCTTTCACTCTTAGTCAACACGTCCTTCACAGCTCTTATCTTTCTGTGCCTTTGGCAACTTGACAATTCCACTTGAATTCGTTTAGAATTTCTGAGTTTTATTATCCTTCGAGTTAAAAGCACAGCAACAAGATAGGACAGATGGAGGGCTAAATGGACAAACAGACAGACAGGCGGACAGCCAGTGAAATGATTGGACGGATAAACAGACAGACATACGGCTGCACTCAATTGAGATTTGGTAAATGTTTAACTTCGCTTTGTCCTGCAAATTTGAAAGGAAGTAAAAGTTTGGTTTGTTCGAATGATTATTTTTCATTTATGAACATTTCTCGTAAATGTTACAATGTCGTAAGTTTACTCAAAAGTTGAACAATTAAACTGTTTGTATTTGAAATTTAATCCCTGTTTCGTTAGTTTAATTTTTTTTAAGTTAATTTAATAGATTATGAGTTTATCACTTTTAAGTATTAGTATTAAGCTATGTTCAGACGGTCGAAAGTACTCAGCGAAAATTGTTAAACTTGCTCTTATGACTCGAAAATCGTAGGAATAGATTTGTTTTCGATTTTACTTAAAACAAACAATTTAATAACTTTTTGTGAATTATATTGAATCGAAAATTATTTGAAACGATATTGCTCGATGTTACTTGTATGGTCAAGTTTTCCTCAATTCGTTTACATTTCCGTTGCACACTTGGATAAATGTTACAACCTAGTTACTAACAATGTTACAACCTAACAATTTGTAAAATCGCAGAAAACAATGAGAATATAAATATATGATGATGATTAGGGATATTATCATAAATATATAACTATTATACATGGTCTATATGGTTTATTAAAATCATTGGCGGATCCAGTATTTTTGTATTGAACAAAAATACTTTTTTGGTGGACGGCCTCTCTCGTTCCGACTGTCGAGCATGGCCTTTTATTTTAGAGGAAACATCAAGTGAGCCAGTTATCAAAAAATAGTTTGAAATTCTTATTTTGTGGAAGCTAAATAAAGGTCAATGCCTGAAGACATCTCTAGTCCGAACGAATCACAAACCGAGCTATTGAAAGCGTACTGTTGTGATTATTATGCCATTCGCCCTACTCGTATTTTCACTCCATCCAATTACGGTCAAAATCCAATAAAATATTTGATTACCCTTAAATCATCCTTAAACTACATTCCATCGTTTAGTTTTGGAACAGATTATTATACAAAGTTTGGAATGCTCAACCAATTTATCCGTAGACTTTTTAATTCGATTTTTTGGGATGTTCTTTACTACCTGTGGCTGGAATGTCACCGTAAAAAGCTCGTTTCATTGAAGTTATAATTTTTGTGGAGAGAAAATAATCGCACGGTGACAGATCAGGTGAATATGGAGGGTGTTCGATGAAACAAATCTATATATTGACTATACGAGCGATTTTTTGATAATCGTTTAACTGATGTGGAACAAAACGTGCACACACTTTTCTTTTACCCAAATCTTCAGTTAATATTATGTTGATTGTGCCGTAAGATGAATTTAATTCTTCTGCCAGCATTCTCATAGTGAAATTTTCATCGATAGCGATTATTTTACTTAATTCTTCCTCTAACTCAGCACGATTAAATGCTTCGGATCGTCCAGGTCTTGGATCATCATTTAAATCATCACGACTCCTTTTTAATCGTGTAAAGCTTTCACTTGTTACTTCACTTATCACTATAGCGCTTGTTCCGCGCTCTCACTTGCACGAACGGCGCCAAAGGTACGTGACAAATGGGCATGGCTCTTTCGTATGTGGCGGCGTTCATCGATTTAATATATTTCATCGTCAAAAATATATTTCACTGAAAGAACGTTATAATCAATACTCAGGTGTGAAAAGTTTAATTATATTCAATGGGTTTTTCTTTTTTTTACTTTGATATTTGACTTTGTTTCATTATTCCCGCCTTTTGCTTCATTAGTCAACAAAGTAAAAAATACAATATCTAAATAGGTACATAATTCATATGCGAAGGCTGAAAGAACTCACTGTTTGAGTGATTTATTGCGTAAAAACCAATTAATTTACGTACAGGCTTTCGCTCTAATTCTTCGAAAGCTACTGCGATAAATGATAAAAAAATGGGTACTTAAATAAATTAGCATGTGGCTTCATTTAGTTTATATTCTAAAAATAATAACTAGAAAACTTTGACTTCAAGTGAAAAAAAAAAAACTAAACAAATAACTTAATTCAAAAAAACAAAAATAAATTTACAAATTTTCACTCACATTTTCACATTTTCAGTGAACACACATTTAAAACACACAAATAAAAGCAATTTCCCACAATAAACATTAAATTTATCTTCAGCTTTTTCTACTTTTTGGCAATGTATTGAATTTTTATTGGAATTTCCATGAAAACACACTTGAAACACTTTTCATTTTCAAATTGGTAATTACAAATGGAAGGATGGAGGCCGCTTTTATTTCTTCATTTTCACGTAATTTTCTATTTTATGCGGAAAATTCAAATTTGAATCAAATAGCGGCCAAAGTTAATTACAAATTTAAATAAAACATTAATTGACAATCAAATGCGTTAACAAGCCGCGACCAATGGAGATGTAGGCAATGTTGACGATAAGTTCGAAGGCGTTAAACCGAAAAACCGCAGAATTTTTACAACTCGAACCACGCGAACAAATCAAAATACACAAATGGTCAAAAGACCACGTCGGACACGGCACGAAAATGGTAGGCCAATAAACGTCGTGTAACGTAATGAAAAGTCGCCCACGCAACTGATTCTGTTGAGCAAAGGAATGTTGTCCGGCCGGATGGAGAATGAAGTATCCGAACGGATGAAACCACTTCACGACGCAAAGAAAAACGCAAAAAGTATTTGACGACACGGTGCGAGTAGATTTCAACCGAAACCAAAACGAATTGAATTGAACTGACAGACTGAATTGAAATGAAATGAAATGCGTCTGCACTGCATACTAAACTCAACTCAACTCAACTCGTATTCGAAATTCGAAGAGAAGGCGCAGCTGTCTCGGTTGATATTCAAAATCGCAGCGCACCGTGCTGGTTGTTGTTGTTGTTGCTGTTGACAATAATTTGACATTAAGTATTATTTATTCAGCATTTAAACTTTGCGGTAAGAAGTTATCGGAGGGATTCATTTATTTGACTGATAAGAAGTCGATGCGATAAACAAATTAAAACTGATTGCATGATAGACAAGGTGGCGTTGGGAGAGCGATAAACTTATATATACAAATATATCTACATATATACATACAATACTTCAGTAATCATGAAAAAACCACACAAATGTGGTCGACAAAGCTCAAATGTGTATAGACTTACCTTAAGTATATATAGACATCATTATTGTATTTGTTTATCAAATTGTAGTGATAGTTTATACAGGGTGTCTCAAGCGGGGGGTATGTCAATCGGTAGCCTAGCTTTTGGGAATTTAGTCGCTACTTAGCAACTAAACACTTAGCAACACACACGTCCAACAGAGATCTACCACGAGTTCATGAAATTCTTCCTGGCAAATTGATCTCCAGGAGAGGTGACATAAATTGGCCTCCACGAAGTCCCGATTTTACCCCTATGCACTGTTTCCTGTGAGGTTACGTCAAATCTAAAGTTTACGGCAACAAATTAAAAGGAAATATCCGTCACGAAATGGGAGCCATTACCTGCCGAGCCGTCATAGGGATATTTAGTGCTTGATTAAATGAATGCCGTGAACGCAACGGTTTACATTTGGACAATATCATTTTTAAGAAATAAATTCCCAAAGTGTGTATTTTAATATTTAATAACAATTTTTTCAATAAACTACTTACATTTTCTTATCGATTTATTAAATGTGAACTTTCTTTTGAGACACCCTGTACTATCACACGTATATCTAACGTATACAAGTATTTAAATTTCGCAAAGGAAGCACAATCAACATTTCAAAACATTTTCTGGCATGCGACAAGATACTCAGTTCACTGACAGAACACCAATATATAGGGGGGGGGGGGTGTAAGTCTATCAACAGTTCGGTTAATTCATCAGAAAAAAAAAGAAAAATGCATTTCACAAACCTATGATCTATCGATACGGTCTTCTATCGAATTCAATTTCCGTTTAATCGAATTCATCGAATTTTCAATTTCCGTGGTCAGAAGTTCAAAACTTGTTCCGATTTTTGGAATGGAAATTTCGACTTTTTTCGAACCATCGATTTGATTTTCAGTATTTTCACAAACCTTTTTAAGCTTAGTGTAGACATCATGCAATTTTTGACACAAGGCGGCGCCATCTATTGACAGTTAGAGAATGCAGCTAGCATATTTTATCAATGTTTTACAATTTTTCTTGCACGATGCTCTCGACCACAATCAGCATTTTTTTTCGGCATTATTTAATATATATTAACAATGTAAATAACACAAAACATACTTAAAAGTGCGCGATATTTACTACAATTCAACCCTATACCACGCTCGACTTGCTCTCACATAAATAGATGCGCCGAGAACAGCGCGCATGTACAGGACAGAAAATAATATACTATAGATTTCAACGTTGTCTCTCTCTTCCTTCCTTTCTCTCTCTCTCTCTCTCTTTCGCATACGAACCCGTATATGACGATAGAGTAGTGCGGACGCAAGAACCATAGCACAAAGAGGACACGAAGGATAGGGAAACTATGTAGAAACGCGTTTTATCTCTTTCTCTCGCAGAGCTGCTCTTAAATACATTTATAGTTGTCTCTTTTTCATTACACTTTTTCGTTTCATAAAATCCAATTCACACCGTCCCAAAAGAAGTTTCACTTCAAAAATAAAAATGTCTTTAGTTTTTATACCCAGCACCTATACGGTTAAAGGGTATATTAATTTTGTGCAATAGAACTGCAAACACTATAAAGTGTATACAATTATATTATTGATCAGCAACGGAAGACGAGTCGATATTTACGTGTCCGCCCTACCTTCTACTTGAACAAACTGATCACGGAGACTATACGAATTCAAGATTGAATATTTAGACTTTCTTTTACCCTCTTCAGACAACTACATTAACGAGTAGCTCCCATACAAAAGTGGCTCTCATTTTTTAGTTTTTGTAAGTAATTTTGTTTTTTTTTTGTTCGTAGTTCTTAATTAATCTCCTAAGTAATATGCCAAATTTAGAGTACCACCTGAAGAGTTACTCCTCCATTTTCAAGTTTTGTAAGAAGTTTTGTTGTTTTTTTGTTCTTAATTAAAGTAAAAATGCCAAATTTGGCAATGCTTACAAAATATTCCATACATGGCCAGATTTTTTAAACAGTTCATTTCTGAGATGTTTAATAGCCCATTTACATTCAACACATTCTGTCGCCATTCTGAGCTGAATGTTACAGATTCTCCATACAGATTTAACTTAAGGATGAGATTCATTCAACTGTAATGAATTCGGTAGAAAGTCATTCAGTCTGAAAACTTGAATGTTATCAGTTCGAATAAATGATATTTGGGCATCTATGAGGAGTTCTAGCAAATTTTTATAAAATAAATAACAAAAAAATATAGATCTACATTACGAACTGTACCCGAGCAACACCGGAACTACATGCCAAGACATACAATATATATATAAATTATACATCATTTAAATATACTCTTCATCGAAAGTCTTGATGACGTAGTTCTCGTAAAATTGCTAATTGGTTAATCACATAAAAAGATGAAATATGACGAATTCCAGACCTTTTAAGTTTTTCATTTATAATAAATATTTTCAACGAAAGTGATAATCCGAACTATAAAATTAAAAATGAGTTTGGCCAAAGAGATAAAAATAATTTTCAGACAATATATTACGATCTGCTTTATTTGTGACATTGGTAAGAAGATAAAAACAAGCAAAATATGAACAAAGTCTTAAGTTAACTTAAGCAATGCAAATAGGCATATCCATAGCTTCTTTTATTTACGCTTAACACTTTTGCTCCAAGATAAGAACTCAAAATGTGCAATGCAAAATATAAAATATGAGCTCATATAGTGGGGCACTGAAAAAATTTCTAGAAAAAATAAGAAAAACTAAAAGTTTTCGCTGCAAATGATTTAATTTATTTTCAAGATATTCTCCATGACTTGCATTTTTCCCCTCTGAAGATGGTATTTTTTATTACTACAATATGCTTTTGAACGTGTCAACCATTTCATCTGGCGATGTAATTCTTTGAAGACTCTATATGTGAGAGCTGGCTTTGTCATTTTGGGTTATTTTTAATCCATTCACTTAAAATTTCTAGCGAACAAATGGTTTTATACCACTCAGTGTTAACCGTCTTTCGAATCTATAATGTTATATCGGATATATCCAAAACTTGCCACCTGTCATGATGTGATTTAACTTTCTGAAAGAAGCTTTCTGGTTTTTTTTCAACATTAATTTGCACCACTTCACATGATCCTTTCTTTGCTTATCGTTTAAAATATGTGGAATCCAATATGCACATACTAGCTTTCTCTTATCTAAGTGTTCATGCAATATTGTACGGGGGACTAACAAAAATCTGCTGTGTTGCTGGTATTTTATTTCTTTTTAAAAAATCTTAAAATGGTAAACATTTTCAATGAATGTCAGAGTAAATATTTTTCGTCAGAGGGCGACCATCAAAAAGTGTCCATAATCTTCGAACGACAATTTGATACAAAATTTGAGAAACTGATAACAAATGCCTCTGGTACAAAAGAAATTCGCCCTGAATCATATTCTCCGACGCTAGCGCCTTGTTACTCTGCTTCATTCCAAAATTTAAAAATCAATAAGTATAAATGTAGCAGTCTTATGTTGACGACTACGAAAACCCTTCACTCTTGCTAATGTAGACCTATACAGCAGGTTCAAGGTCATTTTACATTGGGAAATATTGTTTTACATATAGGTATATATTGTATCCTCAATGCGAAAAAAGTATTAATGACCAGTTTTTTTTGTTTATACAGAAAAATGATCGGGCTCCAATATACGTGTTTCAGAGTATGCCAAAACCCACTATCAGCCCGATTGGATGTACTTAGCTAATGATTGCTTTTTATACCTAGCTTAATTGAAAATCGCCTTGTGTATCCCACGAATTTCTGTTATCCAATGATAACGAAATGAATGAAGACTTTATACTTTCCAAGCATGTTATTTTGCATTCTGGCAAGTACGGCTCTCTTTCATTCTTCTGTGTTTTGTTATTGCATTGACCCCTTCTAAACTGCACCATTTCCTATTAACGAAATCTATTAATCGAAATAGTGCAAATGTAAAATGATCTTGAGCCAGCTAAACTTCATATATACCTACATTATACCTACATTATCCACAAAATGCATGTGAGCAAGTAAAATTTAAATGCCCAAGTTTGAAGTTTTCAACTCTTAAAGTTTCTGTGATCTGTTGTCTCATACATCCAGACAGACGAATGGACGGACGGACGAACATTGCTAAATCGACTCAGTTTTCGATGCTAATCAAGAATATACGAGTATATCATTTTTTCTACTTCTGATAGTTACATACATTCGCACAAACTTATTATACCCTTGTTCCTTTATCCTATTTTGACATGCAGAACTACAGTCTAAGAAAACGTATTGAAATGTAGCGAAGATAAAAGTAATGAAGATTAACAACGAAACATTAATTATATTTTTTTGTGTGCTAAGCAAACTCAGCGGAGTTTTGTTATACGCATCGTAAGTGTGGTTAACTAAGCCTCAATCCAACGGTATATCACATGATCGTCTTGTCTTATTAGTTTCTGAAACAACAGCTGTTATTGGACAACCTTATACAGATTCATTTTTAAGTGATTGAAAAGAACACAAATACTTAGTGCTCGTACATCCAAACGTTGTGCATACTTTTATGCTAAAAAATGCTGAACTTTGCGATGAAAACGCAAGGCTTGAGTTGGCTACATTAGTTATGCCAGTTCAGGAAACTTTTTTAGTGCCCCATGTAGTGTATGATAGTAAGTATATTATTATGTAGGCGCATTTCTGCGTCGTAAAATCTTTTACACACCCGATTATTTGCAATTAAATTAGTTGGGGGAGCAGCAATTAGATGGCTTAATTGAGTGCGCATACGACGACGACGACAAATAATAATAATAACAATAAAAAAAGACATCGATAACAAGTCAACTGTTCACCGATAAGAATACTTTCGCTAATGAGTTAACCGCATCATGCAAAATGGATAATTAACCAAGGGAACAAATAGAACATATGGAACATATGCCTGGTTAATTAGTTACTTGAACTTGAATTCATTTATTATAGAAATCGATACTGCTCATGTATGTGGCTTCTGTTTCTATTTTGGTTACTTTTCAAGTTAAATTTAATACAGTTAAATGGAATTATAAATAAAATAGAAATTCCGAATACTATTTTTATATTTTCTGGTAAAATTTTGGTATTCAATATTAATTCAAAATGTTGTATGGTTTTATTTCCTTAAAGGCGAAAAACCTCAACGGAAACGAAGCTACTAGAGTCTATAACTTCACATATAAAGGGTGTTATAATATTTACGCAAGAATTAATTTTGATAGAAAACACAGGTTTTTAATAAAGGCCTATACAGGAATTAGGTAACGTGATAGTTTGCCTTGGAAGATATATATTAGAGTTTCTTTTTATTGTATTTCGTCAGCTACCAATGGGATTTGTAAGTCTCTGTGAATGGTTTTGTTACAAACCATGTCTCGTTTATTAAATATATAAATAAATGATTTTGATTAAAAACCTCGCAATATTTCATTGTTCAATTTGCTGGCTATTGCCCACTACTCTATTTGATGTCTAAGCTGGCTTGAGAATCGCTTTTTACAATAGAAAACCAGAAGACCTATCCGCCTGGAACACAACAGCATTTGGAAGATATTGACACATTCGAAGTTTCATTTCAATTTTTAAGATATCCAGCTGTAACCTAGACTTTTTTATTGCAGTCAAATAGAGTATTTTAGGGTAGCACCCATACAAACCACCGCACTGTAGTCGCTCCCATACGACAAAAATCAAAAAACCGAAATCGAAATTTTACCATTTGAATCATGTTGATCCTCGCATAGATAAATTTGCTTTTTGAAGAGTAAACCTCATCTTTCAACACAAACAACGTATTTAAAATAAACGCCAATAACTTTGAGGTAATGTGGATATCGTTCGTAAAGGTATAAAGCTTAATTTAAACCAACCAACTATTTGTACATTGCTGTGTGTCGTTCAATAATCTAAAATAACCAAATGGTCTTTTGTGAGTGTTTTTCGTTTCCGATTTCTAACTTCTCTTAAGCTTTTAGTTGTGTTCCGCACCAATTCCCAGGTTCATATTTGTTTTGATCATAGATGCATATCTTAAGATTAAAATAAAGCCTGAATTATCTGCCCTCAGCCGCCCTTTCGTAACCATGTGTTGATCGGAGTGCAACATGTATTTGTGTCTGTTTTTTGTGTTTTTCGTGGTAAGTGCTCTTTTATATGTTTGTTATTGTTTATTTGTGTTTTAAATGTCAAATATGTATTTTTTCTTTATAATTAACGTTACTTTTGGTTCATTTAAATTGGCATAGGCTTTTCTTTTCAATGTACCATCCCGCACACGTTTTTGTTTCAAGCGTGGTGCTCTAAAAAGGGCACAAATGCTGAAAAAGCTCGATTACTTGTTCAGTCGATTCAGCTGGAGTTGGAAACCAAAGGATATGTTCCAGACCAAGAAAAATTATTAGTAATTGAGTAATTTTTAAATCAATTTTCTGTTTTCTATTTTCATTATTTTGTACAAATGCTTTTTTTTTATTTATTTTTATTGACTAGCTATATTTTCTTTAGAATATCTTTTGATAAACATGTCTTAAATTAAAAACAAAATGACCTTTTCTATGATTTATTAATTATTACAATTTTAAAAAGCTGCGATCATATCTCTGCTGTAAGTAGTTCTGGCTGCCGATTCCATACAAGACTAACCACTAGGGTTCATTCCGAATCGGTAGGTTATATGACAGCTATATGATATAGTGGTTCGATCCGAATGACACACGTAGATGTTCCTAAGACTGACACGTACCAAATTTGGTTAAATTCGGATAAAAAACAATAAAGTTTTGGTGTACTAAGATTTCATTCCGAATTGGTCGGCTATATGGGATCTATATGATAAAGTGGTCCGATATTGACGATTTTGACATATTGTCATCTAACTACAGATAGAAGCCTATGACAGATAGAAGCCTATCACTTCGATAGCTGCACTGTAAGTATTTTTGGCCGTCGATTCCATACAAGACCGACCACTGTGCACCTGTCTATTTTTGACTTTTTGTATGAAAAACTTTTTTACTGCAGTCAATATCAACCTGAAAAATTACATGATGGCTCTTTATACCTATATACAGGGGTTGGTGCTCGAAGTGTTACCATTAAAAATGCTGCAATATTGTCAGTTTGTCCGGCAATTCTTTACACACTGCACCAATGTGGTACAATCGTATTTTGTCCCAATCCCGGAGAACAATATTTTGAGTCGATACTGTGGCCTCCAGGATGGAACAGATGGAAAAATCCATTGTGTCTGGGGAATATGGTGGCCATTGTTTTGAAGAAATGAAGCTGGGAACGATATATTGAAAAAACATTGGGTTTCTCTGGCTTTATGGCATAGTGCCGAGTCTTGTTGAAACATCCAATTGTTTCTAACGAATTGTTTTCGTGTGCCCAAAGTATAACAAGCCATCGTTTAAAATATTTAATGTTTAAAATGTTTAATGTTCAATGAACACGAGTGGTGAGCGTCCTGTGGCAGTTACCGCGACTCAAACCATCACTGATGCAGGCGCTTGCTTTCGCAGAGCAATTCGCTGGTCTAAATTGTGTTTTGATTTGCACTTTAGCCATACACGATTGTTTTGTATTTTGTATGAGCGTTTTTTATACTACCAGTATCATTGAAACGTGTAATGGTCCGATTTACAAACATTTTGTTCACAAGTAAATGACGTAGCTCATTAACAATGGCTAGTAGCGATTTTCAAGCCCAATAAAAAGCAATAACACCGTTGCGTTCGAATTTCATTTCGATAACTTTTTCAACTGCGACGTACTACGATATGCTTTCGTAGGCTTGTAAACAACACAACAGACTGACAAGAGCGCGCTCGCATTAGCCGTTTGGATTGCTACAGCTGCATGAAGTTGGTCGAGCGCCGACCCCTGTACATACCTTATAGGGTCTCCGATATTTCCTTTGCTTTGCTATATACCTGTTACATACAATGAGACTCTTTGCAGAATGATTTGTCAACAAAGTTAGCAGACCAAGTTGATGAAACCAATGTTTTATCAGAAAATTTTGTTATAGTTTTGTGCTCTATTTAAAAAATGTTGTGCTCTACTATAAATTACCAAAACAGCTTGATCTGTCAACTTTAAAAAAACTTAGCAGACCTATATTTAAATATGACGAAAGACATTGATATTAAAACACATTTTTGTGCAGCTAGTTTTCTGCTATTGTTCTGAAAGAAAAAAATATTAAAAAATATGAACATTTCCAGCTATCCAACTGATACTATGTGGCAGATCATTAGTGAATAATGCTAAATTAAGTAATCTTAAATACAAAGTAAATTTTATTTTATTTCATACTAGCGGATACCCGGCGTGTGCTACTACGCTAAAAAAAGAAAATTTTGTTTATTTATTGGAAAAAAAAAGAAAATTTTGTTTATTTATTAACTTTTGTATCTCAATGCTAGCGGATAAACAATATTTGTTTCGGCTGCTCTTGACTGTTGATCTCTCAGCCTGTTTGACTCCAAACGCACTTTACGTTGTTCGGGCGTTTCGGCTGCTCTTTCGGTTCTTCTTCGTTTCGCAACAGAAGTATTTCTTCCAATTAAAGCTCTTTTCGGTGGCACTTTTGATAACTTTTATTTTTAATTTTTTTTGTGTGGACAGATTTTTCTTTTTTTTTTTGGTACTACACAAAGCGAAATAGTATTTCCAATATTTGGATTTATACTTGATTGTTAATGAATTTCACGAAAACAAATATTTTTTTACTATTTATTAAGTTTTTTATATTTTCTAATTCGATTATTTGACATGTGGTCGACGTGGTAACCACAAATGATAAAACTTTCTGATGAGAATGACAGATCAGTATTTTTTCGGTTTCATTAATGTTCCTAATGCATTGTTTTAGTGGTCTAAAACCATCTTCGCATTATTGCCTTTCACATGAAACCAGTTTGGGGCACGGTTGGATGGTTTCAAAGTCTATAACGGACATAGGTATTAACAAGTTTTGTGTTCTATATATACAGATATATGTACATAATGTTCAATATTTAAAAACAAATGACATAATATGATCTTTCCAACGTAGAAAAAAACAATGAGCATTATCATATTTTCATGTTTTATTTGGTTTAAAAGTCCTAACCTTAAGAACAGATAAACTAAACACAAAAAACGAGGTGCTCAAGGACTTGATTTGCGTTCCAATTTTGCTTTCTACAAACTATCTTGCAAAGCAAGGCGTACTATAAAATTATAACAAATAAAAATTTGGTTTTCCCAGAATGAATCAGTTGCACACGACAGAAACCTGCAGCTCACTTTGTGGTTTTTGTAGGTAAAAGATTATGTATTTTAGATATCTACTTGAAATACAAAGAGAAGATTTTAAATGAACATACACTTCTCATTTTGAAGCAGTTTAAATATTTAAACGTAACTCGTAAAACACAAATTGAATGATTATATAAAATTATCGAAATTTATTTCAATATAACTTTGAGCGACCTTTTTGACTTAATTTGGAAGATCGTATCTTTAAAACTGTGCTCATTTGCGAGGAAACGTAATGCTTACTGGAAAATTAAATTTGGGTGTTATTTAAATAAAATCGGATACTTTGACATAAACAACCAGTGGTGTTTACAACTAGTCAAAAATTTCATTGTTTCGATATTAGGATAAATACCTTTAATCGTTACGAGTATTCATTCCAATCCTTGGTCTTTACGGCACGTACTATTTTTATACTGAAAAATATAAAGTAGAACAACAAAAAACTAATGTTATGGTAGCTAGATGTATGAAACTACCAATTTTCTGTGAAATGCAATTTTAAAGCTCTATTTATGACACTTTCATAAAAGTAAATCCCCAAACCCAATCAGACGTCATCAAAGGTAAACCGAATGCCCCAACGAAATCTTCGCAAATAACCTTACTGAAATCTTTTGCATTTGCTCGTTTTTAAGTCGCTTTTATTGCGTGTCTATATAAGTACAAGTATATATGTAGATACATCAATATCAAAGCATGCCAAATATGTCATTTCAAATATCCGAAACGATAAAGTGTACGAGTGAGTACCTATGGAACTATGTATCTATCTAACTATCATACTATGTGAGTAAGCAAGTTCAAATAGTAAAATTAATTTAAATATAATTTGTGCCACGTGACATGAATCTTATCAGCGAAAAAGTTAAAGGGTAAATATAATTGAATGACAAATCACTTTGATATTTGAACTGATTAAAGTCGAAACACGCGAATGCAAAAAATTGCCAATTTATTAAATTAATTAAATTATGGTGATGTCATATAAATATTTCAACTAGTAGGTTCAATAGATTGAACTACTTGAAGTTCGACATTGAAATGTAGACCGTTTGGCTTCGAAATCTTGATTAGCTATTCTTTTAAAAAATATATCTATTGAAAAGGTGCAAGAGAATTTGATTAAACGTATTAAGTAGGTTGCAATTAAGTCATGAGCCAATTAGAATTATTATACTCCATAAAATATTGTCACAAAAGAATCGATTTCTTCGAAAGTAAATGAACTAATGTGCTTAAAATAACAGCCGAATAGTTAATTATAAACGCGTGCACGGAGGTTTTACTTTATGGTTAGCGATAAGTTAAATTTGATTTCATTGTGGCACTCCGAAGCATTTTTCTTTGCAAAAGGCATTTTAGATTAATGCAACTTTAAAAGCTCTTTTCTTCTTCTATTTTAAATTATTTATATTACTTTTTTTGTTCACTGCGAAATGCTTTGTTCTGCATACATCATTATAACAATAACAAAGTTTGGCGCATTAGGCGAGGGTTGTCTTGTATTGTGTGCGCCTCGACAGCACTAAGTGTGGTTAGATGCCAACTGACATTTCGATTGAAAAGTTTGACAGTTTTTAACATAAACGTACGCAGAGCATTTTGATGAACGAGCACTATTTGTGTTGTATACAGTGACGTGACTTAAAAAATTCATAAGGGCCACAAAATGGAATGAATTCTTGAAAATTTTAATACTTATCAAACTTACTTCTACGTTTGGCGCCGTTCGCTTAACTACAATTCTAGAGATTGTCGTCCAAAAGACAGTTGTTCCAAAAAAAAAAAAAAAAATCGGTGCTGTTCGTGTCCTATATGACATCATTAAAAATACCATGATAATCGGACATCTTTGAGCATTGGTGGTGGTTCAATGAATCATGGATATATGCAAATGAGCACAAAACAAAACAGCAATCGATTTTGTGTGCGTTTCCAGATTTTCCAAATCCAACAAAAGCTGTTAGCGTACTGTGTTTTGTTTTCGGAAAAACTGATTTTGTCGCAACAGTTTCATTAGATCAACGTAGGACGATCAATTCTGAATGCAACTCCACAATTTTTTTGCCAGAAGTTTTTGGTGAATTGAAGAACACCAACCACCGCAGATAGGGTTTCGTTCAACCCGACAAAGCGTGCTCTCATACATCGATTCTCACAAGATAGTTCTTGAGCACTGCAAACATCGAGCACTGCAAACATCATCCAACTCAGAGTGCTGCCTTGGCATCCGTTCAACTACTTTTAGTTCAAGCACATCAAAAATAAATTGCGTGGTTGTTTTGGAGGTACACACTTCTGAGTGGCAAAAGTTTATGCTAAAAAATGTAACACTTTCCAATGGCAATGTCAGTTGCTACCTAACAAGACTTAGGGTTCCCAAGGCGCACAATATATTGGGCAACCCACATAGATGAAGAGTTAATATCCATTAACAAAATACAATGAACAATATACTTTTTATAAAAGCTTAACAAATTGATATAACAATGCATAACAAGAAAGCGTCTGCCGAAAGTAGTAGTTGTAGTGAATGTTTTAAAAGTGAAGCAACAAAAAAAAAAAAACATTGTAAAATTTTTCATAGTTTGTCATATGTAAAATGGTTGAAACATCACTTCCGATATGCAAAATCTCTCACAGCTTTAATTGGTTTTTGTTTTTGTTTTTGTTTTTTTTTTTTTTGTCATTTTGGGTCAATAACTTAAATGGCATAAATTACATAAATTAATAGTAAATGTGTGTGGGACATCAGTAAAATAAATTAAAATTAATTAAACTTTGTTAGGGTTGTCAAGTTTTTATTTATTACACGAAAAACGAATAAAATTGGAAAAGTTATTGAATTAAAACAATAAATAATTATTTATTATTCGAAATTTGCAAGAAGCAGTTTGCTTAAAATAAGTGTTGAAAATACAGTAAAACTTTAAATAATAAATAAATCATTTTTGAATTGCAATTATTAAAGCATTATCAAAAGTGTTCACAAGAATATATGTACCTTTGATACTTATAGATTTCTTCGTATATTTATCTTGTAGTTCGGCAGCAGTAGTGCGGGACTAGTGCATTCACCGGCCACCTGAAGCGGGGACCAGTCCAGTGTCTATGCACCAGCAACGCATTTGATTGGCGATTTTAAGGCGGCGATGTTATTAAAAGAGATCGACTATTGCGACGTTTCAGCAATCTTCAGTTAGAAGATTTGTATTGTTTAACATTTCGTGTATTCAGTTTAATCCGATCAGTGGAATTGGGTCAATATTGTATGCCACGATTTGAACATAATTAGCAAACTTATAAACTAGCATACTCGTACATTTAAGTTTAACAAAATTTCGAGTATAAACAAAATTATTTTTCTCTTTGATGCAAATACGTTTCGATATTATAGATGCAATCTCCAATGGCAGAATTAACATGTTATATAGAATTGTCGTAGATAACAAAAATACATGGCAGGCTAAGTTAATGCAGTTTGCGTAGATTTATTTGAATAGACTGTCTTTTTCAGGAACTTATACCTTTGAATGACTAGCTTCTGGTTTCTGGAAAGGTCTGTATAACAAGTTTTTAACCGATATATTAACTATAAGATAGCAGACAGACTGTCAGACGGATATGACTTAAATGATCTATAGAACTATTAAATGATAAAGTAATAATTCTATGTTTTAGAAAAAACCTTTTTTATTGTGTTGAATATGTCAAATGTTGTGTCAACTAAGCACCGAGAGGTTTCAGTTTTCTGTTTTAATTGAAAGAAAAGTGCAGCTGAAGCGCATCTAATGCTTGTGAAAGTTTCTGGTGTCAATGCTCCAACTGATAAACCATATAGGTAACAGTTTCGACGTTTCAAGAATGGTGATTTCAAAGTTGAAGATATACTTCGCTCCGGACAGCCAAAACAAAAAAAAAAAAAAAAAATGCGAAGACAAATAATTGGAGGCATTACTCGTTGAAGATCCGGTTCAAACACAGAAGAAGTTTGCAGAATCATTGGAAGTGACTCAACAAGCAGGCTCTGTACGATTGAAATCCATGGGAGTGATTTAAGAGCAAGGCAATTGAGTGCATTATAAACTGAAACCGAGAGACGTTGAAAAGAGATTTTTCACTTACGAGCAGCTGATTCCAAGGCAGCAAAGAGAATATCACATCAAATTTTGATTGGGAATGAGAAATGGATACTCTACGATATGCTAGAGAATAAAAATTACTACGCTATGCTCGGGCAAACGTTGCCATCATCCTCAACATCAACACCAAAACTGAATATTCATGGTTCGAAGGTCACGTTCTGTATCTGGTGGAACCAAAAGGGTGTTGTGTCCTATGAACTGCAACAACCTGGCGATTCCATTACAGGCGATTTTTGCAGTATAAACAAAAATGCAGATCGTTAAAGAAAATATGTTCAATAATTGAGGACATCAAAACAACATTTGCAGGTATCACATTTTTCTTATATTGTTATTAACAAACAGAGAGCGACGTCAGAGACCCTATAAAGTATACTTCAACGAACCGGGTCGATATAGCCATATCAGTGGATTCGTAATAAGATATTCTGCACTTTCGAAATTGGGTCTACTATGCCCGCTGGCTAATATGATCTTTATGCAAATAATTTTTTTTTTTTTCAAATTTGAATTTGTTTAAATATGCCTCGTAAGCAGGCCTGTCGAAAGGGCAACCTCTTTATGGTCCGCACTATTTTTAGGGGTCATCATCAGTGGCATTTCTTTTTATATGAGAGCAAAGTAAAAATTGGTGCTCGCAATTTTTTTGTCCCGGGCGCGGAATTTTGCTAGACAGCCCTGCTCGTAACGATAATTTTTAACTATCTTTTTCGAAAAAGTTTTGTAAGTTCAGATAATAACACTATAGCATTAAACACCTAGTTATTTGTTGCTTGTGAACAGTATTTAAGCTTCGTATTAACCGAAATTCAAAGTTCTTCTTTTGATTTTTATAACTTTCATATGCAAATTTGACTGGCAAAATCAACAAAATGAACGAGTGAATTTGTGACAGACACGAGCCGTGCAACAACTTCCGCCCTTTCTACCGCTTACGGCAATAATTGCGTATACACAACGTTATAGCGCAGAATAAGATATCCTTTTAAGCAACACGTTAGCTTTTTCGTAAAGGAATTGCAAATATGCGTCTAGATTGTAAATATGTATTTACATGTATTATAATAAAAATAAATAAGTGTACGAGTACGTGCAGCGTCTTCAATGAAACAAACAATTTAAGAACTGGATAGGAAGAAAAACAAATATCGTAACTTGAGGCCAAAGTATCTAAATACAGACGTTGCGTCTTTATTAATGTTTATAGAACTTGTACGCGTAGATGCGGCATACTCAACTCATTTACGGCCCAAATAAGTGAGTATCTCAATCTCTGCGTGTGGCTTTGCATCTTATATCTATATTCGGGAATGAGTGAGTGTGTGAGTGAGTGAGTGAGTGGGTGTGTGTGTGTGTGTGTGTCTGCTTGTTTGTTAATCCGCTTTTATCTAAAAACAACAAATATTTGACCTTAAGCTGTTGCTCTTTATTACATTGTTGACGTTATATTTTGCGCCATTTTTACTTCACTTCCATTTCTATTTATCTTTTTTTTCGTCCTTTAGCCATTTTGATTTTGGGCACATTTTTTTTTTTTGCTGTTCGTTTGTCTTTCAGCCACCTTAGGAGAATTAAGTACCTTGTATGCCGGAATGTCACGTAACTTGCATAAAATTCGTTTATGCAAGGCATAAATTTATTTTGTGCTCTTTTCTTTTTTATTGAAAATTTATTTGTCCAAAAAAAACAAAAATAGATATAAAAAATGTGGAAAATTTAGCTATATAAGTTGGAAAATTAGGCAGGTACGAAAGTGCTTTAATAAAATCAGAGATTAGTTTGTGAACAGGAAAAGACAAATTTTATTCGATTTTATTTCAAATTAATTTAAAGCTGAGATAACAACTCAACAATTTAATCCTTATTACAAATATATTTGTATTTTTAGATAAAATTCAAGTCAAGTGTCATTCTTTAAGTAAATCATTCGAGAACATTTAAATTGTTAAAAGAATATTATATTTGTGTCATTTAGAACAGAGGTCCTCCCCTCCGGTTCCCACTTTCGTGTCTTCCGATTATACAAAATTTGGTCCTAAACCATCGTTTCCAATTGGAAATAGTACAAATCGGCGTCTTTCTTATACTGACGCTGTTAGAGGTACACAGACACAACAACAACATGTTCAGCAAGGAGGTCAACAAGAATCACAACAGAGCTCATCATCTTCCATGGATCATAAGTTTGGTGCACTCATGGCCAAGTTTGAGGATATGGTGCAAGCTCAAACTGAGATGTTAAAAATGCAGGGTCAATTAATGCATCTTCTGACAATTCTGGTGTCAAATTCCAGAAATAGGACTACGCATTAGCATCTGGAATGCCAATGGATGCACAAATCAAGCCAACGAACTTGAAGTATTCATACGCCAACATCATATTGATATTATGCTGCTGAGTGAGACGTATCTCTGCAGTAGATCCTATTATAAGCTGTTGGGATATGATCTACTTTAACTAACCACCCTGATGATTCGGTATATTTTATCTGAGATGCAGTTTAAAGACTTTTTTTATATGCTTGGTCCCAAATTCCTGGCCGCTGGTGACTTGAACGCTAAGCATCGCCTCTGGGGATCCAGACTTTCAACGCCGAAAGGTCGGGCGCTGTTTGACTGTATTGTCAACTCAAATTTCGAGGTGTTTGCACCCGGAGGGCCGACTTACTACCCTTATGATAACACATGTCATCCTGATGCTCTGGATTTTGTAGTATATACTGGCATACCATCAAGCCGACTGAGCATCTTTGACACTATGGATCTCAACTCTGATCATTTACCACTTATTGTAGATGCCAGCTTTTCTGCATAAGCCGAGGCTTTTGTCAAGACAATCTAACTTGCCGATTTTCCAACAGCGTCTTGGCCAGCTTCTCAATCTAAATATGGAACTTTGCTCTGCTGAGGACGTTGATGATGCTGCTGAATTGTTCACTCGACATATCTTTGAAGCGGCTGTATCAAAATCAAAATCAATCATTTTTGAATCATCCAGATTTAAATAGGCCACCTTTAAATGCTGAGATCGTTGACTTGGTTAAGTTAAAGCGCAGACTTCGTCGTCGTTTTATTCGAAGCCGTAATGAGCATGATCGTTTGGCATGGAAAAGAGCTGCTGCTGAGTTGAAAAAGTTGATGTATGTAGTACGCAGTGAATTCTTTGATCACATGCTTCGCAATGCTGACTTCAACAAGAACTTTGGGTTTAACTTATGGAAAGCGACACGTTGCGTAAAGAGGCAACCTTTGAGACACGTGCCTATCAAAGACTTCAACAACTCCTGGTGCCGCACGGATAAAGAGAAAGATGAGGCATTTGCCGCTGAACTCGAAGGACGCTTTACACCTTTGGATCTAGCTGAATTAGATGATGTGCGGGACACCGCTAATTTTCTGGAAGAGAGCTGCACAAATGTGCAGTCTATCAAGCCTATCTCCGCAAGAGGTTCGTTTGCAGATTAAAATGCTTAAGAAAAAGAAAGCCCGGGATATGACGGAATTGATGGCAGAGTGTCAAAGACGCTTCCTGATAAAGCAATAATGTTTTTGGTACTACTCTACAATACCATGATTCGCAACCACCACTTCCCATCACAATGGAAGTGCGCTGTAATTATAATGATACCGAAACCTGGCAAGCCAGAAAACCTTGTTGCGTCTTATAGACCAATTAGTTTACTACCGACTTTCTCAAAAATATTTGAAATAATTTTTCTTGGTAGAATGTTACCTGCTTTGGACGTCCAGAGTGCCATTCCTAATCATCAGTTTGGCTTTAGGCATCACCATGGGACCCCTGAACAAGTGCACAGAGTTTTCCAACATATTCTTAAGGCCATGCGAATAAGCAATATAGCTGTGCTGTTTTTCTTGATGTACAGCAAGCTTTTGATAGAGTCTGGATTGAAGGCCTTCTCTTCAAAATTAAATCAATTTTGCCTACATCGCAATTCCTTCTTTTGAAGTCGTATTTACTTAACCGTGCCTTCACAGACGAGGTGAAAGATGAGCGCTCAGAGAGCCGCCGCATTGCTGCTGGTGTACCACAAGGCAGTGTGCTTTGTCCTGTCCTTTATACTTTGTTTACTGCTGATATGCCATTTCCAGTAAATGGGAACATGCTTCTGGCTACATATGCTGACGATGCGGCCATACTTGCAAACTCAAACTGTCCACACGAACAGATTTTCAACGTTGGGCAAATCGCTGGAATATAAAAGTCAATAGCGAAAAGTCTAGTCACTGTACTTTTTCATTGAGGCAAGGGAACTGCCCGCCCGTTTTGCTCAACAATTTAGTAATATATGCTACTTAGGTTGATCATGTATGCTACTTAGGTTTTAACTTTGAAAGACGTGGCACCTGGCGTAAGCATATTCAAAAAACGACAGCAGTTTACTACGCTAAACTCAAAAAGTTAAACTGGATACTTCGCCCAAGTAGTAAACTCAGCCTCGAAAATAAACTGCTTATATACAAATCAATCATTATGCCTACCTGGATGTATGGAATACCATACTTCAAAACAAGGTCTCGCGTAAAATAACAGATGCTCCTTGGTATATGCGCAATAAAGTTTGGCATCGGGATTTTAAAATACCAACAGTCATGGAACAGTTGAACTTCCACAGCAGCAGATATAATGATCGACTGGCTTCTCATTTTAATCATTTAGCAGCGGCTCTGGTCATTAATATATGTCGTAGATGGCTCCAAAGATTTCATCCAAATGATATTCAAAATAGGCATTAAGCCTTATATAATAATACGATAATAAAAAAAAAAAGAACAGAGGTCCCAGCCCGTATGCTCGTCATGCATATTTGTTTCTATTATGCTATTTGCTGAACATTATCGCACGCACATACAGCTCGTTGCTTTAACCATATGAATTACACAAACAATTTCGTCGTTCTTCTTTATATGTTTGAGTTTAGTAAAAAGCATAGCGACAAAGTTGATTTCTTTTTTTTTTTTTGTTTATTGACAGCATATAAGATGAATATGATGATGATATATCATATTCATCTTATGAATATGATATATCATATTCATAAGACGCAGTTCTTTGCATCAATCAGTTCTTTGCATCAATCAGCAAAATTTACAAAAACAATAGGAAAGCATTAAAAATTACTTATGTATTTGCGTGTGTACTTCCATTTGAAACTTTTGGGCACACCTGATTTTATATATTAGTATAAGGATAGTGCAATGAATCAGTGGAAATCGAAAACGTGTTTCAACTTTGTCAAACCAAGGGCCATTCTCATGACTTAGAAATACATTAGAGAATAAGATGCCAAGATATGCTATTGGCGGAATAATATTGAGTTGTGCATGTCATGACTTCACAATTGTAATAAATCCATTTCGAGTATCCCTACAGAACAGCTCTTCATTAACTTCAGTTATTTCAGAAGCCAATTTAGGTTGCTGGAAAAGCCGCCTGGCTGTATTGCCGCTGTTTGTGTTACCGGAACCTGACATTGGAATATCAGCCAGCAAAGACATATGTAATCTGAAATTGTTTTGAACGCTCGTCTTCTTTTCCTTTACTATATCGTTATCAGAGCCGCGAATTTGCCATTTTTTTTATTGGTATTCTATAAGCGATATGTAAAATACATTCAAAGCATCGAATCCATGCATGCAATGTAGATAGGCCGAATTCAAATAAATTAATATTAGGCTGGAGACTTTGGAGTATCAAGCTCATTCATAATTTGTGGTGACGCTTTGCAAATTCCGCATAGTACTTGTGATGACGATTCTGATACAATACTAAATATTTTTCCATCTATCATAGTCATGTGAAAATGGTGATGAACATTAAAATGACCCGTACATGTTCGAACAATATTTAATATTTGTTCTTGAATATTAGCCACCTCAACGCGAACCAAGTATGCTGTTCCCTTATGGCAAGCGATCTTGATAGGTCTACAGGACGGCCTCGAATTTTTCCAAAGCACAATAGATAAAACTGCAAATAAATGGACATCATTCATTGTGCTGTCAAAATCTTCGCAACTTTGGCGATAAGTGGAATGACCACTACTTCCGTCACAGACCCATTTATAAATTGCTGTAATTTTATCAGCAGAATCAAGATCATTGTTATTACGCTGAAAAACTTATGGCTGGGATTCAATAATACGAGAAACCGTGTGATCCACCAAGCCTTTGCAAAGGCATATTTCAGCAGAATAATGTGCTTGCATTAATTGATATGAGTGCTTTGTGAAACCACCATCTATGTACAGATCCAATGCTTCGTCTGCTGTATACTGAATTGGAAGCTGCACATTTGAATCCATATATGTTTTCATCTGTTTAGCAATATTTTCATTTTTATTCAGCATCAACACTGTTGCTGTGGATCGCTTTCCAGCCTTATATAAGCTCGAAATCGCCGCTGTCATAAGCTCTTCACATTCTGTTTGTTCAACTACATCAGAAATTTTTTTTCTTTTTATTCTTTCTGTGCAATCGACAAACTTCTTTTCAGGTCGTCCAGCCATATTAGACATATTATCAATCAATATAAGTGACCCATCTAACCATTCCTTGTTTTTTTCTTCAAACTTATTAAGTATTCTGTGGCATTTTCCCCATCTTTTGACCAACTACGAATTGAAATTTCTTAATCGTTTGCCTACTTCATGATAATGTTGTTCACTTATATTAGTTTTATCAACAATATTTGCAAATATGTAGTTCTCCACTGCAGAAAATTTCATGCGACACACTTGCCATATCAAAAAAAAAAAAAAAATGCTCGCTTTACCACCGATATTGGACCTAAAAAGTTGATTTTCATGAAAAGTTGCAAAAAGTTGCAAAAATTTTTGAACATTTCACGATCACATATTAATTTATAAAATTGGAATTAGCTTGAATCCTTTTGAATTTTCAAAGTGGCACTCCACTGAAGTCAGGTGTTTGCTATTATGAAAAAGTTATTAGTAATGCTAAGTTCTACATCAAAGTATGACTATAAGAGATAAGCACAGGTCACAAACAAATATTATTTATATATAATACAAACCTTTATCTTCAATTAAAATTAACTAACGTCTCTCACAAATAATTTTTACACATTTTCTGATAAAAATCCCACTAGCGTGCAAAAAGGCGGGAAACTTTTGTACAGCAAGTGCAGAAACATATGTTAACTTTAAAATCTCACAGCTGATCAGCTATCGATATAAATCCCAAACGACGATTATTTATAACATCATCCCATTGATGATTCGTTATGAAAAAAAAAAAAAAAAAATTGGCGGTAATCTCAATTTTGATTTTTGAAGTAAATGCAGCTAAATCGCCCGTACCGACCACTGTGCGCCGAACTAGGCAATACGATTATAGACTTAATAACAGTCGTGACATTGAAAACTAGGATATTGCGTGAAAAATATGAGCTATAAAGATATAGGCAAGTCATGAGAATTATACAAATTTTAAAACATCAAGGAATTCGAAAATTCTAAAGTAAATTTTAATTTAATAAATTAAAAGGAATGGTTTGGCTCGCTCTTTGCCTCTTATTTGCGCAGCAGTAACAAATTTCCTTTCAAACTTTAATACTATTCACATTTGCTCTTTTGCTCAGTATCCAAACATCTTTAATTTAAACTTCAATTAAAACCACTGAATCCGATTATAAATTTTTCGGTTCGGGTATTCCAAAAGAATATTCGGTCACACTTCGGCTCAAAATGCCAGAGACTCCGGGTTCAAAGCGATTCGGCTCCGAAGCGATTTTCTCTATTGCTCTATTTTATATTCTTCACAGAAATCTGTAAAACTCAGTTTGAATTAGCTGGGGTCACAAGAAGCTAAGAATCGTCTCTTCATAGACCTTCCTGTGATATTATGGACAGATTTGGCAGCAAAAAAAAAAAAAAAAAACATAAAAAGCAACAGGATAAACGTAGCCGAAAAGTTTAATGTGTTTTAACAAGTAATATGTTGAAAAAAAGTTTTCCAATAGATATATAAATAAATACGATGTTCTTGGGGAGTTTTTTATTTTTAAGTTATCTAGGTGCATCACGGTATGCAAGCTAATTCTAGTTCTAACCACATAGTGTATCCATATCAGCATACCGCGCCCACTTTTGGGAATGCATCGTCCGCCCACTTTTGTGTTTTTTGTATGAAAAACCAATTTATTATAATAAATTAAAATTTGAAAAGATGCCTCCTTATCAGTAGCTTTTATGTGATGAATGGGCATGTCCAGCTCACATTTCGATTTAGCCTCTTAAGGAGTGTTTATGGCATTCATAAACGTCACGGAAAAGACCACTGCGTCATTGTAATGCACGCTCTGAAGAAAGTGGGGCTGATGACCCGCAGCGCGGTTACCGTCAATTGAAGATTTTACTGGCCTTCAATTGAAAATTTTGATTTGGACGATATGTAGTTTCAACAAGATGATATCACATAAACAGGACGATTAAATTCAATTTAACTAAATAGGTCTCATATCAGTGCAAATCGGACCACTATAGAATATGGTTGACATGAAGACCCTTAGCTTAGTCTAGGTAAAGTAACTCATATTCGAGGACTCTCAACTGTAGCTTTATTTTTTGTTTTAATTGGCGACCTATGTTACTGAATGAAACGAAAAGTTACCAAGTTTTCCAAAAACTTTTCTAGATGTAATTACTGAGGCAATATTTGGAAAATATGTAGAGCATCGTACGATACGATACGTACATAATAAATGTACAAATTGATTTTTTCTCGGAACCCATTGATTATTAAAAAAAAAAAAAAAACCCATTGTTAAGATTTAAGAGCGTATAGTTCACTTGATATAACTAAATAACTTTATATATATTCTAAATAATGCAAAATGTCACCAACATGCAAACATCTTTCGACCTTCACACGCCATTCTCTGTTAACTTTGGGTTTACAACTTCAGTTGCGCCATTAGTTGATTACTGCTGCAATCGAAATGACAAACAAACACAGTCTCACATTCAGATATAAAATCCAATATATACATTTCAACTCATTTTTATTATGAATACATATTCCTAAATCAAGTGCACCATAAAACATTTACGCAAACGTGCCAAACACATCACACATCCGGACAAATATTCCATACATGGATTTTATTTCGGTAGGATTAGTTCTTTTGACGTCCACAATTTGCATTCGAATCAAATTCAAAAATCAAGTTGAATTGTTGTCGTTTTATTTATATTTATATTTTTCTTCTTATTTTTGTGGGTTTTGATGATTTTTATGTTATATCCGCATCCATAAACACACAGATACATACACTCATATTGACATATTTTGCATATAGTATGTCTATGTAATCCATTAAAATTGATTCGATTCGATTCGATTGAATTGGTTCGAATGTGCTGACAAAAGTTAATATCTAAATGCGTTTTTTTCTGTGCTCAACTGTTAAGCTGAAAGCGTTCGAAAGTATTTCAATAAAATGGGAATGTATATATTTGTCTGTGCTAATAATGGGTCGAATTCATTTTTATGTCTCATCACATTGTTGTCGATAAATTTTTTTTTTCCTTTTTTAGTTTTCCACATTTGCACAAATCGCCTAAATCCGTGTTTTTGTTTTTGTTTGTTTTACAACAATTTGTAATTTATTCTACAAATTTAAAATAATTGCATTTTCAATACAAAAAAACCGATCAGAATCAGAATCTGAATCAGTGAAATTCGGAAGGTGTTTGGAATAGTTTAAAATAATTTGAATATTTATTTATTTTACTTTTTGAAAATTTGTTCAATTTACGATTTCTGTCCTTATGGCTTATTCATGCAATTGGAATTAGTGATGAGCAAAGTTGTTACTTTTATATCCGAGGTACCCAATTATATATAGCAACAAATGGTAATACCTGTTAAGTTGTTATTTTTAGCAAAAAGGAAAAAAAGCATAAAAAATTAAAAAAATTAAAAGCATTAATTTAATTTATTTAATTTTCATATATGAATTTTAGCTGGCTCAAGGTCAATTTCAATTGGGAAATATTTTTACATATATTTTTCTTCAATGTGAAAGAAGAAATAATGAACAACGTCTCCAAATTATTCAGTCACATTACGAAAATCAGTGAAAATTGTTTTCCGTGCATTTCGATACCATCCGAAAATTTGAGTCTCAGTATGCGTTATTGGACGATACGCGACCGAAGAGACCATATCCAGCCCGCAGTGACGAGAATATTACGTCTGTAGCGGAGAGTGTGCCTGAAAACCATGACCAATAGATTCGACGCCGTGCGTAGCATCTTGGCCTCTCGTATGGAACAACTTGGTTAATTTTACGCCAGGATCTTGGTTTAAATATTTACAAAGTCCAACTCTTCATGAGTTGAAGCAGCCAGTCTTCAATTTACGCTTTAATTTCAGTAAATGGAACCTGCCACAGCTCCATGAATAACCGCTGTTTTCGCGCAGAATTTTGTTCAGTGATGAGGCAAATTTCTGGCTCAATGGATATGTCAATATACAAAATTGCCGTATTTACGCTGATGAGCAACTGCAAGAGATTCTCGAACTACCGTTACATCCAGAAAAAATGCACTGTTTGGTGTTATTTATGGACTAGTGGATTCATCGGTCCGTATTTCTTTAAAAATGAGGCAGGACTATTTGTTGCCTAAAATTGAAGCCCGTGATGTCGGCAAGACGGTGCTACGGCACACACAGCTGGGCGCCTAGACTTGCGAAATGATATTCGAAAAAGATTCGTTTGCAACTGCCGTTATCGTTAATTTTGTCCGAAAAACTCTTGTGAAAATTTTAGATAACGATATTATTTTCGAATTTCTATTGGCTATTATGGCCAAACGTCTTGTTATTTTTTTAATGTCGTTTGAAAGGACTTCGAAAATTCTTCAAATTAATCCTTAATTAGCGTAGTGCAATAACTATTTAAAAATACAGGTAAAAATACATTTTGAGAAATTCGTGATATACCGAATATGATATATAATTTTCGTGCTCATATTTCGATTGATAATACGTTATGAGGTTGGGGAAATTTTGATATATTACAAATCCTGTGAGCTGTGATATAGTATCGCAAATATCAGGTTATGCAATTTGCTCTGTCAGAATGTCATACTAATGACTGTTGCGCCTGTTATACGCATCATGGACACACACCTGTTATAACTATTATACTCAATATTTTTGGTGAACTTATTCGTCTGTCATGTCAATATGCATACTATATTTGACTGCAATAAAAATTAGTCTGGGTGCCGGGTACAGCTGACAGATGACAGACAGATAGATAGACGGACATAGTTAGATCAACTCGTGTCATCGAGCTGATCAATACTATACTTTATGTGATGCTCCTTTAATGCATTTCAAACTTTGAGACAAGTTGATATTCCTAGAGTTCTCCCAGTGGTCGAAATTCGAGCTTTTGTCTTAAAAGCATGCAATAATAAAAATCAAAATACAGCGGACGAACACCTTCGAACGAACGCGTACTGCAAAGCAGCCACATACAGTCATACTTCGGGTGCTCTCCTTTTAGACAGCTCTGCTCTAAATCAGCGCCGCCCAATAAGAGAGCGACATTAAATGAGCAATTTATTTGCAATAAATAATGTGCAGCTATGCAATTAATTAATGCACATAAAAAACCTTTTTTTTTTTGGTTTTTTAAATCGTCTTTCGCTTTTTTGTTTTAAATAATTATTTCATTCTTCTTCTATCAAAAACACAATCAAAAAAACACTCAACTGATGCTCGTCAACATGTTGGCAAGTGCGCCCACAAAAGTTTCGAGCCTAACGTCGAGCAGCTCGATCAACATGCTCTACAATGTGAAACACCCTTAAGAGCACGACAGAGATAGAGAATATTCTCTTCTCTATTCTTCCAACTGAAATGAAACCAAAGTAACTAAAATACATAAAAATGAGAGCAGCTACAAAAATGCCTCTTTTTTATTCTGTGTATACAGCGGCGCCACACCAAAACAACATATTTTCTTATGTTACTTTTTCCTATGACATCACACACTTGGCTTTTTCTGTTGTTATTTTCAAGTAAATTGGCTGAGGGTGTTACCTGGTTCTGGCCAATACTTAAGATTCATCCCTGCTCCTCTTCACAACATTTTCAATAAAACAAAATCAAGCGAATGTGTTGTGTTTCAGGGTCTTAAAAAGGCTGTGAAGCTTTTGCACCTGCCTATTTATGTATAGATCAATTCGAACAATGTGTGAATGATATTAAAAACAAATAAGAAACATCGTTACCTTCTTATACTATTCACCCGAACTTGTAATCGTATCGCAATCGTATAGCAAGTGAGAATTATATAGCTCAATTGAAAACAAAAAATTATTTTGGTCAGTGAGTTTGTATGGGTTTGCATGTGGGTCCAGGCCTACTCCTGTACGCACTCATCGATGAAGCCCATAAGAAGCTCTATATATTAAAATGCTACATTTTGCTAATTGTTTTGGACAAAAAATATATCATTTGAAAGCTATTAATTTTTTATCTAAATCTATAATTTATTATCTAAAGGAGAAAGTAGAAGGGATTTCATAATAACAAAGATCAGGTTTTTCAAATATACAACCGGGCGGATAGACTGGTATATAATATCGATTCAGCTTCCGATGCGGACCGATAATATATTCACTTTATGGGGTATACTATGCCTCCTTCCGCATACTGTCCCACCAGCTTCTTATACCTTTATCCAGAGTAGAAAATATCTGGTTACATTATATTACTCCTCTATGACTAGTGTGTTAATCTATAAGATACACTTTTGATGTAGCACTTGGAAATAAGTTATTATAATTAAACAAATCGTTATCCATTAGTAATTCAACAATTTAGTAAAAACTGTAATATTTTCATGAATTTTAATAATTAAAAATTGTATCGTATAGAAACATATAATTCTTTTACTTTAATTATACATGAAAGAGCATAATAAATCAGAGAAACGGAAATAAGTGCACTATTGATAGCACTTGATATGATATATGACTCTACATTTAAATATATATATTTAAATTAAGAACTGCTTACACATTTCAAGGATATGTACAAGTATTGTATAATATTCTTTATGAAATCGAGGCTGAGCTGAGTAGTCTTGATTCTGTAAAAACACAGGTCTGATAGTTATTTATACAACATATTTATAATAAGGTAGTTCACGACAACTTAACCACCTGTTATTTGTACATCTCTTTATATGCAAAATGTATGAATAAAGGATAAGCAAGCCTAGAAATGCTCATATACTATAAGCAGCTTCGTATATATATATATATAAAGTGTTACCTATGCTAATAAATACTGCTAGACTATGTACAGATGCGGAATAAACATGTGAGAAAGGGAGACAGATATATATGTGAGCTGTGTGTCAAAAAGCAAACTGCTGTCTGACGCATTGTGTGTGAGCAGTTGGAGCAAGTGTTTAATTTTGAAAAATTTAATTTTGAAAAAATAACAGCAAACAGCTGATTTATAACAAATAAAAACTATACTCTTGCGAATTTTTTTGAAACGTACACATCAATTAAACAATCAAAAGATAAAACGCGAAGAAAGTCACTTTCAATATTCAGGCTCATTGGCAAGACGAGCCTATCCTGAACTCGGGTGTTATCTGTGTTTTATGAGTTCCAATTTTTTGAGAACTATCTTTCTCCACTGCAATTAGTCACCATCATGGACAAATAAATGCGAAGAACTAGTTGTTTACAATATATTATTATACGGTAAAGAATTTTTCATTGGTTTCATCGGTAAGTTGTAACAGTTCCTTACCAAGAGTTGAATTCAAAAACTCTGGCTGAGCATCAAAGAAGTTTTTCGCATTTACAACTTATCAGGTGTCATTGACATAAGCTCACACAAAAATCCGTCTTAATAATAAAACTTTACTTTTCTCATTCTCAAACTATTAACGTGAATGCTTCCCTTGTTTCCTTATTCTTTAAACCGACTTGGAGAGTTGATATAGTAACTTTGTAGTTGATCCACGTTCAGCTTAGAATTCATATTTTAAGCGCCAAAATAAAGGAGATATCATAGCCTTTTAAATGGTATAAAGCATGTTCCCAAATAACTACATATATCTGTTCCTTAAAAATCATCCGCTAAAACTGGAAAAGCAAAGCAATTTTTTCAACGTTTTTCAAGAGACGTTCCCGAACATGCCAAATTCTAAAGAGCTGCGACAAATAAATGAATTCGGCAACATTTTTCTTCTTTACAGCTGCAATAAATATCTCAGCTCATTTTATTTTGATGGGTTAATGCGCTGTTGCCTTGAAGTGCTTAATATAGAGCAAACACTTTTCAATTGTCTCTCCAATCAATCCAATATCCTCACACAGCCATTTATGTATTACATCGCAATACATGCACTCGTTTTCCGTTCTTACCATCGCCCTTTCCCTTTCCCACTCATTAAACCAATCAGTTGCGATTGTTGTCGATATTCAAGACATAAAAATATGCGCGTTCTTAACAATTTAATTAAATTCTTCATTGGCTGTGCTTGCCTCTCAGTTGCTTTGGTTTGTCTGGTTGCCTGCCTGCCTGCCTGCCAGCCAATGTATCTATGCGCATTTGTCAAACAGAAACATAAGAGATATTTGCCGATTTGCCTCCTATGCTGGAGAAGATGTATCTGCCACTGTTTACTGTCATGAGAGAGATTTATTTCACACTTGAAGTTCAACAACTTTGTTTCGTTTTTATTTTCTTCCAGCGCTTAATTGCCCCTCAATGGAGCACATAAACAACTTAAAGCACACATGTACATACATCTTAGATAGATGAAAACACATATGTTAATATGTATCTGTGTTGGCATCTCAATTCATGGCATAAAATTCTTCACACTTTATAGAAAAAAAAGGCGCATAGTTTGGCTTTCCTTCACTTGTAAGTGTCTATTAAAAGTTTTGCAGTTTTTCTTATTTTTTTTTTTTTTGTTTTGTGGCCTTCACCTAAATTTGATTAATTGGCAATAAAAAAAGAATTTATGTTCATGACTCGCAAAAAGATTTTGCTGCGCACTTCGAATTTTTAATGCTGGATTAAAATAAAATGCCACATTTTGTTTTTGTCGACGTCATTCATTTTTGAGTGCTGAGAATGTCAAGCAAATGTTATCTACATGAGATACTTTTTTACAACTTCAACTTCTGATGGCGACAGGCGAAACTCATCGCATGCTCGAAATGGTGATAATTGACAGCTGTCAGTGATAGAAACGACATCTGATGCATGCAATCAGGCAAATGAGCAGGCAAAGCGATTTATAGATACAAATATGTACTGAGACACATCATAAGCGAGAACTTCTACGCAATCAACAGTAATTATCAGAACCTCCACGATTCAAATCAAAAATTTCAATGAGTTTCTGAAAAAATTCCAAATGCTTTCATTTCATTTTAATATTTCACATTTTGCATTTAATGGATGCACATTCCAACATGGCGTATGCCTAAATTGCACTTAATGCATTTTAATTAGATTCGCATTTGTGCATTCGCATCCAACAAATTAGTAATAAATAAGTGAGTAGTAAATAGTGTGTGCTGCATACAGAAATTATTGCAAGCGTTTAATTCAACACTTTTCATTAAACATACTAAGCATCCTTACTATATTTATGCTTAAACTCCATAGTATATAGCTACGAGTAGATGCATTCAAGTGTCGACTAGAGTATTTTACTTACAATTAATTTATTTAAAATTGCTTTGAGTATATGTAGAGGTAAAAGGATATAGTATGTTGTCGCTTCTGTGTGTAATAGGCGTCAGCGATGCTTGGCACATCTAATAATATACACATATACGAATACATGTATTATAGATCAGCAACAAAAAGCGAGTCGACATACAATCCACGTCCGTCTGTTATTCGCTGCTTCTGCTTAACATAACAATATATCAGAGACTATAAAAGTTAAGCCACCAAAGTTGGAATTTTAGACTCTTCTAAAACAGATAGAATGTGTACAATGGGCGTGCCAACCCCAACATAAACGGGCTCACATTAAGACCAGTTATAGGTACAATTCAACGTGATTCTATGGTACCAGGTGTGTCGGAAAAGAAACAGGACTGTTCAAAAAAAACAACAAAAATTTAATATTTTGCAAAAGTGATTCTTTTTTATTCAAAATAGTTTCCTTATGCTTCGATACAACGTTTTGCACGGTCAATAAGCATTTCGAATGAGTGTTTTAAGTCATTTTTCGGAATGTCCTTGAGAATGCCGGTCGACGCCTTTTGGATGGCTTCAATGTCCTCATAGCGGTGTCCTTTCATCGGCAAATGAAGTTTTCTAAATAGATAAAAGTCACACGTAGCCAAATCAGGCGAGTACGGTGAAGGATGTACCTTTCCAACGCATTTACCTACCAATAGGTGGCAAGATGTCAGTGAAGGATGTACATTTCCAACATACCAATAGGTGGCGCCACCACAAACAGCTATTTTTAAAAAGTCCTGTTTCTTTTGCGACAGACCTTGTAGACCCAATTTCTCCGTCAAAATGCGATGAATCAAATCTTTGGGAATATTTAATTCCGTTTTCATATAACGCAACTAAGATTTCGGCTCATTTTGTATGAATTCACGCACTTTTTCAATGTTCTTTTCGATCACCACTGATTTTGGCCGGCCCGATTTTTCATCGTCATTGCTACGGGATAGACAATTGTTACCATAAACTTGTTTCATCCTTTGAAACGTTTCGGTGAATGTTTTACCAAGTTTAAAACAAAACGTATTTGCTCTTTGTTCGAGATTTATTTTTTGACCGATGGCCAAAAGATACTGTCACTTTTAGCGCGATAGCTTCGCTTCTAGTGGTCCGATTGTCATACAATTTTTACAAGATGCCAGTGAAGGATGTACCTTTCCAACATACCAATAGGAGGCGCCACCAGAACTATTTTTAAAAGGTTCAGTCTCTTTTGCGACACACCTGGTATGATTAATAATTGATGGTTATTGATATTTACCCCTGTCCGTCCGTTCTTCGACGAGTTATTCGTCTAAAAAAGATATGAATGATATGAGTTTAATTTTTTAATTTAATTTTTGCGTTTTTTTTTTACTAAAAATGTTATATTATACTAGGGGGCTCCGCACCCTGCTCGCTTCGCTCGCAGAAATGAAAAATAACTAATAAAGCTTAGTCAAACAAAAAAAAAAAACAAAAATAAGAAGGGTTCCTCATTTCCACACCAACGCAGAGGTAGAGGATTTGGCGCATTTTTTATAATGTGGTGACCCCAATAGGTATAATCCACTGTCAACCATGCAATAGAAGTTCTGATGGATTTTGTTTATTCAGAAACTCGACAGGATAATGGACAGCTTTGTCAAGTTCAATGACTGAGTGCAAAACAAATATTGCTCGCTATCCAATCTAATGATTTTTCAAAAATATGTGAATTGTCACACAATATTCTTGCTCTTCGAGAGATGTGAGAACTGTTTGCAATCATTAGGGGCAATAAAATAAATATAATCTACGACCGATATAGGTCTTCGGTTATTGTAAAACTTCCCTATGAACAGCATTTTTTGTTTTACCAAAATAAATAAGTTTCTAGCAGAACTAACTCTTGAGCAGGCCACATAAAATTGACCATGGGAGAAGGTCTATTTCCCCTTAAAAACTATCATGGCTGCTTTTTATGATGAGACTCTTCAGATATATGTGAGGTAGCTCCCCTACACAGCATATGCCCACGTTTGTCTTTTTGTATGAACATTTTTTTATTGCTGTCAATATCACCTTGAAAATTGACATGGTGGCTTCTTATGATGAGTGGTCCCCCACTTTTTGAGGTAACCCCCATACAAACCAAACGAACAATTTTACCTTTTTGTTTGAAAAATGCTTAACATAAATATCAACAGGGATGTCACGCCGACTTTTAGAGGTAGCCTCCATAGAAACCCGTCCAATTTTTGAATCTTTCATCGAATCTTTCTTATTACAGTAAATATCAACTTAAAATTTTACATAATGCTTTCTTGGGCGTACGCCTCACATATAGGGAAGGTGTTATTTCTCCATTTTAGGGGTATCCCCATGCAAACCTACCACTCACTTTGGGATTTTTCATGAAAACCTTTATCATTTCAGGGAAAATCAATTTGTCATTTGGCTTCATATGGACGGACACTTTATATAATTATAAAGGGGCGCGTCAAGCCCACTTTGGGGAAGCATCCATCAAACTTGCCTGTTAGATTCTACAAATACCTGAAAATTTATGTGAGTGGTATTAAAACTTCGGTACCACGTTTTTTCTTGTTTTGCTTTTCACTTGTATACTCTTTATGCATACGATAGGAGGGTTTATTAAGTTTTTGCAAATGTATGTTACAAGCAAAAGGAGGCCTAATAGATCATACAAAGTATATAGTATACTATTGATCAGCATCGGAAGCGAAGTTAATACACACATGACCATCTGTTCGTCTGTTTGAACAACGAGATCTTGGAGGATAAAAAATTTGGAGGTTTCAAGTTTGAATATAGTATATGCTCTCTGATTGCCTCTTCAGTTAATGTATGTTAAATGAGTTTTTTTAATTTTTAATGCGTTTTTGTATGCATTTTTTGTTTACTATGTAAAAATTTAATTTTCTCTTCCCTAGAAAAATGGTTTTGGCTAATAAATATTTTTTTTATTATAATTTTCCAATGCTATGTTGTATTTATCACCCAAAATTTAATATAAATTTAAATAAATATTTGAAGTTGGGAAACTTGCGTCTTCCTTCTTGTCCGCCTTGCTCGTAGAATTTGGCGCTTTTTTTAATCACGTGGTCCGCTCATATTGAGCGCTCGGCAGGATATTGAAATTTCAAGTTATAATACCAAAAGCAAATACTGACAATGCTACTGGCAAAACATCTCGATCGACATAAAAGAAGCAGAATGACGATAATGAACGCAGCAGAAAAAGGTTGAGATGCATTCTATTTTTAAAATATCACCGCGCACGCTTACCATGCAGCGTAAAAACAAACATTCAAAGCCTTTCTACGAGATACGTCATCTAGTATATTTATTGTCTTTGTTGGTACGAATTTGTACAAAATGAATACTTTATGAGTACATAACAAAGAAACTACTTTGCGACGTTACAGCCAACTTGGAGCAATACATTTACTTGTTAGCTCAACTTACTTAATTTGTACTTTTTGCAGGGCATTCTTAACGAATTGACCTATTTACTAAATAACAGGAGTTTCTAAATGTTTATGCTGTGGGAGCTGCTATTAAGTACATTATGTATATCCCAACTAAAATAGTTCGAGATTTACAACTTTCTGCATAGACTCTATAGTGATCAGATAATAACAAGTTAGCTGCATATACTGAAATTTCAACCTGTTCTGAAAAGCACTAATGTCAGTAAATAAAAAGTAAATTTTTATTTTAAACTTTTTGCTCTTTACACGTTCAAACATCATAGAAACACACATCAACCGACTGACTTACAGGTGAAAAAGTTTTTTTTATAGCTATTTGAAACTATTTTCTCTAAGGCTAATGGTGTCTCTAATCGTTTTCTAAGCTGCAACGTGTAACGTGGACTACGACGGCTTCAAGCGTAGAACCCGGTAAATATGCAACATAAATTGCGCTTGCCACATGCAGCAGCAGCAAAACAACAGTAACACACTTACAAACGCCTAAAAGACGGCAACAACATTTGCCAGTGTCAATTATTGCATTTGCGTTGTCTGCACTTGTGTTAGTATGCACTTAACTGTATATGTATACGCGAGGTGTGTAAATTAAATAATAAGATTAATTTCTTTAAGATTCAGACTAAGTATTAAGTGGATTTTCATTGCGAAGCCAGACAGCGTTGAAGATAATTCTTCTACTGCTCATTGCAGTAATGGACCTCGGATACTGGAATGGCCTTCAGCTGGTCGGTTACAGCCGCTTGCATATTTTACAGTGTCACAAACTGGCAACCATTTAGTCGAACAAATTACGAAGCAGACTAAACAATGGAAGTGGGAGAAGTGTATGAAAGGTGACTGACTATGCAGATGATCTGGTTTAAATGGTAACGGGAAAATTATTTTCCACAATCTATGATCTTTTGAAAAAATGCACTTGGCACCCCGCGAAGACGGGTACAACCAATACACAAAAGACCGAACTGGTGCTCTTCACGCGAAAGGAATAAGATTCCGTGCTTAAAACTCCCAACCTTGGTGGTAACGCAGCTCAAACCATCTAAAAATTCTTGATACAGAACTCTGAGAAAATAATGAAATAGGAACCTTCTACATCTGTAAAAGAATGTTTGAAATATCCACGAGTTACAAAGATAAGTCTATCTGAGCATAACTGGGTCCTTGTGATTCACACCCAAGTGGTTTTGGATGTCATATTGCATCTGGTATCTCCCGAAAGCACACGATAGCCTAGAGTGCAGCTTGACTTCGGAAGCTAAATATTTTTAAGCCGTGTGTTCGCGGCCACAGTATTATCCTACAGTTAGTAGTGAACCTGACTAAAACTAAAGATGGTGACTAAAGTGCTCAAATGGAAGGTCAATTTCAAAGTTAGTTTTCCGCGCTGGGCAGACTGAAACCAAGAAACCACCAGAAGGGGAACGCGCTTTCAAGCTACATTGACGGATCAAACACAAATGACGATACAGGTGCCGATGTCTTTTCGGTGGAACTGGCAACGCAACTTTTATACCGCCTACCCGACTGATGCAGCGTATTCCAGGCAGAAATCTATGCAGATTTGATTTTTGGCATACTCGGTAACGAGTTGGCGGACGAGTGCGCCAGAACTGAATTTGCGCTGCCAGCGACACTTGGAAGCGGATATCTCAGCACCTATGCTTTAACAAGAACAGGGTCAGGATATTGACAGGAATCCTAACAAGGCACTGTACCATTGGCCAAATGATTCAACACCTACTATGTGACTGCCCTGCACTTCTAAGAAAACGTATCCGATTTCTCGGTAAACAATTTTTTGAAGACCTGGAAATTCTGGCAAACCAGCCACCGAAGGATATGACACTTTTTATCTCCTCTATGAAATGATTTCAAACGCGCAAGACAACAGACATCACAATGACCGATTGCCCACTGGGTGAACATGGCGTGCGAGCGGACGGATTAGCCTAAACTAGCCACAGGACTGTTTACTAGTTAAAAATTCGTTTATTGGCCATTTCTCTGTGACAGGAAAGTTGCTCCTTTTAAGTATGCATTAGAAACAAATATTTTTAACAATAAAGGTGCCTAAGAATACATCACACCTAAGGGCACATCACATGTTCCAGTCAAGTCCCGCATCGCAACTGTAGGCAGAATATAAGCTTCTGCACCAGTTTCATTAAGTAACGTACACATCTCGCATGTTTCTATCTATGTGAATTTGTTGTTCATTTGTTTGCATTTGTATTGAGTATGACAGCTTCGCCAGCGATGTAGCACGGAATGTCCAGCCATATACTCAATCGTATATATACAAACAAGTTTATATATCAGACTGATGAAGCACACAAAGTGCACGGTCCTTTGTTTCATATCCTCGCAAATTCCGAACTGCAGTTTGCATGTTTCATGGCACTTTAGATAATTTCGATAAGTGTTTAGTTTAGTGTGATATGTCACACCAAAAACGACAGTCAACAATTACGTAATGCATGTCCGGATACAGAACACGGTAGCAATCTGTAAAATATTTACACTGTTTTGGCATTTGAATTGTGAATTACGTGTTTCAAATGTAAATTTTGCTATAGGCGTTTCGTATTTTGTATGCCATAAAATTATCATGTCAATTTATCAGATACAGCGAGTAATAAATTGTCACAATTTCAATTCAGAATCATTCTGACTGTTGCCTGCCTTCGGTTGAGTGTTGGCTATTAAGTTTATTATACGCATATAATGCGTACAAATCTGTAGATAAGACCGAGCTGAATTGACATATTCTGTGAAATAATCACAGCTCGGCTTAACTCGATTCAATGCCTACGCAGAAATGAAACTTGGAGAAAAACGTTGAAGTTTGGATAAGAACGATATTTTAGTACTCTTCAAAAAGGCAATTATACAAAATTTTAATTTTAAAACTGAGCATGTACTATATAAAATGTTATTATACAAAATTGAATGTCGTTTCGCTTAAAATTGATAAATGATCAAATTTTACTTAAACTCCTTACAGTGAGTTTAGATTGCCGCAATTAGAATATTACTTGCGAAAAGGTGTTTACGTTGACACAACTTGCAAAACTCAACTACTGAAAGCTGATTCTATTTACATCTTAAATCGGAACAGTCGTCTGATCACGATAACGAAATTCCTTGCAATGTATACACATGCACCCTTTGAATTTTTAAATCACAAAACAACTGTTTTTTAAAGAGGTAGAAGATTCCGTGCTTTCTATTGAAATAGCAATAACAAAAAACGCATAAACTTTTATTACAGCTGGTCATATATACTAGTACAATACATATTACTAGTACCAAAGCCACTAAATATACTAAATGACGCATCTGCGAATAACAATATTTGTACTTTGGACCTAATATTAGGTTGAAGTAGCCCTAATTAACCCTCTACTGACATTTTTTTAATAAAGAAACAAAATTTAATTATGCATATGTATTTTCGTTTAGAACATTTCGAATATATTTACTTGGAAATATTTTGTTTTTAGAGTATTTAGTTCAAGAAGTAATAAATTAAGCCATATGTATATCTCTCTATTACTCTACATTATTAAGGGTGCAGAGTATTTCGTAGTCGTGAATACATGACCTCCATTCGTACTTGTTTCAAATGCTGCGAATTATAAACATTCACTTGCACTTAACATCAGTTATAATTCGCAAGTGGTTTTTACATATTGTTCGCTAAGCGAACAATACGTCAAACCTACTGCATGTTTAAATTTTTTTTTTCTTGTAGTTTCTCTTCTTAATTTTTTTTTTTTTTATTTGTATATTCTTCAGTCTTAAGGTAAGGATGTATGAGATTCATTGAAAACGTGAGCGGTGCCACGCCGCATGTTCATTGGCATTTTCAGCTGCTATTTTTTCGCTCATCTTTTTTGAATTTGTGGTTTTTTACCAATGGATGCTTTTTTTGGTGGCATTTTTTTTGAATTCGAATGAATTGAAAAACAAATGAAAATAATAAGTCGATCGATCGCTTACAATTTTACTTATTTACGAATAAAGCACTGACAAAAAAGAGAAAGTGACTGAACAAATGTTGTTGCTGTACTCTATCGTCATTAGAAAAATCTAAATCTGTTTATCCAATCGCCACGAAACTTCACAGGATCACCTACGGAACTATTTTGAATATTGCCACAAATTTTAATCAAAATCGGTTGAGCGGTTTCGGAGTCTACATGCATACATATATACTTCCATTTTTATATATATAGATATTCTGTACCATTCATTTCAAATAAGTATTCGAATACAATGTCTATTAAATGACTGCCTACATTCGATACGTAAAAAGGAACTATTATTTCGAGCATTCTGTATAACATTGGCCAGTATTTCGGCTCTTATGTTAGCTTCGAAATCGTCAATGGTCTTTGACTTGCTGGCATAAACTTTACTTTTTAATTAAAGCCACAGAGCCACAAGCCGGAGAGCGAGGAGGTCAGTCCAAATCACCATTTTTCGACACAATGCGTTTGGAAATTTTCGCTGCAAGAACTGTACAAGGTTTTGAAGTTTGAACACACCTTTTCCACTCATTTGCGGACTCACAAACTGCGCCAACGATAGCGAGCGCCGTCGACGTTCTCACCAACTTTAAAGAAAAATCGTCTGAGCATGATTTTTCAGCACACTCTGCCCAAACAGTGAGTTTCTCATCGTGCAGTGGAGTTCAGTAAACGAAGTGTGGGTTTTCTGTTTTCCAAATTCGACAGTTTTGCCTACTGACATCATTGGAGCATCGCAGACGCAGTCGAATGGAATGATGGTGAGTTCCTACAGACCTATACTCAAAGAAATTCTTCGCAAAACTATGAATTGTGTTGTCTAAAGACGCCGAATTTCTATCATATTTTATAACAAAAGTACGCATAGTTTTTACAATTGAACGATTGTTTTAAATGTAAAGTGTGTATTTTGTAGTGACTAATAGATAAAATAATATTGGTGACGTTTTAGAATCGTGCTAATTTGTTGAAATCGGCTAAAAAATGGAGGAGTTACTCAATGTTGACATACCAAAGATCAAGACAAATATGTGGCAACTTTGATTTTCTGCTTTTTGTTCACCTATATTCGGGGTCCATCCCACTGTGCGCCATATGCAATCTTGATTATAATCATGCTATCAGGTAGATATAAATATTTGTTACAAAATATATTGACTTCTACCCAGCTACTATATTCCTTCGGTTTAATCATGATCAAACCCAGAAATTTTATCGTACTTTTTAAACTGCCTGTTCATCAAATCTTGTGCACCAAACTCTAACTTAAACATCACAAACCATCTCACAGTTGTTCCAACAATTATACATGATAGTTGTATCAACCACGAGAAAAGAGATATTTCACAATATCTCAAGCGATGTTCGTTTAAGTGAAAAATTCCGGATATTTTGTGATCAGAATGTATTTCAAATACCTTTCAAACGCACTATCTGAACAACTCAAAAACCGGAAAAGTAGTTATTGTCAAAGCAAAGTACGGTTTTTTTGTTTATTTTTTCAATCCCTACTTGGAATGTATTTTTTTCTGTTTCTACGATCTTTATAGAAATCTTTATGTACGAAATGTATCACTTTAGAAATACGCTATTAACACGCACTTTAATGAATGAAGGTGGTTCAAAATCGTGCCACGAATTATTCATCTGGTCGAGTTAATCAACATTCAATATTCCTATGTATTTTCATGCTTAATGAAGTTCTCGATGACTTGTTTCCTGTAATACAAACTCCATAGTAAACTGATAACACCAACTCTATTCGCATTTTATGTGTGAATGATATAAAAAATCATAAATAAATAAAATCCTCACGCGAGTAAAAAATATATGTCTACATATAATAAATTTAAAATCTCAAACATGGCAATCGTTAGCTGTCGTACTCGTATTCGTAACATATTTCAACACCATATCAGGTTATTTTTGGGCTTACCAAAAATACGACAGACTTTTGATAATACTACGTGACTTATGTATTGCACATATGTACGTCTATCTATACGTATGTTTTGTGTCTCTTACGGGTATGTTTTACGGGATGACGACGCAATACAACACATTACATGTACAAATAACACTCATACGCAACGTGAGAAATCAAAATGAAGAGCGTCGACGTAATGTTTGCTGTTTTGTTTCCCATCCTTTCGTTCATATTCGGTTTTGTTTCATTTGCTCGTCCCGTTCATTCGTTCCTTCGTCCGTTCGTTTCGTTTCCGTTTGCTTATGTAAATGTATTTAGTGTAAAAGCTTTTGGCCATTATCAGCATTTTTGCGTCTTATTTATGAAGCAACATGATGCGGCCGGATTATACATACGTCGATTGCAATACGCCGGAGTAAGAGGCATAATGTAAAACAAAACATATTCGAGTTATATTTATAAATACTTATGCTGCTTTTTCAAAAGTTTTGGACTCTTGTTGTTGTTGTTTTTATTGCTATTGACTCTCCGCCCGGAGCGTTCGCTCATTTACACAATGGAACTGCGATAGGCGGCGCATGAAAATGTTTGCTTAGTAATTTGTACAATAGGCATAAAACTCCGCTCGCTATGGGGGCGCATGACGCCAGGGGCACGCATGTAATTAGCTTCATCGCACATGCTCTTTTAACTATATACGAGGTGTGTTGAAAAAATATCTATTATCAATATAATTTTGTTCATTTCAAAGTAATCTCCCTCAGATATAATACACTGATTTGATATGAGCTTTTTGGTATGATCTTGAGGCCTTACTTTCCTAAACTATGAAAAATATCACAATTCATCCCCAGTAAAATCAGGAAAAGATTCAACCAGACATCTTACAGACCAATTACCTTGTTACCACCAATAGTCTGAACAATATTTGAAAAAATTTATGAACGGATCGAAACGATTGTAATAACAAAAATATGTATTCCTGACCGCCAATTTGTATTCCGAAAAAAAAAAACATTCAACTATTCAGCAAATTCATAGAGTGACACAAATAATATCAGCAGACCTAGTAGACAAAAAATTCTACATAGGAATTATTCTTGACGTTGACAAAGCTTTTGACAAGGTTAGACATGTTTCCAAATCAATTTCTTAATCTCCTAAGTAGGTATCTATAAGAACGCCATTTTTTTTTACCAAATTTCCGAATTTGCGTAGATTCCAAGCAGGAGTTCCACAGAGGAGCGTGTTAGAACCCCAGTTGTATAGCGGTCCATCTCCCAGAGATAGTTCAGCTATGCTCGCAACGTTTTCAGACGAGATTGTTCTCCTTTAATATGAAATATGAAACTGGTTCAACAAATGGCACATTAAAACAAGAGAAAACGTTAACTTTGGTTGATCCGAAGCTCTAATACCAGTCCCACGAAATTTTAAATAGTATTGTAAAATATAAAAGTTGGGGCTTAAATAGGGGCTACCCCAATAAGTGGACGGTACGCGCCCATTAGTAGATGTGTATGAAGCGATGTAGTAAATGTGTAAAATGCCGCCATATCGAATTTCAAGGTGATATTGACGTTATCCATACACATGCATAAAAGTGAGCTGTGGGTTTGTATGCGGGCTCCCCCAAGAAGTGTACGGGCCACGCCCATTAGTCTATGTTTGTTAAGCGGTTGACCATAAAAACGGCACCACGTTGCATTTAACCCTCATATTGACTTTAATAAAGAAGTTTTCATACAAAAAGTCAAAAGTGGACAGTAGGGGCTACCCCAAACAGTGGGCGGATCCCACCCATTAATGTATATGTCAAGCATCCTTCCATTAAAAGTTACCATATCAATTATTATGCTGATATTGACTACAATAAAAAAGTTTTTCATACAAAAACTCAAAAGTGGGCGGTGGGTTTGTATGGGAGCTACCCCAAAAAGCGGGCGTGGCAGTTTGCGTTACAAACTTTCAGACAAACTGATAATCTTGTTTCAGACGCACTATGTTTGAATGGTATAAATACACCCCAAAAGAAGATAAACTTCCCGGCCTCTTAAAATTAATAGCATAGAAATTAAAACAGTAGCAAAATATCTTGGGATGTATATGGACAAAAAATTATCATGGAAGTACTACAATAGGGCAAAAACGAGTCCAAGCCAAACTAAAATTTAAACGACTTTATTGGTTCCTAAAATGTATTCAAACTAACGCTTAAACTCTTTATCTTCAAAGCTAGAATTAAACCAATGTGAACCTACGACAACCAGCTTTGGGGCACTTCAAAAAATTCCATCATAGCCAGTACAGTATTCAAAGGCAGAGTATATCAATCAAAAGTAGCAATACACCATACATCAGAGAAGTTAACAATATTTCAACGCAAGAACTAATAAAAACACGACGTCTGAAGAAACTGACCCCCATAGATTTAATTTAACTCTCGACAATGTACTCCTAATCACGTAAGAAACTTAGTATCTGTAAAATACATACAAATAAAGAAGGATAGCCAAAAAAAATGTCTATGATGACCTGAAGATGCTCCGGATTGCCAGCAACTGATGCCGGCGCGCACTAAACTACACCGAATGGTGCGCTTTCCAACGTGAGGCCTTGACCGATAGACGGTTGTAGAGCCACCTAAGTAAGTAAGTAAGCAAAAAAAAACCTCAATGTAATATTCCTTATTAACCGGACGACCTTCTGGTAAGAACTCACGATGCAACACGCCATTGTGAACGAGTATACTCGCCAAATGCAACAGTCATCATAATTTTCACACAAAATTTAACACAGTTTCTTTGATTAATTTTTTTTTTTATTTTTCGATAGCAAAAAATCGTGAAGCACACCAAAACTGATCAAACCTATCATGTCAATTTTTTTTTTGGGGAACATGTGTACCAACATAAAAAAAAAACGTAAAAAGTCGTATGTTCGTAGCCCTCACAAATTTGAAAAGTAACCTTTTCTTTTAACACACCCCGTGTGTATATCGTAATTTTGTATTGTGTATATGTACTACATATAAGTATGTATTTATACATACGATATATACATTTTATGCTGCTTTACATACTGAATTGCTTCTTCTGTGCTAAATGTCACTTGGATCCTTTGTTTTCTTGCAATGCGTATTGATTGATTTCCTTTCTTTTCTTTGGTATTTGCCCAAATTGTCGTATTCTTCCTTGTTGTTCTTGAATGTGGAACCAAGAAACAAAACAAACAGCAAAAACACATTAATCAATATAACTTATAAATGTAACTTTAAAAAAAATATTTTCTTGAAATTGAAGTCCTTTGTCTTTTGACTAAAGATGATTTGCGTCATTGAAAAACGTCTAACTACCGTTGAAATAATTGAATTAATGGTATGTGTACGTACACCTTGTTCCGGTTTCAGAATCTGAAAAAAATTATTCGGAAGTGATTTCGTTAAAATGGTCAATCATCGTGTTTTGAATTCATTTGGAATTGGCATTCATTATTCTTCTTTTTATACTTTACCGAACATATCCTACTTTTAACAAAGCACATGTATCGACCACATAAACTCTCTACGAATCATTGTGAAGCAGTCTATTGAGTTCGGGTCGCACAACCTTCTCCTGTTTCAAAACTTCGAACAAACGTTTGATAACATTAAAAAAAATGTCAATTGAAATCCACCCAGAAACTGCGGCATAGAAGAAAACTGGCCCAGAGATCTGACCGCTTTAAAAATAAACACAGCGACAAGTTCTGTATGACTGTGGGCGTGCGGCAAGGCTGTGTTCTCTCCCCACATCTTTTCATTACGGTTCTGAATGGTGTTATGACAAAGACGAAGCGTCTAAGCTAACAACAACCGATCTGGCCTACGCGGATGATTTATGCTTCACAACACAGTCCCTTGCTGGTACACATACAAGAGCTAAGCTGGTCCGACTCATAGAAAACTCTAAAGATAATGGCTTGAACATCAATTGAAACAAGAAATAACGCTGCAGACGAATGTGCTGGGCTTTGAGACACCCTGTATCTTGTTTCAGGCTCTTTCTATGAACCATAGATGATATTCTTTAGTGGTCCGATTTGGATATATGCAGGATATTTGATTAGAATTGATGAAAAATTAGAAATAATTGAAAATAAACAAAATTCATACAAAATCTCAAAAAGGGGGGACAGGTGCGCATGGAACTACCGTTTAAAGTAGTCTTGTATGGAATATTTTGAAAAGATTTACCACAACTTTCCACAATATGTTAGAAATCTGGCGATCACGTGAGTTTTCACTGAAGGCAAAACACCGCATATTTAATAAAGCCAATTATTCTATATGGCGCAAAAACAAGCCTTATCCAAAAAAGTTGTGTTATCGTTGGGACGAAAACTCTACTAAACTGGGCGTAAAATTTTCTGTGATAATTTTTTCTCTTCTTTGACATTGGCTGAATTACTGCATACATTGAAACTCGAGATTTTGGGCACTGTCAGCTGTTTGTGCCGGAGGAGTTCAGAAAATCGAAGAATCGTCCTAGCAAGGAGACATTGTTTGGCTATAATAATGAACAAAATTTTTATGTGTTTGTGAAGTTGGCAGCCCGAAGTGTGAAATAAACATTTTTTTAATTGCAGTTCGTTCGTCCAACGTTGTAAGTCTGTCCAGGGTTACACTTCGTTTGCCCCTCCACCACAAACTTTTAACTTATGATTTAATTGTTAGAATTTTAATTACAAAATTTTGTGTCCTGGTACCCCGAAGTATGAAATGTAGCTTTTTATATCATTCACACGTAGTGTGAAATGGTATTATCAGTTTGTCTGAAAGTTTGTAACGCATTAAAGGAGGCATCGTAGACCCCATAAAGTATATATATTCTTGATCAGCTCGATGAGACTAGTCGATCTAACCATGTCCGTATGTTGGTGTTCATTTTTTGAGGACCAATTTGTATGCTATACAGTTAAAATTTTGCACATACACCTTATTTTTATTGCAGTTTAATCAAGATTGACCAGCCACGCCCACTTTTTGGGGTAGCCCCCATACAAACCTACCGCCCATTTTTGACTTTTTGTATTTTATTGTAGTCAATATCAACTTAATAATTGTTATGGTAACTTTTAGTGGACGGATGCTTGACAAATCTATTAATGGGTAGGATTTATTTATATTTAATAGAGTATCAAGATTGACCCGCCACGCCCACTGTTTGGAGTAGTCCCCATACAAACCCACTGCCAACTTTTGACTTTTTGTATGAAAATTTCTTTATTAAACTCAATATTAGGTTGAAATGCGATATGGTACCTTTTTATAGACAGCCGCTGAACACACATAGACTAATGGGCATGTCCCGCCCACTTTCTGAGGTAGTCCCATACACCTCCCAGCTCACTTTTATGCATTTGTATGGAAAACATCAATATCAACAATTGACGAAATTCGATATGGCGGCATCTTACACATCTACTACATCGCTGCATACACATCTACTAGTGGACATGTACCACCCACCTTTTGGGGTAGCCCCTATTTAAACCCCCACTTTATTGTTTTGCAATACTTTTTAAAATATCGTGTGAATGGTATTAGAGCTTCGGTTCAACCGAAGTTCACGTTTTTTCTTGTTAGGTATGCAGCTCGTTTCTCCAACGTTAGTCCAGGTTGGGCCAAGTCATAACTTCGTTTGTCTAACTTTCAAACAATAATAAAAGGGAAAGAACCATTACAAATTCAAATTCTTAATTTGTTAACCTGGCACCACGTAGTGGACCATTTAATTTTTGTAAATGCAGTTCGTTTTTAAAACGTTAGTCCATGAAATTTGAATTTCTTTTGCTCACCCCCCGAAAATTATTAATAAAGTGGGTTTTTTTTTATTTCGGTGGGTGGGCAAACGAAGTTTAATCTTAGACAAATTTGGACTAATGATGAGCAAATGAATTATCCAATTCAAAAAATTGAAAATTTTCACTTCAGGATTCATTTTTCAAATCTTATTTTCTCCTTTATTCTTTTTTGTAGTGGCGCAAACGAAGTCCAAACTTGGACAAAACTATACTAATGAGGGGCAAACGAACTGCATTCAAAAAACGCAAAATTTCACACTTCGCGGTTCCAACTTCATGTGGCTGTTTCGTTTAGTAATATTTACAACTCGATGACACAAAAAATTTACGTAGTACTATATACAAAAAAAACTCGATTACTTTCGTATTAACAAGGTCTTACTATAATGAATATTGTTTTCATACATCATCACTAAAAGAAGCACTAATCTGCTTGAAAAAAGACCTCACAATAATTTCTTCATATCATAGCAGTGAATGAAAAACTATTGTGAAAGCGTTAAGTTGCGACGAAAACATTGTTGGATTTTCTTTATAATATACTAGTTGACAAAAATTCGAGCACACAAAGCGTCAGGAACTGTTGAGGTTCCCGCATTGTAAACGCAATCATAATTTTGTGTTCCCTTCAAAACTCAAACGATGAATGCCTCGCTGTGAATCAAAATAAATATTAGAGATCGAATTGATAACAAAGTTCTGACAGACAGAGACACTGAGAATTTGTGTGGGAATTTAGTTATGCCATAATTCAAACAGAATAATCGTAGTATAACACCAACAAAAGCAACCAACTTCAAAGAGATAGCGAGATTGCGCATTTTCATTAACAGAAAAAAGATAGTTTCATGACCTACTACGAAAAAAATATGGCGTGTATAGGGTATAATAAAGTCCAGCACTGCGACTATAGCTTGTGTTTTTAAATTGATCAACTACATACAAATGGAAAATATAATTACTAATAGCTGATATAGCATCAATTGTTCACTTGTATTACTAAACATTTGAAGACTAAATAGCTGAACTGTCTAACATTCCAGACCCCGCTTGATCCTACATTTTCTAAAACTTTTATTAAAATTTTTCAAATAATTTCATGAGCAACAATATTATCCACAGCCTTCTTTCCTATCTAGAACCATTAAGAAGGCGATATTCATGCAAAATATTTATAGTATACTAGCTGGTGCATTGTCCCTGTCTCTTTTCTCCCAGCCCCTCTTACCCTCTTCCCCTATCCCTTCCCTCTTTGATCCCCTATACAACATTTAATCCCTCTATCTTACATTTTTTGGGCCAGGAATAATCGCGGGCATTCACAGTGGATAGAATTGTGAATCTAAACCATTCTCGAATCCTCATGAACACACACGCAAATTTTCATCAAAATTGGTCCAGCCGTTTAGGAGAAGTTCAGTCACGTACACACGTACATATGATTTTTATATATATATAAAGACATAAACAAAATTTGGAGCCATTTTCACGACTTAGAAATATAGTATTGTAGAAAATTCGTATTTCCAAGATATGTTATTGCTGGAAATATACTTAGTAGCGAACTTCACAACTTCACAATAGTAATAAAACGAATTCGAGTAGCCTTGCAGTGTAAATCGCTTTTTTGGTCTGTTATCGTTGAAAAATCGGTTACTTTTGTCTCATTTATCGGATGAGTCCAACGCTGGTGGATAGTCCATGCATTTGCATAAACGTAAATGGATAAAAAGTATAGATTGGAAGAACAAAAAGTTAATGAGAGTGAGCGCCGCCATACTAGAAAAAAATATCTTACAATCCATGATCTTCCAGTTGCAAAAACAACAACAACACAGCATTCGAGTGTATGCATGTTCGAAGACAAGCTAAATCCAGCAAAAGTTATTCGCGGAAGAAAGCAAATGGTAAAATTTTTGATCGTTAAATCTGGTCATTATTATAGAGCAACGTAGGAAGCTCAATTCTCTCTGAATTATCAGTTTTTTGACAGCAGTTTTCAGAAAATTGTGAAAACCCATCCGTCGAAGACAAGTGTCCTCGATCATCTCACACATCACTTCACACAACCGAGTTATTGAGGAATCAAGACATCGAATTACTGGGTCATCCATCTAGCAGCTATGACTGTCGTTTGGTTTTCGTACGTCAAAAATAAATTACTAGCTGCACGTTTTTAGACGCCTGAAGAAGCTGTTGAAGTCCTTAAACAGCTCGTTTCTGAGGTACCCTCTTTTGAGTGTCAAAATTGCTTCGACACTTGGTTCAAACGCATGCAAAAGTGTGTTTATCTTCATGGAGAATATTTTGAAAAATAACAAAGCCATTTTCAATAGTAAATGTTGGTACAACTTTCAGATGTTTCGTGTGAATTAACTTGGTGTTTTGCAAATTTCGAAGTTTTTTTTGCAATGTTTCTCTACAATTGTGTGTTGCCAAGAAAAATTCAACACACAATTTTGAATTTTAAAATAAGCTTACGGAGAGTCGACAATGCCAAAAAACACAGGCATACGAGTGGTACTAAGAGTTCAAATCTGACCGCTGTGTGGCTTATTCACCTCTTCGATTGACCAAAACTGAAAAAAAAAAAAAAATATACTTGAAAATCATCAGGCAGATACCAGTCGACTTTATGGTCTCGTTTCGATGGATGCAGAGCATTTTGAATGATATTTTGGGCATGAGACGAATTTTAACGCGCCTTGTGCTGATATCCTCATCTTGTATGCGAGTATTAACCGAAATCAATGTTATTGATTTGATCGCACTGATTTGACATGGTCTGGTGTGAGTTTTTTCTGCTACCACAATACAAGTTAAAAAAGAAAATTCGCGGAATGCTCTGAAATTTATTCCAAAAATCGCATTACCCTTTTCGTTCTTTTAACCATTTTCTTGTTATCAAAATGTATTAGGGCAATATTTTTAGACGGTGACTTTTTTAACTTCCGCGTAGTAACTTTAAATGCAACACTGCTCCTGTTAACTACCATATGTTAATAGACTACGGTAAATTTTCAAGCAATCTGCATCATTAAGTATGTGTGTTGACAGCCACTGAAATCAGATGTGAAATTCAGACAAATGGATGGAAATCAGAAGATTGCCGCTCCGCTCCGAACAAATTAAACCACTGTTTTATTTACAGCTTGGATTCATATTTTATCCACGTTCATGAAACAGCGCAAAAAATAATATTGCGGTTTACCAATGTCAGACACGACTTCGAAGTTATAACACGATTACGTTTGAGGTTAATTTCGGCACCAACATGCTTTCTGTTCATCTGTCTGCCTTTCACGTCTGCTTTCAATATCTGTTAAACAGAAACTTAGTGATACAGAATGGGTGCTTCAGGGACTAACCTTAAATCAGTATAAGTCGAAAATTCAGTAGCTACCCTCATATCAATATAATTCGAAATTCAAAAAGACGAGTCGATCTAGCCATGTCCATCTGTATGTCTGTCTATGAGTTCAGCAGCGCCCGATTCAAACCAATCTTTGGAATATTGGTTCGAAATTTAGTACGGAGACTTTTTAGAAGGTGTATAGCTCCCACAAATAAACACTTTGTTTATATTTATATTTATATTTGTTTTTTTTTTTCTTTTTTTTTGTATCGAACACGTTTGAATTAAAGCAATTAATTTTAAAATAATAATTGTTTTGCAATTGGTCAACAGTAGACAATTACGGGCTCAATTGCCTTAAACTCCAGACGACCTGGGTTCTACATCCGCTTGATCCAAAATTTCAATCATTTCATGCGCAACGAAGTTATCCACAGCCCTCCCAAATATATACTCTTATTTGAATAAATTTCATTATACTCACTATTTTTAAATCTAGGCATTCCTTCAAAAATTTAAAAACAGAAGTAAAACACCAGCAGTGAAGGTAAGTGTGAAGAATATTAAAACTTCGGTTCCAACGAAACATTTTTTCTCTGCGAAGCAGTGGTTGAAATAAAGACTACTTCAAATATATATTGTAAGTATATTTTAATTCTGTATGAAAATCGCAAATATATTATTAAACATTTATACATATATGATTTCCACTTAATTGTAAAGGAAATTATCAATACTCACTTTACGATGATCGTCACTTCCTCCTCGATGTTGTTTAATACATTTGAGATTTTGTTTATAAATGATTTAATAATTCATCTCTCAACACACTAAACACATAAACACATTGAAAATTTGTTATTTTAATGGCCAAGTTATTGCTAAACAACACACACACAATTCCATACATTCACATGCTCTCATAAACGTATTCGAATGCACTATAAAAGACGTAAGAACTTTAGATAGAACAATTTTTTTTTTTTTTTTTTTTTTGCAAAATTTTTGACACTTGCTAATGCATCTTCATCACTGGGACTGACTTCCGACGCAGCGAGTGCGCTTCCTGTAAACGAGGAGCAGCGCTGATGACTTCCGTGACTTTGTGCCTTTAAGTGAAAAACTTTCGAACGTAAATATGCAATTCAACTTCATAAATAATAATGAATCGATTCGTTTGTTAGTTTGTTATTTAGTGCAATTTAAATCACTCTATTTAAAAATTTTGCTTCAAAATATTATTTGCAACGAGTTTCTCAACACATTCAATATTTAATTTGACAGACTTTAGAAGTAGCTTCTAATTGGAAAGTGTTTTAAATTCGCTCTGGAGAACCGTTTCAATCGAACGTTACAACCGAACTGAATTCAGCGTCTGAATAATATTGCGGATGCCGACGTGCCGTTGATGCTTTACTGCCAGCCGGAGTCGATTCTATTCAGCCCTGTCGCTGCTGTCCGTTGACAATGTTGCTGCAACATTCTAGATGGCAGCAATAATTCGATGTATTATCTCTGGTCACATGGCAAAATGCGGAAAAATTGAAGTTTCATTTGGATAGATTCACGGGTACTTTAGATGTCATATAAAGTGCTCGTATTATCATTATTACGCGGAATTCTTAAAAACTAATCTTGAATGTATACAAATACAGTTGAAAACAGAAATCACAAACGAAATCATTTTGAAAGAAGTAGTTCTACGAATTCTGAGTTTAGTTGTCCAATAATTCGCTTTAATGTTTATTCAAAATTTATTTTTATTCTCGTTAAGTGTGTTGTTGTGTGTAGATTGTTTTTCTATTTTCGTTCGTTTATTCTCAGCCAAGTGCAAATTCAGCACAATTTATCTAAAAAATTAATAATCTAATTTAAGCTGTTTATGGATTCCTTATGGCTGCAAAAGCGTTTTATGACTTTTGGCAGCCTCTTCATTCGCATTCGCCAGACAATCTCGTGAGGGAATTTACATATTATGAGTTTTTTTTTTCTTCCTCTTGGGTAATAATGAGTTTTGAATTGTCAACAAATGCTACAATAGTAGGTGGTATTCTGTTGGATCGCTCGGATCGTTGTTCTACAATACGCGTTTTTCGTTACTAAAATATTTATTCACTTTTGGCGCTATATGAACAAATGCGAGTGGAATCCACAGCAACATTTTTAAACTCTCATTTGGTCACCATTGGAAGGTAAACAAAGGCATGCGCCGTAGAACAAAGTCCAATTGCAACATGTTGCTAGGAAACGTAAAAGTTCCCGCCAAAAAATTAAATGTGAACAAAAGACAGATTCACAATTATTGAAATAGGAAATAAATTTAGAAAACTATAAAAGTTTTTTACTATGGAATAAGATTTTTAATCAATTCTCAAATAAAGTTTGAAATTTTTAATTTCGAGTAAAAATTCAAACATCTATGAAATAACGGGTGATTCATCAGAAAATCACGCAAAATATCTTTTTTTCTCAGCGAATTTTACGTTTTTTCGTGTATTTCTAAGCATTGCATAGATTAGATCAGAACGGGTAAAGATGGTAACCGATCGAGAATGATCAGAACGGGTAAAGATGCTAACCTATCGAGAATAAATAATAAACTAAATAATTAAATAAATGCGCTAATTTAATCTTCATAAATTATAGCCTATATGTTATTCTGATATATGAGCTATATTATTGTAAAGTTTCATTAAAATCCATTTAGTAACTTTTGCGTGATTGAGTAACAAAGACACGTCCATACATTCACACATCCACACATCCATACAAACTTTCTAATTTATAATATTAGTAGGATTCTTTGACAATTCATCATGGAAGACACACACCGCAACAACGTCTCCAAATTATTTAGCTGTATTACAAGAATCAGCGTTCTGTGAAAAATATTTTTCGTGCACTTCGAGCAACATATGGTGTGCATCATCGAGCTTCCGAGCCCACTATTGGCAATACCATCCGGAAATTTGAATCTGAGTATATGTTATTGGATGACACGCGACCGAATAGACCACATCCAGCGCGTAGTTGGGAGAATATTGCGGCTGTAGCGGAGAGTATGTCTGAAAACCATGACCAATCGTGTGTACTATCTTGGCCTCTTGTATGGAACAAAAGGCTTACAAAATCCCACTCGTTCTAGAGTTGAAACCGTCAGACTTGAATTTACGCTTTAATTTCAGTCAATGTCCTCTACAACAGCGCAATGAAGTGCCGCTGCTTCCGTACCGAATTTTGTTCAGTGATGAGGCACATTTCTGCCTCAATGGCTATGTCAATAAACAAAATTGCCCCATTTGAGCTGATGAGCAACTTGAAAAGATTCTCGAACTACCGTAACATCCTCAAAAATTCACTATTTGGTGTGGCTTGTGGAATCATCGGTCCGTATTTCGTTAAAAATGAGGCCGGACAGAACATAACCGTCAAGGGCGATAACGGACTTTTTTGTCAATAAGCCAGCTATGATTCAAAACTTAGCCAACATTTGAATGAAATTATCTTTAAAAGTAAATGTCATAAATGGTTCTTTCGGGTCATAATAAAGATGCCGATTATATTATAAGTATCTTATTTAAAACTAGCGAATGTCCGGCGTGTGCTACTACGCTAAAAAAAAGAAATACATTTTGTTTATTTGTTGGAAAATAAGGAAATTTTGTTTATTTATTAGCTTTTTTAATATTATGAGTTTTTTTTTTTAATATTATGAGTTTTTTCGGTATGTGTGTAAACATAAAGATTTTTCGACATTCCAACTCTGATGGTTATGGCAAAACGCCGGACGCACTGAAAACTGAAATCGCTCGAAATCGAAGGGCAAATCGGTTGAAATCATTGGAATTCGTGGAATTCCAGCCGGATCCTTCAGCCGGTTTGACTCCAAACGCACCTCACGTTGTTCTGTCGTTTTGGCTGCTCTTTCGGCTCTTCTTTGTTTCACATCTGCTGTATTACTTCCAATTACAGCTCTTTTCGGCAGCATCATTGTATCAAAATATAAGAGGCTAGCCACAAATTTATTTTTTCCAAAGACGAGTCTAAAGAGCTCTAGGTAAAGAAAATCGGTCCACCTATTTAATAACAAAGCTCAAGGTTAATTTTGAAAGTACATTTTATGACCAAATTTTCGTGTTCATATCAAGTGATATTAAATACATTGTGAGATTGGGCAAATTTTCATATATTGTACTTTTCTGTGAGAATCCTGTGAGCTGACTATAAGTCAGACTTATAGCTTCGCAAATATAAGATTGTGCAATAGTTTTTATTTGTCAAAATGCGTAGTACTAACATCTTTTTTACGCATCATGTATAACACGCCTGTTATGACAGTTGTACTCATTATTATTGGTGATTTTATCGTCTGAATTCATGTACCTATGCGTGCATAAAAGTATGAAATATATGTATGTAATATGCATGTAAGAGATGACATATACTGGTGCGTCACAGCAATCTCTTTCAACCCAATTCGGACCCAAATCAATTTCGTTGATGTCTGAAATTGTTGATTGCATATGTCAACTCAACATCAAATTATAAGGTAAAAACTTGTTTATGTGCAAGTTGAATGTATTTTCTTCGTAAATTTAAACATTTAGCACATTTTAGTATTATTTAATTTAAATTTATAAAAATTCGCAGTTGCTTGTTGAAAACCGCTAGGTCGGTGACAGTTATTGTAAAAAAATGACCCGTAAAACTGTTAGAATATTTCAAAGGGCCATGAACTAATAAATTTAAAAAAAAAAAATGTTACTTTGATGAAAATTCATAATAGTATGAATATTTTTTGATTTTAATAAAGTGGCCAATGTAGACAACTTTTACTGTACAAGCTGAATCTAAAAATAACCGAACTCTTCATTTAAATCATAGAACACGTAACGCCATCTATTAATTGTTGGCACTGCTAGAAAGGTACATTCGAAAGCAGCTAAAGCAGCATGCTAATCGTTTAACAGGTTACAAAATGACACACGTTTAACCTGGACGACCCGAAGCATTTAATCGTGCTGAGTTAGAGGAAAAAGTAAGTGAAATAATCGCTATCGATGCAAATTTCACTGTGAGAATGCTGGCAGACGAATTAAATTCATCTAACTGTAAAATCTACCAAATATTACCTGAAGATTTGGGTAAAAGAAAGGTGTGTCCATGTTTTGTTCCCCATCAGTTACATGATGTTAAAAAAATAGCTCGTGTAGAGCATTGGAAAGACATAATTTCAACTGATTTTCTTGATTCGATCATAGCTGGTGTTTTAAATATGATTCAAAAACTAAGCGACAATCTGCAGAATGGAAGTCAAAAGACGAGCCAAAACCTAAAAAAAAATGAGTTTTCAGTAGTCAATGTTGATAAACTTCTACGATTCCAAGGGTATACTTCACAGGGAATTTGTTCCAGATGCTCAAACTGTCAATGAAGAATATTATTTACAAGTTTTACATCGTTTGTGCAATGAAAGACGTTTTTTACGATGACATTCCAGCTATACAAGCAGCCGTGACACAGTGGCCAAAGAACATCCCAAAAAGCGTGTTTACAAAGTCTATGGATAAATTGGTTGAGCGTTCCAATCGTTGTATTGAGTTAAATGGATCGTTTTGAATAAAAATTTGCTTTGAAACATAATACAATATCATGGTTGTATTATGTATTGTATAACTAAAAAGTTCGGTTATTTTTAGATCACACCATGTATATAGGCTTGATTTTCTATTAGTTCCCATACGAAGACGAAGAAGCGAATAATTCTAAAGTTCGTAAAACAAGCATATTTGAAGTATTTTGGTTTTCCATTGGAGACAAAAAACAAATACTGGGTGCCCGATAGTACTATCGATAGTATCGATAGTTTCTTTCGGGCCGCACTATCGATAGTTTTTTTTCACTAACGATACTATCGAACAAAGAGATCAAAGGCTTCCCGAGATTCGTGCACTTTTTAGACACTCAGTATACTCTTCCCAGAAAACCCACCTTGAAGAATGTTTTTAGTAGCATGGAGTACTGTAACATAACTAGCGATGGATGGACATCATGATCAAATGATTATTACTTCACTCTAACATGTTATAATATCACCAGCGACTTCAAATTACGGTCAGCGGTATTGTCAACTAACAAACTACTGGAAGATACTGACCACTCGTCCCAAAATATTGCAGATTCACTGCATGGTGTACTCTCGGAGTGGTAAGTTCTTTACAAAGTTACTTTGATTTTATCAGACAACGCAGCATCTATGATTAAATTTTGCGAATTACTTCAAATAAAACATTTACCATGATTTGCCCACACTTTAAATCTCATTATGCACGTAAAAATATAAAGGCTGTCATGACAAAGTGTAAGATCATAGTCGCTTTCTTTAAAAGAAGCCCAATCGCATATTTAAAACGGAGAACTGCGCAAAGTATTGATTGAAAGGCCATACAGCTTAAGTCAAGAAGAACCAACACGATGGAGTAGCGCATATAAAATGATTCGACGTATATTGCTTACAAACGGCGCAATTTGTAGTGTGCTTTTCAGTACTTCAAAGGCACCTAAGCCACTTACAATGGATGATATAGAAGTAATAAAAGACTAGTTGAACTTATTTTTCAGTAGTTTGTTAGTTGACAATACAGCTGACCGTAATTACTACTGCTACTTCTCAGGTATCAAGGAGTAACTTTATCACAATTTCGCTAATGATTCCAATTTCGTACAATCTTTAGCAACGTTTAAATGCTATGAAAACTTTGGATGCCTCAGAGAGGTGTACATATCAGACTAATCGCCTAAATTATCGGCATTTTTCTTATGAGAGCCGAAAAGTGCCCAGACTAAAAACACTATTGGATGCTCCAGCAACACTGCGGATAAGGCAGCAAAATTGCTAGAAAGTTAATTTCTCCGAGTTTCCAACACCCAACGTACAAAGCTATCCACAAGTGCAGCCTTTTTCAGGTTTATGCAAGAAAAAATTTAAAAGAAAGCAAGAACAAAGCAAGAACAATTTTTCAAAAAGTCTCGCGCATCGCAAGATAATAGTCCACTCGAGTATTGGAATGTAACCTTTACCAATAATGGCTCTTTATAGTTAATTATATCATTTACACCCTTAAATTTCAGAGCGATGCAAATAAAAATATTAACATTTTTTTTTTTTTAGTAAAACGATAGTATTATCGATAGTGACAAGAACAATAGTTTCGACTATCGTTAAGAAAACTATCGATAGTCACACTAGCTCTAATACTTTACCATGCCTTTTCCCTACCCCTTCGATCTCATTAACACGTATCTACATTTCATAACTCTATCTTAAATGGTACCCAGCGCGTTGCTGCCATTCCCCCTGCCTCTCCTACCATTACCCCTCCCTTCCTATGATCCCTTAATTAATTTAATTACTATCCTTGCCCTACCTCCCATTCTAATTCCCATGTCCCTCTTCCCCTTTCCCATCCCCTATTACCCTACCACCCTCTCCTTTACCACCTCTTTCAATGCCCCTTTCCCCTTCAATCAAATTAACATATATAGGACATTTCATCTCTCTATCTTAAAAGGAACCCGTTGCTGCCCTATCTCTCATTCCCCTGCCCCTACATCACCATGCCCCTTTCCCTACCACCTCTGATGAAAATTAGTGAATGAGTTCCAATTAAAATATATTTATGTAAATAATATAATGTTTATTATTTCACAGTATCATTATAAATTACTATTGCGAATTCAGTGTTATAGGGGAATGTTATAGAAAACGGATTCTCCCCAAAATCTCTAAATTTCATTCATATTATTCAATTATAAAAAACGATGACAAAGAACAATCAAAATGTTTCGGCACAAATCAAAGCGTTGATCCATTTTTTGCATCTTCATAAGAAAGAAAGTGCTGCTCAGTCAGCCCAAAATTCATCAAATGGAACAAGGGGTAACGGGAAGAGCTACATATGTCTGGTAAATAGACCAGTTGGGATTGGACATAACATTTGATAGATTTATGAAGTATATTATCAATTTTACAACATTAGCGATTCACTTTTCATCACCAGTCACTATACGATTAAAAAAAACTTGGCCATTATTGCGTTAAAAATCGAATTTTAACGTCTCTCCAATCATTTTCATAAGTTTGAGGCGAAATAAAACGACTCTTTGAGTCTCTCCCAATATTGCTGCAAGTTCTTCTTGACATGAGTATGCCAAATAATGCCACGATTTTTGCAACTTCAAATGTTTCTGACCTTCCGTGTCGAAATCATCAATTTTGAACGGCCGATATCAGTCTTCATAGGTTGAAATTAATGGAGCACAGTTGCCATAAGCATCACAGAGCAGTCGATGACCATCAGCTGCATTTTTCTACAAATAAAAGCAGAATATAATGCTTCTCGCAAAATGCGTTTATTTGACGCAAAAGTCAAAATATTCGAAACTGGAAAAATAAGTTTTTTACACTTCAGAAAAATACTTACATATATAGAAAACTACAGCCTATTTATGACACTTTAATATGAATACGATTACAATAATTTCTCGAAATCCCTAAGGAATTATACATTTTTTAATTATGGAATCATTTAGTATTAAACGCCTAAAACAACTGACTTTTATTATATTTATTCATAAAATATAATTCCATATATTGTAATTTTCTACTTGTACTCTTCTGAAGGTTGAGTGTGAGTTGCGTATATTCTTCAAGATGTATGTTCCATTAATTTATGCTATAAAATCACAAATAATCCACTCAAGGCAATATGGTTTTGTGCGTTTGTGCGATATTTGACAGCATAGTATCTCTATTTCGTACTCTTTAAGATGAACAAAGCATTTCCATGAAGCTGTGATAGAATTTGTTCTGAAAATTGCGCCAAATGCCGTAGAAAATTGTCGGTAAGTCGTTGACCCGTCAGACGGTGAATGTCTGCATTTAGGTCCTGAAGCGTCTGCCTTAAAAATGAACGTGGCGCAGCGTGCTGAAAACTCCGTGTCGCACGCAGACTAATTGTAATTTTCTTTACGCATAAAATGACAAGCATTAAAGGATACTCACTCATGCGCGTAGCTAGAAAGGGGTTAGGTGGTGACGCCTTCCCAACCAAACTGATTTCCCCCTAGAGAAACGATAGCATGCTCTTTTCATTCCTGTCAATACCAAAAAAAAGTATTCAGTACTCTTCACATTGGTTCCCAAATCCCAAAATCGTGGCCATAATTCAAAAACACTTCTCTTCTTTACAAAAATTGGTATATGGCACGGAACTTTTCGCAAATGTCGTTCGTCTAGTTAAAAAGGTCTTGAAACCAAGTTTTTAACCGATAACCAAGGACTACATGAAATTTTGAGACTAATTATTTATTTATATACGAATTCAATATAAATTGGCGACACTTAATCGGAGTCAACTTATTTAACTATAAAAAAAGATAACTTCGAGAAAGCTGAAGCTTTAATAAACTTCACATGAACTTTCATATTTATAGGAGCTATAAATAAAAAAAGTTTGTGAAATATAGAAACCCAAAAGTGGGCAGTTGGGTTGTAAAAAAAGTGGGAGGGCACTTTTCGAAACGTTTTCTCGTGCTGATCACGAATATTTATACTTTATAGGGCCCACGGAGGTTCCTGTTTGGCGACTCTGTATACACACAATGAAAAAAAGGAATTTGATTTGTGCATTTCCTTGTTTACACATTTCTATGCATTTTAACATTTAGCCCATGGCAGAATGCGTAGTCCGCATAGCTGCTCTCTTTTTTGTTTCTTTTGGTTCCTTCTCTGGACGGCCCTGATTTAGAGCAGGTCTGTCCAAAAGGACAGCATCTAAAGTATGACTGTATGTGTTTGCTTTGCACTTCGCAAAATTTTATGCGAATCTTTCTGAGTCATAATTAGTACAGTGTACCAAAATACAACACCAAAGCAACGTAACTAATTAAAAATTTTGTTTCTCTTTGGCATCAAGCAGCCAACTTCAGCATGCGTTCGTTCGTATGGCTGGACAGCGTTGATTTAGAGGCGAAAGCGTTTTCCCTGACAATCCTGTTTTATTGATATTTCTATTGTTGGCTACTTTTAAGACAAAAGTTTGAATTTCGAACACTGGGAGTACTCTAGTATGAAAAATGTGCTCCTACTACATTCAACTCTGATCACTCTGGTCTCAAAAGATTTTGATAGCACAGCGTGGCATTGCGCCTTCAAACTGGGTTATTTCTTAAAGAGTACCTACATATGAACCTAAGCATTTATGGTAATAAAAGTTCTCAAATTAAAAAAAAATTAATGTTATAATCTTATTTTGAATTTGAGACCATTGTGCGCTGAGTTCCCCAAAGACAAAAATTCTAGATACGCCCATGTAATCTCTACATAATTCCTACGCATAAAGCAAATTCTAGCGAAAAATCTTTCACTTTGTCCACGATTTGACTTCATTCGAGGCCATTTACACACTTGACCTGAATATTTCACAGTTTGACATTTATTTGGCACGTTTTTTTTTTCGGTACGACAAACGACAGCATCGGCAGAATTAATGATATCCTGAGCAAACATTTCGAATTTTTAATTTTTCTTCGCTTGACTTCCTTTCTTTACCTCGCTGTCTTCCTCCAGTTGCTCACCGCGATAAGTCTATTTGGTAGTAATGTATTTCATTGAGGTAAAAAACATTCAACATCTGCCATTCCCTGTAAATGAGATTATTTCGGAGCTTTTATTTGTATTATGTGGTGATTTAAATTATAATTTACTTGACGGTTGGTTTCGTTATTCCGTCTTTCCGGCTCGAACACTTGTCGCATTTAATTAAGCTGCTTTATTTTTCATGTCGTGAGCGGTAAGATTTTAAAATCAGCAATTAAATAAATGACAATCTCTGCCAAAATTGTTTATTATTCCGCATTAAACATATATACGTATCATCAGCTTCACGCCGTCCGTCTCCAAGGGCTCCTCTCATGCCAGCGATACAAATTTTCACATTGAAATGCACGTATCCTCCGTTTCTCCAATTCGTAACTGAAGCATTGCATCTAATTATCAGCGACAGAAACTCGTTGGATATTTGCATCTAAATTAGCTTTTTGTAGATTGTTCGTAATATTTAAGCTGCTTATAAAACATGCATCTGGGCAAAGTCTTTGGCAAGCAGATTTATTCGACAGTTTTCAAAATTTAAATTATTTAAAAGCTTTAATTACAAGACGTACAAGCAAGGCGTGCAGTAAAAACCATATTAAAGCCAAATCGAAAAGATACGAGAAACATTTTATTAATATGGTAAATTCAAATTCGAGTTATGAAGGGACAGTTCCGAGCTAAGTTAAACCACATTTAATCTTGTAACACTAAATATAGAAATTTATAGTAAACTCGGAGTTAACTCGACGTTACCTTGCCACTATGAAATTGGCTCTTATAGAAATAACAAATGTTGTTATTTGAACAAAACTGATAATTCATATTTAATTGTATTTAATTCATGACCTACTTATCCATTTAACGGTCATGGAAGCACGTAGGAAGGCGCTATAGTCTAGTGCGCGCTGGTGCCAGTTGTTGTTAATATCAAATTTGCAGAGGTCTTCCCTCGGATGTCCTCGGGAAAAAATTTTAAATTAATTTTAAATAGAGGCCACCCCAAAAAATGGTCGGTAGTAGATGTGTGTGAAGCGACCATCTATAAGATGCCTCCATATCGATTTTCAAGTTGATATTGACGTTTTTGATACAAATGCATGAAAGTGAGCTGTGGGTTTGAATGGGACTACCTCAAAAAGTGGGCGGGATACACCCATTTCTATATGTATATAAAACGGTTATCCATTAAAATCCACCAAATCGAATTTCAAGGTAATATTGATTTAAATAAGGACTTTTTTTCATAAAAACACAAAAGTGGGCGATAGGTTTTTATGGGGGATACCCCAAAAAGTGGGCGGGGCATGCTCATTAGTCTATGTATGTTCAGCAGCTGTCCATAAAAAGGCACCGCATCGCATTTAAATCTATTATTCAAAAGTGGGCAGTAGGTTTGTACGGGGTATAAAAACCCAAAAAGTGCGCTAGTCCCACCCATTAAAATATATGTGAAGCGTCCGTCCACTAGCAACTACTATATCGATAAAAATAAGTGTATGTGACAATTTTTAACTGGATAGCATACAGAGGGACAGACGGACACATGGCTAGATTGACCTGACTGAGTTAACGGATAAAAATCTTGCAAGCATAAATATTTTGTGGTTATACAGAATTTATTTCAAAGATTAATAAATTTAAAAATATTTTGTTAACATATTTCGTTTCATTGCTTCGCTGATATAAATTTCTCACAGCTTGTTAAATAGGTAATAAAAAAGTCATAAATAAATTGACAACTAAATTCTGGGACAGTTTTAATGGTATTTTTGTATATCTTTGGCTAAACATTTTATAGTTTTTAAAAGAAATTTCTGAGGTGATAATAAAATTAATTTGATTGCTCAAATTAATGAATTAACATTAAAATTAATATGACATTTAACTTAAGTTTCTATTTTTGCAATAAATATACTCGTTATTATACCCTGTATCCAGAAGGGTATATTAAGTTTGTGCAAATGAACATATGTAACAGGCAGAAGGAGGCGTAAGTATATATGTTCTTGATCAGTATCGAAAGCTGAGTCGATATAGCTATGACTGTCTGATCGTCTGACCGTCTATTTGAACGAGCAGAGCTCGGTGACGATAGAGGATAGAGGTAGGTTCAAGTTTAGATATTTAGACACTTTTCTTCTCTCTTCAGATAAATTGTATTAAATGAACATGCCAACCCCACTTTAAGCCATAGCACCCCTACAATCGTTGCCACAATTTTTAAATTTTTGAATGAAAGTTGTTTTAATTTTGTTGTTAATTACGCTACAAACGCTAAATTTTGGTACATCCTAACAAAATATACCTCATAGATCCAGATGGGATCACTATAAGGGATAGCACCCACACAAACAAAATTTCTTACAAAACCTTAAAAATGGAGACCAAATTTTTAAGTTTTTGTAAGAAATTTTGTGGTTTTTCTTTCATAATCAAGCAAGATATGTCAGATTTAGCATATCTTACGTCAATCTCTGCAATATATTCCATATAGACCCAGATTATCTGCTTTAAGGGGAAGTCACATGCTCTCAATTTTTGAGTTTTAGTATGCAAATGTTTTGTTTTTATTTTAAAACAGCTGCTCCCCGCAGTGTTGTAGGCGCCCATTTCCACGAAATGATAAGCAGACAAAGGTTCAATACTTAGATTACTCAATTCGCGGTGATCCCTTTTATTTTTTCTTATATGGAAGCATGACACCGCCCATTTTTCTAGTGTTTACAAACTCCCCTCAACAGATGTACCAAACCTCTTACATCTGCTTCAAATAGCTATGAAGATATAACAAATTTGGTTTTTCTTCTATGAAATAGGTCTTGTTTCTCCCGGTGTTCTTTACAATAGTTACTGAGATATGAGGGTGCTAATATAACTAGACCATTAACGGGACCTTAGCAAACATATGGTGCAAGTATGAGCACAATTAGTTCAAGGGGTCGTCAGTGATGTTGCCACTAACCGACATATAAAGACACTTAAACATAGAACAGCGTATCTTGAAGTAAAGCACAGTGGACTGCAGCGTTTATCTATTTATTTTTTTAAAAATTTGACACTACATATGTAAAACAGTCGCTTAATAAGTACAATATAAAAATGTAACTAAACTAACTTAAAGCTAGAAGAAGTAGTTGCGGACACCCGTTGTAGGAATTTTTGTTTGGCACGCCAGGTTGACCGACTGTGCCCCTACTCACAGCCTGGGAGGTGGTCCAAGCCGGTGCAATTACAAAAATAAAGAAAATATAAGTGGCTAAATGAAATTTACAAATTTATTGAATAATGATATGTTAGTACAGAGTTTTTTACATATTTATAAGCAAAATAAGGCGAAAAATTATTGTAGATAGAACAAAAAGCTCGGAGTGAAATTATTGAGCGCGTAATTTGTCGTCCAACAAGGCAATTTTATTGGCACGAAGTGGCGAGTTGGCCGAATGGGGAAATTTAGTACTATGGACTGAAGTAAGTAGGGAGAATCAATCTCCCAAATAAGATTTTTATGAAGAAAAGCAACTGAGAGACATAGACATAGAACGGCGTGACAAGATTGTTGGGAGATCAATTAATTTTAACCTTTCATGATAGGGTGGAAGATTTATATCGGGATCCCAATTGAAACTCCTAAGAGCAAACAGAAGAAACTGTTTTTGGACTGACTCAATAAGATCCTCGTGAATAGCATAATATGGGTTCCAAATACAAGAGCCAAATTCTAAAATCGGACAAACAAGAGAAGTATATAGGAGTTTAGTGGTATAAGGGTCATCAAATTCCTTAGACCAACGCTTAACAAAGCCAAGGACACATTTTGCTTTATTTACTTTTGAACAAATGTGATTATTATAAATAAGATTAGGTTCCATAAGGATACCTAGGTCATTAAAACAAAACTCTCTACCGAGGGTAATGTTATTTAAATAATATGTCACTATAAATGATTTTCTACGATGAAACGACATACATTTGCATTTTAACAAATTTAGATTTAGAAAATTTAGACGACACCATGTATGTAGTGAGTTTAAGTCAGTCTCCAATAAACTGTGCTGCGAAACATCAGAATATGACAAACATAATTTATCATCATCTGCATACATTAAAGTATGGGCATAATTAATAGACAGAGGAAAAATGTTGAGCAATATTGGACCTATGTGACTCCCTTGGGGAACACCAGAAGAAACAAAAATAGTTTTAGACAAGCAATTGTTAAATAAAACTTTTTGTGTTCTATCGGATAAGTATGACTCAATCCAAGTAACAAGAGATGGAGGAACCCTATTGCTTTTAATTTGAATAAAAGCCGCTTATGACATACTCTATCGAAAGCTTTACTGAAGGTGTATAAATGATTTCAGTTTGGCAACCAGACTCAAAACCATTATTTACAAAAGTGGAAAATTCTAAAAGATTAGTTGTAATAGACTACAAAACCATGTTGGGAAGAACTGACAACAGACTTTAATGACTGTTGCAATTGGTGATTTTTTCAAAGAGCTTTGGAATAGCACTCAGCTTAGCAATACCTCTATAATTCAATACATCAGACTTGCTACCCTTTTTATGTAAAGGGATAATAAAAGATTCTTTCCAAAGAGATGGAAATTTGCATAGCTTTGTGGATAGGTTGAAAAGAATTGATAAAGGAAAACAGATGGAGCTAGAACAATGTTTTAGTATGCAACTGGGAATATTATCCGGGCCAGGTAGGAAAGAGAATTTAATTGATAAAAGACAGGTTAATATATTTTGTATGGATATAAAGTCAAACGATGTGATGCTATAAGGATATGAGAAACTAGGATTAAGAGAGTCGGCAAACAAATCTGGTATAGGCCAATCAGAAGATGCAACTGCACCATTAAGAAATAATTGTGAAGGATACGCAGAAGTACTACGTTTCGTATTAACGAAATTGAAAAACGATTTTGGATTGTGACGCATGCCTCGTTTAATTTTTATTAATTATTTTATTTATTTTTATTATTATTTGTTAATCGGTAAAGGCTACGTGAAAACCAAGGCTGCCTTTTTCAGAGACTGGGATAGTAGAGAATGGACTGCATCTGTCGAAATAACTGAGAATGGTGGAATAAAAAATATTCGTTGCCAATTCAATATCTGAGCAGCGCTCGAGAGCAGACCAATCAGTATTGAAAAGTAATTGATTTAACTTAACAAAGTCAGTTTTTCTAAAATATCGGACACGTCGAAGAGATTTATTTATGTCGTGTGAACGACAAATACAGTCAAGCTGAAAAGAGACTTCCAAAGTTGGATTGTGATTATTTTCAGGCATTGTAATAGGAGGAATCCTATTAATAAATACATCAAAACCAGTATCAACAAAAACAAGATCAAGGTCTTCCAGAGCTGTTGCAAACATTATTGCACTGTTGCATGGACAATTCAGAAAGACTATCAAGAAACTCATTCTTTACCGCTGGAATCAGCATAGAGGTATCAATCAAATTTGACCATCTTATATTAGGTAGATTAAAATCACCTAAAACAATAAGATGATCTTATTCATCTTGTTAAAGAGTAGCGATGTATGAGATCGCAGCATTATGCTGACAGTAGATCCTCATTTCCGAAGAAGGAGGAATGTATGAGCTAGTAATGTATATGTTGAAACCAGGAAAAGAAGTTTTAACACATATAAATTCAATGTCCTGGTGATAATACCAATTTCCTCAGACAACAGAGACGATTTGACTTATATTAGAACACCACTTACAGACAAAATTATCATTGAATAACTCAGTATTGAGTATGTGTGGTTGAAGCCAAGTTTCACTAAAGACAATTATGTCAGCAGTAAAAGAAAAACTATTAAGATAAACATTACTAAGCTTAGTTCTTAACCCTCTCACATTTTGATAATGAATTAGGAAAGAAGTAGAACTTAGTTTTTTGGCACAGAAGTTGAAACAGCGGGCAAACTCAACAGGGGTATGTTTACTTTTATAGACGTACTCATGCACAACAATACCAGCAGGCCAGGAATTGGGAGAAAGAATGGTGTCGAAAATAGACACAGGAACAATTATTTTAAAAGAGGAGATCGAACGCGAGTAGCAGAAATTAAATTTAGAAACAGATATGTTATTGGAGCACCTAAGAGAAAAATTAATCTATGATTTTATATTATCTTCAGTAGTATCAGAAGCAAGACGTGATAGAAATACAGATTTACACGGGGCAACAACGGTCAGGATATTCTCTTTTTTAGAAGATTGATTTTGTGTAGAAGATGGGCCAGCAGAAACGCTAGTTATAGCGTCTACAACGGAATCAGTTGCCAGTTGAGGCACAACAGTGCAGTCTTCAACTACTACCAGTGGGTTGGAGTAAGCACTAGTGGACGCTTCGAAGTTGAGATCGGACGTTATTTTATTGGTGTCAATTTCCATTGGCACCAATAAAAAATCGACTTCACAGAAGGTTCTAAAGATGGATCGGCAGAAACCGTAGAATCTTCTGATCTTTCATCAAACGGGTTTAAAAATACTGTAGCCATAATTGGAACATTTGGAGTTACAGGTTCACCCTGTGAAACACCTATGGGCGAAGGCTTTGACTTCGGAGAATTTCTTTTGTTCCGTTTAGGAGAAGCATTTAAACATTTAAAATCGTTGAACGATTTTTCAAGTTGCTGAAACTTGTCATTCATGATTTTTAAACAGCATTTAAATTCAGTAAAACCAGACCTAGTCTGGTTCATAAATTTTAATATCTCGATTTCTGTCGATCTACAATGGGAACAAGTCCAACGTAGACCTTTCCGTTCATTGATTGCGTCAGAACACCGTTAAAATCAGCACAAAACAAGTGTGAAACATTATCGCATAACCAACAAGCAAGGTATTGGTCAGTACAAGCCTTGTTTCTAAATTGGCGGCGAGAATCAGAACAAGCCATTGAAAATTTAGTATAAAACAGAACCAAAAGGAATTAATTATTGGTGCCAAAAAGTATGCTATATAAAAAAATGAAATAAAAGTTAAAATGAAATTAGAGCAGAGAGAGTACCACTATTACGCTCGCAGAACTCAACTCAAAAAACGTAAAAGAACAATAACAAAACTACAAGCATATTAGTATGTTCATCTGTTTAGCGAGAGAACGTAAACAAACAAACGGAGAAAGCGACAAGAAAAAATAGGCGCTTGCAGTAAATAATTAAAACAAAGAAAAACAATGTTTGAACTTAAACAATGAATAATACGAGTATCACTATAAACGCGATTTTTATATTTTTATATATAAAAGTACAACTTTAAACAATATTATAAGAAATATTTTACAAAATTTAAATTTTTTTTTAAAACTTTAAATGAACTTTAAATAAGCGCACTCGTAAAAAGAGAGCGCACTGAGAGAGTGTTCAGAGTGTTCTTGTTTTATGTTTGTGTTTAAAACCAATTTCTAATTGTGAAGAAATCGAATTTAAAATCAGTTTCCATTTCACACTTAAACGGATTACCTTGTGACCTTAAGAACATCTGCGCAGTTGACCTTTCGCTACATATTGTACTAAATGGGAAAGGTTGGTAAATTTAATTTGCTATAACCTATAATATGTATGTTGTATGTTGCTTGATGGAGGTTGAACAATTGTGTTGATTAGTTGAAAAGAAAAACTTAACAACAACCAAAACAAGAAAAGAAGTTTAGTTTGGTTGAATCGAAACTCGTATACCATTCCCACGAAATTTAAAATCGTCTTGAAAAGTATAAACATGTGTGGCCGGTTTGTAAAGCCATTGCAAAAAGTGAGTGAACAATGCCCATTAGTATATGTGTGTGAAGCTACCACCATATTGAATATCAAGCTGACATTGATTTAAACAAAGAAGTTTTGCCTACAAAAGCACAAAAGTGTGCGTTGGGTTTGCATTGGGCCTACCCCAAAATTGGGCGGGACATGCCCATTAGTATATTTATGAGATGTCCATAAAAAGCCACCATACCAAATTTCAAGCTGATATTGGCATGAAAAATGAGTTTTTTCATACAAAAATTCAAAAAAGGTAGAATTGTTTGTATGGTTACTACCCATAAAATTGGGGGTTCACATCCATTCAGCAACGTCCATCCATAAAAAGCCACCATGTTCATTTTTAAGTTGATATTGACTGCAATAAAAAGTCAAAAGTGGGCGGGTAGTTTGCATGGGGACCACCTCAAATAGTGGGCGCGTCATGTCAATGTGAATACTCTATTTGGCTGGAAAAAAATAAGTCTTTACAATAAGGATTTACAACACAAAAAATTTAAAAAAGTGGTCCCCAAAAAATGCACAACAACATTCAGATAGCCAGATCGGCTCGTTTCGTCGAGCTGGTCAACAATATTGTATATACTTTGTGGGTTGTACGATGCCTTCTTTAATGCGTTGCAAACTTTCAGACAAACTGATATTACAATACAATTTCACACTATGTGTGAATGGTATGAAAACATGTTTCTAAAGTCTTCTTTTTAGCTGTGCAGACGACTTCCAACAAAATTCAATGGAGCAATTATGTTCGCATTGTTGAAATAAACTTGTTTCCTTCGAATTTTAAAGCCCTAGCGAAACCAAAATTATTAAGCATATTGTCAAGAAAAGGAAAAAAATCTAAACCATATAGCAACAGGTTACACATTTTGTGTGGAGAATAAAAAGTGTTCACTCCCATTTCCTCATAAAACTTTTGGCAAACTCTCTGCACGAAATTTGCTTTGTTGCTCGAAAAATTGTTGAAATAATTAAATTATGAAATAGTTGACGTGCCTTGACGCCAGCATCAAAATTCGGAGCTGTTCGCACGCACTCTAGCCGTTGTCACGCCTTCGCATACCCTCCGAAACTAGCACAGTTTAGCACAACTCAGATCGAAATTCAATAGCAGAGCCGCTCCCGTGGATGCCACTTGTTGTAGCCATCGTATCGAGCACTGGGAGTGCATTCGGTTCCAACGCACATGCTAATTGAAAAGTTCTGGCACGCATTTACCTCAAGGATGCCTTCTGCGCGGAAGGGCGACAAAAGTTTTTCCGCATGAGCGTGGAAACTTTTTCTGACATTTACAAATTGACTTTGATAAATTCTGTTTGTTTCCTTGCTACACTTGTAAAATATTTAAAGTTTTTTTTTTCACCCACTGTTTTTCAGTTTTTGTTCTTAAAAGTTGTTGAAGAGTGCCTCTGCACATGTTTTGAATTTCATTCGCAGATTTCCAATACGAAAAGTTGTACACATATTTGAAATTGCAGTAGAAGAATATATAAAGTTTACAAAATTTAAATTGATTTGCACATTGTTAACCGCGTTCAGAAAAAAACAAAATTTATACCGAAAGTATATGGGTTGCAAAATTAAAACATACCTAATGTAAATAAAGACAGAAAACTTTTGATAGTTCAATCAAACTAGCGCATTTCATTGATGATGATAATTTTGCACATTGCATTATTTTGGAACTTGAACCATGACAACTGAATTCAAATCGCAAAATCGTGCCACACATGAACAATTTAACATTTTATCGAATTCACCATCGTAAAATCTTCACGAAAGTAAGAACCGAAACAAGCCTGAATACGTCGCTGATCTCATACAAATTTGGAATATAAAATTATGCAACACCGTTTTTTATACGCATCACACAGTCACACTAGGTGTGAAAAGGATATTATAAGTTTATCTGGAATCTTATAACGCAGCGAAAGAAGCGCAGTAGCATTGAACTGAAAAAAGTTTTCCATTATTGGTTAAATCGAACTTTATGAGCCTCATGAGTCATGAGTCTTGCTGAAAAGTTGAAACTATAAGGTCAAAATGTTTTCTTGCTAATAGCTTTAAATCCGAATCCAATACTTTCTTAGTTATATAAAGCATTATCCCTCTTTGTTCAAAGAGCTCGGAGAGGTTCTTTCCTACTTTGACGATGCTTTTTGTGTGCGTCGGAAACTTCATTTTTAACGCCGTGTCGAAATTTTAGCAACTTTATATCTATGAATTTATATGTAAGCTATATTCACTTACCTTTCACATTTTAGAAAATTTAAATGAATAAAACGAAGTCAAGCATTTCCTTTCAAAGGATCAAAGCAGGCTGGCAGGCAGTAAAGCAACCGGAGGCTCTAATTTGCACAGTTGCAAATGTAATTAAATTTAATCAAAGCACCTTTTCGCATTCTACATGCAGTAGATTGCAATGTTGCACGGCATTTGCATTATAGTCAAACAATATTCCTCTTTTGAGGTTTTCTTTACAAACGAACCCACGCTTCCTATGTGTATTTTCTTTTTTATAGTTTCCGTATAAAATGAACAATTATTTTAGCTATCCTATTATGAATGCAGCAATGAGTCAGTCAGTGAGTGGGCGCTCATAGGATCAAAAAGCGCTCAGAACACTCAAAGCAAGGATGTGCTTAAATAACATAATAGTTTTTAAACAATTGCTTCAAAGCCGGAATTTCACAGGATTATCCTTGTACGTACACTAGATTGCCGTGCAAAAAAGACCTAAATGCAAAACAATTACTTCTTACTAATCCGATTTGATAATTGGTGCGCAGTTCGTGGACACCATCCGCAGGGACAGATTAGAGCAAATTCCAGAAATAAATTTAAATACTTATTTACAATATGTGGTTCACGTGGCATCACTTAAAAATCGATAATGCATCTAATAGATGAGAGAGCCGAACGCAGTCTATTTTTACTATATATATAGTATGTATATATGTATAATAGGGACTCGCTTTTGTTGCTACGAGGGTTTCCATGTATATTTTGCGCCAAATGAAAAAAAAAACAGTAATTTATCATTGAAAATGGCTTTGCTATTTTGCACAATGTTCTCCATGAAGATTAATACACTTTTACATGCATTTGAACCAATTTTCAAAGCACTTTTGCTACTCAGAAGTGAGTACATCAAAACGACCTGTTTAAAAAAACGTTGATCTCGCAATTTATTTTCGATGTTCGGGAACAAAAAGAGGTCATTAAATACCAAGTCAAGGATGTAAGTCGGATGAGCCATCCTTTCGATTTGAGAACACGCATTGTGGTGGTGGACGATAATCCGACTTCTGCGGTTGGTTTTACTCAGTTCTCTGAAACAAATGGTTGCATACCATTCACAATTTACCTTCTAAGTTACAACATGAACAGTTTTTCCGAAAAAGTGACCATTTGCTTGGAAGTGTTTCGTCCGCGACAACTTTTGTTGGATTTGGCTCGTCTTGCATATTTTATTATAATTGAAAAATTAGAATTAATTAAAAATGAAATCAAAAATATTTTGTACAAAACTCAAAAGTCAAGTCTACATGGGCTACACCTGGTCCGATCAGAGTATAATTGAAATATTTTGTAAGAATTAACGAAATATACATACACCAAATTTGGCATTTCTCCCTCCTTAAAACTGGATGGTAAGTTTGTATTGAGGCTGCCACTTATAGTGTTCCGATCTGGACCTATGCGGTGTATTTTATTAAAATTTATATAAGATACACCAAATATGGTGTTACTAGCGTATTTAACAACAAAACCAAAAATAAATTTTCACACACAAACTTTAAGATGAGGCTCCTCCTAAGTGGAGTTGGAATGTTTGTTTAACACTAGTTATTTAGGGAAAAGAAGAGTCTAAATAACCAAACTTGAAGACTCTATCTTTTATAGTCCCCAAATTCTGTTCGTTCAAACAGATTGTCAGACGGACATGTCTATATAGGCTCGTCATACGATGCTGATGAAGAATATATATACTTTATAGAGTCTGTCACGCCTCCGTCGGCCTGTTACATACATTTGCATAAACCAAATAAACTTAATAATATATCCTTTGGGTGCAGAGTATAATAAAAAATGTCAAATTTTCCAAACACTTAAGTTGGCCAAGGCGCTCAATACACAAAGCAGCCCTCGTACAGTATTCCGCTGCGTGGATGTTTGTAAGTTCACTTGTTTATAATGCGACACGGCCTCATGGTTCATTCACCGATCAATTAAAAGTACATATACAGGCATCGCCGGCACATTCCGCGCCTAGCCAACATCGCCTTTGCATTGTCCTTTTCATGGCTCCTGATGGTCGTTCACCACTGAGTTTGTTTTTAACGCGCAGCATAATTATGTTTCAATTTATGTTGCACTCACCATTCTCCGATGTAATTAAATGAACTTATTAAAAGTTTATTGAGTTCATATGGCGTTATCTGGGCAGTGAAGCGAAAGCAGACGTGAAGTGAGTTTGTTTGTATGTTAAATAGTTTTTATTGACGTAAGTTTTGCGTATAGTATGGAAAGTTCTTAAATTTTTAAAGAGTGCTTAACTGTAGTAGAATTTAAAGTCTATCGTGAACACTTTCTGCTGCATAAATAATAATAACAGCGGTAAAGAGACTCACATTAGTACATACCACATATAATAAAAACTTATTTAATACTTAAAATTGTATGTGGTAGCTTTTTATGCACGAATTTTTCACATACAGTGATGGATGCAGGGGGAAGGAAGGCTATGGCGTCTGGAGCTAACCAAATGTTGGGTTAACATAACATTTTGTAGGAAATGTTTAAAGACGTAATTACGAAGTATTCTGTATAGATCATTAAATAATTTGTATTGAGGATATCATACAAATTATTTTATCATCTATACAGACTAATTAACAACTTATTTAATTAATAATTCAAAATAAAACTTATTTAATAACAAAAGCGAACAAAGGGGAAAACTTTCTCTTACAGGGTATTTTGGATGAGCTGAACGCTGCAAAACATTTTCATATTTGCATACCATTCCCACATAGTGTGAAATGGTATTATCACTTTGTAACGAACGCATTAAAGGAGGCATCGTGGACCCCACAAAGTACATATATTCTTGATCAGCTCGACGAGACGAGTCGATCTAGCCATGCCCGTCTGTCTGTCCGCCTGTATGTTGTTGCGCATTTTTTTGGGCACCAATTTTTATGCTATCCAGTTGAAAATGACCACATAAACTTCTTGTTACTGCAGTTTAATAGAGACATGCCTTTTTATGGACAGCCGCGTAACATACATTTACAAATGGACTTGTCCCTCACACTTTTTGAGGTATACCCTTACAAACCCACAGCTTACTTTTATGCATTTGTATGGAAAACGTCAATATCAACATGAAATTCGAGTACCGTCCACTTTTTGGGGTAGTCCCAATTTAAAACCAGTCTCCCTGCCCTATGCGATTGGTAGTTCAGCTTCGGTTCAACCGAAGTTAAATTTTTTTCTTGTTTTTTTTTTATTTCATTCTCGTGGATAACGGTATATATACATATATATTTGGGTTTTTATATTCATGATTTTAGCTGAACTAAAGTTGATTTCAGCTGAGGAAAGTTCACGAAGTCGAAGCTCAATTCCTTCAAACAATGCAAACGAATCAAAAATTCAGGGACTTGGCTGTAAATTAAAATACTATCAGGCGTATAAATTAAAAAGACGGCTCTGGATATTGCGAACGTTTCATTGTAACAGCTGATTTCGGTAGTTTAAGAGGGGTTAGACATTTGTCAATAATATTAAGTTCATATCGCCTTCAGTTTTAGAAAACAAAAGCAGCGTTTGCGAGACTTTAGTTTTCCGCTTTAATTGGCGGAATAGATCAGCTTAAACGCATAAATGCTTTTAGTGACACTGCTCTAGCTAGGTAAGTCACTAGGTAAGTCATGTGAGAATGGTTTCGACGGATTAACAATGGTTATTTCAGCGTTGGAGACAAGCGTCGTTCTGAAAAGTCTAAAAAAATTCGAATACAAAGAATTGGAGGCACTACTCGATGAAGATCCGGTTGAAACGCAAGAGGAGCTTGCTAAATCATTGGGTGGGACTCAACAAACAGTTTCAGTACGATGAAAATCCATGGGAATGTTTTAAAAGTAAGGCAAGTGGGTGCCTTATGAACTGAAACCGAGAAAATTGATTTTTCACTTGCAGCTGATTCAAAGTCAGCAAAGAAAGAGTTTATTACATCGAAATGGGTACCATCAGACGCGCAACCACCTATTTAAATGATATATCTTGAAAAAAATGAAGTGAAATATGGAAAAAAAATTTGTGTTTCTATATTTTCGCTGTAAACTAGTTTTGATGCTACAGATATGCGATATGTCTATTGTTATGCAAATTTGGCATAAAAAACCGAAAATCAAAATGGCCACATCTGTAATTATAGCACAAGAAACTCTTTATAAAATGGTGAGCGCTCCTAAATACTAATCCTAGATCCGCCACTATTCACATATATATCAATGATATAAATTCTCCGTGCATGGAAGATTTTGACAAACTAAACTAACGGCTGAGGCTCTCTAGGTACCGCATGAGTAACTTCAAATTTCATAGCTCGTAATCGTTTTACAGCAGGAGTAAATAAACAAATTCAGTTGTCAATTATTTTCGAAATATATCTCATAATTTTATAGCATGCTTAGCTTGTTTTCCAAAAATTGTTTGAATATTTTGTAATATTCTATATATATAAAAATGGAAGTATGTATGTAGGTTTCCTATAGACTCCGAAACCGCTCGACCGATTTTGATCAAATTTTGTGGCAATATTCATACATAATATAAACAGAAAATTTTTTTTGGATTTTTTAGATTTTCCTTCCATTTTTTTTTCCAATAAGAAGGAGCATGTGGAAGTGGGGAAGGAGTGGCAGGGAATATTATAGTATAGACGTGTAATATAGTATGGAGACAAATCAAGACCTACTACGACAAAAACACATATGGCGTAAACAGGGTATAGTATATTTGAGCACCTCACCTATAGCTCGTTCTTTTTTAATGTGAATTTTAAGTCGAAACGTATTTGATCAAATGCAACAAGTCACTATTTCATTTCGATTACAATGATTCTCAATTCCTCATCTATCCATCAAACACTTGCATACAAAGTAGTTATATTCATAGAAATTTCTTTGACAAAGTAAAGTGGGTGCTTGGCAAAACTATAACCATTGGAATCATTTGTCTTGCCATTTAACTAAATAAAGTGAAACTCAAACGCAATCTCTCTAAGACACATAGGTACGAGTATATACGAACCCATTAACTAACCAACAAAGCTATCGTGTCAAGCACTCAATAGACTTTGACAGCAACAGCAGAAGCCGCAGCCATCTCCACTGACGTCCTTAAAGCGCGACCCACGCTAAAAATCGCTTTGTGCGTGCAGTAGAGCAGAGCCGGAAAAGTATATAGTATCTGTCAACTGGCATGGGCCGCAGTTTAATTCTATTTGTTATCTGCGAAGCAGTTTTAAACAAATGGAAACTCAAATATTGAGCCTTGGGCTTATGAGTGCCACAGCAAACGGAAGCAAAACATTGCATTAATATTTTCCATAAATAGCAATTTTGACATTTAAAGGAATTCCTGCTATGCGTTCGTTTAAACGCCTACGCAAATACAATGATCCCAACAAAAATGCTATTGAGAAATGCAAACGTCAGAATTGACACCATGTACTATTACAATATGAGTTTACACAGAAGGAATTCAACAAATGCAATACTACTTATAATATTTTGAAATAAGGCATAACGAAGAGCGAGATAATAGATGGTGTCACAGACGTAATTACTGCTTACTTCATCTTCCACGAGCTTGTCGTAATTGTATACCCTATACGCAAAACATAAATAGACATTAATCAGTTTGTTGAACAGTTTGCATCACGGGCATGGAGCGTGGTACTATAGTATCGTAACTCGATATGCACGGAAAAAAAAACAAAAATTGACCAACAACGCCCTTAATTTGCGATGTAAATTGTTATTCCAACAATAAAAAAAAAAATAGTTTAACAACATCGCCCCCATTGTTGAATTTACCAGCCTATCAAATGTAATGTGCGGGGCAGAGACGCAAAAAAATTGCATTTAAATTTGCTTACTAACAATGAAAATAGTATAAATGTAAACAACAACTAAAGCGTTGTTGGCCAATAATGTACATTGTATAACAGAGGCGGTGTGAGCGGGAACGGTAGAAATAAAGTATTATATTACAGATTTGTCATAAAATTATTGATTGGACCGGTAGATATTTTTATCTTGCCAACTTGACTACAATTTTTTAAATTTAAGTATGTTTGAATTTGTGTTAAGAATTGTTGTTAATAATACAAATAAAAAGAAAGAAAATTTTTTAAAATTTTATTTCTATTACAAAAAGCTTTGTTGGCCAACAACGTAAATTGTGAAAAAGCATGGAACAACAACCAAACGATGTTAAACGATGTTGCTTACGCAATTTTAACAATGTGTATTGATGTTTGTACCCATGTATTTCTTTCGGTGCACGTCCGAACTTACCGAAACATTATCGTTCCTTGGTAGTATTTGCTTGAACATTCGTTTAATATAGATTATAAATACATGACACCAGCTGATCACTGAAGACAGTGGGAATCATTCTAACATACAGCTGGCAGGAGTACTTCTGCATTCCGTAAAAATATATTATTGATGATCTTTTCACTGAAATGATTGAAGGAAGGACGAAACGTTAACTTCTGTGTAATAGAAATTTTAATACCATTTACAAGAAGTTTTTTATACGGTGGTTTGTTTGGAGAATACACCGAAAAAGTGGGTGTGGCATGTCAGTATGCATACTCTTTTACGCGCACGGGTTGAATTTCCCATGCATAACCGGAGCACACAAATAATATTCCTAATCCGCCACCCATTTTGTTTCATAATTCAAAATATTTACTTCAATGATTTAAAAATAAATTACCATTTATTATTTACTATCGGGCCTGTTCCTATTCTCACATTCGGGAAAGTTTGCAAAAGTGAATTCGATAAAATAGTAAATTTTTCATGTATGCGATGATTTCGCGATTTGATTTCACTTGACATTGATAATGTATGACATTGTACACTAGAAAATCAGCCGCAAATCAGAGTACAAAATTCCAAGCATATCGACGAGACGGATCGAACTAGCCGTGTCCTTTTGTCTGTCCCCTTTCTGCATGAATCAAAACTAGGCTCTTAGTTTTTAAGATTCCTATCTGAAATCGTGTATGGACACTTCTTAGACTGTACATATATCACATCTGCCATGCCTACCCAATTCAAATTTACCGGCGGAAGCTTTACATAGTTATGAGCTAACCATTTTAGAAATGGTGTCAAAGCGTGTAAAAAGTGTGGAATCTTCAGTTCAACTGAAGTTCAAATTTTATCTTGTTAAAACTATGAAGGTCATACGCAGGGTGAACCATTTTCGCTATTACTGACCTGTTTTTTCTTGTGTGGTATTTATAATAAATTTTAATGCCGACAACTTGACTTATTGTAGAGAAATGTACTCGTACATACATGCTCGCCTAATTACAGGGAATCTATTAGATGCGGGCGGTGAAAGAAAAAGAGACGGAGACAGTTATTAAATCGGTATGCGGTCAACTTCATGCTAAAAGCGTTCTGAAATGAAGAAAAAAAGGCAAAACCGCAGGACACTCGTACTCAGTCTTGACATAACATACGCTGCTTGACACGTTCATTAATCAGGCCTATTAAAAGCCAACGCCTCCTTTCGTGCACTACTTTATTTATGGTGACGTTTTCGAAGACTTTCGTCAGAATAGAACAGCGGCATGAAATGATGTTTTTTAAAGCACTTCTTTCGCTTGGCAGCACATAAAAGGTATTATATTTTCTTAGAGAACTATAACGACAATATACAAATACATGTAGTTACACAACTACATAGGGTCGTCAAATTGTGTTTTATGTATATTTACTTTGATATCTCAAAATCTATAGCACCGTGTCAGCACTTCACGCACCTTGTGCCATTTTCAAGTGTCCTGTTTGTGAGGTGAGTGTTTGCTGCTGCGAGCGAAAAGCAAAGAAAATTGTCCTTTTTCTATGTCATCGCTGCTTTCACCTGGGGTTACTTCAGACAACTTGTTATGAAATTGCTTTTGACAGCTTTCTTTTGATGCATTCGCCTTTCATCTCGAGCTCTTTAAACCTTTTATAAAATGTTTGTTTGTTTTATTGCCACTGAAATTTAGCTATCTCAAATAGGACAAATTATCTATGTTAAAGTGAGAAATCTTATAACAGATTTAGGTTTTTATAGCTGACTTAAGTACTTTTGAGAAATGACTGTGCTTTGTAAGAATACACATTTGAATAGATAATCTTAAGCTGTATGCTATTGTAAGAACATTATTGTCAAATATATAAAATATCGTGCACAAACGAAGCTAACGTGAATGATTATACCCTGTACCCAAAGCAAAAAGTGTGTAATAAGTTTGTGCGAGTTTATGTAACAAGCAGAAGGAGGTACATATTTTTTTGATCAGCATCGTATCGGTCGATTTAAACATATATAATTAATGGATATGATCCCCCGCTTTCGGAAAGCTGCAATCACAACAGACCGCCGAAGCGTTTTCAGACAGAATCTCCCAACTTTTCTGGGAGTCCTCTCCGGCTTCTGAAGATATATGTGACCAGTGGACACATATCGCCCACTCCATGGAACCGGCTCCCATGGGGGTCATTGGATGTACCAAACCTATGACTAATTTTTGGTATGACGAGGAGTGTCGCCAAACGACTGCGGAGATCGACGCCGCCTCCAGAAAAACTATGCAGTCGTGAGCAATGCTAGCTGTTAGACAGCGGTATCGTGATAAATGAAGAGAGGAGAAACGCCTTTTCAGACGCAAAAAACAGTAGCGAAGTTGAAAAGTTTTAACTAAACGTTAATCGTCTGACCGAAGGTTTTAAGCCCGGAGTTTCTTTCTGCAAGTACGATAATGCGAATATGCTGATGATATTGACATCATCAGCACGTACGAACGGCGTGTTAGCAAGGCCTTCTCGGAGATTGAGAAACAGTTACGTCTCATGGGTCTAGCGGTGATGAAGCACTTGGTGTCCACTCGCAGACCATTAGTGAGTAGATGGTCTGTGAGTATGGATAATTTCTAGTTCAATGTTGTTGAAAACTTTGTATACCTAGGGCTCAGCAAGCAAATAAGAAATAGAGCCCTCTCTCGAAGTATGAAGATAAAAATCAATAAATCAATGATCAAAATCATCTCAGGCATGTGTAATCGTTAGTTAATCATAGAACATGAATTTTGGACATGTGTTTTTCAAAGCTGATTATCGCTGCAGAAAGTCATGCTTTTAAAAGACATGAGTTTTTGAAATTGGAGGTGTCCTAACCGGGCAATTCCTAATAATAAGGATGGCAAGTGTGCAGAGTTTTAAAGTATTACAATTTTTAAAAACTACGCAGGTCTACATTAGCAAGGTTGCAGGGTATTTCGTAGTCGTTAACACACGACTGCAGCAATCTTACTTGTTTTCAAATGGGGTGGTCCGATCGATGTCTAATTTGCAAAAATGGTTTAAATTGCCGTTTGTGATTTATGAAATGCAATTAGTATTCTGATATCTTAGCCCACTAACACGCCCTTGGGAATAAATTAGAACCACTAAAACTAAGCACCTCAAGCACTTCTTCAATCTTTAAAGAAAAATCCTTGAGAAAATATGTAAAACCCTATAACCTAGTTGAGAAGCAATTATTTCAACGTGTTTTTTTTTTTATTTTGCGATATGTACACCCACAAAAAGCATGCTATCTACATTATAGTTAGGAGAAGAACAAAAAAAAAACTGCAGAATACGTACAACAACTGCTGGCTAAGTGCGAATGTTCTTGAATCAACGGGCATACATACGGACGGATAGCAGAACGAGCATATGAGATACATTGCATGTTGCCAATGTGCAACAAATGTGCGAGCAATTAGAATGCATGCAACATAACACAAGAACAAATGCTGCTATTAGCGTTCAAGATACCCGATTAGACAAGGCGTGGATCAAAGCACCCTCATGGCAAGGAGAAGCAAATGCACATATGTAGCAGCTCCATGGTTTAATTTAACCTTGATTTGGGGTAAATGGGCAAAATAACTTAAAGCATGCAAAGCGAAACAGATACGATTGTATTAAAGATACAAAAAAGAAATGTTCTTAAATTGCATGTTTATTTAATTTAGTAAATTTAACAGCTTTAGACTACAGAAAAGAAGAGAAAAAATTAAATGCATATAAGTAAATGGCCACTACCTCATGCAGCATTGTATCTATACTACCCTTATGTAGATACTTCCGAAATATTGTAAGCGAATTGCTCAAGATACTTGCCACACAATTTGCATATACTCGTAGCAATATTTTTTTACGATGAAGTGCCAGCCAACAATGAAAAGCGAAGCAAAGAATAGTATGTAGTACTATAAAATAACAAATAAAAGTGTTGCCCCATTATAAAATACCCTACACAAATCTAAGGCCGTGGTATCTAAAATGAAAAAAGTGGAAGGCAGTTGAAAATTGGCTCATACACTTATTTTCATTGCAGTTTTATAGAGTATGAAGATTGACCCGCCGCGCCCACTTTTTGGGGTAGCTCCCATACAAACCCACCGCCCACTTTTGAAACTCTGTATAACAAATTTGTTTATTGTAGTCAATATCAACTTAATAATTAATATGGTGGCATCTAATGGACGGACGCTTCACATATACATGAATGGATGGGCCCGCCCACTTTTTGGGGTAGCCCCTACACAAAGCTGCTGCCCACTTTTGTGTTTTTTTATGAAAAAATTCTTTATTTTAATCAATATTACTTTGAAATCGATTTGGTGGATTTAAGTAGACAACGGCTTCATATACATATACAAATGGGAGTGTCCCGCCCATTTTTGAGGCATTCCCACACAAACCCACAGTTCACTTTTATGCAAAAACATCAATATCAACTTGAAAATCGATATGGTGGCATTTCATAGATGGCTGTTTCATACACATCTCATAGTGGACGTGTACCGTCTACTTTTTTGTGTAGCCCCTATTTAATCTCCCCCCCCCCCCCACGTTTATGTTTTACAATACGATTTAAAATTTCATGTGAATGGTATTAGAGGTGCAACCGGAGTTAACGTTTTTTCTTGTTATTATTGAATTTAGAAATATATATTATTGGATATTAAAAATAATTTTGGCCCTTACTTTGTCTTCCGATCTCCTTCGGTCAATTTCTGTGATGAGGAAGTGTGTACAGTCGCCCAACATTTTTTCATTTCAAAATCATTGGCAGCGCTGCTCACTGGTTTTCACTTCTTGGTGAAACATTTCACCGTGCTCGTCACTTACGTCGCCGAGATTCTCTGGAAAAAATCCGAATGGGAATGCAAAAAATTAATTTAGAGCGAAATTAAAATAGAAATTAAATTACAAATATTTTCATTTTGCAATCCAACGAAATGAAGAAATACAAACAGAAAAAGAAATATAAAAACAATATATATTCCATACCCATTCTTGCATAATTTTTTAGCAAATCTTCAATTCTTTTCTTGTAATTCGCGCTTTTATTGTTTCCAAGAAAAATTTAACCAATCAACTGGAACGACTTGCATGCTGCAGCCTCATTAGTAGGGGAAATTGTCATCTTCGTGCACATTTCTTATTTGTGGACCGTCAATGACTCCTTCCATCATTTTCGAAATTGAAAGTCTTGGAAAGGTAATCTCAGATAATCGAAAGCTTGACTTTCTTTGTCAAACGCTTTGACGAAGTTTCTGAAGAGTCCAAGTTGTATGTGTAATGGTGGAACGATGATGGTTTCTTTATTCACCAGAGTCTTATATACATAGTTGTCCGAGCCCACAATGAAGTTTTCTCTTTCCGGCCAGATATTTCTTGTGTAATGATGTGTGCGAGTGCGGCTGTTCTAGAGACATAACAAGGATTCCTCTTAACATCCCCACATATTTCCAGTCGTGCTCTTCATATTCAATATATTTCAACAATTCAACCATTGTCTCGTACGTTTCTTTGGTGCTGAAGGCTTGTTCAATTAGAATTGATGGCCAACATATAAGAGAACTGCTTTCAAACTATACTTACTACTGTCAACAAATAATTGCATCGCAAGAAAAAAACCAGGAATATCCATGCAAAATCATATTTGATCTTTTTGCATACCTACATTCAAAACAAATATTTCAAATGGGGTGGACAGTAACGCTTAGATAGACAAACAAAATTGAAAATGAATGTATAATATAATTAAAAAATGGAGTTGGTTTGACCGATCTGGGCGTATATGATGTATTTTTTAAAGATTGAAGTAAAATACTACAAATTTGGCATACTTAGTTTAATTGATAATAAAAACTAAAAATGTTCATGCAAAAACTATCTCTATCTCTAATATTCTCCGGTTTGATGGATTTTGACATATGAGGTATCGTTAGGTTCGTCTTGATTGTAGGAATGGCATAGTGTAATATATAACGTCTGCGAATAAACGTCCATCCTTATTCAAAAGAAAATTTGCTTTATTATACCTCCATATTCACCCTGTTGTACGAGTGCTGATATTTATATTTCGGGAACTGGCAACACTAATGTCAAAAGCTAAAATCTGGCAAAACCATAATAAAGCTTTGATGTACAATTGCTATTTGTTTTGTTTACAGTGAGCTAAGAAAAACAATTTTGCCAAAAAATGGAAATTTGAAGAGAAGGTTTTCGTTGGATTATTTTTCACAACTTTCGAAGTGAATTATCTCAACAAGAATGTGTCAGTGAACTAAGTTCTTTGTATGGCGATAAAGCACCATCAAAAACCACAGTATATCGCTGGTATAATGAATTCAATCGTGGTCGTAGTTTGGTCTCCGATGAATTCCGTGAAGATCGTCCAAAATCGGTTGTTGTGCCCAAAAATATCGATGCAGTGCGTGAACTGATAATGCAAGATCGTCATGTGACATATCGTGAGATAGAGGCATCCTTGCACATTAGTTCCACTTCAACACATTCGATTTTGCATGAACACCTAGCTGTAAAAAAAATTTGTTCTCGTTGGATACCCCATAATTTATCAATCGCTCAAAAAAAGGCTCGCGTCGATTGTAAGTGTAAGGAAATGATTAAAAAGTTCGACCGTGGTGCTTCAAAAGACGTGTATAAAATCGTGACAGGTGACGTATCATGGATCTATGCATATGAGCCTGAAACAAAACAGCAATCGACCGTGTGAGTATTCCAAGGCTAGCCAAATCTAACAAAAGTTGTTCTGGGAAGAAGCACAGCGAAGCAAATGATTGCCTGTTTCTTCAGCCGAATGGGTCATGTGGCCAATTTTCCGCTTGAGCAACGTAGGACGGTCAATTCTGAGTGGTACACGATCATTAGTTTGCCGGAAGTCTTCGGATAAATTCGTGAATCCAACCGCCAAAGACAAATCATTCATGTATTTTTGAGAAGTCAAAACATCGAATTAATAACTCATTGTTCTTGATTTACGAGCGCCGAAGAAGCTCTTCTTGCGTTCAAAAACCATGTTTTGGAGGTGTCTCAAGAGGAATGGAAAAACTGCTATGACAAATGGTTTGAACGAATACAAAAGTGTTGTTATTGATCATCAAGGGAAATATTTTGAATAACAATAAACCCATTTTCATTTAAAAATGTGTTATTATTTGCTATTCCCGAAATATAAATAGTACCCCTCGTAGGTGAGCCAGTGGCTCAACCGATTTAGATATTTGTTTTGATTTAAAAAAAAAAATATCGAGATCAAATTTAAAATAAGAAAACGTAAGCTTCGGTGAAAGCAAAATTTTAATACCCTTCACACGAAATTCCAAATCGATTATTCATTAGATGGGACTATATTGAATTTCAAATTGATAATGACTTGATGTAGTACAATGTTTGTTCGAAAAATAATGTCATTGTGTCGAGGAAAAAACAATTTTTGATCATATTAACGGTCAGTTTCACAGATCTCAGTCACCAGACCCGCCGGTCACCAGCAATCAGTGAAAATTTAAACTGAGATTAAATTTTATGTTATGTCCTGCATTGCTTTCTCATTAGGTATGTAACAAAGCGTTTGTATAAAATTACTCCTATTATTTTACATACATAGTGCTCAAACAGGACGGGTGGGTGTAACATATTGTACCAAATCCATACAAATCATACGGTATCGTTATAAATTTAGAATGGTTTATAGATCATATATGTTGAAAATAATGCAATAGTCACGTATCTCCTGGGTAGCATATAAACAACCGTTCAGGGGTAAGAAAACTGTGAGAAGACAACATCCTTTAATTAAGGTTTAGTGCGCTGGGTTTGGTATCCGGCTCCACAAAAAAAATTGAGGAAGCCTCGGATACTATTTCCCTTTGATGACGACTCCGAGGACAACGTCTGAGAGGGTGACGACAAAGATAAATTCTGAAACGACCTCCGCAAACTTGGTATTAACAAAAACTGGCATCACCGCATACTAAACTACACCGAATGGATCGCCTTCCTACGTGTGGCCATGACCAATGAACGGTTGTAGTGCCACATAAGTAAGTAAGTAAAATGATGACCCTTGATGTTACTGCAACTGTAGAATTTATTTACATTTGTATGTATGTAATTTATGCGGTCTTAAACACAAAAATTATTTCGTTCAATGAATGAAGAAAAACTCAGAGAACGCAGTTGCAAACTTTGTAACAAAATTAATATACTTGATAATGTATTTACATTGAGTGTAAAGAATATAATGAAATCTAGTGTACATCATATTGTGTACATTATTTATAGCACAATTGTGGCAATTCACACATTTCCATAAAAAGTGTCGGACAAAAAAATGAAAAAACCAAAAATAAAAAAGTAACGAACGAATGGAGGTTCAGAAGTAACGCAAGGATCCTCAATAAGCTTCGCTTGGCAGCTGCCACGGAATATTACAAACTTTCTCCATTCAACTTAAATTTAACAAAGTAACAAAATAAGTGGAAATACGATTTAAATACGTGGAATAACAAGTTGCAGTAGAAAAAAGTTTGACATATTTGAAATGAGCTTTCGGGCGCATCGACCACAAAAATTAGGAAAAAAAAAGTTGAACCCACAAATACTTCATGCGTGACTAGTTGCAAAAGATTAACCTACAAAGCGCTTATCGCGAAAAAAGTTTCCGACGCAAGAAACCACCGGAAAAATATTTCCAAGCGCGTTGCATGCAAATGAAGTTGCCAACTGCCATCGAAAGGGGTGAACAAGTAACTCAAAGACCGCACATGCACTAATCACAATAACAACAACAACATTTATACTGTGTTTCCCCCGGAATTCCTGATTTCAGTTGAACGTTTCCATCACTGTATTTGCAGTTTTACGACTACGGCTGCGGCTTCGCTTCCGATTTGGCAGAATTCAAAGCTTCTTGGTCTGTCAACTCAAGTCACTTCAATTGCTGCGACGTGCGTGAGCGCTCAACTGCGTCAGTATTTTATGGTGTAGAACATTTTACGGTACATCAAGTACACCCATTATTATATTATATTGAACTTTGATTTGCAATTTTGCAATAACAAATGGAAAGCTGAGAGGAAGAAGGAAGACTACCTCATAAAGTATTGGGTAGATAAATTAGTTCGTAGCGCTTACGAGGAGATGGCATTTTCCCGTAAACCTACTGTCATTGAACGTCGTTTTTAGTATTGGGTGTACAAATAAGTTTTAAGAGATTTTCAAAAGATAACGTAACTAGGATCATTTCGTAACTATGTTCATGTTGAAGTGTCATCATTTCCCTCTACAATTCAGTATGTGTCATTTCGCTGAAGTGTAAACATCATGCTTTCTTTGTACTCTAACCATGTCAACCTTTATGCCAGTAAAACACAATTTTCGCATATGGGGAACTAGATTATGGGGAACAAGCTAAATCAATAAAATCTGGTTCTGGCGTTTCAAAAGGGGCCATTTTCACACCAGTGACAAAGAACCCGAAGGCAGGCCAAACCAAGCATTGAAGACTCTGAGTTGGAGGTGTTATTGGACCAAGATTCATGTTAAAATCAAGAAAAGAAGTGATTTTACAAGTAATTTCAAACCGACTCAAGGCCAAAGATATTCTGCAAAAATAAGGTTCCGTATGAACTCAAACCAACAGACGTCGAACGCCGTTTTTTCACATGCAAACAACTGCTCCAAATGCAAAATCGGAAGGGTTTTTTGCATCGAATCGTGACGGGGGACGAAAAGTGAATCTACTACGACAATCCAAAACGCAGAAACCTGGTAAGCCAGGTCAACGGCCAAACCGAATATTCATCAGCTCAAGATTGAAGCTGAAACGGACCTAATATGCCAAAAGACATGACAAAGTGATCTTTCAGCACGACAACTCGCAGACACATGTTGCAAAAGTCGTCAAGAAAACTTTGGAGGCGCTTCAATGGGATGTTCTACCCCACCCGCCCGAGTCATCTGACATTGCTCCTACCGACTACCGCTTATTCCGGTCGGTGACTCATGGCCTGGCTGAACAGCACTTCAATTCTAACGAAGAAGCCCAAAATTGGGTCGATTCTTGGATTGCTTCAAAATAAGAGCAATTTTTTCAACGCGGAGCCTTATGCTGCCTGAAACATGGGGAAATCGTAACGAACGGTGGACAGTACAATAAATAAAATACATTGTACAATTTTTTCAATGTACAATTTCACTAAATAAAGCTTCAAAGTTACAAAAAAAAAAAACTTATTTGTACATCCGAGAAGAATATATCTCAATGAATATATCTATTGTGCGGAAGTGCTTTGCTCGGTTTAAAAGTAATGATTTTAAGCTGGAACACAAGGAATGACAAGGACAGCTGCAAAAGTTCGAAAATGAAAAATTGGAGTCATTGCTCGATGAAGATCCATGTCAAACGCTTCAAGAACTAGCTCAACTTGCTTGTCAATACTCCGCAAATGCCTCATAGCCATGGGAAAGATACAAAAGCAGGGCAATTGTGTCCCATACTAATTGAAGCCAAGAGACGTGGAAAGGAGTTTATTCATCTACGAGGAGCTGCTTAAACGACAGATAAAGAAGTGATTTTTGGATCGAATTGTGACTGACGATGAAAAGTGGATCCTCTATGGCAATCCCAACCACAAAAAGTCATGGGATAAGCCAGGCAAACCATCAACATCAACAGCAAAGCCAAACATCCAAGGATAAAAGCTTTGAATAGTCTATTTGTAATCATTTTTGCACAATAAGGCCCAATTAAAGCGGCCGACCTTAAAAAGTCACAATATCGAGTTTCAAGCTTATTTTGGGTTAAATAAAGAATATTTCCATACAAAAACATAAAAGTGGGCGTTTTGTATATGGAGGCTACCCTAAAAAATGGATTATTTTTGTTTTAATGTAGCAACAGGGGTTCGACAAGGATGCATACAATCCCCACTGCTTTTCATTTTCGTTGTGGATGAAGTCATGCCCCCATAATTGAATGGTATGAAAAGTATACAATGGTATCCGTTTCATTATCTGGAAGACCTTAAATACGCAGATAATGTTGATCTACTGAGCCATACTCTTAAGGATCAGCAAGCCGATATAGCAGCTCTAAACACAAATGTGGTATCCGTTGGCCATGAGATTAAGAATAAAAAGCATAGCGTAATAGCCTCAAACTATCCAATGGAAATGTTAATTGGCACCTAACTACTTATGGTTACGAAGGCACACAATATACAAGGCAACCCTTGTTCCAGCAATGGTTGTGTAAAATAATTTAATATTCTATATCACAGGAGCCGTGTCTCCCTCGGAAAATACTCGAAAGAACCAAACCATGAAGCGAAAGAGCTTAATCCTAGATCTTCCCTTTCACTTTTGAAACCACCAACGTATGTGTCGTTTTTTCTAGTACTTTCACAGGCATATAGATTTTTTTTCAAACCGACTCACACTTTTGCTACATCAATTAGAAACAATGTACGCGGTTGTAAGTATTGCCTAAATTATGCACTGTTTTATTAGAATTGTTTTTGAACTGCTTCCTATAGTGACCGAGTTTAGCGAGTCTACAACCAATTATCAATATGTACCCACTTACTCAGTTCGTTTGACAATTTTAAGCCAAACTTTTGCAAAGATGTCTCACCTTAGTGGGTGGCGTTAAACTGAGAGCACAGATCTTAATGAAAAGCATTCAGTCCGCTTAGATCGGACGCCCTTAGCTGGCGACTATTTAAGAGCATAATCGATATACATCCTTAATAGTTGGCAGTATTTGTTGCCTGCAATGTTTATACTGCTGATAGATTTTGGACGGTCGGCGAAATGCCAATTTGCCCGGAAATGTACAACTTATTCACACATGTACACATGTAGATATCAAAACAAAATGATAATGTGATAAAAACGAATCTAAAACTTGCGCGAATGTTTGAGTTCAAATTGGTTGACAGTGATGGTTGCCCGAAAAGTTAATAATTTATGTCAAGTTTTAATTTGCGTTCCGTTCGTACTGATAGCGTTTATTCAAACAACTTAACCATAAGAAGTTTAAGTACTCTTGACTTCTTTCTGTTCCTGAATGACAGAAAATCAGCTGTTTTGCAATTCATTATTTGCTACACTCGCATTAGCAACACGAGTTTTTCGAGTTGTTCTGGTTTTTTGTTAGTTTCAGTTCAGTTTATGCGGCAACCTCCCACTGAAACTGCAACTGAATAAATGTACAACAGAAACTGAAAATCAGTTTCAGTTTGGTACAGTTTCAGTTTCTGTTGTATGCAACAACAGGCCTTTACCATGCTACTCAAGAATATATACAATTTATAGGAAAGCGTCACCCATTGTAGTGTTGGAACTCAATCAATAGTACTATCTCTATCTTTTTTTTTTTGCGCCATTATTCAGTAGTGCTGGCACGATTTTGAATAAACTCTAACTGACTATGGATAAATATACCTGGGTGCCACGGAAAACACTAGCGAAATGGCTACTAGTGATTTGCCATTTCGCTAAAAAAAATTCCACCATGCCACAGAACTTCGAACGATTTGATTTTTTGAGCATTTTCACAAACCTTTTCGAACTTAGCAGCATAGGGTAGACATCACGGAAGAATAAATTAGTCTAGTGTTAGTTCCGCTTTATTATTGATATTTTTCAATTGAAAAATTGATATTTTACAGTGATATTTAATTAAATGCAAATTAGTTGCATTTATGTGACATTATTTTTGTAGTTTCCAAGCAAAAAAATTTTTATTTATTTCCCGCCAAACAAAAAAGTATACCCAGTAACTCTACCAGTTGTGCGCTACTTTTACGGTGGCATGTGAGTGGCAACACATAATGTAAACAAATGAATCGCGGTGAATTGCAAGCAACAAGTGGAAACAAAATTGCAAATTGTGAAAAATTTAACAAATAATGGTCAAAAATGCAGCTTGTCAGACTCATTGCGATCGAAAAGTTATGGAAGAGGTAACTCAGGAATCGGAGCCATTTTCGCAAGCAGACGCTAACAAATGTTTGCTGCGCTCTTCATAATCTATGGCATTTCTATGGAGTCGTTGCCATCTAATCGAACTAAAAACTAAGTTCGAAAATCTTTTTAAAAAAGTGGCACCAGTGAAAGGCAAATCTCTTGTCTGTCGGCTGTGACTGGCAAATTCAACTAACGAAATCATAGTTGGTTTAGTAAAATGCTAATTTATTAATTTATTTAGTCAAATCGCTAGCTCAATTACGGGCGAATTGCATTTCGTTAGTAAATGAGGTCTGTGGCATGGTGGATTGAAATTGAAGTGAAATTCAAGCGGAATGGATTCCTATGGAACCCCTGATAGCCTTAGTTTCAAATTGTAATGCCCTATCTCTTATAGACTCTGAGCTCATGTTGTTCACGCGGGCGGACGGACAAACGGACTGACAGACATGTCTGTATACAAGTTTAAGGTTTATGTGTAAAGAGTATATAAATAGTTACTTATTTAGATATTCTTGCATATTTATAAAACAAAAAAAAACTTTCAATAGTCTATCGATAGTTTCGACTATCGTTCGAAAAATTTTCGAATGGGACCACTATCGATTGTGTTGTAACACTATTATTGGATGTACCGCATAAATTAGGACAAAATTGTTATACGCTTGTTATACGCTTGTGGTATTTAGGTACAGGGTATACAAATTAAGAGTATACTACTAAATACTATTGTACCTTAACAGATTAAACTATTTTTAAAAAACAATTTTTTTTTTTAATAACTAAGATCTATATTCGAGTCCTTGATTTGTCTCCAAATTTTGCTTTTTGGAAACTTTATTACAAATCTAAGCCAAACAATTTTAGAGGAAGACTATAAAATTACTAGTGGGTGTTCGGCGTGCGTTGCTGCGGCAAACCAAAAATTTGGAGAACATTTTTCAAAGCATTTTCAATTATATTGCATGAAAACTTTTATTGAACCAATGCGTAGTGTACGAAAAACAACCCACTGCTTTTGTTTCGCAATATTAAAAAGTTATTGCATCCATTGTTTATAAGCATCGCGGAGATCTTGAAATTTTTGTGATGTGCAAGGCCTCCTAAACAAACACGCAGATTGATTTTCAACCAAAGCAGCGCAGTATTTTTCTCTAAAAGTTGAATATGTAGTTTTAATTTTAATTAATGAACTAAACGTAATTTGTAAATGCGCAAAGTGTAACACTGCTTTAAATCTTGAATCGCGATGTTCGTTAAATTGTCATACTAAAAAATACCAATAATGCATAATGCAACAACAACAACCGTTGTGACGCTCAGACGCCGTGAAAAAAAAAGCCAGACAGAATCTAAAGTGCGAGACTACAATAATGTCAAATCAAAACGATTCAACGATTGATCAAACAGGATCTAACAATAGTGACGCAGCCATGTACTTAAGTACTTCGATAAAACCGCCGTTTGGCGATCTAGAAACCAACGTACGGGGCCAAACTGATTATCAAAACAAACAATTGCCTTCAATGCAGCTGCTGGAAGAACCAGAATCCAACAAGAATAACGAACAAAACGATTTGCAACCATCGATAAAGCAGCTGCTTCCAGCGACAGAATATAAGAATGATAGCACACACCCAGACTCTAAAGACAGTCATTTTGGAAAGAAACGGTTGACGGATGTACGCCATGAAGTCATTGCCAACCTAGATGAGTTTGCGCAGCAAGAGCGCAACGTGACCAATACTATAAAGGAATTGACTGCGGCGGATAAGCCGGCCTGTCTTAAACCTCTTGAAGCTAAGAAATATACCCTCCGAGAGAAAGTACAGAGCGTCGATTCAGTTTCAAGTAACCAAATTAAATTAGAAAGCATGCCGAATGTTGAGGTAACCACTTATTTGTATAATTATCTACACATGCAATCAGTTAGTAACTAATTATCTTTATTTTATTTAAGCTACTGTTCGACGCCCCAAATACTACGCATTCGAAAGAGCTATCAGAGACGCCGGAAGGACTAGTCGTTTCGCTGTTTCCACACCAACAGGAGGCACTTACCTGGGTTAAATGGCGTGAACAGCAGAAATGCAGCGGTGGTATTTTAGCCGATGAAATGGGCCTTGGCAAGACCGTAGTTATGTTGGCTATTATTGTTCATTCTATAAATAATAAGGGATGCAAAGAACAGACGCCCACGAACGGTGGTAGCGATGAGCAGCGTTATCCGTTTCTGGTAAAACAAGATTTGAATGACATAAAGCGTAACTTGAAAGAGAAAGATACGATTGCAACACACTTTGAAATGGAAAAAGTCGATATTGAGCATAAAATAGAAGATGAACAAATGGTCCTTGAATTAAAAAAGCAAAAATACATTAAACTGGAACTGGATGATAAAGAAATGAAGATTTTAGGTACTAAAGACTTCAAGCATAGATTTAAACATATTTATGAGAAAGTGAAATATAAATTTGTGTTACAGTTAAGAAGGAGCCAAACGTTGAGAAGCCGCTCGATGGAAGGTGTACAATTTTTCCACTAAAGCAGAAAGAAACTGTTGGAGGAACCAGTCGCAAGCGCAAACATTCTAGTGATGATGGCGTCGACGAAGTTAAATTGTGGAAGAGTCCGGATTGTGCAAGTAGGTAATACATTAGTAAAAAATATAAAGCTTTAGACGAGGTGCTCGACTATATCATATTCTGTACACGACATAACTTTATAGCCGTATTGTGGGCGTGCCATCCAAAATTTGTTCTAAACTTAAACTGCATATATATTTGCTACCAAATTTTGCTTTCCACAAACTAATTTACAAAGAATGCCAATAAATTTTTGATGCAATTCAGGGTAGACTACATATTTACAATTATAACAAATATTTCGATAAAATGTACAATTGAATTTGATTTTTTTTACCACTGCTCTTAAATAGTTGCGAGTTATGAAATTTTAAATTACATAGACACCCTATACCGTGAGTATAGTTTGTCTTAAGAGAACTTTTTCTCATACTGACGGACGGACGTAATATACTTTAAGCAGGGAAACAGGAATATACATACATATATATTCTATGGGATCTCCGATGATTCTTTCGTAAAGTTCATACATTTTGACAGCATAGCAAACGCAATATACCCTGTTACAAATAATTTTTGTACATGTTATGTTTATACTGTTTAAACTTAGTATGTATAGTATATTCATTTTATATCATTTTTTGTATCGTCGAAATGAACAAAAAAAAAATAGATACACCTAGGTACCAGCTAAACACACGATTAATTTTGTTTGATATATTACGAATAGCTTTATATATACTATGTACGAAATCTATAAACTTCAACTTAAAAGAAAGTAATGATTTTCAAAGATCGATATGCATTTCAAATTATGTTGCTCAAAATAAAAGATAATGTAGTTCATTACTTTTGCGTGTAGCTATGGCTAAGCCATATATCAGAGCTGGTGCTAGGTGGTTTTATGCATCGGCGAACTTTCCTTGAGTTCCGGCTCTATCTTGTCGGCAAGTGGGAATGTGTTTAAAGAATAAACCGTGGAAAGGCTCTAAGATCAAGCTCAAGACGCATTACGTCAGGTATATGCATATATGTTCAGCAAATGTACATGACCGCCCAGCCATGATCATACGAAACATATCTAGCACATATGTGTGTAGCTAAAGAATTAAACAAAATGATTAATTTTTGACAAGATAAGTTTAATGATTTTCCTTTTTTTAAAATTCTCATTATTATCAATTTAATTTCTATATACTTGTATACAAGTACACAAAAGTGGGCGATACACGCCCACTAGTCGATGTGTATGAAGCGACCTTCCATAAGATGCCAACACATCGAATATCAAGTTGATATTGACGTTTTTCATACAAATGCATTAAATTGAGATGTGGGTTTGTATGGGAGTACCTAAAAAAATAGGCGAGAAACGCCCATTTGTATATGTACATATATGAAGGGGCTGTCCACTAAATCGCATTTCAACCCAATATTGTCTTTAACAAAGAAGTTTTTTATACAAAAATACAAAAATGGGCAGTAGGCTTGTATTAGGGCTACGCCAGAAAGTGGAAAACCCATCCATTAAAGTATATGTCAAGCATCCGTCCGCTAAAAGTTACCATATCAATTATTAAGTTGATATTGAGTACAATAAACAAGTTTTTCAGTAAAAGTTTGGGTCAATCTTGAAACTCTATTAAAATGCAATAAAAAGAAGTGTATGTGAAAACTTTCAACCGGATAGCATAAAAATTAGTACCCAAAAAAAGCGAAACAACATACAGGCGAACAGAAAGTCGGATATGACTAGATCGACTTGTCTCGTCGAGCTGACCTAGAATATATATACTTTATGGAGTCTACGCTGCCTTCTTTAATGCGTTATAAACTTTCAGTCAAACTGATTATACCATTTCACACTATGTTTGAATAGTAAAAAAATTCATAAACTTAAACTAAACCCTATATTCATTCCTAATAATTAAATACGAGCTAATATTCAACAAAAAGATAAAATTAAAATCTGCAAAATTGGTTAAAAAGGAGTTTGTCTGTGCAAAACTAATTGAGCAAATGGTAATAAAATTATATTTATAATGAATTTTATATGCATTATTAAGATAATATCATTTAGAGTAAATAAAATGGTTTCATATATGTGTATCGAAAGTTAAATTTTCAAAGCATGCAAATTTCATTTAATAGATTTAATTCTTTATCGTTTGGACAGCTTGATTAGCAACCCAACCAATAGGTTTATGTTCAAGTTTTAATTAAACACCAATTTTAAAGCAATATGTTTATTTTTAATTTGTAATTAAATTTTTAAGCAAAATTAATTTAATATACTCATTATTCAATTACATATTTACAAAAAAAAAAAAACTGGTGTTTTATAGCAAAAGATAAAACCAATACAATAATCGGAACTATTTGCATCGTAGGGTAATGTAGCTAAATGCGTTGTTTATTTTATCTTGATATTATGTTTTCTTTTTCAAATACGCGATTTACAATTTATTTTAAAAGTTTATGTAGCCATCAGTATGAAAAGTAGGGTATCATCTAAATCTGCATGCTTAAATGCGAAAAAGAGAGTAAAATACTAAATATAATGAAATAAGCAAACTCACTCACAAATTTCCGGTACAAGGGATAGACCAACAAATTTAAAGTAATTTGCAGTGTAATGCGTTTATGGTTTATAATCTAATATTGCCTATTAATCTAATGGCCTATTTGAAAACTTTTTTTTTGAAAAAGTGTTTGTTTTGCAAGTGTAACGCCTTAAGTGTCTGATGCTCGACGTTTCCTTCCTCAGCTAAGTCTGAAAATTTAAATTATTATTAGTGTACATATATTATTGGTATGTCTCTATGAATGTTTACCTAAGAGGGCTCACATAAACATACAGGGCACACCCTAGGTTATCCTCGCTGGATGATCTTCCAAAAGCGGCTTACTGTAGAGCTAAAGAGAAGAAATGATGTTGCTATGTCTGTTCGGCAACATGATGCTGAGAGGCTGAAAGTAAGCAACATTTAAGAACACGGGATGCCAATGTTGTTTGATTAGTTTTAAGAGTACAAGTAAAAGAACAGTTTGAATTATGTTGTAATTGTTAATAAAAATTTGAAATGCTAGTTATAGAAAAATATATATATTTACTCTGCACTACAAAAGTGTTTGAACTTCTATTTATTTTTGCATAATTTATTTAAACTTAACTTAAAAAAAATGTATCAACTATAAATAAAGTAGCCATATTAATTCACTTAATTATCATTATTTTGAATTCACTATTTTTTCTTTAAGCTGAACTATTATAACGTTTATTTATACTCTATAGAACTAACACTAGACTACCGCTCACTTCAATAAGAACATGACTTATTTTTTGGTTTTCATATTTTAGAAAATTTTCTTCAAGTCTTTTCTTTCTCATTTTTTCTTTAAAGTAGAGTTCATTAACCTATTTTTAGGAGATTAAGTAAAACAAAAGTAAAATATAACGGTATATTTTACTTATGCTTCCACAAAAAATGTGCACATTTGTTGGCTCACTTGATACGATTTTCAAGAAATATAAAGCATCATCAAGAAATTTATTAAAATTTTGCTTTAAATAGAAGTACTTTCTAAAGAAATTTTCTAAAACATAAAATAAGTCGTGCCCATATTAAAGTGTGCGGCAGTCTAGTGTTAGTTCTATAGAGTATACATAAACTTTATAATAGTTCAGCTTAAAGAAAAAATAGTGAATTCAAAATAATGATAATTAATTGAATTAATATATATTTATAATATTTTACTTGTGCATATATCCCGCTTTGTTTAAAATTACCTCATAGAGACTATTGGGTAAGGAGTCATAAAGTTATTTAAAGTACAATAATTAAGGGACACTTTAGACCTAGTTGTGTTATCCTCAACTTGTCTTCCATCTAGCCATCCCCATGCATTTTCTGTAATATTGAGGTCTGGCAAATACGGACAAATACACCTACCTTCTCGACTATGGTGATAATTTAGAAAATGTTAAAAAGAAAAGTTATATCCGGCCATCTAAGTAAAATTTTTTTTTCATCCGAAAATTCAACCAGTTTCCATTTCGACTTCCACGTCATACAATTACGGGCAAATAGCATTCAAGCTTCCTTGCGAGCGGGATTCAGTGATGGGTTTTTTTGAACGAAGTTCATTATAGCACATTAAATGCCTGGGCATGACGGCTAAAAAAAAATGGTAGTAATATTTCCATACAAAAAAGATTTGACCTTCGCGAAATGTCATTCGTTTCATGGGAGCTCATGGTGGCAAAGGTGGATGAGACATTTGGAACGACATTTGTGAGAATATTTGTGGGGACATTTGGGTGGAGACAGGGGACAGAGGAAAGTTTCGAAAGGGAATGCGGGTCAGGGTCTTTTTTATCTTCTCGTACAAAATACATCGAACCCTACTCAGGGGGTCGGAAGAAACGGACAGGGGTAGGAGTGGACAGGGGTAGGAGTGGACAGGGGGTGAAGAGGACATGGGTAGAAGGGGACAGGGGGAGAAGGAGACAAGAAAAGGGACAGATAGATGTAAACTTATTATTTTCATATTTAAAAAAAAAAAAATATTACCATTCAATCATTTATGTTTTGTTTTGTTTTCCGTTTATTTATTTATTTACTCTCAAACGTTGGTAATTTACTTATTTAGTGACCTATGAGGATTATTGCACCATTCTGTCCACCATTCTGAGAATTAACATCTAATTAGAGAATTTATTAAATTTATTCAATGCACGCAACCTCAAGATCTCAACCCACTAGTCGACGGCTTCCATTATCACCTCCTGAATTAAGGAGGTTGGGATGGAACCAGATTTTTTTGTTGGGGGCTTCAGTATTGCGACGGTTCAGTATCCTATGATTTTTAGTACAACCTTTGACCCCCTGCTTATTTTCAAGGGTCTCGTCACCAAGACGAATAATCGGCTTAAATCAAGAAACAAAGTTCTGAAGGCGGTTGCAGGGTCTTCTAGGGGTAAGGACAAATTGACATATAAAGCTATTGGACGATCTGTCCTAAATTATCCTGTTCCTATCTGGACCCCTTACCTCAGTAAGTTTCAATGGCAATCCCTGCATAAAGGTCAGAACAGTGCTCTGAGGACTGCTACTGATTAATTAAAAATGACTCATAAGGACCACCTGCATGGAGTAGCGTAGATGCATTCCGTTCGCTAATATAATGAATTTCTTTCGAATTATTAAGTGTGGTCAATCGACAAACAACACGACCCACCTGTTTAACTGCCCGCCCCGTCCAACGCCATTGACTCTGTGAATCTATGGATGCGTCCAATTGAGGTACCTTCGTTCCTGCGACTTACAGTTGTTTTTCCAGTTGGTCAAACGTTGAAGAACAATAGCTGTGAATGTTTTTATGCAAATCATTTTCTGTAATAATTATATTTATCCTAAATCGACAGTGGCTCGCAGCTTATTTCTTGCAGCCACATTATAATACTTTAAAAAAGTATAGTTCGTCACCTACTGGAGCTATCGAAAAAAAGTAAACGGCATTTTATTTTACAGCCATTTTTATATTAATAAAATAAATTTTTTTTTTCTTCTTTCTTATACATTTATATTTTTTTCGATATCTTCAATAGTTTGCGAACTGTAGTCTTTGAAAATAATATATTGCATCATCACGAAATAAGATGTGAGCCACTGTATCTCTGTATCTGGCTCATGTTCTAAGGCAAAGGATCTATTGTAGACTGTTGCAAGACATTCCGTAAACTGTATTCCTTAGTTTTTCCAGAAGTCTACTGTTGTACGATCTTCTCCAGAAGATTCTTAAACCTTATATAGTTTTTAAGCCTTAGTAGTGTGATATGATTGCCTGCGTAAAGTAGGGTTTCAAACTACTTTGCTAGTCTGTTATGTGTAAATTACATATATGTAGCACCAGTTAAGTTGCCTTTCAAACGACCAAAATGTCTATCTTCATGGAATTATTCTTTGGCTTAAGTTCTAACTTGACGTACACATTGTCTTCTTCCTTAGTGCAATACACTCAGCGTGGAACCAGAGCTGGTCTCTGTATACTTAGTATGGTTTTGCATAAAATTCTACGCTCGGTTTCTCGATATAAGAAATATTTCAATAAAGTTTCCTTTTGTATACTAGTGTGATATATTAACTAAGAAAACTTCCAATTTCTTTCAGATCGGTGCGCCCGAAACGACGGCACCCTTATTGTTTGTCCAGTGAGCATTATGCATCAGTGGCAAAATGAGATTTCGAATAAGACTACAAGTGGAAAAATTAATGTATATGTTTATCATCCAAGGAAAAGAGCTAATTTTGAAGCTTCTTTATGCTCATTCGATGTCGTTATTACATCGTTCAGAGTTTTATCCAATGAGTTTAAATTGAAACCAACCGTTTCGCAATTCTTTAATATAACTTGGCTGCGAGTTATACTAGATGAGGCGCACATAATTCGAAATCCGCATACGAAAATGTTTAAAGCTGTATCAAATCTTATTGCCACTCATCGCTGGGCATTGACTGGTACTCCGATACAGAATCGAGCTGAGGACGCTATAGCACTGCTTAATTTCTTGAAAGTTGATTTACTTCATGAGAACAACAAATTGAATAGCTGGCTTCGCAAAACCGACGAAGGATATCGGCTTATTAGTGCTCTAATAAAACCGGTGATGCTGCGACGCACTCAATTGGAGCTCACCGCTAAAGAAATGTTTAAGAAATTACCAGAGAAACATATTAAGCATATTGATATCGAATTGAGCAACGAGGAAATGCAAGTGTACGAATTGATGCTAAGCTATTCTCGTAACATGTTTGCTCAATATTTGCAGCAGAGTGAGGATCGGCAGGATTGTAGTAGAAATATGAAGCCACCGTCTAAAACGCTCCCTGAAGTGAATGGTAAAAATGTAAAGACCCACCCGAAGTACTCAAACTTGCGTAATCAAAATGACGACTCATTAAAAAATATCGAATTCTTGCATATATTTAGTCTGCTGCTCAGATTGCGACAATTTTGTTGTCACCCGGGACTAGTAAAAAACGTAAGTGAATCTTTTAATAACAACAGAAAAAGTTAACTTCGGTAAAACCGAACCTTCAATTGCAGTAGATGCTTATGAAGAGTAGCATCTAACAAATTACTTTCAATCCTTTTAAAGTTTAGTGATAATTTGGATTATTCCATCCATTTTTAATCGAAAAACAAGAAAATTTTACCTATAAAATGCACAAAGTTGGTGTTGGGTGGTCTTTATAGGGACTAACACTAAATGTGGTTAGGACATATCCATTAATAACTATGTGAAGCTTCCGTTCATAAGAAGTCACCATATCGAATTTCAAGTTGATATTACTTACTTATTTAAGTCACACCAAAACTATATATGTTTTGGACGCACGTCGGAAAGCGTACCATTCGGTATAAATTTGTCCGCGTCGGCGTTAGTTGCTGGCAATGCGAAGCTTCTTAATGTCAACATAGGTTTATGTGAATAAGCTCACGACACGTCAAGCATTGAAAGAAGAAATTACACGCTGTATCAATGAAATACCGCAACATTTATGCAAAACGGTTATGAAAAATATCACGAAAAGAGCGCGTATCTGCCAACAAAGCCGAGGCGTCCATTTACCCGACCATTTATTCCATACATAACCTCATGATGTCTACTTTATGTTTCAATAAAAGTTTCACAAATTTTAAAAAAAAACAACAGTTTTTTATTTAAAAATCAAAACCGGCGTAAATACTGAGACACACTGTATAACACTAGTCACCGTACATGTGAAGAGCCTAAAAATGTATTTCAAAATATTTGACAGCTACTTTTTTCTTTTATTTTCAGATACTACCTGATAAACACCCGAAAATGAATGGCTTACCATCTACAGGCGATGAATCTGCCAAGGAGATTTCCAATGTGAGATCTGAACTGAAGAATGAAGAGTTGGAAGAGTTTGATCAACTGATAACATTTGAATCGCAGTCGCACGATGGCAGCCAAAGCATGAAAATGGATATGCAGAACATAAATCAAATTTTCAGTTCCAGCAATCCAATTTTCGATTTCGAAAATCAATCGTCAAAAATGATACGTGTTATGGAAACAGTGGACAATATCATACTAACTACAGATGATAAGATCATTATTGGCTCACAGTGGACTAGCCATCTAGACGCCATTAGAATTCAACTCAACAAACGCAAGCTTCGTACAATTGAATACATTGGAAGTCTTACCTTAGCATATCGTCAGGATGTTCTGTCCGAATTTAATAATAACTCTAGCGAAGTTCGCATAATGTTGCTATCCGTCACCGCTGGTGGTTTGGGATTGAATTTGACAGCCGCAAATCATTTACTTTTGATTGATTTACATTGGAATCCGCAGTTGGAGCTGCAAGCTGAAGATCGCATCTATCGATTGGGCCAGCAAAAAGCAGTTACAATTTATCGTTTTTGCTGCAAAAATACAGTAGAGGAACGCATTAGGTTCTTGCAAAAGAACAAGGTCAAAATCGCAAATGCCGTGCTCAGTGATAATGACAGGATGCCAATTCATAAGGCTACCATTTATGAACTTATGAAGATTTTCGATAAGAACAGTTCGCCGTTTGCATAAAAGATAAATTCCATCCCATTTTTATAGAGGAACAAGCAAATATTTAAACTCAGTTATCAATCAACTATCGTACTTTGTAATACTATTCCCACATAGTGTGAATATATATCATATGCGTTTGAGAATGAAAATAAAGTTTAAATGTTTCAAAACATATTCATTGACATGTTCTAAGTAAAAGTTGTAGTGTTAAGTTATAAAGGATATTTTTTTAACAGGTCATTTCTGCCCAGTGGCTTTGTCAATTAGCAAAATTTTCGTATTTGGAACGCTGAAAATCTAATGTGATTTTTCAGCTACCGACATAGTCCGAAAAATTCACAGTTTGGTTCGGTTTTTGGAATAGCGTCATCGAGCCACAGTTCTTTAAAAACAAAGAAAATGCAACAGTCACCGTCAATAGTGTCCAATATCCATTTATATTAAACGATTTCTTGTTTCCAAAAGCACGTAAAGATGCTCTGAAAGGCCCTTGGTTGTAACAGACTTTCGCCACATGAAACGGACCCATTGCCTGGCCCGCAAGATCGTGTAATTTTACACCGCTGTGGCGATACCTGAAATCGTTACCTTGCAAGCCTTTATCGAGCACACTTTTCTAGTTGTGAGATACGGCCTCAAATGATTGAAAAGTCGTGTGAAAATTGGGCCTCAAGGATGCAGTTCGTCAAACGTTCCCGTGGCTGTCATATGACCGAAATCATGTTCCATTCAGTTGTATGTATTTTATTTCAATTTAAAGTTCTATCTATACATCTAACACATTGGAGGATCCGGGGGGCGAACATTTCTGTTTAAAGTTGCCAAAAAACTGTTTCATAATACCATTTTATGGTATCTGGTACTAGATCTGGTACATGAAACAATCGAAAAGATTCGGGAAAAGACCCAACCATTAGGCTCCCGTAACATAAGAAGTTTTTCTTAGAAAAAACTTGGGAATTGAGTCAGAATGATGGTATTTCAAGTAGTCATCAGTTTTGCTTATATTCTAGTGTCAACTATTGTCGATTGCAGCGCCGATTTCCCACATTGTCCTCAGGATTGATCAAGCGACATAATATCACTATAAATTGTGTGGACTAAAGGAACCCGCAATATACAATGGGGAAGAGTTGTGTTGTGAGAGAGGATTGGATATAAAAAACACGAGAATATCAAAAGAAAAGATTTTTATACACCTGTGAAATAAACCAGATGCAACCACAGATGGAAACCTACGTAGTTTCGTCGTGTTTTTTTAAATGCCCTCCTTGCAGTGTTTCCGTCATTCGTACTTCCACTGCCGGTTTGTTTTGGCTTATCAACGTGCAGTCCTAATTCTCGCCAAAATAATTTGTATGATAATAATAATAATGATTAGTTTGTATGATAATTTAAGGACAAACTCAAAGAAAGGAATCCATGCATGTAAGGAGCTTATGCCACATTGCAGACAATCAGCTTTAGCTCTAACGGTCGATATGTCGCTAGTTTTCATAAAGTCTTTAGGACTGGCTCTACATATAGGACATACTTGGCAAGTTTTGGTTTCCGTTATGATGTTTAAAACCTTTCCATCAATTAAGGTGAAGTGGACATGAAAAGTAACATTAATTATCCTGCCGTCGGATAATTGATAATCAAACGTTTTTAAGTTTTCAATTTATGTGTCTAAATCGGCATTTTCTGCAAGAATGAGTTCTTTTGTTTCACTTGCAAATTCCATTTTTAGAGGTCTGCAATATCGCACTGATTGGGGAGTTTTATAGATCCATACCAGCGTATTCAAATTATCTGTCAGTTTCAGCGGTTACAAATAATGAATCGTCCTTGACATCGAAATCGTCTCCCTGGAATCTCTGCTTGTACATACTTTGCCCTGTCAAACCGTCAAATCCACAGCTTGCGATTAGCTTGACATGTGTGATGTTCTCAAATTTGCTAAATACTTCTTCTTACAAAAGGATAATTCGATTGGCTGTATGATTAAGCAAATTTTGAAGAGATATTTGAGCAATTGTTTCTGTCACAATAATACCCATAGGCCTGCATTTTTCCTTGGCTTCTCCTACCTTGTTATAGCTCGCATGTTGTTATATTGGGCTTTGTTTAGTGAGTTATCAAGAAGAAATGCAAGGGCTTGATTTGGTTTAAGTGTCACCGGCTCAGTTAAAAGCATTTTTATTTTAATTTCACTTGAGGCACTTGAAGAAAAAACTGCATTTTTTAATACAAATGCAGTATCGTTTGCCCTTGCTTTGTTTGCTGAAACTGACGCTGCATGAACCAGGAGATTTGTGTTTTTGCTTTGACTTTCTGACAGTTCCGTTGCCATTTTCCTTTTTAATCGTGATCCAGCACCATTGTATGACATTTTTGATCGCCCCTTTCATCCGCTGCAATAATCATGCTTGACGAAAGCCAATTTGAAAGTGTTAATAACAGTTTGTATTGAAAACGCATATTAAAGAACAGTTTTGCATAGTTACATTTTTGAAGAAGTTTGTAGAAATTCGAGTTTTACTCCACAATACACGAACACTTTGGTTAGCTTTTTTCTATAATAAGACACGACAGAGACAAAAAACAACACACATAATGAACATGTAGTTTAAAATTGTTAATGTATTAGTCTTATGTCGAAACGAACACCTGATCGATCGTTTTGGTGAACACTTAATTTCGCGTTTCGGACCTGTCAACCTATCGTGCGATATCGCACTTCTGGATTTTTTCTTTGGGGTTATATGAAGTCAAAAGTCTTCGTCGTTAAGCCAGTTACGATTTAAGACTTGGATTTAAGACTTCTAGCGAGATACCCGTGGAAATGCTGGAATGAGAGATCGAAAATTGAACCTTCCGAATAGATCACCTGCAGCGTAGTTGTATATCTGGGGGTAACAGGACAGACAAGACAGTAAGCTCCTATGGAAAACACACATGGAGGAAACTATATTCTAAGACTGTCAGTCGATGGGAACAAAGCTACCTCGCATATCTGTCAGAAACGTCTCCATACATGGATATATAGAAAAATATTCCTATTGTAGATTGCGGCCGATTACGTCGACCGCTGACCATATATACTACGATGCATTATATTTTCGGAGGGATTATATTTTCGCCATGTTGGAAACACTGCAGTGCAGCCTGGCTTCACCCCTTTGCAACGAGACCGGTTCGAGGTCAGTACATTGTTAACTGTCGACGCGACAACACGTTTCGTGAACAATATCAATCTAGTCTCCCGCCAAGTATGAAATACGTGGCGTCATCTGTTATCTCGTTTGGAAGGGAAAATCTCCGTTTGAGATTTATAATGAGGTGAAAACTGCATATGGTGATAAAGCTATGAATCGAACGAGTGTGTACAAGTGGTGTCGCGAGTTTAGAAACGGTCGTACGTCAGTTCATGATGATCAGAGGATCGGAAGACCTTCAATTATGACTGACGAAATTGTGGAAAAATCGAAAATGCGCTCCGTGACGATCGCACCAGCGATGTTTAAGAATGCGTACTTAGAGGGTACAAACTTAAAGAATTAAAATCAGAAAGCAACGACTGAGGCGTTTGCTTCCGATTATAAAGAGTTGCTGCTAGCTCGGAGGGCTCCAGCGAAACTTGATTAATTAGGAAGAATAGAAATGGATGCATCGGACTTACATGAGGTTAAGTGAATTTTCCCAAGTGGCTCCTAGTCGATGTATTCTTTATTCTCCGTGTGCTTGATGTTGCCGTACGCCAATTTCCAATTGTTAAAATACTTATTTTATTTAAGTTAACTTGACAAATCATTAAGGTGTTTTTATTGAAATTAGGTTCCTATATTTATATATGATATATCTGTATATATGTAGGTATATGTGATACACCTAGAGGCTTTCGAAGCAAGGCTTTTGTTCGTCTGTTCACCAGCTATGTCACGAAGAAAAAGAGCGAGCTTCCTTAAGAAATATGGCGATCAAGCCGCCGCAACTTTTAACCCGATTTAGATTGTATTACAATAAAATTTTCAATATGGCTAGCCGGCAAATAAAGACTTAAAAAACCCAGCTTCTTTTTTCAAATTTACAATCTATTTGCTACCAACACAGGGTAGGAAGACATTGCCTTTTATAGGAAGACATTGCCTTTTATATATGTATGTAGATCAACTTTCTGCGATGTTTCTGGAAATCTCCAGATCTCTACTACACAAAACAATCACAGAAACCCTTGGATATCGGAAACTGTCCGCGAGGTGGGTCCCAAAACAACTGACAGACCAACACAAGTTGAATCGAGTGGAGGCTGGGCAAGAGTTTCTGAGGCGCTGCAAACTCCATGGAGATGAATTTCTCCGCTCCATCGTTACTGAACATTAAATTAGGGTAGCACACTACACGCCTGAAACCAAAAGACAGTCGCAATAGTGGCGTCACACCTCTTCACCCTCCGCCAAAAACTTCAAAACTACAATTTCATCGAATATATGCCTCAAGGAGAGACCATCAACCTTGGAAGATACTGTGAGACACTAAAAAAAATGTGGAGGGTGATTCAGAACAAGAGGAGAGGCATGCTGACAAAAGGAGTCTCCCTGCTGCACGACAATGCCAGACCACACACGGCCTACGCCACGAATAAACTGCTCACCTCGTTTAAATGGGATGTCCTGAACCATCCCGCCCATTCCCCTGAACTAACACCTTCATATTACTATCTCTTTATCTCTCTGAAGCTGCACATGGTGGGAAAAAGGTTCAAAGGGTCAACCTACGAGGAGGTAAAGGAGGAGGTGGAGAAGTGGACGAAGGGGTTGGCGGGAAACTACTTCGAGGAAGGCATAAAAAAAATGATACCCCATTTCACCACCTGCATAGAGAGGAATGGCGACTATGTGGAAAAATAGCTTACATTATGTACTAAAGCAGCAGTGGGCAAGCCATTGCTCTCGTTGCTCTGAGCGCGATTTTCGACGAGACAACAACAACAACAACAACAAAACGAAACAACAACCACACACGATGTTCGTTGCTAAGGGGACCTTCATAAAAGTGTTCATTTTGCTATGATTTATGACTTCTGCCGCGTCTTGTACACTGAATAAGAAAGCGAAGTTGGTTTTGATGTGTTACGATTTTTACTAAGTGATTGAACTGCGGTTTGTAAATTTTTCAAAGTAAAATTAATAATGGCTGAAAAAATGGAATTTTCCGAGTTTGAGACTCCGTATTTTTTTCGCAATTAAATAATTTGGAAATGTTTAAGTGCCTTATTTGTGGAAGAGTAATAAGTTCAAAAAGAAATTACAATGTTCGACGACATTATTTGAGTCTCCATGCAAACTCCTATGGTTCTTTGAGTGATATAGAAAGGATGCAGCAAATCGCTTTGCTAAATTAAAACCGGCATGTGACGATGAGAAGAACGTCTTACGCGAGTCAAGTTTTGCCTGTACATATGTGTGTGAAGCTGCATTTTCGCATATAAAACATATTAAAAAAGTTTATTGAAATAAGTTAAGTGACATAAATCTTGCTGATTTATTGCACACTTCTTGAAGTAAAGAAAAAGTAGACTTCGAAAAATTGATAAATGAATAAAAGAAAATTTAAATGGTTTCAATAATTTTTTTCAGTCTTCAATTTTTTTTACTTTAATAAACCAAACAACGATACAGCGAAGGCTCGATTTTCTTCGCGACGCTTAGAATCATAAAAGTGTTCATTTTGCTTAGATTTATGACTTGAAAAACTCTGTTGGTTGTAGATGTTGTCGTACTGCTCCCGATTCAAAATTTCGTGCCCACCTAAAGTATCACGTAATTTTTTTTGTTTAAATAAAAAATTTTAAAACCGAATAAAATTCAGTACACTTACTTTCTGGATATGTCTCGTAGTTTGAATTGTTCGAATTGATTATAATATGTAATTGAACGATCGGCAATAATTATTAAAAAATTAATATTCATTAATACTCATTCTTAAAAAAATTTAAATGGAAACGAAAAAACAAATTGTCCATAAAAGATGAAAGTCGTATGTAAATTTCGACAACGTTTTACCACAAAAACTAAAAAGTTGATTTTTCGGAAAACAAGCCGATAATTAAATTTATTAAAAAATTATATAAGCCATCACCCACACACATAGCCACGTTGGTTGGTAGCCGGAGCATCCAACCCGTATGGCTGAAGTAGACATAGACTGGCAATGCGCTTGCAATGAAGTTCCGGCATCGCACATCGCATCGGCAAAGGACAATTTACGGCATAAGTTGCCACATGTGGCCAAGGATATTGCATTACAGAATGAACAGCCGCAGTGCAGCAACCGGCAGCACATGTAACAAGTAGAATATCTGTACATACACTTACGAGTATGTATCTATGTATCTACGAGTACCTAGATACACAGAAATGTTAAGCGCACACGCACAAATACGAGTATGTAAAGCTCCATAAACAAGATACTTATGCCAGCGGTAGGGAAACTTTGTGGCGAACTTTTTGTGTTTTATAAAAGTAACAAATAATTAAGTTTGTGCAAAATTTCATATTAAATTTATGTATTGCATTAAACAAGCCACAACTACACAGCATGCGAACAGCAGCTTGACCATCGTATAGCTTGATTCGAAGAAGTGATATTTAATTGCCGAGAATGGAACAAGGGAAACCCTTTACTTTAGCTAAACAGTGATGCAGTGAAACAGATGATACAAAAGCTAAAATTTTAATTGGCATCTCTGTTTAAGCAAAAAATACTGTACCTTTCACCAGACTTTTTGGTGCATCTATACTAGAGTGAACCATGAATTTCGTTCCAACTTTTGCTTTTTTATACCATTCACCGGGTCGAAGGGTGTGATAGCTCAGCTTTCCAGAGTTTGCTGTACATAAATTTGTATTTGAAGACCCTTGATAGATCTGCGTTCCAACCAAGTCTCAGCTTTTGATGCCGTTTGTTTTACCGCTACCAAGTAATACTAGTAATACTAGAATACTAGAGCCGTAATCCTCCTCAAGTGAAATCATTTCACAATATACCAATACTATTATCATTACTCAAATTGATAACGTTTCATTTAAGTTGTCCTTGCTCCAGTGCAAGTCCTTAATTCCAAATTAATATCACTTATCCTTAAGATTATATCCTTGCTCCAATGCAAGCGTTTTATATCATATTAATAATATTTATTTCAAAATATTATCCTGATCCAAAGCCAAATTAACACCATGGCAGTCCCTAATATTGTCCGTTCGGCACTGCAAACTATTTGATTTATATCCTGGCCCTTCTACAGGATCACTTGCAGTGCAATGCCATTCCCCATTTCCATGCGTAAACCATATACTCTGTGCCATGCAACCTTGACTCCAGCAACCTGTGTCAGTTAAATTATGGTTGCTTAAGCTTAACAGTCCTTTGTTTTGCTTTCCGGCACTGGGTTTTATTGCTTGTCCGTACTATTCCAATAATATCGAATTACCATTCCACATCGACATTTATTGCAATTGTAATACCCCTTATCAGGCATATCCTAAAACCCTTTGTTTACATGTCCTAGAATTGAGTTTAAGCCGCATTGTAATGGCCATTAACCATAACAGTCCTCAAAGTTCACTGTTCTGCTACTGCTGTTAGCATTTCCATCTGCTGTAATATTTACCATCTCTGTCCTGCTGTTAAGACAATGTCAGCTTGCCAGTACGACTCTCTTTCACCCTGCTTGCTGCTTGTCTCGCTTTGTTACATTCACGACTTCACTAATTTTGGAACAGCTGTGGAAACATCTGCTGTTTTGTGAGCATGAAATTTAACGGACATTTCATTCCCTCACAACACATAGTGTTAAATGGTATTATCAGTTTGTTTATGGTATCCAGTTCAAAATTGGAATATATGTACTCTTCTTTTTATTGCAGTTTGATTTTTTGAATGAAAAACTTTTTAGTAAAGATAATATCAACTTACTAATTGATATGATAGCTTCTAATGAACGGAAGCTTCACATATACATCAATAGGTGTGACCCGCCCACTTTTTGATTTAGCTCACGTACAAACCCACCGCCCAGTTTTGTGTTTTTGCATGAGAAACTTCTTTATTAAAGGCAATATTAGCTTGAAATTTAATGCGGTGGTTTCTTATAAACGGTTGCTTCACATACAAGTGGGCGACTTGAAATTCGATATGGTGGCATATTATAGATGGTCGCTTAATACACATTATTACACATATTATTTACATATGTATTTATATATATCCTCAATGCGAACGAAGGAATAATAAACTTTTTTTGTTCACACAGAAAAATGATCGTCTTCCGATACACGTGTTTCAGGGTGTGGCCAAACCCAGCATCAGGTGGATTGACCGCACATTGCTAATGATTGCTTTTACATCATGCTTAATTGAAAATGGCATTGTGTATTACAGGAATTTCTGTTATCCAATGATAACGAAATGTGGAAAGACGTTATACTTTCCAAGCATGTTCTGTTGCACTCTTGCCAGTACGGCTCTCTTTCATTCTTCTGTGGATTGTTGTGGCGTTATCTCTTTCTAAACTGCGCCATTGCCTTATTAACCAACAGTTAATAGAAAGAGTGCAAATGGGGCGTTTCAATAGTTTTTGTCATTGATTGTTAGACAATCAAAAAGGAATGTTTAAGCATAATTATTTTTTATTGACGTGATAACGTCTATTAAATCGTGACTCATTTCTGACGTTCCGTTTACCGTTACGACACGACACTAAACGAACGAAAAGCAAAAGGCGGAACATGTAATCGTACATATATGAATACATGTGACGATTGTGTCGTTCCGCCTGAACAAGCAAGAGATAGACAGACCAGCGTGCATTGGCTTGTGGAAAGCTATAGTTATGTGTGTGTGTGTGCGTTTGCGAATTAGTGTTATCAAGCGCGCGGTGGAGTGCGGTATGTACGTGGTAGAATGTATGAATAATAACATTGTAAGTGTATAATAAAGTTTATTTCAAATAAAATATATGTACAAAGTAAACAAAGCACGCACACCGTAGATCAAGGAAGACGACAATAACAGTTACTTTTGCATTTGAGTACCAAAAACAACAACAAAAGGCTTTTAAAGTCGCTGGTGGTCTGTCGAAGAGAGGGGAGAGAGAGAGAGAGAGAGATAGCGTATATTTCACTATTTGTGATTGGTAACGAAACTCTTTTATATGACAAGTTGTTTGTGTACTGATTGAATTATTGGAATTACATTAGAATTCAATTCACAAAAGTATGCAATTTTTCATCAATGTTTTCTTATGACGTTATCACGTAAAATTATCGTCCGTAAACCTACTTTACAGATAACCATAGTTTTTTTTAAATTAATTATTAATAAACGTGGTCACATACGTCCTTCGTTCGCATTGAGGAAGTATATATATAAATAATATTTCTCAATGTAAAATGACCTTGAGCTTATTTATAAAAGTAATTTGTTTCGAATTTTAATTATAGTTTACTTGAAAAAAAAAAATATTGTAGTAAATTCTGGCGTTCGAGTTTACTTTTTCTTCCTCTCTCTCTCTCTCTCTCTCTCCCTGCTTTTTTATACTTTTACTGATCTGTGAGTTTTAGGTAAGCATTCATTTAATATTTCTATTATTTTTAAATTTTTTCTTTTTGTTCTGTGTACACAACTGTGGTTGCTTTTCTAACGCAACTTTGTTTTGTTGTTGTTCCTTGTTTCGCGTTATTTTACAGTCTTGTCTCTCTGCGAAATTCGCTGCTGCATTGACTTTTTGTGCTACAGTGTACACTAAAATTATCCTCCTTATTACTTTTTAAAATTTTCAATTCAAAAATAAGAACTGTAACGATGAGGTATTGTTATGTTGGTTATGCGATAATATTTCTCACTTCAAAAGTGCTGGGCTTAAGGCCGTATTCTCGATGCCATTAAAAAACTTAAAGGCTTGCGCTGGACTTGTTTGGACTGTAGATCGACGGAATCCGATCTGGCTGGAGTAACTGTGACCTTATCTGTGTATCGCGAATCTCTGCACAATGGACATTTTTTCTTCGCAACTCGTGGGATCACTATGGATTAAAAAAAAAAAATAATAATAATAAAATACCGCGGGACTGCACCGCGACTCCAGTTGCAGATCAACTGGACCAACAGCGCCTGGACGAAGGTAGTCCACGCACAACCGATGCTACAGGTAGAACGGGCCCTCGGTTGCTTTCAACCGTGACATGGCCACAAAACAACAGCCGAACACAGAAAGGCTTCGCCGACGAAGAAGTCCCCACTACCGCCTCTAGGATAAGCAGGATCGATGGTCCCAAGTGCAGGGGTCTGAGTGGGGCGGGAGTGAAATGGTACATAAGGTTTTTTTTTTAATTCATTCTTTATTGCATGTTAGAGTTTTTTAAATTTATATGATAAAATTTATAAAATACTAAAATAAGAGATACTATAATGCAATAAAGTTTACTTAATCTAGGGTGTTTGCACCATGTACTCTATGGTACCGCCATTAAGCATTGCGTCGTAGAGTTGGTGCTGACTATTAGCCTTCGATGTCTTTCAAGGGTTCGAAGAGATGTCATCGCTGATGCTGCAAAGGTGCACACCGCACGCCACTTGTGGATATCATCTAACATTTGTCCCACAATATCTTCCACGGTAGGAAGCTCACCAAGGGCTTCCGCCAGAACCTGTCGATCATGGACAAATCTGCCACATTTGAGCAGGATATGTTCTGCATCTTCCTGTTGGTCGTCTACGCAAAAGGTGCATAGGGGAGAGTCCTCGTGCTTAAACTGATACAGGTACTTTCTGAAGCAACCATATCCAGTTAGTAGCTGTGTCAGTAGTAATTTACATCTCCGTGTGTCCATATGGCGTGTTTGCCATATTCTCTGCCTTCTGGGCCCATCTGCTGCCTATTACCATAGGTAGCTTTAGCTTCGATAGCTAAAATATCGATCGGGATCATTCCTGCTACTACCAGAGCAGCGTCCTCGGACACTGTGCGGAATGCACTGTGTACTCTGATAGCCCCCAATCAATACGTTGATTCTAGGCCCTTGCGGTAACTCCTCACATTCATGGCATCAGCCCAGATAGGTGCACCGTAAAGCATAATTGACTTGGTTACGCCAATTAGAAGAAATCTTCGACCTTGCTTGGGACCTCGGGTGTTTAGCATCATTCTTACCAGTGATCTGCAAGCTACCAGAGCCTTTTCATTAACATATGGAAGATGCTCTTTGTAGCAGAGACGAGTATCTAGCATAATACCAAGATACTTGATGGCTCTCTTAGATGTTATCCTGGTATCACCCACCAAAATACAGGCTTGTTCCACCTTTCTACGGCTGCTAATTAGCACCGCCTCCGTCTTGTGCTCAGCGAGCTGTAGCCCAGAAGCTATTAGCCATTCGCAAACTCTCAGTATAGCTACGGTGCAATCTCGTGAATAGCTGTAGCTACTCCCACAATGGCTATGTCGTCGGCAAAGCCAATTGTTTTGACGCCACTGGGGAGATCTAAATTGAGGATGCCGTCGTACATTATGTTCCAGAGAGAGGGTGCTAGGACAGAGCCCTGAGGGACCCCACTGGTGACTTTATATTTTCTCTCTCCAGCATCAGTGCTATACAAAAGCACTCTATTGTGACAGTAGCTCTCGGTAGGTAGTTTGGAATTCCGAAGGAACCAATAGCATTAAGGATCATGTTCCAGTTGGCAGTGTTAAAAGCATTTTTAACATCCAGTGTTACCACTAGACAGTATTGTTTACTACCACCTTTGCACCGAGTGGCCTCAATAGCGGCAGAGGCTGTATTAGTCAGCTCCGAGATAGCATCTATTGATAGCATCCAAATTGAAGCTTAGATAAGTCACCAACCTGCCTCACAGATGCTCCAATCGATTGCACACAATTCTCTCGAGTATTTTTCCTGCTGTATCAAGAAGGCAGATAGGACGATAGGATGACGGATTGCCATTGTCCTTACCCGGTTTGGGGATCAAAGCTAGACACTGCACTTTCCACCTATATGGAAATACTCTTTCTTGAAGGCATTTGCTAAAAATCCGTGTAAATTGCTCTGCTATAGCGAGTTTCAACGCCCGGTTACGAATATCATCGGGGCCAGGAGATTTGTTGCTCTTGATTTTGGCAGATGCCTGTATGACTTCAGACTGGTCTACTGCATAAAAACCATGCCACTACTGCTGGCTGCTGTGGAAACAAAGTACTCACAATGTGCAGCATATCATCCTGGTTTGTGGGTGCAGAAGGCCTCGGAGCTTTAATCTTTTTAACAACAATTTTGTACGCTCTGCCCCAGGGGTCACGTTCGGCTCCATCGCACAGGTCAAGAAAGCATCGCCTCTTGCTATCCAGTATAGCGGTTTTCAACGTTTTGCGTTTGAGGCTGTATATTGTTGCAAATGCACGAACCTATCTGTACCTCTAGAACGCTGGTACTGCCGACGTACCGTCAAACACTGCCTTCGGGCTTCCGCAATATCCTCATTCCACCAATAGACTGCCTCGTGGTGGCGGCTGTAGCGTTGTCTGCGTCGCATACTGGCACTGTCCGCCACTTGGATTGAGGACATGACTCCATCTGCCATCGCTTCTGCGTTTCCCTTGCAGTTTGTCATCTGCAGTGTTCCTTGGAAGACGACAGGGTTGAATGTTTCAACTCTATATCCTCCTTGGTTAAAAGTAAGACGAGGGCTTATGTGCTCGGGGTGCACATGCGTAGTGCACAGGATCGCCTGATGTTGTTGAGTTGAAAATGGACGTGCTTACGAAGGTAAGATCTATGATGGAACCAACTCCGCCTCGTGAGAAAGTGTGGGTTGAGCCGGTGTTGGCCAGTGCGATTTCCTTATTAGAGCAGAGTTCGCCCTCTTGCGTTAGTAAACGGTCATCCCCAATCCACTACCCACGCGTTCAAATCACCAGCAATTATCACTGGGTGATGCTGTCTTGCGTCTTCTACAAGATTATCAATTAAGGACCCAAAGTTATCAAGGCTAATACGGGGGGCCAGATTACAAATTTAAATCCATATGTTCGCAACGTACTGGGATTCAATGCGCATTGAAGGGTTCGCTTATAATAACCACGTCTACCTTGTGCTCGTAAACCGATTGAGGCAGCTTTGTGCGGCCACGCAGTGGTTCAGGTTCAACTGGCGGAATCTAATTTTGATTCCTCTGAGTTATTTGATTCCTCTCTGTTATTTGATTGACAGATGAAGCATTTCGGGTCGTTCGTGCACCCATTCGCTTTGTGGCCTGCCTCTCCGCATTTTAGACAGCAGTTCACTTCGCATCAGTCCACTTTGCTTCTTCATGACCGCGCCACATGACTCAAGTTCCAGGCATTTATAGCAACGAGTAGGCATTATTCTTTCTCGCACTCTGCAGATTGACCATCCAATCTTAATTCTACCGACCTCCGCCAAATATTTCGCATCAGTCACTGGCAGGGAAATCAGGGCGGTTTGTTATATGTATCGGATACAGCACGTTTATAGCTGTAAAAATCTCTTCTTTGGTGGTAATGTCATCCAAGTCTCTTATTTCAATCAAGGACTCTTGCATAACAGTTCTAGCTTCAGCATTAGCTCCTAATACACTGGTAATTACAGTTCGTACCTCAGCTGTTTCGTCATTAGTAGTGCTGTTCATTTGCAAAGGTATCTTACTTTTTTCAGGCTTTCATCAACCCTGATCAAACGTAAGATTTCACTATATGTGAGGTCACCCGTTTTCCTAACTATAATAGCATCTGATCTAGTTCTTTTTTTTTAACTTTAGGTCCCACTTCTTGCCACTTGGTTTTACTGTCGCGCATCGAAAGTTCCCTTATATCTTTGTCGTTTCTGTCTATAGTGATCGCAACCTTATTTGGTCCAGCTTGTGTCATCTGCTTTTTTGGAGGCGTCTTCCTAGTATTAAATTGACCCTCGCGGAGGCGTTTCGGAGTATTTTCCCTAATTGGTGTGTCACACTTGCTGCAGTCCTCTGCTGAAGATTCTTCACGTGCTCAGAAGCCAGGGTATTCAGTGATATTAAATCACTGACCATCTCTCTCATTGATTGCGTAATATGCCTTTTGTCGTGCATTGCATCGGTGAGCATTTGAAATTTTGTTGCATCCTCAGGTTTATCTGAAGATTATTTCCCGCAGTAAATTGGAAAACAGCCGTTTCCACTGGTGAAGCTGATCTCGGGTCGATCTTGAAAGCAAGGGTCGCTTTGCGAATGGATCCTTCTCTATTTGTCCTCTTGTAGCGGCGACTGGTGCGATGGCCAAGGGAGCCACCATCGCATCAGTAATTGTAGAAATGGTAGTTGGGGAGTCCAGAATTAGTGCCCCGTCCGTGGTATTTTCCACGAAAGTAAATACCCTTCAAGGTTTGAGAAAAATTTCAAGGAAACAAATCCCCAAATCTAAGTTGGAACAGCATATGCCGAGGAATGAATGGTTAGAACCGACAATATGCTAACTTTGGATACCTGTAACTCTTCAGTTTCACTTAGACTTCCTGTGGCATCCGGGCTCTGGCACAGGTAACCTCCTTTCCCGTTTACTCGTGGGAATCATATGGAACCAACTAAATCAAAAGAGCCTGATGCAGCCCGTAATGCATCAACAAACGGGCAGACCTGCACGGTCGCTCCAAACTGCTTGGTGACTGAGGTCAATATGGACTAAGTCATGCACCCTTCGGGGACGGCACTTCCTAGTGTCAGTGAGGAGGAATAAGTGGAAAATCTGTCTTCTGATTCCGATTCGGACGGGACAGTGCACCACAGCACACTAGTAAACCTGGCTCAGAGTGGCATCTCTTTAAACAAGCGCTGGCTAACGGCTACTCGTGGGAAAAAGCCATCGAGTATGCCAAAGCTAAAGATTTGGTAGGTGGGAAGAATATAGGACATCCCTAATCATCATTCTTGACAACGACAAAGTTCCATGGGCGATCATATCCTTTCAGCCCTTAAGGTCCCCAGCGGTTCTGCATCAGAGCTGATTAGATATCCTGATTGACCCTCTGTTACTTCTCATGAGGGCCATTTGCAACTTGGGCTATACACCGCGGTCATGGAAGGAGTCCGTCATTTTTAACCCAAAGCAGGGTAATAGACCCATGGAACTGGCCATATCTTACAGACCTAGTAGTCTTACCTCCTTCCTTCTCAAGACAATTGAACGTCTTATTGACTGCCACATTAGTCAATCAATCAACATTTCATACCCCCTTCATGAACACCAATTCGCTTACCTTAAGGGTAAATCAACGGTAGGCGCACTTTATAATCTGGTCGATATAATCGAAATAACCTCTCGATGGGTAATACGGGCTATGGCGCCATCACTCGAGCTCTTGCGCAGAGGAGTATAGATAGCCTCACCATTGTCTGGATTGAAGCCATGTTAAATCAAAGTGACATATCTTCTTCTCGTGGTAATGTGACTGTCAGTATTAGGGCGATCAAGGGGTGTCCTCAAAGATGAGCAATACGATAAACTGCAACGGCTTACTTGCCTGAATATGTCGGGTGCCATGCGAACATGTCCAACTGCTTCAATGGAAGCGATCATCGGTCTACCTCCGCTACACATTTTTATTCAATCCTCAGCAGCAAGAGAAGCTTTGAGACTTCAGACTGTAAATAGTCGGGCGCTAAGTGAATTGGGTCAATCTAGTATACTCAAACTCAGCCCTGGCATCGAAATCTGCAACGTTTCAGGGGGCCAAAGGCACTATGCTCTTGAAATTTCTCCTCGAGACTGGCCGAGATCGGCCGTAAAGTCGCGATTTGTTGGGTACCTGGCCATAAGGGTATCCCGGGCAAAAAAGTGCTGATGAACTAGCTTGGGCTGCTTCGGCAACTTCCTTCAGATCCGGAGCCTGTTTGCGAACTTAGCTGGGCTAAGTAAAAATTTTCATAGTAGATCGGTTTAAAAGCACTGCATCCCGGTACTAGATACAATATCCTGGTCAACGGCAGGACAAGCTACTAACCAGTCATGTATACCCAAAGCCAACGTCTAAGGATATTCTCCGTTTCAGTAAAGAGACGAAGAAGATCCTAGATAAATTAATTTACCCATACCCGGGCTAGGGTACAAAAGACATCATTCTCTGTCGCAGTGCCCGTTTTCTATAGGATGGCCCTCAGACTTTCTAGCTCTGACACTGAGTCTTAGTTAGCGTTAAAGGCTGATTGAGCGTGATTCGAAGTGACCACTTGCTTGTCATGCGGCTCTGGCCCAGACACTACGTCACGCACTGGTTTAACTTGAGCAAGGTCTAACTCCGAAAAGAGCGCGAGAAAAGGCGCTGAGTCACAAAACTGTGGTGCAGCCAACACAGTCGGCCATCAAGAGAGCGAACAAAATGCTCACACCTCTCGATAAAACGACTGAGAATATAAGTCGAATAGACGCTGCAGGGGCACGACATGACGATCGACCGTCAACGTTAGATGCTGCCACGGCTGCTGATAATGCAAATAACACCAGTGGAGGTAGAATATCAAAAGATGACTGTCAACCGACATCCAGCTACGCCAGCGTTGTGAGGTCCACAAAGGTTGCGGTATTATCTGTGTACTACCCTGAGGTAATGCTCACAGCCGTTGAACTGACGGAGCTGGAGCATGCCATCCTTTGCGAGCTGACGAAAGGATGGACATGCAAAATTCGGTGGTCGAACTTACTCTAAACTTCGCTCGAATTGAACTGGAGTCGTTCGGAGAATAGTTCTATATAATTTAATGTCCTCGGTAAATATTTCATTTATCAACTTATGAATGAAACCTAATTGTGTTTAAAATGAAAATAATAGATTTATTTATTGCTTAAGCATGCGTACTCAGAAGGTACAAACTTAAAGAAATTAAATCGGAAAGCAACGACTGAGGCGTTTGCTTTCGATTATAAAGAGTTGCTGCTAGCTCGGAGGGCTCCAGCGAGACTTGATTAATTAGGAAGAATAGAAATGGATGCTGCGGACTTACATGAGGTTAAGTGAATTTTCCCAAGTGGTTCCTAGTCGATTTGTTCCTGATTCTCACTTTTATTTAATTAAAGTTAACTTGACAAATCATTAAGGTTTTATTAAAATATGTTGATATACATATATGTATATATGAGATATATGTAGGTATATGTAATACTTTTTAGGTTTTCGGTGGCGTCGGCCTCTGTCCCAACTTCCATTGATGCATCTGCTGCACAATTAGTTGCCCAGTACCAATGCGCAACCAATTGAGCAGACTTTGGCCACTGGAGGTGAGCGAGTATTGTTGCTGTACAACCACAAAAACAAAAGAAAACGGAGGAAGAGAAATTAAATAAAAATTTCAAAAGAAAATTTTAAACATTTTATTAAGAATAAGATGATTTTTAATTTTGTTGTTTTGGTAGATTACTTTTATAAAGAACGATTAAAAAACAAATAACAACACGAAAATAGTTAAATTTGACATTGATTTCAGATACACTCATTGATAGCGAAATTTTAAATAGGATTACAGAGCAAATGTCTGGAGGATGCGGAAGTAAAGGATGATCTGCCAGGTCTGGTAGCATTAATGCACTCAGTAATTGCTCTCTTTCTTCCTCAATTGTGGAAGAAAAATAGCACATGCGAGCTGCTGTGAACAACATTTTTAGTGACACTTCTTTGTATGAATACACATTTCAAGACCACAAAAAGGAAATAATTATCCATATGATCTTTAACATTTAAACTAGTTGGGAATTAAAAATTGACATTTCAACTCAAAATTTTTATAATTTTCAACCGGTTCTTACAACCTTTATTAAAAGTTTTAATTTAATCTACGATATGTGTCTTAATTTAAAATTCATTGTTTTTCTCTAATATATTTTATAATGTTAAACTTGTTTTCATTTACTGCTGTTTTTATTCGACATTTCAAAATATGTGCCCGCAGGTTGTTATTACAGGTGATCGTATCTTTTTCGTTAAATATTGGTTAAGTATTTTAAATTATTCACACAAATTTTGCAAATAATAATTTGACAACGTTTGTATCGGTTTGAAGTGATTTATTCTCGAGCAGCTAACACAAAGCGTCACAGCCACCTCAGCCGCAAACGTTAACATAAAAATTCTATGTTAAAATTAAAAAAAAAAATTTAAATAGGAATGGTTGTCGCGTCCAAGTTGCGCATTAACAAAACGGGTATACCTACCTTCAATTCCAACCTATGGGATGGCACTCAAGATAAATCCAAAGAATTTACGAACTCCAACAGATAGCACGTAGTGCCATCGGATGACATGACTGTGTCGATGGAGTTATACACTGATATTTCGCTAGTTAGTTCGTCCAAGAGTTTTTTATTTATTTTCGTAACTTATCATTTTTTTGGTGCCAGTATGATTCTTTCACCCAACCAATTTTCGTCTTGAATATTATGTTGCAGATTTGGAAAAACTTGAGGAATAAGCAATGAAATTTAATAATTTAATTTAATTTAATTTAATTTTTTTGTCTTAACAAATAAATAAATTATAGCCTAATTATTATTCTGATATATGATCTATATTATTGTAAAGTTTCATTAAAATCCATTCATTAGTTTTTGAATTAAAGAGCAACAAACATCAACACATCCACACATCCATACAAACTTTCTAATTTATAATATTAGTAGGATATGATTAAAATGTTAAAAAATATAAAATGGCATTGAGCCTGTTAAAATGTATTATATGTCGATAATAAAATTTAGATAAAATTATATTCACGTATGGCAGGACGTTTAATAGTTAATTCAAAATTTTAAAAATATTTATGAAAAAACGAAAAAACCAAAATATACCTATGTTATAATTTGCAAGCAGTTTATCCAGTTACTGAGTTTAGAAAAGCGACTTGCGAATTTTATACTGCAACGAATAAAGTTCATTTATTAGTAAGTTTAATAAAAACCATATTTTGAAAGCATTGGGGGGGGGGGTACTTTTAAAACAAAATATCTATTTTCGAATACTGGATAAACTCTAGTCAGAGCTCGCAATAATTGGTCTCTCTGGTGCTTGTTAGAAAAAAACCACTCGTCCACTGACACGATGTGAAACTGTCTCGAAAAAATCCTCAAACTTTTTTCTTCTTTGGCTTGCTCTTCGCTCAATCGACTAGCGTTTTTGTTCGCTTGCTCGGTTCATGTGTTCACTCGAGACAATTTACTCTTCTCAGCATGTATGTGTGTTGCGCGTTTGGATAGGTAAACAATTACAGCGAGTCTGCATGAGTAAAAAGCAAAACAAAAGAAATAATCAGCTGTTGATTTAAAGTTATTTCTGCAAGTTTATCGAAATGAGTTGTGAATTGCATATTTTTTTTAAATTTGATAAAAATATAAATCAATCAATATGCAACGTATGTGGTCCAAAACTAGCTGGCCATCATGTAACCAATTTAAAGTGGCATTTGAACGCAAAGCATAAAGACATTTTGAATTCGGTAAAAGATGACAATTTGATTAACGAAGTGGAAAAAAAATGTCAAAAAACGTAAAATATCTTACGAGACAAATGAAGAGACAATAATTGCATCTCTCGTAAAAATTGTCACAACCGATGGTAGGCCATTTTTATTATTGGATGGCGAAGGGTTGCGCGATATTTTAAACCCAAAATACAATGTTCTGCAAATGTCTCCAATAACATCCAGGAGCATTATGGACCATGTTCGAGTTAAAGAGAGTGCTATAAAAGAGGATATAAAGGCTTCTGTTAAGCGGAAGCTTATATCGCTCAAAATAGATGTAGCGACCAGATTGGAGAAATGATGAAGTCTACATTACAAATACTGAGATTTGACCAATTTGTGAGGCCAAAACCCATTTTTTTAAAAGTCGCCAAGTTAAAATATTTTTGAGTGCAACGCGTTAACAAATATTATTCTTCTAATGTTGCGTACCAGAAATCTCAATAGATGGCGCCACTACGGAGATATCACCTGATAAGCACAGCTGTTGCAATTGCAAAGCACGCGCTTTTAAATTGTAAAGTTTTGTTCGCAATTTGAATGTGCCAAAAAGTGAAAAATTAATCAACATTAGGAAAATTTTTGCAATGAGTTCGAATCAGTGTAGTTTGTATTATGTGTTCGTGAGTCTCAAACACATGTTGGACACCATGGCGTTTAATTATGTGCAGCTTGTACGATGTTCAGCGCACACATAGCAATTGTGCGTGTATGGCGTCAACAAGAAGGACGACATAAGCCAAAAAGTAGATACATGCACAACCTTTCTAACAAACACAAAAATGATACTGAACTGTGTTGACTTCGTCTAATTATTTGGGGAACCACAAATTTAATACTCTTTACACTTTTTGTTCGGGAACGCTGGTATTTTACTTTAGTTTTTAAATTTTTGAAGGGATGCTTAGATCTAAATATTTTTAATATATCTGAATTTTAGCTGGGTTAAGGTTATTTTACATTCAAAAATATTTTTGTCATATTTTTTCACACTGCGAGGAGAGAAAAACAACGCATTAACATGTTTAGCGTGTGTTTCAAACTTAGCCACAAGCTCTCATCAGTATGCTGGCCTCATATATTCTACCTAGGTCCTGCTTTACAGCAAAAACGCGCGTGTATCATATGAATTTCTATATATCCAATGATAAACACGTTAACCTTTTCAAGCATGCTATATCTGTTGTATTCTTACAAGTGCAGCTCTTTAACACTCTCTGCGTTTTGTTGTTATATACATTATCCCCTTATAAACTACGTGAATGGCTAGCAGCAGCACCGCTGCTTACAAAATTGCCGGTTTGGGGAGTTTTGTTAGTTTCTTTGTTATTAATTGAGCAGGCAACCAAAGAAAAACGTTTTTTCATAAATATTTTTAAAATTTTGAATTAACTATTAAACGTCCTGCCATACGTGAATATAATTTTATCTAAATTTTATTATCGACATATAATACATTTTAACAGGCTCAATGCCATTTTATATTTTTTAACATTTTAATCATATCCTACTAATATTATAAATGAGAAAGTTTGTGTGGATGTGTGGATGTGTTGATGTTTGTTGCTCTTTAATTCAAAAACTAATGAATGGATTTTAATGAAACTTTACAATAATATAGCTCATATATCAGAATAATAATTAGGCTATAATTTATGAAAATATTGGTTAATTGGAACCTTTTTTGTAGCTACACTCACAACAAGTTATTTCATTTTTATTTAAATTTTTATTAAATTATTTAAATATTGATTATTTGTTAAGACAAAAAAAATTAAATTAAATTATTAAATTTCATTGCTTATTCCTCAGGTTTTTCCAAATCTGCAACATAATATTCAAGACGAAAATTGGTTGGGTGAAAGAACCATACTGGCACCAAAAAATGATAAGTTACGAAAATAAATAAAAAACTCTTGGACGAACTAACTAGCGAAATATCAGTGTATAACTCCATCGACACAGTCATGTCATCCGATGGCACTACGTGCTATCTGTTGGAGTTCGTAAATTCTTTGGATTTATCTTGAGTGCCATCCCATAGGTTGGAATTGAAGGTAGGTATACCCGTTTTGTTAATGCGCAACTTGGACGCGACAACCATTCCTATTTAAATTTTTTTTTTAATTTTAACATAGAATTTTTATGTTAACGTTTGCGGCTGAGGTGGCTGTGACGTTTTGTGTTAGCTGCTCGAGAATAAATCAATTCAAACCGATACAAACTTCGTCAAATTATTATTTGCAAAATTTGTGTGAATAATTTAAAATACTTAACCAATATTTAACGAAAAAGATACGATCACCTGTAATAACAACCTGCGGGCACATATTTTGAAATGTCGAATAAAAACAGCAGTAAATGAAAACAAGTTTAACATTATAAAATATATTAGAGAAAAACAATGAATTTTAAATTAAGACACATATCGTAGATTAAATTAAAACTTTTAATAAAGGTTGTAAGAACCGGTTGAAAATTATAAAAATTTTGAGTTGAAATGTCAATTTTTAATTCCCAACTAGTTTAATTGTTAAAGATCATATGGATAATTATTTCCTTTTTGTGGTCTTGAAATGTGTATTCATACATTTCACTAAAAATTTTCACCGCAGCTTGCATGTGCTATTTTTCTTCCACAATTGAGGAAGAAAGAGAGCAATTACTGAGTGCATTAATGCTACCAGACGATGACCTGGCAGATCATCCTTTACTTCCGCATCCTCCAGACATTTTCTCTGTAATCCTATTTAAAATTTCGCTATCAATGAGTGTATCTGAAATCAATGTCAAATTTATCTATTTTCGTGTTGTTTTTTGTTTTTTAATCGTTCTTTATAAAAGTAATCTACCAAAACAACAAAATTAAAAATCATTATCTTATTCTTAATAAATTGTTTAAAATTTTCTTTTAAAATTTTTATTTAATTTCTCTTCCTCCGTTTTCTTTTGTTTTTGTGGTTGTACAGCAACAATACTCGCTCACCTCCAGTGGCCAAAGTCTGCTCAATTGGTTGCGCATTGGTATGCGCAACAGGTACTTGAGCAGACAATGGATGTACATTTTCTGCCCAAGCAGCTGTTGCACCGCCAAATGGGCAACTAATTGTGCAGCAGATGCATCAATGGAAGTTGGGACAGAGGCCGACGCCACCAAAAACCTAAAAAGTATTACATATACCTACTTATATCTAAGACGTACTTTGATCGAGCATGAGAAAAGCATTCCAACTCTGGATGTCACTACAAGGTGGAACTCAACATATTTGATGTTGGTTAAACTTTTTGACTTGAAGAGTTTTATTGCGACGGAGTTTATATTTGTTACCTCATATGAGGTAACGCGACGTCAATATTAAATGTAAATTCCGTCGCAATAAAACTCTTCAAGTCAAAAAGTTTAACCAACATCAAATATGTTGAGTTCCACCTTGTAGTGACCTTTACCAGTTTAATTTTTTTTTTATTCAGATTATTTTCAATTGATTTTTGTTCACATCATATCACCTTGGAATCATCCACTGTTTGGTTTGGCCGATGTTTCAATCCGTTTCGTGAGCAAAATCATGGAAGGGGCAATGATTTGAGAACTCCTTCTAAAAATCTACTGGAACTATTGCCTGAAAGTTTTCCACCTACCGCTAGATTATGTTGAAGTTGTAGAAGGAAACTGAATTTTTACTTCCTGAAAACATAAATTTTTCCGCAGACTTTTAAGGTCCTTCCATGGGGACGATTCAAGGGAGAGCAATATTCTCTTCATTCAAATCCTAAGAAACCAAACTTGCAATGCGACAAAGGATATTGTAAAGCTGCAATTGAAGTTCTTGAACATATCAAATTGAAGTTTAAGAATTCGAGCAGTAGAACGGAAAAAATAATGCTCTTAACTCTTGCAACTGCATCTTGGGGTCGACATAAGTTGATGAAAGAATTTGGTTGTTCTGGGTGTAAGGCTAGAAAAGCGAAAAAGCTGGTAGCTGAGCAAGGAATATTAGCGACACCAAATCCCAAATTCGGTTAAAAATTCTGCTCAATCTCACAATATTGGAACAATGACCAAAGTTATATTTTTAATGTAGTTGTATATTACAAAGAAGCTGATGAAATAAAACATCGGTCTTTAGCTATCGTGTCTGATAATTTAAATTATGATACATCCGCAGTTTATGAGTACCAGAAAATCATAATAAAATATTTAAAAAATCATTTTAATCCAAAAGAAATAATCTTCTTCTCAGACGTAGCAGCGCAGCATTTTAAAAATAAATATGTGTAATTTTTTGAGCCTTATTCATCTTTCATGCTTCTGCACATGAGAAGGGCCCATGTGATGGTATAGGTGGTAATTTAAAGCGACAAGCAGCACGAGCTAGTCTACAAAGATCATCGAAAGATCAAATCCAAACTGCAGAAGCATTTTGTAATTGGGCACAAGAATATTTCGAAGAAACTGTTGATTTTTTTAGTTCTAGAGCAGACTGTCTCAAAACTGCTGAAGAGTTACAATTGCGTTTTTCTAAAGCAATAACTGTACCAGGAACTTTAAAATATCATGCTGTAATTCCTGCAGATAAAAATTCATTAAATTTGAAAAGATATTCCTCGGCTACGGAATTTGACAATTTTCCCAAATAAAAAGCAAAGAAAGCACATCGGGTAAATAGCTCATCGGGCATTGTTGAAAAATAACAACAACAAAATGCCGATTTTGAAGACAAAAAAAAAATCAACGAGTGATTTATGACAAACAAATGCCTCCACAGCGTGTCACTGTTTGGTGTGGATTTTGGGCTGGAGGCATCATCGGTCCATTTTTCTTCGAAAATGATGCAGGTCAAACACAAACCGTGAATGGTGTCCGTTATCGTGAAATGTTAACCAGTTTTTTTTTTTTTTTTGCCAAAACTTGAAGATATTGATGTGGAGGACATGTATTTTCAACAAGACGGTGCCACATGCCATACAGCAAGAGAAACAGTTCATCAGTGACCAGAATTGGCCGCCTAGATCATGTGATCTGACGCCTCTAGACTTTTTTCTTTGGGGTTTTTTGAAGTCACAGGATTATGTGAATAAGCCCACGACACGTCAAGCATTGAAAGAAGAAATTACACGATGTATCAATGAAATACCGCAACATTTATGCAAAACGGTTATGAAAAATATCACGAAAAGAGCGCGTATATGCCAGCAAAGCCGAGGCGGCCATTTACCCGATGTGTTATTCCATACATAACCTCATGATGTCTACTTTATGTTCCAATAAAAGTTTCACAAATTTTCAAAAAACAACAGTTTTTTATTTAAGAATCAAATCCGGCGTAAATCCTGGGACCCCCTGTATATGGTATTTTTCGTCATTGTTGTCCTGTGGGTTTTCGTATCACTTTTTAATGAAACTACATAAAATACATAAAATATAGAACGCGCAACAACGTACACACATATTTACATACATACATATGTACATAAAATGGACATATGTACATAAAATGTACATATGAACAGAAAATGTACATATGTATATAAAATCGACACTTATCGCCAGACACATACATACATACATAAAATTTAAATACCATCAGCAACCACATATGTACATATGTACATACATGCATATGTATGTACATACATAAAGTCTACAACAGAAACCATCAGCAACAACATAAAAAAAATCTACAACGCTAACACAAAATAAATACATATGTACATACATACATCTGTATGTACATAAGCCCTAGGACTAGACTCTAATTGTTTTTTAAATCATCAAGATGGCTTTTATGGTTACCAAATTCTAAAGTTGAAGTGTTGAACTCATTTAACACAGTTTTTAAACATGGAAAGAGCCACAGTTTCTTTATATCCAAATCATGTACGAAAATATCGATGTTTTTAAGGAAGCCTTCGATTGAATCTAATAATTCGAAAATAGATTTTTTTTTTGCCTTGAAGTGAAATATTAAAGCTATTTAGATAATTTGTTACATCGGTATGAAACGCCAGATTGATAATAAATTCTTGAGATTTAATTTCTTCCAAATTGTCAAAATGTTTTAATTCCGTGTCTATGAACTGAATTACTTCCTTCCGTAATTCAAAAAAGCGCTCAAGACATCTTCCTCTACTTAACCATCTCACCTCAGTAAACATAAGCAGATCTCCATATTGAGCTTCGCATTCTTCAAGGAATTTTTTTTATTTATTATTTTGACAACTACATGCATTGTGTGAACACTATTCGTCCATTTGGCACACAATGCCTCTTGATGTATTACACAATGGAACGAGGAAACTTGTACCCCATTTTTAAACAACTGTCCAACGAAGCCATCTTTTTTTCCAAGCATTGCGGGTGCGCCATCTGTTAATCTTGTTGATTCGGTTTTTAAGTCCAACCTTTCGCTCACCGCATTATATATGTCTATTTCTTCTGTATTTCGAAGTAGCGGAATCAAAGCAAGAATTTCTTCAGTTTCATTAAAATTGTTGTCAACCGTTCTAACAGCTAACAATAGCTAACTTATGTCAGAACTATCACATGATTCGTCCAATTCCAAGGAAAAGTATGTACAAGATTCGAGTTTCTTTTGCAAAAGTGAGTCTACGTATTTGTTTATCTCTTCAATTCTTCGAGTAACTGTATTTCGGGACAAAGAAACTGTTTCAATTGAGTTAGCCAAAACAGTACCACTTTCTCCGAAACAAGACAGCATTTTTTTACAAACATTTTTAATAAAAATACCATCAGAAAACGGTTTAAATTTTTTACCAATATTTAAACTCGCAATATATGATGCTTTTAAAGCTCCAGAAAAAGTCGTATTTGTCAAAGTGTTGGAACGTTGTGTGTTTATTTCTTCGGAATTAATTTCAATGTACTCCAACATTTGCTGCGCGTAATGAACAAAAAAAGACTTCTTCAACTCCGCCACTAACTCTTCTCTTGATCCACGTGTAAGCTTATCTGCATGAAATTTCTTGAAATGCCTCTCTAGATGTAACTTTCTGTCCGTTTGAAATTTTACAAAGCAAATTGCAACATTGCGCTTTAGACATAAAGTTATGAGTAAAGAAAACATCACTTTCCCACTTCTCTTTTGCAGATAATGAATTCATTTTTAAAATCAAAATATTTTAGTTTTAAACTAAAAAGAAACTAAAATTTTTTGTAAGTGTTGCTCAATCCACAGAAACTACAACAAAATCTTCGATTCAGCCGAATTATAACAACAAAACACACGACAAGGTTGTGTTTTTTTTTTTTAAGTAAAAACAAAAACAAAACGAAGAACAGTAAATTGTTCGTGTAATTTGTTTGCTTAATGCTGAGTGCTACGTAGACTGACTGCTACCACTTGGCTATACTGATGTGCTTTTGCAACATGAAATGTGCGCGAGTGCATAGGGCTTGGGCACCCTTGGACTAAAGGGGCACAGGTTTTTATTAACATCATCCATATTTCATAAGAACCAAGATTCCCCGAATTCTTTGCAGGCTTGCTCTTATTTGAAAGTATGAATTTTATATTCAAGACAGCGCTTAAAAAAAAACCCAAAAACATAAAACTTATTTGCTCTGAATTGTACCTATGTACATACTTATCTAGTTGTTATCTATTAAGATTGTAATAGTATTAGAAATATGAATGCATGTCAGTAATAACAAATATGTACTAATGCTTACCATAAGAAACCGTTATTCGTGTGTTTTGTCCAGACGGATCTCTGTGTGTTTTTGTTGTTGTTGTTGTTGTTGTTGTTTCGTCGACTAGTGTTTCTTTACTGTGTGTCGCCACGTGCCAGACGACTAGAGTGGCCCATGCGTGAGTGTAAGCGAGAAAGCTCATGTTTTGTAGACAATGGCTTGGTTGCCAAAAGATAGATGACAGGCATGTTTGTATGTGTGTGAGTGTGTGTCTGTTTTTGGCAAACTGATACTTGCAGAAGAAATTGAGAAATAGAGAAATTCATTGGATATAAAAGTTGATCCATAAAAAACATGCCACGCTTGTGGATTCGCTGTGCTCCGGCGGAGACGTATGAAGTACATACCGTGGGCCACAAAAGTAAAGATACAGCAGGAATTTTTTTTAAAAAGTTTCTCTTAAATTGATTTATTATAGTAGAAAAAAGGTATAACATACTCTGAACTACATATCTAAGAATAGAAAAAAAAGAAATACCAGTAATTTTCCGTAACGTTTTCTTATAATTAAAGAAAAACTCTGAAAATAAATGAATTTGGCCTAAGTAAGTAGTAATGTGTTCGTTTAAAATTCAGCTTATCAGTTTAAGTTTTTTGAACGGGATTTTTTTGCTTCTGCTTTGCTATGCATTCTTTTGCAAGTAAAAAGTTTTGTTACGGTCAAAGAACACTTATTCGTTGTCAAAATGCCTCGTAAAGAGCTCACGCTAGAAGAGTGCAAAATAATTTTAAATTTGCACATAAAACAAAGAAAATCCTATTCAGATATTGCAAAATTAGTGTCGAGAAGCCGGGCAACTATTCAACACGTGATTATACGTTTTAAAAATGAGGGTCGGGTTGAAAATAATTCGAAAACTGGTCTCTGCTAAAACTCAATGATAGGGGCAAGTGCACAATAAAACATATTAGTAAAATTAGTGCGGTCATTAGCTCAAGTCTTGATAAAGATGTGTACCCAGAAACCATACGTAGGGCCATAAAAGAGTTCGGTTTTTACACCCCGTAAAAAAACCTGATGTCTCAAAAACAAACCGACGGAAGCGGCTTGAGTTTGCCAAGGCATACAAAGATCACTCAGTGGAGTTCTGGCGGCAAGTAATTTTCTTATATGAGTCGAAGTACAATCTTTTTAGGTCAGATGGACGCTACACAGTTTGGCAACGCTCTGGCTACGCCTTTAATCTCAAATGTACTATTAAAACAGGCAATCATGGTGGTGGAGGCTTGCTTGTTTGGAGTTGTATGGCTTCTGCAGGCGTCGGAAACTTAGATTTCATTGAGGGTATCTTGGACCATAAGAAGTACATAGATATCCTTAAAAGAAATCTGAAGCAAAGTTTTGAACGGCTTGGTATTGGGTAATCTTTTCACTTTTATCAAGATAATGACCCAAAGCACACAGCAACAAATGCGCGGTTATTTGTAATCTACAATGTACCTCACGTGCTCCAGCCACCCCCACAAAGCCCAGACCTCAATCCTATTGAGCACGTGTGGAACAAGTTGAAGGAAAACCTAAGGGGACGGGAAATTCGCAGTAAACCCGATCTAAAGGCAGCTTTACAGGAGGAATGGGAGAAAACTTGTACTGCATACTTGGATTCGCTAGTTTCATCAATGCCTCGACGACTTAATTAAGTTATTAAAATGAAGGGATATCCCACAAAATATTAAAATTCAAAACCATTGTAAAATGGGTAGTGTAAATAAGTAACATTGAAGGTGTAACATGACTTTTGTGGAGCCAAATTCATTTCTTTTCAGAGTTTTTCTTTAATAATAAGAAAACGTTACGGAAAATAACTGGTATTTCATTTGTTTTCTATTCTTAGATATGTAGTTCAGAATATGTTATACGATTTTTTATTAAAATAAAGCAATTTAAGAGAAACATGTATTTTTTTTTTTTAAATACCTGCAGTATCTTCACTTTTGTGGCCCACTGTAGCTGAAGAGCACACGTTGACATATGTATGTATGTGCGTGCATATGTACATATGTTCATACATATATAAGCAAAAAGGCGCTTAATAAGGTCCGAACTGACTGAAAAGAGCCGTAATTTTATGTATGTATGTATATAGATAATAGGACAAGAAAATACGTTAACTCCGGTGGTACCGAAGTTTTAATACCATTCACATGAAGTTCTAAGCTGTGAATTTAGGTAGGTATTTGTAAAATCCAATAAGTTTATTGGAGAATACCCCAAAGTGGGCATAACACGCTCCTTTATAATTAGGCGAAGTGTCCGTCCATATGAAGCCAAATGTCAAATTAATTTTGCCTGAAATGATAGTGTTTTTCATGAAAATCACAAAAGTGGGTGGTGGATTTGCAAGGGGATGATCTTAAAATGGAGAATCACATATGTATATTTTTCTATATGTGAAGCGATCGCCCATGAAAAACTACTATATTCAATTTTATGTTCATATTCACTGTAATAAAAAAATGTCCATACAAAATTAAAAAATTGGGTAAGTTTCTATGGAGGGTGCCCCTAAAATTGGGCGTGCCACTTCTCTTGATATTTATGTGAAACATCTTTCCATAAGAAGTCACCATGCCAATATTTAAGGTGATATTTACTGCAATAAAAACGTTTTCCACATAGGCAAAAGTGGGCGTGTGGTTTGTAAAGGGGCTTCCTCAAAAAGTAAGGGGATCACACCCATTGAATTATGTATATGTGAAGAGTCCCTTAATAAAAAGCCACCATGCCAATTTTAGAAGACAGCATTAACAAAACGTTCATACAAAAAGGTGGAAAGTCGGCGTGGCATGTCAATTTTGATAAATAAAATTAAGAAATCTATGTGCCAATATGACCGTGAGTGTTTACCTATGTCTTTTGCATAGGTTTGGACCCGCGTTCAACCATTTTTTGTGAAAACAGACTATAAAAAAAAGTAACGGTCATTGAATGGGTTGTGAAAACTACCGCTCATATCATTAGAGTCTCCGGCCGAAAAAAATTTGCGTGTCTACTTATCATTGGTGCTAAACTTCAGAAATAATATAAGAATTGACAGACTCCTGTCCGATCGCTATAACTCGCCATATGCCTTAGTCAAAGATGACATCATAAGAATTAAAGTGAAGGCCTCAAATATAGCTTCAGATGTATGGATGGACAATTATTTGAAAGGCGCATCTGTGTTGGTTATTATACATTATATATTTGACTGCCCACTGGACTTTGACAAACCAATTGTGGTTACGGACCTTGGTTCGAATATGATCAGCGCCTTTTGTGCCAGCAACCTTGTTTTTTCCATTAACTATTTGTTGAAATCAGAGTCAATGAATTTTATAAATATTAGCACTTGGGCAACATCATTGACATCAGCGGTTTCATCAATAGCCAAGGAGTAATATCTGCATTTTTTTATTTTAATAATGGGATTTTCTTTTAATTGTCGACTATAATGGCACTTACTCGTCTTGTGTCTATTCGACGAGAGAGCGGTACTTGTGCTACTACTTCACTCATTTGAATGCCTTTATCTTCGAAGCATTTGGGCATGTCAATACACGTCGATTTAAAAAATTCACCGTCCTGTAGAGGCTTTTGAGCTTTGGCCAGATTGTAGCTCACAACAAATGATGCGCGTAAAACGTTCTTTTCATCGTCACATGCCGGTTTTAATTCGTACTTAGCTGCTGTTTTTTTAGCAAAGCAATTTGCTGCATCCTTTCTATATCACTCAAAGAACCATAGAAGTTTGCATGGAGTCTCAAATAATGTCGTCGAATATTGTAATTACTTTTTGAACTTATGACAGTTCCGCAAATAAGGCACTTAAGCATTTCCAAATTATTTAATTGCGAAAAAAATACGGAGTCTCAAACTCGGAAAACTCCATTTTTTCAGCCTTTATTAATTTTACTTTGAAAAATTTACAAACCGCAGTTCAATCACTGAGTAAAAATCGTAACACATCAAAACCTACTTCGCTCTCTTACTCAGTGTACAAGACGCGGCAGAAGTCATAAATCGTAGCAAAATGAACACTTTTATGTAGGTCCGCGTCGCAACAAACATCGTGTGTGGTTGTTGTTTCGTTTTCTGCTGCGCAGAAAGTTGTTATCTCGTCGAAAATCGCAAGCATGCAAAAGTAACGGTTTGAGCACTCAGAGCAAAGAGAGCAAGGGCTTGCACACCGCTGCTTTAATGCAAAGAACTTTAAAATGGAAAAGGAAAATGTACCTCAACCTTCTACATCAGAAGTGGGATCGCCACCTCCACAGGAGCATCCTGATAACATGCTACAGGCGCTTTTAGAATCGCAAAACAGAAGATTCATCGAATTTTTAAAAGCAATGCAGACGCCGGCAGCAACAACAACAATTCGTGAAATTTCAGTGACCCTGGCTACGTTTAACCCTGAAGCCGCTGGCGCCGATGCCGCTGCATGGTATAAAACTGCGGATATAATTTTTACTGAACATCCGCTCGAAGGGAGTGCACTTGTAATGGCACTTAGCAAGTCATTATCTGGAACCGCACTACAATGGTTGTCGCAAATTTGCTTTCACGGAATGACTTGGTCGCAATTTCAAGAATTATTCATACACAGATATGAGGGTATAGAGACGCGGCCGCCATCTTGTTTAACATACTAAATGGACGGCCAAATAATAACGAATATTTGTCTGTGTATGGCAGCCGTCTAGTGACCTCTTTGATGACGAAATAGCAATCAATGACCATAGAAGAAATAACAGTTTCGTTTGTAATGGCACACGCATCGCAAATTGACACACGGCTGCAGCGTCTCCTATACAACATAACAATACAATAAAGACGCGCAGTGAAATGCAGCCGCAGTTGAAGGCATACGCATTTGGTAAGCGGACCGAATGTTCTAGATCAGACCTTGGCCCAGAAGAAAAGAAGCCCAAGATGCAAACTCCAATTAAATGCCATAATAGTGGCAAACCCGGGCATAAAATGTATGGAATGCCGTAAACGAAAAGCAGATGACAAAATTGAGCCAAAGGCAAATCCATCTTATGGCAAAACTGCAGTTGGACGAGCGAGTGTGGAGTGCTACAGGTGCGGCAATGTTGGCCACATTGCGTATACTTGCACGAAGGGAGCAGCTACAGCGAATGTACAGTACTGGAGCCCCAAGGAATAATGTATCACAAAATGGTGAGCCGTATCAATTCTTCTTTGATTCTGGAGCCGAATGCTCACTAATTAAGGAAATGTTATGTAATAAGATAGCTGGTAAAAGATATAACAATACGGTAGTAATAAGAGGAATAGGAGAAAATGTCGTTAAAAGTAATTTGCAAATTACAGGAAATATTTTCGCTTAGTTAGTTTTATGAATGAAATGTGGAGATTCTGAGCAGCGAATGCGGAATTGTAACACTTTTTAAAATAAGTTTATTTAAAACGTGGAAATAAATATGCACCCTTCTAATTGCTATTGTAACTGGGAAGAAACGGTGGTGAAAATAATATTTGGCACTTATTTTAAATTCGAACGTCATCAAACTCGATTTGTGTATGGAAAAATGTACTCCGGGAAACGCCGGGTTTTCCTACTAGTATCGCATTTACTCGTACATGGGCATTGTTCTAAATGGACCGGGCGTTAGGCATAGAAACTGCGAGCGGTGAGACACGATAAGTAAACAAACATCATTCATTCCATTGGTTCGAAATATTTTCACGCCGGAAGCGAGAATCGATGTCGCAACCAAGCGCAAATTGTGGTAAAGTAGTTGTCAATTTACATGACATAATTTGACAGCCGAGAGCAGACATCTGACAGTCAACATTGTTGAATAAACTCAAAAGCCACGCACACCTAGATTCAATGACATTTAGAGAAATATAGCCAACAAAGTTTTTTAATAAAAAAAAAAAAAAACAAATTGAATAATTTTCCAAACGCCACGCGGCACGTAGCATGAAAATTATGTACGCCATTTTCAGTTCAATTTTGCCTTTAAACTTAATCAACACATCCCCTTCCTTGTACATATTTGGTGCACGACGGAACACGCGCTGTGTGGGCGTCTACGGAGCTTCACCTCCGTTCGCCACTAGTTGCAATAACAGTAATGGCGTCCGTAATGTCGCCGATGGCGTAAACCAACTGGAATAAAATGAAATGGGAAAAATGTCACACAATTGGAAGAATAGAATTCTCAGAAGCATTTTAAAGAACTTCGTTTTTTACGATAGTTAGCAGAAAAGTCACATGTACCGCAGGTTTACGATGACCGACCGTTGTATGCAAAGCACGGGGAATTCATCAAGAACTCGATAATATATTGTCACTAATAAATCTAAGGACTCCAATATTATTATGGTTCCTTTGCAGAGGTACACATTGGTGGGGAAAGTTATTGAGTTATAGTGGGCAAAGTTTTGTGACACATATAGTTTTACGACACATATCGTCTGGGTTGCCTCTGAACATCCATTCCGAGGAGATCAACCTTTGAGCAAGCAACCCCCTTAATTTAAGGTAAGTGCACTGAGGTTGGTTCCCTCTACCGCAAAACTTTTACCAGTGAAGACACAAAGAAAGCCTCGGATACAATCCTCATTTGATGACGACCCCCGGGACAACCGACCGATCGAGCATCCATTTGATTTATCAAGTTTGCTTGAATGTATATAACAGGCAGAAAGAGGCGTGGCAGACCAAATGAAACACATATATTTTTGATCAGCGTTGGAAACTATATCGATTTCGCTATGTCCATCCGTCCGTCTGTCTGGATGTAAGAGACTATAGAACTCAGCAACTACAAGTGTATGAGCTACAGACTTCAACAACTTGGACAGTTAGATTATCTTTGACCAAACACAGATGTCTTCTATTAAATTTTGTGAATGCCACGCCCACTACACCCATAATACGGCCACTTGACCCGTATACACACCCTTTTTCAAGGACGCATAGTCGGAAAAAAGCTTGTTGTTTTTTCTTTTTAATTAATTATTTTATTTTAAATTTTTATTTATTTTAGAAAAAAAAACAATTTTTTTTTTTGTATTATAAAATTTTGAAGGCACGGTTACAATAGCAAGGGTGTTGCGTATTTCGAAGTTGTGAACATACGACTGCAGCATTTCTTGTTCTTATCTTCTGTCCACTTGAATGGAAGGATGTTCTTCACATTCGTAAATGTTTCATCATCATTGTTAGCAAATTATAAAACACAGCGTACAAACCGATTTATTAGTTCGTTATATTCGAAACTTTGTCGGTTGACAGAATGGAATTTTGTTTTGCCTTCAGTTGTAAAGCATCGCTCTAGCCTGTACATACCAATCAACAAACTTCTGACACTAATGCGGAAATTAGACTGTTTTTTTGGGCAAATCATGTTCCAATAAAACCGCAAAAATCACACGAAATACTCATTCATAAAGCTTTTACTGTGCACTAATTTGACCAGCTTGGACGATGAAAATTACACAGCATAAATGTGTGAGAATGGATCGATCTGGTTTTGATTTGGAAATTTGCTGTTTGGCAAAACCAAACGATTGTTGGTTCTAGTTTGTGTATAATGAAATAGCTACCCACAAATGGGCGAGTATGTACATTTATTCAAACACCTATAACAATCGTTGACATTAATAGAAATAGACTGCATGAAGTACATTGTAGATTGCTTCAATCAAATGATGTACGTAATTTACGAGTATATGTAGCTACATATTGCATATAATTTCCAAATAAGTAATAAAGTAGAGTAGTGATTGTATTATTTTATTGTAGGTTGAATTAGGCTCCTTTTCTCCTGGAAGATGTGACTTTGTGTGTTTTACGAGTTTAATTATTTAATTTACTTCTACTGTTTATTTATTTCAATGTACCAAAGAGTTATGACTCACTAAAGATACAAAATTTATCTGTATTTGTATCTTTAATTAACTTTGTTAACTTAATTGCTAACAAGCTATCTTTCAAATATTTTAGGAATGGAAATAATGACTGGAATTTGTGTGCCAATTTGTCTTCATTAGGCAGTACGTCGCAATCGAAAGGGAGAAAGTGAAAACAATTTCCATTGAAATATTGAATTCGATATGCTCTTAATAAGAATGAATTCACGGTTTATTACACATTAGGAGAGTAGCTTGTCTCCTAATTAAAATTTAAAAAAAAAAACGGCGTAACGAGGTAAAAGTCAAGGGACGTTATTATACCTACAACACACAAAACGTCTGAGTGTTCGTCATGTTGAGATGTAGTGTTCTACTTTCAAGAAGATGCTTTCAATTAAGTAAAAAAATGAATTTTATGTCTGAAAACATGAATGTTCGTAATAGTAGGGGAGCCCGGGATGCTAAATTTGCAGTTACTAAAGCGTCATGGGGACCCATTGGATTGTGAAGATTAGGTTCTAAAACGAAAAAAAGTTTATGTTAAGTTTTCCATTTTAGTGAGGAGAAGAACGTGTACAAATTTTTATTTGAGCGCGTGAGACATTCATAGTGTAAACGCGCTTTGTCTTTCTGATAACCGAGAGATATTAATCTGACGATTAACTAGTGGGGCGTGGCCGTAAAAAGGGATCGAAAAAAAAAATTATTCGAGCGTATCAGATATTCAGAGGGAATGTTGAGTGTACTCAAAAAAGTGTCCTATTCAAATGGCTGACGATTTGGACGTGGCCAAAAGTCATGACCGATTTTTGAAAATGTAAAAAAAATGTGACCTTGAAATACTCGAGCGCATCAGATTTTTATACAGACGGTTCAACTTGATGTCCTAGTCGTCCCAAATGATAATCTGACAATTATATGGAGGGATATTGTAAATCTGACAATAATAAACTTTGATTAAAACATAATATCACTTATAATTCACAAATAGTTTTTACGACGCAAATGTTCGAAATTTTCAAATGTTCCGCTCAACTTTCTTAATTTTTTCTTTCATATGAACCTTGTCCTGACAATAATAAACACAACAATAAAAGAATTAGCGAAATTGTTCCATCCGTTCACAGTTTTCAGCAACTGTACGCTTCATCTTTTATTGATGTTTTTAGCTATATTGCCCCATGAAAAATTTCAGATTATATGTTTTTCCTAATCCTAAAAGGATTTCTTACAAAATAAAAAAAAAAATCAATCGCGCTCGAGTATTTCGAGGTGACGTTTTTGTGACTCGCCCATTTCCTTATGCCACGCTAAAATTGTCACATTATTGAAATATACACTTTTCTGCATGTACCCAACTTACCTTGTCTTAATCTGACGCGGTCGACTTTTTCAGATGATTGATTTTTTACCCTAATCTGACGGGCTGCCCTCAACGCACGCCCCTATATCAAGGGTTACAGGGTACAAGGTTTCTCTGCATATGATTTTCTGATGCGCTCGAGTAACGCTCAAAATCTCCGCTTGGGCTCCCCTAAAATAAAGTTATATATCGTATTAGTGTTAGTACAATCGATATTAGATATAACCGATATCAGATGTAACCGATATAAAATACAACCTATATAGGAATGTAACCGATCGAAAGTGATCAGAACGGGTAATTATTACTTAGCTGAAGAAGAGAAAAGAGACAAAGTGTGAAATTAAAATAAATAAATAGACTTGAATTATATGTCCTACAAAATTATCTGTATTGTGTAGCATAAAAAGCATGACAAACGCTCAATTTTGTGAGTTGCAGATATGCTTTCGTCACTTAGATTATACCTCATCAAGCAGTTTTTGTAACCCAGTCACTTTAATAGAGCTGATGAGTGAAGTAATTGGCTAGAACTGAAAATGAGTCGACGATTGCGCACACATACATGTTAATTTTATATTCCGCATCTCTTTTATTATCAGTCAACATAGAAAAAATAAAAAAAATGATACAATCAGCCGTGCTCCCATTATTACTTACTTTTGCGATGTCGTGCGCAAGTTCATCATATTACTTTTGAATCCTACTTAAAAACTATACAAACAGCCACTAAAATGAGAGCAAACTCAATTAGGATGTTCACGAACCCCTGTGCAGTTGCATACTTCTGCAGCACCTATTGTGAACGACCTTTTTGTGTTTAAGTGTACTAGTTGATTCTTCTTCTTCTTCTTCTTCTTCAAATAGTCAAAAATTCTTCTCCCAATTCGTCTCCTACCCAACATTTTGCTCACATCGAAGAAATGCAAAGTGAGAGTAAAGATGAAGAAAGCAATTTTGATGGTTCTTCAAACGTTCATATCTACGAGCATAAGCGTCAAGCAATTTATAACTTAATGTTTCAGTAAATACACTTTTTATTAATTTTTTTTTCATATTTTAAATCTAATTCGTATTTAATCAATCTTTCTTTTTGCTTCAGTTTCATTTTTCACAGCTCAAGATCGTGGTTCACTTTTTGCTGCTCAAACTTTATTTTTTTGGGCCTCTAGATCCAGCTTTCGCTCTTCAATTGATTTTTGCCACTTCTTCGAGTTTTAATTGAGCTTCCCAAAACTTACCGGATGTCTCCCATCTTTGTTCGGACTTTTATGTTGCTTGCGCCTCACCCTTTGACCAAATGCATCTTCTCCAGGCGATGCAACCCCTTCAAGTCTAGCAACTGCATCCTGCACCTTTTTCAGCTCGCGCTTTGCCCATCCGGCGACCGCAGCTGTCTGTAGCACAAAAAGTGCGACATTGCTGCTATTGCAAAAAATATCGGCCCATTGCTCGTATTTCAGATACATCCTTTGAATTTTTGCTGCAACATGTTATTCATAGGTACATATTTTGTATCTTACTTTATATGGTTTCCTTTGCATTTTCCTCAATGCTAGCATCTGTGGAGTTTGTCCAAACTGTCCACCAGACGTCTATTTTTAATAATAGATGCATAATCTGCAAGAATGATTCAATTTTCGAAACGTCGTCGCTGCTCCACTTCTTCTGCTCGGACTGATGCTGGTGTTGTTGTTGTAACAGCTTGACGTGGGCTGCACTAGAAAATATATATGTATATACAATCTATTATATAATGAAGCTACTGTGCAAAGTGATTATAAATGTAAGAGAAAGACAAACCGAAATGTAACCCTAGGTGTCAAGTCCCAGGAACGAAGCTACTTCAATTGGACGTATCCATAGATCTACAGGACTGTTTTTAGTGACACTCCAGGTGTTACGACGGAGACGTTTTTCTGCTGGCCCATCTTCTACACAAAATCAATCTTCTAAAAAAGAGAATATCCTGACCTTTGTTGCCCCGAATTTGTATTTCTATCACGTCTTGCTTCTGATACTACTGAAGATGATATAAAATCATATATTAATTCTTCTCTTAAGTGTTCCAATAACACATCTGTTCTTTCTAAAGTAATTGTTCCTGTGTCCATTTTCGACACCATTCTATCTCCCAATTTTTGGCCTGCTGGTATTGTTGTGCATGAGTACGTCTATAAAAGTAAACGTACCCCTGTACAGAATCCTGTTGAGTTGCCCTCTGCTTTAACTTCTGTGCCAAGAAACTAAGTTCCACTTCTTTCCTAATTCATTATCAAAATGTGAGAGGGTTAAGAACTAAGCTTAGTAATGTTTATCTTAATAGTTTTTCTTTTACTGCTGACATAATTGTCTTTAGTGAAACTTGGCTTCAACCACACATACTCAATACTGAGTTGTTCAATGATAATTTTGTTACATTTAGAAAAGATCGTGCCAATCGCTCTGGTGGTGGTGTTATAATATCAGTCAAATCGTCTCTGTTGTTTGAGGAAATTGTTATTATCTACCAGGACATTGAATTTATATGTGTAAAACTTCTTTTCCTGATTTCAACATATACATTACTAGCTCATACATTCCTCCTTCTTCGGAAATGAGGATCTACTGTCAGCACGCCGCTGCGATCTCATACATGAAAAAGATCATCTTATTGTTTTAGGTGATTTTAATCTACCTAATATAAGATGGTCTAATTTGATTGATACCTCTATGCTGATTCCAGCGGTAAAGAATGAGTTTCTTGATAGTCTTTTTGAATTGTCCACGCAACAGTGCAATAATGTTCGCAACAGCTCTGGAAGACTTCTTGATCTTGTTTTTGTTGATACTGGACTTTATGTATTTATTAATAGGATTCCTCCTATTACAATGCCTGAAGATAATCACCATCCATCTTTGGAAGTCTCTTTTCAGCTTGACTGTATTTGTCGTTCACACGACATAAATAAATCGTTTTTCAATTTCGTTAATACGAAACGTAGTACTTCTGCGTATCCTTCGCAATTATTTCTTAATGGTGCAGTTGCATCTTTGAATTTATATGTGTTAAAACTGGCCTATATCAGATTTGTTTGCCGACTTTTTCCAAAGTACGTATTCTTGCAGCTCTGTTAATCCTAAATATTAACATGTCTTTTATCAAAACATTTATCAACTCTTTTCAACCTATCCACAAAGCTATGTAAATTTCCATCTCTTTGGAAAGAATCTTTTATTATTCCTTTACATAAAAAGGGTACCAAGTCTGATATATCGAATTATAGAGGTATTGCTAAGCTGAGTGCTATTCCAAAGCTCTTTGAAAAAATCATTTGTGACCAATTGCAACAGTCAATAAAGTCTGTTGTCAGTTCTTCCCAACATGGTTTTGTTAAAGGAAAATCTATTACAACTAATCTTTTAGAATTTTCCACTTTTGTAAATAATGGTTTTGAGTCTGGTTACCAAACTGAAATCATTTATACACCTTCAGTAAAGCTTTCGATAGAGTCTGTCATAAGCGGCTTTTATTCAAATTAAAAGCAATAGGGTTTCCTCCATCTCTTGTTACTTGGATTGAGTCATACTTATCCGATAGAACACAAAAAGTTTTATTTAACAATTGTTTGTCTAAAACTATTTTTGTTTCTTCTGGTGTTCCCCAAGGGAGTCGCAAAGGTCCAATATTGTTCAACATTTTTATTAATGATCTTCCTTTGTCTATTAATCATGAATGTTTCTCAAACTGGTAATTTGTTTATTATTTTTTTCAAAAGCATTCGGCCGTATTACTCGTTAATTACCGCCCCCCCCCCTCCCCCGCTCGTTATATAGTAAAAAAAGTTTAAAAATTAGAATGAATGAATATATTACATTTATTATTATATTTTTTTTTCTCATACCAAAAATATATTTTTTTTTTGCCCGCACATACATACAAGGTTAGATTTTAAAGTTTATTAGTATTTAAAATTTTATTTTTTTCACATCGAGTTCGTTATTAAAATTAAATAATTTATGAAGTTTTGATAGTTTTTTTGTTAGTTTTCTTTATCAATATACTTTTTTTAGAATAAATAATAATTAATATTTTTGCTTAAATTTATTTTTTTGATTCCAAGCTGATAGATCCCCTACGATATTTAAGGAATCATTCCAGTAGATTATTTCTAGCAAAATTAATGAACATGGCATGATGGGCGCAAAGGTTACCTCATTACATCAGAAGTCAACCATTGTTACTGTCTTTTCCAAATCTAATTTTCTTCCTTCTCCTATTCCAATTTCTTTTTATTTTTTTTCCACCCATAGACATCTTATCTTTACCTTTCCTATAAATAAATATCCTTTCCTATAAATAAATTTTGTCTTTAAGCATGCTAATTTAAAATTTTGTACGAGAACAAGAAACCACCCCACAAGCTGACGAGCTAGAGCCGGAAATTTAAAGCGTGCCGTTTTAGTACAAATCAAACTTCATCTTGACCCATACTTTGTACATCTACTACATATGTACGTTACATGCTACAAAATTCAGTACCAAAAATGTTATATAACAGACCAATGTTAAACCTAACAGCTGTTAAAGTCAGCTGTTGCTGTCGAAAAGCACGTGCTTTAAGATTTCAATATTTTTGCAACCTATTTTCAAACTGCCAATATTCAAACGCAAAACATATTTTTTATGAAATTTAAAATGGATACTAATTATACGGGTTTGTGCTATGTGTTGGTTGTACTAATATTTTGTATTTGTGCGTGTTCTATTAATATTTTGTAAAATTAGCAATTGTTCTCAAAGGTAATTTCTTGGAAAGAAATTTCAATTTTGCGGAGGCATATAAAACGACCATAAGGGTCCGTAAGTGTACGTCTAAGTGTATGTCGTAGAGCCATTAATTGCGATTTAAAGGCAGTTTGTCTCAATGTGCACATTTCCGTACAATCTGCGCAAATTAATTTTTCGCAGGTGACTTCGAGTTTTCAAACGCGGATCTGTTTGATATATATGGTGCAAGAAGAAAGGCAACTTCAACCAAGAAAATGCAATTCTCGATTTTTTTAAGAGGAAACTAAATAAAAACATTTTTGTTTTAAAATATGAATCCTATTTAAAAAGCAAAAGCAAAATTTTTTGCCAAAATTTAAATGCCAAATTGAAGAAATGCAACAGGAGCAAAAAATATTTTGAAAAAAAGCATTTAAATTGGTTAATGAGCACAACCAAATTATACGTTAACGAATCAAATGGCATCAATAATCGACAAATTGGACGTCCAAAGTTGACTTACTTGTTGAAGGGAGGAGAAGTAAAAAAAAGACAAGCAGCAGCTCTATCAAAATCTCAAAATCTTAAGAGTGCAACGTCTCTTTGATAATTCAAGCAGCAAGCGCATATGCTGATAAAAGATCGTGCGATGCATACTCAAGCCTATTTGCCACAACCGTAATGCCTCTTAGAGTGATTGAAGCTTCGGGACATTTATTATAAAATAATCGTACTCCACAGTCAATAAGATTTTTCCGTCCACTTAAATTAATTAATGAGTTTTTTAAAGAAACAAAAGAAGCCATAATAAAAGAGGACCTTGATATCAAAGAAGAAATAGAAAACCTTGTACCGTGCAAAATAATATTAAACAACAAGCAATGCATTTATATAAAATATCGACTCTATTTGATTGTCATAGATGGAAAGGTGCTTAATGCACTAACAGGAACAAAATCGTTCCAAGCATGTCCAATATGCAATGCCACGCCAAGGATTTTCTTGCAAATAAAAAGTGCCTCAAGTTTGTACCACTTCTGCACAATTTAAAACATGGATTAAGTCCACTACATTGCTGGATAAGATGTTTTGAATTTGTCTTGCATGTCGGCTATAAGCTAACTTTGAAAAATGGCGAGTAGTAACTTCTTTGGACAAAAAAACGGTAGCTGATCGCAAAAAAGATATTCAGCACATGTTTTGGGAGAGGCTATACTTAAAGGTTGGTAAGCCGAAACAAACTGGATCTGGCGATCATTCAACGACTTTGTAGCATTTTCTGAAATTACGGGAGTTGACCAGCAAATAATTCAAAATCTTAGAACAATATTACTATGTTTGTCATGTCAACTTCCGATTCATTTAGATAAATTTGAACAATTTTGTTTTAAAACTGGCGATTTGATTGTTGACAATTATGAATGGCTGCCAATGACAGCAACTGTTCACAAAATAATTGTCCATTCTAGGCAGATTATGGAAAATACTGAACTTCCTGTAGGCTATTTTGGCGAAGAAGCATTTGAATCACGCAACAAAATCTATAAAGAAGACAGACTTTATCAAGCACGGAAGCACAGCAGAATAAATAATTTCGCCGATGTTTTTAATAGAGCAATGAATATCTCAGATTCAATTATTTCATCAACAAACCTTGTGAAGCTAGTTGGAAAGCATAAAGGTCTTTCCCTTCCCATCGATGTTATAAATCTCTTATCATGTGAAATTGAAGGCCCAGAGCAAACTTTTGAGGAATTCGAAGATGAATTTAACGTTTCATGTTTTACGTGTGATGAAGAACTTGAAAATGAAAAAAATTATTATTAATTTCAACTATTGTTTCGTTAGCTCCTGAATTTCATCAAAATTATATTTTTCCAATAGTAAAACTTGATTTTTATGTGTAAAACAGTATTATAGTAAATAAATATTCATATTCAGTTTCTTAATATAATTATTATTTTATTTTTTTGATGGGTGGGCGGTGATCCGCCCACTTTTCCGAAAATATTTCTGAGGGTGTACGTAACATTAATAATAAAACCGCATAAAAAAAAGTTATTAATTAATACCCGAAACATTTTAATTTTCCCCATAGTGCATTGGCTGCGAGAAGATTTTTTAATTCCGGGCAAGTGAGTTGTTGTTTTGCGATATTTTCGATGTGTCTGCTGTGACGTTGTTATATTATAGATTTGTTGAAAATTGGCTGATGAAGTCCAAATAGCGGTTTTGTCGTGGCGAAGATATTATAAATATAAAATAGTACAAAAAGACCATTCGAGATATGAGCTCCTTTCAAAGATCTTCGAAATTGAGGCGGGAACATGGAATTTTAAGTAGTCATCAGATTTGTATATATTCTAGTGCCAGCCATTGCTGATTGCAGCGTCAAAAAAAAATACTGAGTAACCTATTTTTTCACATATTCCTTTCCAGGATTAATCAAGTGCCATATTTTCACTACAACTTGTAAGCACTAATATTTACTAATTCGAATTTTGTACTACGTGAAACCGCAATTGTATGCTAAAAGAGTTCTGTTTTCATGTTATTTTCTTGAAAGGATTTGATATAAAAAAAAAACCAAGAAAATATAAAGAAACGTTTAATTTTCCACTCCAGTGAAATAAACCAGATGCTAGTAGAGATAAAAGCCAACCAAACATAAAGATTGAATTCAATTCAAACACTTCAAAATCTTTTTCCATCTCTCTCAAATATCTCTTTCCATCTCGTTTGCTTACTTATAAGCAACTAGCTACCTGTTGTTCGGGTGCAGAAAGTCTTCGGCTGCTGAAAAGTTTCGTGTTGGCATCGCAAGCGACTGGCAGCTGAATTTATTCGAACCTCCAACGCATTCGAATGAATGAATGAATGTTTCGGATAACCTTTCATTCATAGGGAAATGAATTGGCATTTCATTCAGTCATTCAAAGTGAATGTTAGTGAAGTTGAATTTATTCTGCATTGAATGAAATGAATGTTCAATGTTTAGAATGTTTTGAATTCATGAATTGAATTTAAATGAATGAAGCATATTCATAAAGCAGCTTCAATGAATTAAGTCATGCAGCACTCTAGTAACGACCAAACTTCATTTATTGATGGGATGCTGAACGTAGCTTGTGCGGCACTTTTATTTATATATTTAGTTAGTATAAACTAGGTAATAGTTTTATGCCCACCATAAGGTATAGTTTGGTGCGTGTCAACACTATTAAATTTTCGGTTCTACCGAAGTTATGATTTTCTTTAGATATCTAAATGACCATTGCCTATTTTTGAAATGTAAAATATTGCTCAACTGTAGAATATAGATTAATACTTCACTAAATAAGTAAACCATTGTGTAATAAGCATAAAATGCGCATTAAATCTGTATTCAATTTGCTGCGTTTCAATTCAAAACCCTTTCAAATTCTAAATGGTTTATGTATTTACAAAACGAAAATTGATTCAATTACAATCAAAAAATAATGTATGCACATTAAATAAATATTTACTAATTCGAATTTTGCACGTTTTAACTAGTGTAGTATGCACGACTAAACCATATTTCGATAATGTATTCAAATTATATTTGTGAAATTATAAATCATTTAAGTTTCTGATAGAAAATAATTTAAATTGTTTACTAATAGATAAATTATAAACAAAATCATAGCGTAAATTGGAAAATACCAGCAAATTAAACAGAAAATCAAATAATTTAAAATAATAAGTCGGAGCCGGAAAGCTAATTAAATGAAATTCGTATGCCAGAGTTTCCTTAGATATTTTCGAAATATTTAACGTCAAATGTTGTTTGGCAAAATCACCGAGGCGAAAATTGTGAGCGACAAAATGAAAGCCAAAGTGTGTTACACTTCATTTAAGTCTGATAGCATCAATGTCTACATGGGGAAACGGAAGTCGATGTCGACGGATAAAGATGCACATATGAATGTATTTGTGTGCACAGATATCTTACGGAAACCTTTGAAGTGGTTATCACTCTTAGCTTCCCAGGCACATAACTCTATATGTATCTGATAGATTGCATGTATGTAGCAATGAATCGATTCAAACAGATACGTGCAAAATAATTTATATCGAAACGGTGGTTGAACAAGTTATGAATCTGCAACTACAGAAGAAAATCAAAACCAAGTTATTATTACATATTAACACAAACAGTGATTCAAAATCTTCAAATCTCTGTACTGTAAATCAAATGTGCATATGCGTGGTCCTTTGGTTGTGCTTTTTACAAATGTTTTTATTCCAAACGATCTTAGTGAAACTTTTAATATAGACTTTTCGGATGTGTGGAAGGTTCTGTGTGTACACAGTTTTATTTTTGCAGTTATTTTTTGTTGGCAATGCTGAGATATTAAAATATAAGCGCACATTTTCTTCTGCCTTTTCCTCACGATCTTGTTGTGTACATACTTTTATTATACCATTCACACATAGTGTGAAATGGTATTATCAGTTTGTTTGAAAGTTTGTAACGCATTAAAGGAGGCATCGTAGACCCCATAAAGTATATATATTCTTGATCAGCTTGACGAGACGAGTCGATCTAACCATGTCCGTCTGTTTGTCTGCCCGTCTGTCTGTCTGTATGTGTCTGTATGCTATCCACTTGAAATTCTGCACATACACTTCTTTTTATTGCAGTTTAATAGACTATCAAGGTTGACCCGCCACGCCCACTTTTTAGGGTAGCTCCCATACAAACCCACCGCCCGCTCTTGAATTTTTGTATGAAAAACTTTTTTATTGTAGTCAATATCAACTTAATAATTGATATGGTAACTTTTAGCGGACGGATGTTTGACATATACATTAATGGGTGGAACTCGCCCACTTTTTGGGGTAGCCCCCATACAAACCCACTGCCCACTTTTGTTTACCAATATTTAACACATAGTATCATTTGTGTTCTTTGTGATTTCAATTTGACTGAATTCACGCTGTAACAACGTTTGGCAATTGTCAAAATTAAAATTTAATTCGATTGTTATTTACTCTACAAGTCCAGATGCCTATAACCCCCGTAAAGAAGGAAACGTTCCCGCTGTAGCAGTCAGTGTTAAACCGACCAAAATATATCCATTTCACGCCATTCCGTAGATATCGCTACAATATCGGACTATTTCTACTTTTATTATCAACAAGTCGACGCTACTTTCCAAACAGATGGATTTATTACACCACAAGTTAGGTGACTTGCTTATTTCCAGAAGTGGCCCTCCTAACTGGTCACCAAAAAACGTTTGATTTAATCTTTGGGTTATGTTTAATCGTTTGTTTACACCAACGGTCGCAAAGCTTTGTATGACCTCGATGTTAAAATCAGAGCAGCCAGTGGTCATTTGAATGATTTATTATTTAAATATAGTGGACGGTAGTTCAATCAAGTGACGAAAGCCTTACTCAGTATGACTACAACACGAGCACTATATTAGGAGCGCAATAATGACGTTTTTAATGGTAAGTCCGATCGAAACGTGTTATGTACCGTTAAAAAGATCTTGAAACATACTTTCAGAAAATGTTAAAAAATATAATATCGGATCACCCCAGTCCGAAATATAGGGGGCTGAAAAATGTCTACCCTTAGAGGTATTGGAGCTCGTGGGGGGCCTATCGCCTCAAACTTATTTTTTGTTTTTTCTTGATGCCGAGATGAGTCCAACGAGCCCAAGATCAGGGTTGGCGAACGCTTAGTTACATATTACAATCGATTCGAACCATACAAATGAAAAATATAAATATATCGGCAAAAAATTGATATCAGTAACTTTGGGAGTTGCAATTTGACTTACGTCACGAGGTTTTTACCTCATCAAGAGGTTTTTTTATTTCATAAAATTATACGTCGAATAAACTTATCCGATCATTTTTTGAGTTAATACTTTTTATCTTATTCCATTTCAAAGTTCGGTTATAACTACGATTAACATACCTGTACGTTCCATTCGAATATGTTTCATGAGGATTGATGGACGCCATTACGTCAAGATCTCTAAGACTATAAAATATACGTAGGTCAAAATTGAGTTGCAACATTAGAACATAACAAGCATTCTAACAATCTAACATAAGTACCAAATTGTAAATTAATTAAATGCTTGCACACAACAAACTTTATATTTTGCTTTTTTATTTAATTAATGTAGTAACTTATTTAGAAATAGGCAACGCAGTGATTTTTTGGTTTAAAATTTAATACATTACACAAGTTTAAAAGAGTTATTTTCCGATAGACCTTTTCTAAGTATTTTGGGGCGTAGATTTCAAAAATTAAAATTTTTTTTTTCAGTTATTTGTTCATATATCAATCAATTATTCGATTGTGATGTGAAGTGTTAGTGATACGGAAAATACCAAAAAACTGTCGATGAAATTTCATAAAACGCAACCTAATTGGAATACCCACCTCAAAAATGTCCTCAACAGGGCAACAATGGCTCTATGGTCTTGCAAAACCATGTTTGGCCGAAAGTGGGCTCTCTCGCCAAAGATGATCCTGTGGATCTATACTTCAATGGTGAGACCTATAGTAACTTACGCCGCCCCTTTATGGTGGCCTAAACTGCTGCAGACATGTGCAATAAGGCAGTGCGACAAACTTTAACGGCTTACCTGCCTAAGCATGTCGGGCGCCATGTGAACATGTCCCACGGCTGCAATGGAGGTAATCATCGGTCTACCTCCGCTGCACATTTTTATTCAATCCTCAGCCGCAATAGAGGCTCTGAGACTGCAGACAGTCGGACGCTAGGTGAACTGGGTCACTCTTTTAGTATCCTTAAACTTATAGCTGGTATCGAAATCTGCAACGTTTCAGATTGTTTGTCCACGGAACTGCATTTCGGCAGACGCTTCTCCGTTCTTCTTCCCAGTCGATTAAACTGGGAGGAGGGCAGTCCTGGTACTGGACCATCTAAGATCAACTGGTTCACTGATGGTTCACTTATCGATACGGGCACAGCTGCGGGTTTCTTCGGACCCAACACCAGGATCTCTATTGATCTATTGCGTGGAACAATGTTTTTCAATCTGAGGTTGCTTTTGGGCTACTTCACCGGCCATCATCCACTGAGATATCACTTAAATAAACTTGGTTTCTCTTCAGAAACAGAGTGAAGACTCTCTCTAGAGGATGACGAAACTAGTTTACATCTGCTATGCGATTGCCCGGCCTTGGCCAGGCTCAGAATTGAGCAGATTAACAGACCTTTTATTACGTCTGATGAGATCCGAAACACCTCGTCTAAGGACATTCTCCGTTTCATTAAAGAGACGGAGAAGATCCTAGATAAATTAACTTAACCATATCCGGGCTGGGGTACAAAAGACAACACTTTCTGTCACAGTACCCGTGTCTTTTAGGATGGCCCTCAAACGTTCTAGCTCTGACACTAAGCCTTAGGTGGCGTTAGTGGCTGATCGATCCTGATTCGTGACCACTTGCAGTGACCACTTGCTTGTCATGCGGCTCCGGCCCAGGCACTATGTCACGCACTGGTTATGGTTAACCATAATTGCCGCTCTGGTAAAAAAAAAAATTAAGTTTGCATATCATTTGAATATTTGTTATAGTTTAATAGTGCGCCATGACTTGCCCAAAAAACTCTTCAGCTTACCTTTTAATATAGTTAGTTTCTAGAAATCAAATCAAAGAATACTACAAACAAGAAAAAACGTTATCTTCGGTTGAACCGAAGCTCTAATACCATTCACACGAAATTTTAAATCGTATTGTAAAACAAAAACATGGGGCGTTTAAATAGGAGCTACCCAAAAAAGTGGGCGGTACATGCCCTCTAGTAGATGTGTATGAAGCGATGTAGTAGATGTGTAAGATGCCGCCATATTGAATTTTAAGTTGATATTGACGTTTTTCATACAAATCCATGAAAGGAAGCTGTGTCCTTATATGGGACTACCTCATACATTTATATATGTATATGAAGCGGTTGTCCACTAAAATCCACGTAATATTGATTTAAATGAAGATTTTTTTCATTAAAAACACAAAATTTAACTGCGGGTGTGTATGGCGGCTACCCGAAAAGTGAGCGGAACACGCCCATTAGTCTATGTATGTTAAGCGGCTTTCTTAAAAAAGCGAACATTGCATTTTAACCTAATATTGACTTTAATAAAGAAGTTTTCATACAAAAGGTCTAAAGTGGGCAGTAAGTTTGTATGGGGGGCTATCCCAAACAGTGGGCGGGTCCCACCCATTAATGTATATGTCAAGCATCCGTCCGCTAAAAGTTACTAAATCAATTATTAAGTTGATATTGACTACAATAAAAATGTTTTTCATACAAAAAGTCAAAAGTGGTGGGTTTGTATGGGGGCTGCCCCAAAAAGTGGGCGTGGCGGGTCAATCTTGATACTCTAATTTCATTTTTATTCTAATTTCTAAATTTCAACTGGATATCATAAAAATTGGTCTCCAAAAATGCGCAACAACATACAGACAGACAGACGGACTGACCGACGGACATGGTTAGATCGACTCGTCTCGTCGAGCTGATCAAGAATATATATTCTTTATGGGGTCTACGATGCCTCATTTAATGCGTTACAAACCTTCAGACAAACTGATAATACCATTTCACACTAGGTGTGAATGGTATAAAAACTATAGCTCGATTATTTCATTTTACCCAATTATGTCTGACTGTTGGCATAACCTCAAAATGTCTTCACACACACATACAAACAGAAAACAATGCAGGCCTGGTGGATTAGATGTCTAAGTGCCTATTCACCACCCAGTATCAATGTGAAGAGCATATAATTGGAAACTTCCATTATAAATACTTTTGATCAGCCTCCCTGTCTTTCCTTTTGGATTTAATATCAATAGAAACATTTTTGCTTACTTTGGGTCGATGATCTTCTTTTCCGCACAGCTCATTAGCTTGTGAACATACCATTAGAACAATGGTATGAATCAAAGATCAGTATCTTTAAAATTATTTTTACTTTACTTGTGTCCACACATAGCGGTCATCTTCACATTTTCCATGCAAACTGAAGCGTTGACCGAGGATTCTAATCCATTCGCTTGTTTCTTCTATTGGGTCATCTCTCTTTCCGAATCTAAGACTGATGTCTTTCTTTTTCGTCGCTGCCAATTTTCTTGTTGTCGCACTACTGTACAAGTCCTTGGTGGCTGCCTTTATATATTGAATACCCTCCTACATGGCTACATCCTTTTCACGTTTTCCGTCCTGATTCGTCCTGAATGTTGTTGCCTTTTGGTAGCTATTGCGGCTGCCGCTGTCCTTGCTCGATTTTCTTTTCGTGCAATGGAGCGCATTAAAATAATAGAACTTTTCACACTAAAGTTTTATGTCCTTTTGAGTCTACTGTCTACTCTAATACATACGTGTGCATGGTATGTATAAGTATTCGTGTATATGTGCTGAATATGCCTTTTTCTATCAGTGCATGTGCATATATTTTGGCGAAGCCGTTCAGTTTGAATTTTATATTTATTATTATTGTATAACATACTTGTATATATATAGATAGTTGGATTGTTGCCCAGAACCATTGTATTCGTAAAACGCAAATGGAAATGTTGTGCTGAATATATTCCGTCGAGTCTTTTATGTTCAAATTGGGCGTAAAGTGTTAAGTGTTAAATTCGTTTATTGTTATGCCATAATTGGACTAACAAAAAGACAAGGAAAATTATTGTAAGAATATTTAAAAAGATTAGTTTGCGACATTAGATCGATCTGAGAAATATCATACAATCACAAGCCCAACAAACTACGAATGATTTCATCGATTCTTGTTATATTCTGTATACAGAATATGTATGCATGATGGTTTTTATCATTTGAGGTATCTTTCGATTCATCTTTCACTATATATAATAGTATTCTCTGTATCTATGTGTGGCATTTTGTAAAAATTGGCGCAAGATACACCAAATTTGACATTTCTAGCTTAATCTACATTTATAAAACAAAGTCGGGTTAATTATACCATTTATAAATCGAGAACGGCTGGACCGGTTTTAATGATCTCTGATTAGTTGAATTCGTCTCCGCCCCGAATAGCAGAACAACTATTAAAATAAGGGAAAAATTCACGGAAACAAAATTATAGAAACTTATAGAAGGGGCAGGGGAATGGAGGCAGCGTAAGGTGTGATTGGAGAGGGGGTGAAAGAGGCAGGTGGAGTGAGTGGCAGGGGAAGGAGAGGCAAGGGGAAGGGCAGCACTGCGCCGGCTTCCAGCTAGTTGATAATAAAACAAGAAAAAACGGTTGAACCGAAGCTCTAATATACCATTCGCACAAAATATAGTCTTGTAAAACGTAAACAGTGTGGGCGGGACACGTCTATTAGTATATGTGTGCGAAATGATGACTATAACAAATAAATTCGTTTTTCATATAACAGCCGCGTTCGGTAGGTTTATATGGGGCACACCTATTAAAATATTTATGTGAAGCCATTGTATCAAATATCAATCTAATATTGATCTTACTAAAGAAGTTTTTCGTACAAAAAGTGAAAAGAGGGAGGGCGGTTTATATGGGGGCGCGGCGGGGGATCACACCCACTGTGAAGCGTTCGTACATAAAAGCCACCATGTCCATTTTTAAGTTGATATTGACTGCAATAAATAACTTTTGCATACAAAAAGTCAAAAGTGGGTGATTTTAAGATATACCCATCCCTATTGGGTACATAACATTGTCTGTGATCCTTCATTTTTTAGGAAACCGCATACAAACGGCTTCCTAAAAAATGAAGGATCACAGACAATGTTATATACCCAATAGGGATGGGTATATGTTAAAATTAAATAAAATAAGTTGTGAGATATCAACGAGTTTTTTTGATTTAATTGCAAGGTTATCATGACATTATGTGTGAAATATGACATCGGGCAAATGGATGCCGCGGCATCGCTAGGTGCGCGCAACCGAGAAATCAAAATTTCTATGACTCTAACGCATAGGTGAATTTGAGCAAATGGCATGGATGTTTCTATCATTTAGAGTCGAGTATAGAAAAAATTTATATATTAATAATAATCTTTGGCATATAATAAATTTTCGCACGTCAAACCACCGACATCGTTACAGAAAAATTATAGTATGCTGCAATTACTCAACACTAAATTTTCATTCATTATCTGGAATTTTCCTGGTCATCCCTGTGGGGAGTCTTTTTAATCAAGGTGTAATATTTTTGAACATTATCGCCTAATTCACAAAGGTAAATATTTTGCTGTTATAAGGCAAAATTAGGCCAATTAAGTGATGTTATTTTTTCAATGTTGCTTCAATAGGTTAGGTGCTTTGTACAGTGTCTCACTTCCATTACTGTGGCTTATCAACATCTTTAGTTGGATAGGAAATCAGTGCAAGCGCTCATCGATAAGCGTAACAGCATGCCCTTCATTTATTAACAACGTTTGAGGTGCTCCACTTCGACCAAGGAATACTTCCTTCCATGTGATGCTAACCAAATCTAAGTGGTCATTTATTAAATAAGCCCATTCTTGATGAAAAAAATTATATGCAGCCCGCAAGTGTGCAGATGGTGAAAATTATAAAAGCAGTGTAAATAATCGAGTGCACCGCTAAAAATGTCGAGAAAAGCAATAGAAACGAAAACCCAGGAAAAAGGAAAATAATTATATCAGTATCAAATTAAATTTAGATCAAATTGGTAAAAATAATGACAATGTACAATATGTACATACATATATTGCGATCAACTATAATGAATCGAGTATATTTTTAACCGACTTCAAAAAAGGAGGAGGTTTCTCAATTCGATCGTATATATATATTTTTTTTTTATGTGTGTTCGTGGATAACTTCGTCGTTTATGAATGATTATTTTTTTGTTGGAAAGGAGATATCCCAAGAGCTGTACCATGATAAGCAAACCTGGATGTGATGATGGTATCCCAAGGAGATTCGATGGGAACCTTTGTAAATCGTAGTGGCGACTAGTGCGTTTGTTAATTTTTTCATTTTCTGTCTCAAGTAGCCGTCGTTTCCTCGTCCAAGAAGCATCCTTATTAGGTGTACCCATCACTAAAAATCGTAAAATAAAATAATTTTTCAGAAAACAAAAAAAAGAAAACGACTTCAAACAGGAAGTCATTATTTTATAATTTTGAGGTCGGTGGTAGTAAGGTTGTTGTAGTATTTACTTGGCACCGACTTCAAAATTATAAAATACTCATTTATACATTTCTGATTAACTAAATCAAAATACAAATTACTTTACCTTTTCCTGTATGGACTCCTTTCCTGAGTAAGACTCAATGGCAAAGCCCGCAAAGAAGTCAGAATAGTGCGCTGAGGACTGCCACTGGTTGTTTGCAAATGACCCATGAGGATCATTTGCACAATGAAGCGATGATACTTTCTGTTCATCAACATAATGAGGTGCGTACAGAGGTGATCATCCGAACCATGGCACCCTCACTACATCAGCGCCTACCCGAATAAGATCGGATATCAGGATATATAAGTCGAGCATAAATCGCTTTTTCACTGATACCAATATAGAGGAGTATGAGTATACTTCTGGAAGGGCCCAATTGCATAGAGATGGAACTGAACATGCCATTCGCCCGTTTAGGGACATTATTATATTAGGTGGAAGACCTCAGCCTATTCATGAGAGCGAAAAACATCTCCCTCGTAGCACCAGGACGAAACTTGCACAGTTAAGATCCGGATGGAGCGTTATGCTCGAGTGCTACAAGAAAAGAATTGGGATAAGCAATACTAATTGCTGCCCTGATTGCGGTCAATCACCGCATGACACTATTCATTTGTTCAATTGCCCGTCCCATCCGACACAATTGAGCCCTTTAGACCTCTGGTTACGACCAGAGGATGTTGCTTTTTTCCTAGACCTTGACACCTGAGGTTTGCGTTTCGGTCAGTCTTTCTCTTACTTTCACAAATATTGCTTTGCACCACTACATTCATTTCATATATAATGAATTGTGTATATATAATTTCCTGATGCAGCTCACACGAAGCTGTTACGACAACAACAAATTACTTTTGCTAAGTAAATTTATATTTTACTTTTTAGTTTCCTGTTTGAAGTCGCAGTTTTTTTTGTTAAAATTTTTTGTTTGTTTGTTTTTTACATAGCATCAATCATTTTCCCCTCTCTCGCTCTCACCACCTTCTTAACTAATCCATCCACAATTATTCCACGTCGAGGAAGCTTGCAGCGTAAGATCAACTTAATCATGCGAGTTATATTCTGCTACATATACATACATATGTATGCACTTTGAACCACGGTAAATGTAGAGTGTCAATTCAAAACGGTATTTTCTTTTATTCCTCTTTGCTTTGTTCTATAAAATTTTCAAAGTTCAAGATCCGTTTTAAAGCTATGATACACTACTGTGCCAAAGAAAAAGTACATTAGTTTTGATTGCACGCATAAACTTTTTCGAATTATTTTGTGAACGCGATACCCTTTTTTCTTTTTTCATATTTAGTTTTTTTTTTCTCCTGCCACCTACAAGATTTAATTTCCGCGATTTCTTTTTATAAAATAAAATAAACAAAAATTATTAAACTTTAACAGTATTTGCCAATCCCAGACCAATTAGTAAGTTAAAAATTATCTTTGCTCTAGATTTCTTAAATTTATATATATATATATATTTTTTTTTTTATTTTATTTATTTCCCATTTTATTCGTACATCTATCTTAAAGATACTAAGTACATTTTTTAACATGAATAAGGGTCATAATGACAAGGTGAGCACTATCATCCTGTCTGCTGGGAGTGTGGTTTACAAGTATATATTATTATATTCAATTATTTATTTGTGTTAACGAAACTATGATAAACTTATTTTTTAACATATATTAGATTAGAACTATTGGTCTCAGTCTTTTTAGGCGTCTGGCTGTTAGTAATTCCTGGCTAGGAATGTTACTTATTTCTCGTTTCGAATATATTTCGACTTTTGTTTGATATTTTCTGCTGTAGTTTTCTATTTCGTCATTTATTGGCAATATGTGCAAATCTATATGAATGTCTAAATTTGAAATATACCATTCTGCGTTAACGATACTACGAAGTATTTTTGATTGTTGTCTTTGTATAACTGAAATGTTTGTCTTCTTTGAAGTGCCCCATAACTAAATACCATAGGTCCATATTGGTTTTATAATGGCTTTGTAGATCAAGAGTTTATTTTCCATCGTCAAAATTGAGTTCTTCTTTAGGAACCAATATAGTTGTTTAAATTTAAGTTTTATTTGATCCCTTCTTCGTTGTATGTGATAACTCCAATTTATTTTGTTGTCAATTTGTTGTGCATGCCAAGGTATTTAGCTACACATTTAATGGGTATTTCCTTATTATTTATTTTTAGTGGCTGAGAAGTGTATCTTACTTTATTAGTATATATAACTTCAATTGTCTTTTGATCATTGATTTTAATATTCCACTTGTTAAACCAGTTTGTTGTTTCGTCAAGTATTTTTTGCAGTCTCCCTGTAGCAATAGTTATATTGTTTTGGGCATACAGTAGTATCGTATCACCAGCTTTTGGATATGGAAGGTCTGTGCTGTGTACTGACTGTACAACAGGGGTCCTAGAACACTACCCTGTGGAACTCCAGCATTAAACGGTCTTAGAGACGAGTATTCATCTTTGTATTTAATAATAAGAAATATCGATCATTTAGATAACTTTTAATTAAGTTATAGAGTTGAGTTGGCAGCATACTTTTTAGCTTGTGTAGTAAGCCGTCATGCCACAATTTATCAAATGCTTTTTCCACATCAATAAAAACACCTGTGCCGAATTTTTTTGTGTCTTAATCCGCAGATATTTTATTTGTCACTCTGTGGATTTGTTGAATGGTGGAATGTTTTCGGCGGAATTCAAATTGATGGTCTGGGATGCATCGTTTGGATATCAAAATTGGTTCATGCCGATCAAATAAAATTCTTTCGAATACTTTGGATAATATCAGTAGAAGACTGATTGGCCTATAGGATGACGGTTTCTTCGCATCTTTGCCAGGTTTAGGTAACGCAGTTATTTGCGATACTTTTTAAAGTATTGGAAAGTATTCCATTTTTAATATTGTGTTAAGAATGATTTTCGTGATTTTCTTAATTTTGTATTGGTTATGTTGACTATTAGACTCCTGAATGCTCACTACATGAGTGTCTAGTGAAAGAACGTTTTCGAAGTGATCTGCTATTATATTTGCTTTTTCGGAATTAGTTTTAGCCCATGAGCCATTGTCTTTCTTCAGAGGAGGACAGTGAACAATTTTATTACTCAAGTTTTTTATTGCTCTCCACAGTGAGTAGCTTGTGTCAAAAGTAGGTGTAATTTCTTAAGATAGTTTGAGATGGCGGCGTTATTATGCTTCTTCAAAAAGCTTCTTTAAGATCTCTTGTTGCCTTATTCAGTTTTCTTTTATTATCTGGAGACCTGGAAATTTGCCATATTTTACGGATGGTTTTTTTTCATTTATCATTTGTAGAATTGATGGGGGTGTAGTGGTATCGTTAGTTTTTCGGCTAACTATCGGTGTTGCTTTAAAAGCTGCTTCGATAATAGTGTCGTTTAGATAAATAATAGAACTTTCTATATTGTATGTTGTTTTGAGGGGTATATGTTTGTCGAGATGTAAATTTATATTCAAATAATACCAATAGGTTCAAATAATACCTTTGTTTGAAGTAGCGAAGTTATATCGAAAATATTTTTGCTTTTATTTTTAGCTTTGAGATCGATAAAGAAAATAGGAAGGGGTTTATGCGTTGATTTTTTTGTGATGTTGTGAATATTTAAGACTTCATGACCTAGTTCGTTAAGTTCGGATTCTATTTCTTTGGTGTCTGTAAAGTAGTGTAGGTGTCGGAGTACCACATTGAACCTGCGATCCTCTTTTGGTCTGTATGTATAATATTTTGTGTCTTTTGACCGCAACAATTTTAAGACAGCTGTGTAATGAGTTGATTATGTAGTCTGAATGCGAACTTCATTATTTTGTAAAGTCTTTAATATGTAGTTTTGTGCTACTACTTCCTTAAGTGGACTATTAAGGGCATACATGCTTTCTACACCTTGTACATAAATTGGAGGTAGTTTGTTTGGTTTCGCCTGCTGTTCTTTTGTATTGTGTTACATCGTTGTTACTAACATTTACTGTTTCGCTATCATTCTCTGTTGCTAACAGCTCAAACCGATTTGTTGCCACAGTTTGGCTGAGCCAGTGAGACTGTAACGTTTTCTGGTTGTTATTATTTTTGTTTTTTTTTTTCTTGTTACTATCGTCCGAGTTTTTGGGAGAGGTAATTTTTCTTTTTTGGTTTTCTCTTATACTACTTTTACTACTACTCATATTACTTGCTTGCATGCTAACAGTTTTCGTTAGCGGTTGAGAGCTTTCTGTGTATAGTAAGGTGAGGGGCATTGCGGGTGTTGTGGTTGTAGTTGAAGATGTACGAACGCAGTATGTTAGGAGTGCGGGTGACGTAGTTGTAATTGTTGTTGTTACAGTTGTTGTGGAAACTGGTGTTGTGAAAGTTTTTTTTTTTGTTTTTTTATTTATTATTAATTTACAATCTATCAATAAGACAATAAGTAATTTAGTTGAAAGTTCATAATATAACATAAATAGCTGTACTCCAGTGAGAACAGCTATTATATTCAAAATTCTATAATTAAGAGTTTATTTACAATATATACAAAATTTAATCTCTAAAAGGTAAATCTAACACATGATTTCTTTTAAGTCTTCGAGTTGTATCGCTATTATCTAGTAGGCCTATTGCCAAAACGCTTAAATGGTCATGTAGTCTCTCAACATACCTTGTGCTTATTCTACGTATTTCATCTTTTATGTATGGAATATTTAAATCTTTGTGAATTTGGTCATTAGCCACAAACCAGGGGGCGTCAACAATAAGTCTAAGCGTTTTGGACTGATATCGTTGAAGAATTTCTATATTTGATTGGCTTGCAGTTACCCATAATTAGACAGCATATGTCCACAGAGGCTTTAAAATAGCCTTGTAAAGCCGAACTTTGTTCTCCAAACTAAGCTGCGATTTTCTCCCAAGCAGCCAATACATTGTTTTTTGTTTTTATGTTGAGTTTCTTTGTCTTGCCTTTAATATGACTTTTCCAAGTTACTCTCCGATTTATATCGAGTCCAAGATAATTTGCGGAGTCACTATGAGGAATTTGTGAATTATTTAAAAGTACTGACGGACAATCTCCTCTTCTCAGAGCAAATGTGACATGTTTCGACTTCTCAGTATTAATCTTTATCTTCCATTTCTTAAGCCAACGCTCTATTTCAACTATTTCATTTGGAATATCTTGAGATACTTCTGCCGCAGTGTCTTTAGATGCAATTATAGCTGTATCATCAGGACAGGTCCCAGAACACTGCTCTGTGGAACACCAGCATGGATACTATATAGTTTCGATGTTTTTCCTTCCATTTGAACATAAAAGTGTCGATTACTCAGATACGATTTCAATAAGAGGAAAAATGGAGCAGGAAGCAGTTTTTTCATTTTATATAACATGCCTGTATGCCAGACTCGGTCAAATGCTTGTTGTATCTCAAGAAATACTTCCGCAGAATACAGTTTCTTCTCGAATCCACTTGTAATTATATCCACTATACGATGACATTGCTCTGGAGTCCCATGACCTCTCCTAAACCCAAACTGATGTTCCGGTATTATATTGTATTCATCCAAAATTGGTAACAATACTTTGGAGAATGTCACCAGCAAGCTAATAGGACGGTAGGACGAGAGAATATTTTCAGGCTTGTTTGGTTTTGGAATCATTATCACTTCCGCACATTTCCATTGTGTAGGAAAGTGATCCAGCCTCAAAATCGCATTGTAAATTAGTGCTAAAGATTTAATACACTTTTGAGAAAGCATTTTCGTAACTCTTCCGTCTATTTTATCATAGCCTGGTGACCTTTTTTGATTCAGTTTTGCGAATTCTTCTTTGATTTCAGACACAGTAATTCTACGAATTGGCATGCACATTTGACAAGGTACGTCCAGAAACTTTATTATTTCAGTATCTTCAGGCGCAAGAATTGAATTTGGTTGAAATATTGAGTGTAAATATTGTGCAAATGCCTCAACCTTAGCTTTGGCGGTTTTACACCATTCTCCATTAAGATTACGTATAGCAACATTTCGTTTTGCAGGTCGTTTTAAATATTTGGTAGCTCTCCAAAGGCTCTATTCATAGTCTTTCGTGTTAGGATCCAGACTTTTGAAAAACTCTGCAGTTGCTTCATTTCTTACTTCATGCAAGCGTTTTTTATGTTGGAATGATGCTGTATTGTACCTAGTTTTATCTGCTGGACATCTACGGGTTTGCCAATTTTTCCGAAGCTTTCGCTTATTATTTATAAGGTTCCTAAGCTCAGCTGATATAAAAACAGTATTCGCTATATAACTTTTGGCTGGTGCAGTACACAACAGACCTGCTTCATGTATAATGTTTGTAAATGATTCCACAGCCGTATCCACTTCTAAACCAGTTTTGAGAGATATATTAGTATTTAGTTTCGCATCTATCCAATCTTGAAATGCTAAAATATCTGTCCTAGATGTGACAATTTTATATTTATTTGATAGTGCTGGAAGAGCAGTGTCATATGTAATTATAATTTACGAATGGTCTGAACTTAGGTCGTAGTTGTCCGAAATTTGCAGATGATGCCGTGGTATTCCAAAATAAACTGCAAAATCCAAAAGATCCGGTATTTTGCGGGGGTCTGATGGCCAATACGTTGGTTTTCCCGTAGACAGTGTTTGAAAAAAAAATGACATGCATTCAACATTAATGCAAGCATTTTCTTTAACTATTTCCATGATATTATGTTTAAGCCCTCTTTTAATTAATATTGCAGAGCCGCCATGAGCTCTATTATCTGGATGATTTGCAACTATTAGATCATATCCATGAATTTTAAAGTGTGTCCTGTTGGTAAAATGAGTTTCTGATACCAAGAGGATATCAATGTAATTAGATTTAAGGAAAAGTTTTACTTCTTCTGTGTGGTTGGAAAGCCCATTTGCATTGCATATAGCAATTTGAAGATCTACTTGCATATTTTTGATATTAACAGAGATATCATGTTGAGGAGGTTGTTTGTTAATTCAAACTGTTTGGCTAAGTTGTGAAAGTTGAAGAGAAGAAGTCTCCAATTATTGGTGTTGTTGGAGTTGTGCACTTGTGAGCACTCCAAGATTGACCGATGGTTTTCTCGCTGCCGTTGCTGATAAGATGAGGAGAGCACGATCGTACTCTCTGCGTATCTACTTTTAAAAGATATGAACTTGCATTGTTGGTTGTAGATGCGTCCGTTGAGCGTGTTGTAAAGTAAACACTGTTTTTTTTACACTTAGCGGAGAGCTTCTCTCGCGCACTTTAGTGAGAGCGCAGTTAGCGCTCATTTTTAATTATTACTCTTTTGTACTCTGGACTTTTAAATAGGTTTTATGTTAAAACATTTTTGAAAAACAATAAAATGTTTGTAAACAAGACCAGCTGTTGATTTTGTTTACGTTTTAAGCGTCCTTTCGCAATTTGTATTCCGTGGGCTAGTTTCAAGATTTAATTTAAACTTAAACACTTTGAATTTTCCGAATGTTATAGAACGTTTAGAAAACACGACCATAACTTGAACGTTAGTTGTGATTGTTGTGAAATGTATATAAAAACAAAAAAGAAATATTTAAAAAAAACTTATGTTATGTAGTAAAATTATTCTGCAAACATAGTGTGAAGTGTTGTTATCATTTTGTCTAAGAGTTTGTAACGCATTAAAGAAGGCTTCGTAGACCCCATAAAGTATATATATTTTTGATCAGCTCGACGAGACGAGTTGATCTAGCCATGTCCGTATGTTTGTATGTTGTTGCGCATTTTTTGTATGAAAATCTTATTTATTTTAATCAATATTAGCTCGAAATTCAATTTGATGGCTTCTAGTGGACAGCCGCTTAAATGGACGTGTCCCGCCTACTTTTTGTGGTAGTCTCATTTAAGCCCACAGCTGACTTTTATGCATTTATATGAAAAACGTCAAAATCAACTTGAAATTCGATATAGTGGCATCTTATAGATGGTCGCATCATCCACATCTACTAGTGGGCGTATACCGCTTACTTTTTGGGGTAGCCCCTATATAAGCCCCCCACGTTTATGTTTTACAATACTATTTATAACTTCATTTGAATTGTAAAAGGGCTTCGGTTCAACCGAAGTTAATGTTTTTTCTTGTTTTTAGTCTATATGGACACTGTATCCACGATAAGGGTGGGCATTCTTGCAGCCCAACTTGTGTTAGTCTCCTTATCTCAAACATTTTTTTTCTAGCGAATTGTAGGTTTTCTGTACTGTTTAGCACGCAAAATAAAAACTATAGCTTTGTAGCACAATATACATACCAGTGTACAGGGAATCAATGTTTAGTTTATAAGAAAATATTAATGAATGCTTTATAGAAATGTAAAATACAATACATACTTGTAAATAAGTTTAGAAAATAGGAAAATGGTTATAGTTTTAGTTTTAGTTAATAATTTGCAGAATATATACAAAACATATTTATGTTTTATATAAATAAAATAAATTTTGTAATAAACAATTTATAAAATAACTATGTAGCTGGTACCCGTCGCGTTTCTGCCTCTCCACCTTCATCCACTCCTTCCCCTGCCATTCCTACCCCCTGTTCATCCTTCCTCATGCTCCCTTACCCTACCACCCATTCCCCTAACCATCTTCTCCTGCCCCCTTTCACCCCTTCGGCTACCACCCTTTACCCTGCACCCATACCTCTCATTACCATCTTCCCCCTGTCCCCTGACTCTTCCCCTTCCCCTACATCCGATTCCCCTTCCCCTATTTCTCTTCCCCTGCCCCTCTTCCCCATACACCTCTTTCCCTTCCACCTCTTCCCCAACACCCCTCTTTCCCTTCCCCTTTCCTCTTCGATCCCATATACAACATTTCATCCCTCTATCTTACATTTTGATGGGTCAGGAACACTCGCGGGCATTCACAGTGGATCGAATTGTGAATCTAAACCATTCTCGAATCCCCACACACACAAAAATTTTCATCAAAATTGGTCCAGCCGTTTAGGAGGAATTTAGTAACGTACACACGTACAGAAAATTTTTACATATAAAGACAAGCTGACACTCACAACATTGTATGCGCCCACATCCACAAAAGGAGAAACTGACAATGGGTCAATAGCTAGCTTCCCCGGTTTGTGCTGCTATGCTCCTTTTTGTCCCTTACGTCAGAGCGTTGCACCGCCCATTATTTTAGTGATTACAAATTTTTATAGTGCCCAAATATCATCCATCTGCCTCTAATAGTTACTGAGATATAACGAATTTGGATTTCCTTCTTTATTGGAGGCGTGCACTGGATCTTGACATTAAAAAAATCGGTCCATTTATTCTCAAGTGATACGATTACCAACGAATCCGAATATATTGTTCGGATTCGTATTCCTTAAAATGATCCGTATTTCGCTTTTAGATTTGAAGTCACTTAGAAGTGGCGCTATGAAATTGATGTTCTCAAGCATTGCTATTTTAAATTTTCTTCTGAAATTTTAATGAAACCGATTCCGAATAATTTATTCGTGCTCTAGCACGGAATATAGTCTAAATATCCAAATTTTAATTCTCTATATTTTAGTCTTGGCGATTTTGACGTTCACACAGATGGACTTTTTGGGGCCTACTACACCTCTTTTTGGTCGGTGTTCTATATGAAAGTTACTTACAATGGACAAGGCTATGTAGAAAAAAAAATTCTTTTTTTCTTAAATCTCGCACACTATCACCTTATTTCACTGTCTCACTTCATATCGATATCCTTAATCGTTCAGAAGATAAACAGGATTGCCTTCAGAATGTTGTATGTCCACAAAACGTTTTCATTTCATCGTCAAATACTTTTTTCCTAAAAGGTAAAAGTTTATCAGTCACATGTGTAGATAGAAGAAATGAAAAAATTTCGCTTACTTTCAAACGCATCAAAACACACACCATTTGGTAGCCCAAATGTTCGGTCAAAATAGTATAAATTGATGTTTTAGGAATGCTCAATTCGAATACCATGAATATCAAAAAAGATTTTGTCGCATCTTTCATGAATTCACTCACAGTTTTGATGAAATCTGCGGTGATCACGGATTTCGTTAAGCCAACATGTTGGTCATCATTTACATATGTCCTCACGACCGGTTTTAAACCGTGTATACCAGTCATAAACTCTGCCACGGCATAAACAATCATTAAATCAAAAGTCTTAAAAAATTTAAAACGAAACTTTATTGGATCTTTGTTTGATGCTTTCTTTTGTACCGATAACACAAACATGCTAACACATTAGACGTAATAACTCTGCTTATAGTGGACTAAATGTCGTGAAAGTCTTACTGAAAGTTGTGAAAAGTTATACCAAAAATTACCTATTCCAAAAGTCTTGTTTACTGTTTTCACCAGAGCTAAATTGAAGTGCATTAATGATTATAAGCGAAGTACAAAATAAAAGCAAAACAAACGTTTTATTTGTGCTATAAACCATTAAGTGTCGAATAAAGCTTAAATGTCTGTTCAAACAAGACGTTAAACCACACACACATCACACACACCGTAGCCTCTCTGCACGTTCATTGACATACGTAGTTATAAATCCAACGAATATAAATTACGCACTTCAATAAAAACCTTAACTTTTTCCACGCAGTAACTTTTTAAAAGTTCTTCACCTGACGAGTTTACGTTGAATTTCGAAGCACGTCGACCTCAAATGGGGACTTAATTTCACAATCACTGTGAATTTTAAAAGAGGAAAATAAGGCTGTCACACTCTGCAAACAAATTTAATATGCCAATGAAAACAATTAAACTGAATTGCACAATAATTAGTTCTCGATAACCGAACTGGATGGAAAAACTTATAGTATGAAAACGTTTTCCTCGTTTCAAAAGCGATATTGTTTTAAAATGAATTCCATTCAATTAGTTTTAATGTCGCGAAATTAATTAAAATAAACATTTCATCTCTTTTCGAGTAGGAGCGAAAATGCGCTAAATCTTCCGATCAAAAAGTACGCAGAATTTCTCATTTCTATCAACGAACCTCGCTGGAGATATTGGAGATATCGTTAAGTATTTTTTATGCAACTGTCATGTATAGTTGTTGGTACAATTGTCAGACACCCTGTCAAATCGTTCGTGCCAAATAACTTGATAAAGAAGTCAGTGTTTGGTGCGTTTCGCGAAGTTTGTCTAATATTGCGTGTTGTCAAGAAAACCTCCGTAAGCCTACGGAGAGTCAACAATGCCGGAAACACAGGCATACGAGTGGTACAAAGGGTTCAAATCGGGCGACAGTGAACAGTGTGGTTGATGATTTCCCTCAATCTGGACATTTATTCACCTCTTCAACTGACACAAAAAAAAAAAAAAAAAAATCGAGTGCGAGTTCACACGCTGTAAAAGTGATACTTTGCATTCTGGTTATTCTGTAAGAGAATGATATGAATAACTATGGATGTGGTAAACAGAGAGAGAGAGAGAGAGAGAGAGAGAGGGGGAGAGATATATTTAATATTAATATTTTATTAAAAATAGAAGTTGTTAGATTCAATAAAAATAATTTTTTATTATATGTTTTTACAAAATGGATAAAATTACATTATACATTAACATTACTATCATTATCGCTAATATTTAAAACTAATTTTCAGCTGCTTTTTTTCTTGCACGATGCTCTCGAACACAATCAGCATTTGTTTTCGGCATTATCCTACTAATATTATAAATTAGAAAGTTTGTGGATGTGTGGAAGTTTGTTACTCCTTCACGCAAAAACTAATAAATGGATTTTAATGAAACTTTACAATAATATAGCTCATATATCAGAATAATATATAGTATAATATTCATGCTTAACCCTACATACTAACATTTATGTTTACAATATATACATATGAGAATAGGTCGTTAAGTATTTTTCACCCTCCTACACCCACCCCCTATTTTTTAAATGTAGAGTTTTGCAATACGGTACAGGCTATAAAATATATTTGTAAATATATAAATAAAGGCAGTGACCAGTCTATTTTCAACATACAATAGCAAGGGAAAGTAAATATTAACCAGAGAGGTGAGGTGCAGACATTTCGAGCCGGGCGATATGTTTGTAGTAATGAAGCAGCGTGGCGGATCTTGGGACAACCTCTTCATGAGAGACACCCAAAAGTCACCCATCTTGCTGTACATCTGTCCAATGGATTTACTTCACTGAAAACAATTTTACTGGGACGACACTTACACTTACACAGTGGATTCGAGAATGGCTTAGATTCACAATTCGATCCACTGGACAATGATCATTTCTGGGACCAGCGACGGGGGCCGGGACAGCTAGTTTAATATATATATTAACAATGTAAATAACACAAAACAACGTTTACACTCTTACTACAATCCAACGCTCGACTTGCTCTCACATAAATAGATGCGCCGAGAACAGCATGTAAAGGACAGAAAATAATGTACTATAGATTTCAACGTTCGCGTACTGCCCAGTATATGCCGATAGAGTAGTGGGGACGCACGAACCAAAGCACAAAGAGGAGACGAAGGATAGGGAAACTATATATAAACGCGTTTTATATCTATCTCTCGCAGAGCTGCTCTTAAATACATTTATAGTTGTCTCTTTTTCATTACACTTTTTCGTTTCATAGAATCCAATTCACACCGTCCCAAAAGAAGTTTCACTTCAAAAATAAATCAAAAAAAATGTACTTGAAAATCTTCAGGGAGATAGCAGCCAACATTAGAATCTCGTTTGGACCAATGAAGAACATTATGCACACTATTTTTGGGCATGAGGCGAATTTTAACGCGACTTGTGTGTGCCTAGATTGCTTAATTTTTTCCAGATATCCTCATCTTGTACGCGACTTTTTTACCAAAAACTACGTTAATGTCATTATGCAATCTCCGTATTGATCTGATATGCTCTCTCGTGTGTGACTTATGCTACCACGACTCAAGTTACCACTGCTCGGAAAGCGTTTTCAACTGATTGGTATAAAAACGAAAATACACGAAGCGTTCTGAAAGTTGTACCTAAAATGGACATATGTATAGTGTTACGAAGAATACGTTAGAATATGTGTATTTCATCGAATGAAATTTACTTTGAAGGAGACAAAATATATATCACAAAGAATAATTAAAGAGTTTTCGTTTTATTGACAATTTCTTGGTACTTTTTGATCAGAAGGTGCATACTAAGTACATAAATATACATAGATAATATGTCGCATGTTTAAAATTAAATTGAATTTAATGCGAACGGCGCTGAATTAAGTTAAATTTTCAATTAAATGAAGCAGTATCAGTGTTTATGCTGTTTTGTAAGGAAATTTAATTGCAAGTTTGAATATCAATTAGGCTTATTGAATTTCCACTGCGTGTACGAATTATTTTCTAATTATTTTATTGCGTTTTTTTCCATAACACTAAGTAGTTTACAGCAAAAATAGAAACATTCTCTTACACTTTTTTTATTTGGCCCATTCGCCTAGATACCGAAATATTTGTGTTTTTCGATTGATGATTTTACTTAAACCAGCGTCAAGTGTGAATGGTAAGTCCGCTCAAAATTAAATTAAATTACCCATGTACGTAATGGTATCCAATTCGTTTCGATAGATTGAAAAATTACTGAGTTCCAGATGATGATTTACTGACGGAGCGAAGAAATTGGAATCAGTGAGAGAGTACATAGGATTTTCCTCTCATCTTTTTTTCTGCTTTCAGAGGTTGAAGAAATTTCTACTCAAGTCAAAAAGGACATATTTTAAATTTTGAAACTTTGTACTTGACTTGAGTGCAGATTTGTTCTTAAAATTCGATTTTTTTACTTATTTCAAGAATTTTATACTTATTCTAAGTATTTCCGCGTTTTATTTATAAATCGATCCCGTTTTGTACTTGATTCAAGAAAATTTAGTAGCTCCAAATTTTAAGTACGCCTTCGGATAAATACAAGAATTTCAAATTTATTTTAGAATCGCTTTTTTTCTGTGTAGGTGTATGGCCCAATCGAAAAAAGAGGAAAAGGAAAACGAGAGGAAAAAGTTTACCTGAGCTCTTATTCTGATCAACGTAAACTTTACTACCAAACTACTATACACTAAACATTACTACTAAACACTACTAAAACATAACACACCTTCTGATCCAAACATACATTTCCAAATGACAAGAAAGTGTTTCTCTATAAAGATAGCATTCGCTATGACCATTAATAAAGCACAAACATTTTATAAACAATTTTCTATTCAAAATTTTAATTAAAGATGTGACCATATTTGCATAATAATAGATATATCGAATTTCTGAGTATGTAAAATAGATAATAAATGAATTGTATAGTATTAGTTTACTTATTTAGGTGGCTCTACAACCGTCTATCGGTCAAGGCCGCACGTAGGAAAGCGCACCATTCGGTGTACTTTAGTGCGTGCCGGCTCCTGTCGCTGGTAATTCAGAGCTTCTTCAGGTCATCATAGACCTGATCTTGCCATCTTAAGCTCAGACGTCCTCTCTGACACCGTCCACCAATTAAGTTCAGGTTTCGGTTCAGCCGGATGAGGTGACCAGCCCAGTGCAGCCGCTGGAATTTAATGCGCTGGACTATGCCAACCTCATCATACAGCTCGTGGTTCATACGGGTCCTAAACTCGACGCCAACTATAAGGGGACCAAAAATCCTACGAAGAATCTTTCTCTCGAACACTCCTAAAGACGCTGAACACTCCTAAAGACGCTGTATCTTCTAATTTGCTTGCTGAGCCCAAAGTAGCAGCGATTAGCAAGCAAGATTCTTCGTCTGAAGAATCAGTGTGGTGGTTTCAGCAGGTTGAATTGTAGATTCGGCTCGTCAGCTAATGGGTGGGTGGAAATGGTCAATATCGAATCTAGTACATAATAAAAAAATAAAACAATTTTGCGTGCTGATATTGTAGAGAAAGAAACATATCAAAAGAATGGGGGTAATAGAAACATGTAGAGGAAATCCCTGACAAATAAGTATAAATCGGTCAAGAAAGAATATCGAAATAGAAAAAGTCTAGACTGAAGAAGGCATAGAAAGCATTGGGTATTGATGACGTAATCCCAATAATATTGGCCAGCCTACCATGGTCACTTATACCAAAAATGTAATACATTTATTAGTGGATCCTTTATAAACTCAACAACTATATCTAATTTTTATCTACACCAGAAACGGGCGTTTTTAGAACCATTTATTCCATAGAGATAGACGAAAACTTTAAATGAAAATTGTGGCAAACATATTTAATGAAATTCATATATGTACATACACTCTTTATACATATGTATGTATAATAATATGGAGTTATATAAAACATACATATACAGGGTGTCTCAAAAGAAAGTTCACATTTGATTTGCTGATTGCTTGAACGCAACTATTCCGAGCGCCGCGGGGGGTATGTCAATCGGTAGAGTAGCTTTTGGGAATTTAGTCGCTATGGAGCGTTTCTCGGGAGCGGACCGTGCGTTGTGAGTACGTGAGTTTTACAAAAACGGTAATTCAGCGACTGTAGCGCGTAGAAAATACTGCAGTATTCGACATGTTCGTGATTTAAATGATGCGGCAAGCCCTCGACTCATTGGAAAATGGGTCGAGAAGTTTGAAGAGACCGGTTCAACGCTGGAAAAATCAAAATCCGCGCTTCCAAGGTCTTCGAGAACATTCGAAAACTTAGACAGTGTTACTCAGTCTGTTCGTGACAACCCGGACCTTTCGATTCGGAAGCGTGCTGTTGCTTTAAACGTGCATAGATCATCATTGTTCCACATTTTACACAAAGATTTAAAGCTGCACCCCTACAAAATTCAGTTGGTGCAAGAATTAAAGCCTCAGGATGCTGGGAAGAGGTTTGAATTCATAAACCAGATGATCTCCAGGAGACGTGAGATAAATTGGCCTCCACGACGTCCCGATTTAAACCCTATGGACTTTTTCCTGTGGGGTTACGCCAAATCTAAAGTTTATGGCAACAAACCGACTTTCCCGGCACAATTAAAGGGAAATATCTGTCACGAAATGGCAGCCATCACGGAGAATACCTGCCGAGCCGTCATAGAAAATTTTAGTGCTCGATTGAATGAATGCCGTGAACGCAACGGTTTAAATTAGGACAATATAATTTTTAAGAAATAAATTCCCAAAGTGTTTATTTTAATATGTAATAAAAATGCTTTCAATAAACTTACTTTTTTTATCGATTTTTTAAATATGAACTTTCTTTTGAGACACCATGTATATGTAAATATATTTATAAATGTGTTATAGAAAATCCAATAGAAGACAGTTAATTATTTCTTTTAGTTTCTATATTTTTACAACGGAAATATTTCATTATGTATACGTTTGATCATTAATCTAAATATAAAATTTAATTTTATTAGATTAAAAAAATGAAAAAAAAATATAAATCTTTGCGAAAATTTAGTAACCGAAAACTTCATGTACACAATCACAGCTAAGAAGGGTATCAATAAATATGTACATATATGTTTGAGTTTTAAAATTTCGATGCAGTTATAAGAGAGTAATGAGTAATTCTCGTCTCGTCTCCTACATGTTAATGCAGCTCTCCGCCGAAGGAACCTTTCAGTGGTGTTGTTGTTGCTTAGAAAAGAATGAGAGAGATGATCCATTGCAATGATACACGATCGACTGACTTTGATAGAAAAAAGAACAAAAGCAAAAATAACTGCATGATTTATCATTTCACTGTCAAAATTATAATGCCATTTTAGCACTAAAATAATTACACTGATTTCACTTATAAGACCCATGCATGATTTAAATAGTAATATGTAATGATAAATTTTCAGTATATTAAAAAAAAAAACAAGAAAAAACGTTAACTTCGGTTGAACCGAAGCTCTAATACCATTCACACGAAACTTTAAATATTATTGTAATACATAAAAGTGGTGGTTTAAATAGGGTTTGGTACACGCTCACTAGTAGATGTGTGTGAAGCGATGTAGTAGATGTGTAAGATGCCGCCATATCGAATTTCAAGTTGATATTGACGTTTTCCATACAAATGCATAAAAGTGAAATGTGGGTTTATATGGGACTACCTCAAAAGGTGGGCGGCACACGCTCCTTTTTATATGTATATGAAGCGGTTGTCCATTAAAATCCACGAAATCAAATTGCAAGCTAATATTGATCTAAATGAAGGATTTTTTCATAAAAAACACAAAATTGCACGGTGGGTTTGTATGGGGCTACCTCAAAAAGTGGGCGGGCCACGCCTAATTGTATATGTATGTTTAGCGGCTGTCTCTTAAAAGGCACCATATTGCATTTCAACCTAATATTGACTTTAATAAAAAAAATTTCGTTACAAAAAGTCAAAAGTGGACCATAGGTTTGTATGGGAGCTAACCCAAATAGTGGGCGGATCACGCCCGTTAGTCTATGTATGTTAAGCGGCTGACCATAAAAAGGCACCACATTGCATTTCAACCTAATGTAGACTTTAATAAAGAAGTTTTCTTACAAAAAGTCAAAAGTGGGCAGAAGGTTTGTATGGGAGCTACCCCAAATAGTGGGCGTGGCAGGTCAATCTTGATACTCTATTAAACTACAATAATGTAGACTTTAATAAAGAAGTTTTCTTACAAAAAGTCAAAAGTGGGCAGTGGGTTTGTATGGGAGCTACCCCAAATAGTGGGCGTGGCAGGTCAATCTTGATACTCTATTAAACTACAATAAAAAAAAAATGTTCCTCATAAAAAAAATATACATAAATTCTTGTAAATTTTGAAAAACTAAAAAAAATTAAACAATCAAAAAAAATTCACATTTCAATAGCATTAATTTATGCTCAAAAGCTGCACCTTATGTATTAATTTAATAGCTCTTCTTATATTCTTCGTAACTCTTTATAACAAAGACTTTTCAGCTTGCGACATGTCCTTTTTTTTTGCTATTAGGCAAATTTTATCTCTTTTTTAATAACTTTATGACTTTTTCACTACCTCTGTAGATATTTTTGCAGCGATTTGTTTGAATTTGGCGGCCGGAAATCAAGGCGCTGACACATATCAAATATCTGACACTGAGACAGGCCTTCAAGATAACTCCAAAAGTATGATATGACAAAATTCCCTAGAGTTCCAGCAATTTAAATCAAAGTTTTCAAAAAATAAATAATTTTAATGAGAAATAAATATATTTTCATACAGCACTATTTTTAAGATGCAACAAAAAATTAATGTACAAATCATAATTAATTTGTTGAGCGACAATTACCCCTATATATTGTTACCCTAATTCAATTTTGAACACCAATAAACGTTACAACTCGTAACGGAAAAGTTAAACTGCAACTAGATAGAAATGAGGCATTTATTTTAACAGCCACTGTACTGTTCAAAAAAGAACTCACCACAGTGAAGGCTACAACTTTTCATATTGGAGCGAAAGCACTTATGACGTCAGCAACTAATTTCATTGGGAGCTGAGCTTTTAAGCGGCGCTTGTTCTCCTTGAAATGCTGGCGCAACAGTTTTGAAAATGCAAGCACAGTACCGGCATTTTCTGCGCTCCTGATACTGTTGAAAAAAGTATCCGCTAAAAAGGCTCAAACGGGGAATTTATGACTTTTTTCTTGAAAAACAAAAACAGTGAGTGGCGTGATTATTCCGTAAAAACGGAGTAATCGGATGTTTGTCATGTGCAACCAATCCCAATTAAGGACTTGCAGTAAAAACAAATAAGGCTTCGTAACACTCCGAAAAATCTCTTTTTTTTTACGGCCAACCAATGAGATCGAAGGACTTGCCGTAAACGCTTATTATGTTTCGCAACGATCCAAACAGAAAAAAAGGCTTCATGGCAGTTCAGAAGAGGATACTCGAGATAGTTTAGTTTATAAAAGTTTTTTTTATTTTATGGTAACAACTTAAATTTAAAGTGAGAGTGTTACAAAAATATTAAGCAACAACCTATATAACACACAAGCAGCAGCAACTACAAAAAAATATCTACAACAAGCTCAACAAGTTCAACAACATATATATAAATCGACACGTATCAAGAGCACACATGAATTCAAAACAACAATTAAGACCAAACTCAAACTAGTATAATACATCAATAAACCTAATTCGAGAAAATTCAACAGCTGCAACAAGTAAAATACATTACTACTATCCACAACGAAATACAGCCTCTACACATATACAAAATCTATAATAAAAACTATCGGCAGCATCAAATCTACGATCCATCAGCAGCATCCTACAATAAAATCTACAACTCAAATATCAGCTACAGAAACCAGCTGCATCTCGTACAAAATCGACAGTAAAACCCACCAGAAGTAACATACCTAAAATCTACAACAAAGTTCGTCAGCATCCATATCTATGAATTCTACCGTAAAATACATCAGCTACAACATACGTAAAATCTGTAACGTGCATCACCAAAAATTTAAGTCACAGATTTGTATTACTATTATTAATTTCTTTATAAAAATACGTTTATTCCCCAAATTCTCGCCCAAAATTGTCTATAGAACCCAAAATTTTTTATATATAATAGTAGAGGAGAAGAAAATTAAGTACTCCTAGATCGAAATAACAAAATTTATAGAACAAAAGAAATCAATATCAAGGAGGAGCAGGAGGATGAGAATTAGAATTGACTACCAACCAGAATTGACTTAACCAAACAGGCCCAAGCGATTTAACGAATATGTAACAATATTTTAAGCAAAAGATTCTATATTTTTAAAATTGAAATTTGAAAATCAGCTAAAAAAAGCACTTATCACAAACTGCCCTTTAGGTTAATACGCCGCTATTTATTATGGTATCTCTATCAGTAATGAAAGGAAAATCTCGAATTTTTGCAGAAAATCAATCAACCGAGTTCCGAGATAACATAGAGCAGTGTCATAACTGCGCTGCCAACTTGCTAGCATTAGTTAAATTCAAAAGTTCCTTTCAACAGTAAGTAAAATAATATCGTATACCTCGTTTACATACACGTAACATTTAAGCAACTAGCAACTGCAACTTGTAGTGGCGAAAAAGTGTTTACAATGAAGTTGCAAGTCAAACGCAACTTCGATCAGCTGATTTGTCGAATATATTGTTTGAATTCTTTGAGTTATGCCAGCATATATAGGGTCCATACATAATGTTAGAGAGCTTCTCAATCATTCTACTTGTAATTTGTCGTTTATTTTGCGCTTCACTTACAATAATTAAATAAAGTTATTAATTTATAACAATTATTTAAATTGTACTTACTTTTGCTTTATTATTCAAACAGCTGATAATCGACGAAATTTCAGTGTTGTAAATCACTTTTTGTGTTTTTAATCAAAAACACAGAGTTGTATTCAGAAATTGTTTCGCAACTCAAATGTAACTGACATATTTTACTATGAAATGTTGCGTTTTGTTGTCTGCAACTACCAGTTGCTGCAAGTTGCGTAATTGTTGCGTGTATGTAAACGAGGCATTAACATACCTCGAACGAATTTTAGTAAACATATTTCTGACAAGAGTATAGTTTTAAATTTACTTTTATATATTTTGTTGTTGCATCATACAATTTGTATAATAGTTATTCAACATACTCCAGATCAGAGCATCACATTACCATGTTTATCATCAGCTTTAATATATGCATTTTAAGTTTCCAATCAACAAGACTATCATCTTGCAACCTTTTGTTGCTGTAACTGCATATTTGCAAAATTTCAATAAAAATCTATTGAAGTTGCTACTACCAAACATCTCACTTACAGCACAAAATGTAGAACTGAAAAGTCGTCTAGGATTTCATTTCGAATTCATTCGATTGCAACTGTCAGCACTAAAAGCATTTTGAACACGAAACTTTACTTAAAACTATGTATGTAAGTTTTTAGGCAACTTTCTAGTTGATTTACTCTTGTCTGTCACTTCGAATCGTTTTAACCATCTCAAATCTGTTGAAATGTAGCAAAATAAAATTGCTTATTGATATTTGATGATGTGTGCCGAGTATTTTTTCAGGTAATATTCAATTCCACAAAAGCTTACAAAAAGAAAAAAGAAAAAAAAAACACAAACTTAGAATGCAACCAAAGTAAATATGTAAATACAAATATAGGGTGTTTTTTTTTAAGAAGTGTAGATCTATAAATTGAAATAAAACACACATAATTAAAAGGAATGGGTCAATTTTGTTTTTTTGTTCGGTAGATAATTTTATGGCATTAAGGATGCAAATTTATTTCGGGCCGCCACGGGTACGTGCTGCGAACTGCCAACATCGAAACTAGTCCAGCGGTGTCAGATTACACAATTCTGTTGTCGTCAAACTCTTTCCTCATGCGTATGTCAAGCAACGGCGGACTTTTCGCAAAAAATTTCTAATTTGTGCGGAGCATTTGCAATTCTTAGCATTTTTTTTTCAAGTTAAATGTATTTTATTTTTAAATGAACCTTAATGCAAAGTACTGTGCTAACGCCAGTACACCGATGTTTCACTGAAATTCACATCCCTAATTACCGGTAATTTGGCCAATCTGGTAACTCTGACGCACACGCTATTCGTGTGAAAAACACAACAAGAAAACAATGATACTCTTTACTATATGAAAGAGACTATGGCTGTGCATACTTTACTGCAAAATTAATATACTAAGCCTATTCAGAATGAACTTTGAACATCTTAACGTTTGAAAATTGTAACCGTCAGGTAGGATCCAGAAACGAATGTCTACCTGGTGTGCGAAATTCCAGCCATACGGAAAATACACGAAAAACCACATTTTTAATGTGAAATGTTGAATTAAAATAATAAGAACAGATATTAAAAATTATTGTACAACACATTCGATTTGTTTTTATATTGATTATCGAAACATTTTACACAAGTATTATGATTCGCCAGACACTGCAAATCACTTCGCCCGATTCTTTACAGCACGTTCATGGTAACATAAGAGGTATCTTCCTGCTCCAGTAGGAACAAACGCGAGAAGCTCTTTTGCGGGTTTCTGGTTCGTGACTGCATGTATGGAGATCTATCAAAAAATACTTACATTTTATTATTATTTCTTTCATTTTTAGCTTATAACTGTAGCAAGACAGCATTTTGGCGAGCGCGTCTACTTCTCCTTTCGTTGAGGTCATCTCAGGAAGAAGCTGTGGTTTCGGTACGACCCCAGCTGTATCATGTAACCTGCTCACGATGATAATGAATTAGTTTTTGGGACCGATAAGATACTTACGGGTAAAGGCAAAGGTCGAGCGATACTGCGAAACCTTTGACTTGCTTTTCCTGATCGTTCCAACCAACGTTAGGACTTTCTTGTCCCAGTTTTTGTTTTTGTCCCAGTCCGTAGGAAGTGAAAAATTTGTTGACACTGACCTTATGTCCTTTTAATCCATCGACCAAATCAAGGAAAACACACTCCACTTGGTACTTCTGCGGCAGTCCAGCAACTTGAGTGTTCGCAGAAGAATTTTCCAGATGTTGGACTTCTGCGCGCACCTTTAAATTCAGTACTTTATGCCGTACCGCTCACATTTCGACTGTATGTATTAGCGTGGGAGCCGACCAGCTGCTCGTCGATCATCACACAATCTCAAGGATCGTTAAAGTATGGAAGTGATTCTGACCAGCATTCCGAATTTGACGGTTGAGCATTGCTGTCGCCGACACGAATAGTGCGAAAAATATTCGAAAACATTTTAAACGATATTTAGTGCTTCGATCTTCGATCTGAAAATAAAGCGGAGCAATGCAGAGGCCAGTTCAATATGATATTCATATTCACTGCGCGGCCCTAAGCATTTGTATTATTCATAATAATTTTTTCGATCGCCGGCGTAAAGAAGAGCATGAATGCATCTTTGATGTTGACACGTGCTTTGGCATACCAAGTCATACCATGACTCAAATTTATGACGTTGCACTGACGAGCTTGGCCACCAAGAGCGTGAGAAGGTGGAACAGCGCTCCAAACCTTGCTATCTCTCGAATCGAAAACGTCTACGAAATCTCCAATCTGTTCTTTTGTTCATCACTTTCACTTTCGTTCTCTGCTTTAAAATATAATATCCTCACTATCTTCTCCTACGAGCAATCTTGGTGTTGCAGACATAATCCAGAAAAAAAAAATTCCATCAAAGTAAAAGCAAACTGAAGGCAACTCCGATAACTTTTCGTGTGTTCCCGCTTATGTACGGAATTCCGCACACCAACAACGAAAAACATTATTGTCGAATATCTCCACTCCTTTTATTAGAGAAATTTCGAAACAATGCATATTTGGAAGAGAACGAAAAATGATTTGTTCACAGGGAGTTTGGGTGGAATCTGTCGAGAGAAAAAAGTTAAAACGCAAATGTGTGGAATTCCGCAAAAATTGTTCAAACATGGCGCTATATCGTGGACGGTGACTGATGCATTTTCTCGATAGTTATAGAAAGCTGATCCTATTGAATTTTTCTAGCACCAAGTACGACAATTTTGATTATTGACAAAACCATCGAAGTCTGCCTCATCGCTGAACAAAACCGTGTGTTAAAAAATTGAATCAACTTTTATCCTTTAAACGTCCAATCACTGAACTCTTTGTAATTGAAATCCTTCCATGATGATCAAACCAAACCATTATGTATGTAAATATGCAATTGGTTTTTAAATAAACGATAAACCTTTTGAGTGCTTCCACATTAAAAGACTTACCTGCGAAAAAAAACACGCTCTAGAATACAAAATAGAAGTTGATTTATTGAATTGACTGGGTTTTAGCTATTTTCGTACATATAATATAAGCAATGACCAGAAAAAGCAAATAAAAATCCACAAGAATGAAAATATTTACATTTTTGTAGTAAAGTCGTAAAAAATGAAATATATATTCAAGTATGTACTACATAAAGAATGCAACCATGTATATATACGGTGTGGTCAGACGTCGCGTCGCATGCATTGGAATACATTCTGCATAAATAACCAACTTTAACACAGAGAAATACATCCTGCATCCTGTATCCTGCAACGTTGAATCTTCATTGCTGCAGAGAATTTTCTGGGATTGGACTTGCATGACATTTAAAAATGTCAATATTGACGACAACTGATGGAAATAAAATGGAAGTTGCTACGACAAATACTCGTTTACTGAAATACTTTGCTGTAACTTATGCATATAACTATCGTATTTTAAAACGAGTACTTGTCATCGAATGACTGTAATTGGCTTTAATTGCAGTAAGAATTTTAATTAATTAAAAATTATTGGACGTCAAGTAAAGCACTTATAATTAGTTGTTTAATTTAAAAGTGCCTCAATTATTTTCTTGATTATACATATATTTTTTGTTTGTTTTTTAAGCTCTGTTTTTATTCTGCAATCTGTTTTAACAACAAATCAAATAGTTATAATATGTTATAAGTCGTAATAACGTACGACTTTCTGCTTTTGGTTTGCCATAGTGGTATATGAAGATTGATTAATTATAACATGTGTGTGTGTGTGTGTGTGTGTGTGTGTGTGTGTGTGTGTGTGTGTGTGTGTGTGTGTGTGTGTGTGTGTGTGTGTGTGTGTGTGTGTGTGTGTGTGTGTGTGTGTGTGTGTGTGTGTGTGTGTGTGTGTGTGTGTGTGTGTGTGTGTGTGAGTCTTTGCTTAGCTCCAAATACTGACATTCTTCTTCCTCTTAGTCTGTGCATGACTAAATATCAATCACCTAAATAATAAAAACCTATTCATTACACGCTTCTTTCTTTAATGATTATTTAAATTAAAATCAAATTGCTTATCTTAACAATTGTTACATGGACCAAGCTACCATTCATAGCTGTCAGGAGGTTTTATAATCTGACCGCTTCATGTTACATATCTACCTGAAGTCGGCCTTACTATTACTTCAGCGCCATCTGAGTTTTTCAACCATAGCGGTTTCATATTCTGATCATTGATTATGTTTCCGACTGGGAACTCGGTTTCATCCACAACCGCATTTTCCATTGGATTTCCATTATTTTGAATTACATTTTCCTTGACTGTGTTAACAATATGTATCTCTGACATTGCTTCAAAGTAGCTGGATGTTACATTTTCTTCAAACAATAAATCACTTGCATTAAAATTCTCATTTTTAGTTTTAGCAATAAATCGGCGAATACGTCTGAAATGATTTTCAAATGGCACTTTAACAATATGTGAGCAAAAATTTTTCCGTAATGCCATACTTCTTTTTAAATATAACCAAATCAAGGACCTTCAAGAATGGTAGCGACTTAGCACTTCTATCAAAATAAAACTTTTGCTTTTTCTTTTTACAATATTTTTAATTTTTTCCTGAATAACTTCTTCTGATACACTATTTCTGAACAGCAATTTGGCCTGGCAACATTGTTTTCACCAACCAACCAAAGAATAGTTCTGATGGTGAATAACTGAGACTTGCAATTGTATTATACTCCAGATTCGTGTACCTCATTAGTATCACAATATCGTTTTAATATATTTTTAGCAATGGTTACTCCCTTTTCTGCCAGACCATTACTTTGTGGATATCTCAGACTTGAGTATTTAATTTTGATATTATATTCATTTGCAAATGTATCAAATTCAGCAGAATTAAATGGACTATTATCACATTTAATTACCGATAGATACCCGATTTTGTTAAAAGCATGGCAAATAACATCAATAATGTGTTTTGACGTTTTATTATTTAAGTTTGTCGCTTTTAAGTAATTTGAATACGCATCGATGATAGCAAGAAAATCATGACCTGCATATTAAAACAAATCATGGGAATAAATTGAAATGGATATTTCGGATTTTGTTCCTGAATTAATGGTTCATTTCGATTATTCCGCTTAAACTCTTCACAAACGCTGCATTATTCAATCATTTCTTTAATTTGAGTCTTCATCCCAGGCCAGTAATACAACTTAATAGTTCTTGCAAGTGTTTTTTCAATTCCCATATGAGGCTCAAGGAGCCACTTAACCAATTTCCTCTGAAATTCAGGTTGAATAACTAATCTGTGATTTACAAACAATAAATCATTTTCAAAATGCAACTCCGATTTGAATTTATGAAATTTTTGACAAAACTCATTAACTTGATGAAACCCAGGCCAACCATAGACCACGTAGCCCGATTCGAAAATTTTCTTATAACAATTGTAGTTGTCTTCAGACAAACAAACATATTTTGTAACAGCATGTATTACTCCACTTAATCCCTCTAATTCTGATACGAGTATATTTGGTTATTGCGCTCGAGAAAGGCAGTCAGCAACTAACATGTTTTTTCCTGGTCTATAAATTAGTTCCAACTGTAGGTATTTAAGTAACCTTGGATCTTGTGATCACTTTCAACAGTGAACTTCTTCCATAGATGATACGAGGCATATCCAGAAAGTAAGTGTACTGAGGTTCTCACGGACGGAGGGATTTATTTTCGTCATGTTCGTACACTGCAGTGTAGCCTGACTACTCCCCTTCGAGGTCAGTACGTTGAGAAGTGTCGACGCGACAACACGTTTCGTGAACAATGTCAATCCAATCTCCTGCCAAGTGCGAAATACGCGGCGTCATCCGTTATCTCGTTTGGAAGGGTAAACCTCCGTTTGAGATTTATAATGAGGTGAAAACTGCATATGGTGATAAAGCTATGAATCGTACGAGTGTGTACAAGTGGTGTCGCGAGTTTAAAAACGGTCGTACGTCTGTGCATGATGATCAGAGGAGCGGAAGACCTTCAATTATGACGAAATTGTGGAAAAAATCAAAAATGCGCTCCTTGACGATCGCAGATTGACTGTGGATGAACTTTCTGCGATGTTTCTTTTTTTGTTTAAATATAAAATTGTAAAACCTACAAAAATTCAGTACACTTACTTTCTGGATATGCCTAGTATAATGAAAACGCTCACACGAAAATACAACTGCTAAAAGCTGTTTCTCGATTTGCGCCCACTTTCCGTTCTCTTTTACTAAGAGTCCGAGAAGCAAAGACAATTGCATGTCCATCTTGAACTAACACCGATCCTAGCCGATCAGTTTCAACAGTCTTTTTAGGATTAAAAAGTTCTGTTTAACAATTGTTTGTCTAAAACTATTTTTGTTTCTTCTGGTGTTCCCCAAGGGAGTCTCCTAGGTCTAATATTATTCAAAATTTGTATTAATGTTCTTCCTTTGTCTATTAATCATGCCCATACACTAATGTATGCAGATGATGTTAAATTATGATTGTCATATTCTGATGTTTCGCAGCACAGTTTATTGGAGACTGACTTAAACTCACATGGTGTCGTCTAAATATTCTAAATCTAAATTTGTCAAAATGCAAATGTATGTCGTTTCATCGCAGAAAACCATTTATAGTAACATATTCCTTAAATAACATTACCCTCGGTAGAGAGTTTTGTTTTAATGACCTAGGCATCCTTATGGAACCTAATCTTATTTATAATAATCAGATTTGTTCAATAGTAAATAAAGCAAAAGGTGTTCTTGGTGGCAGCGGTGGGCACGAAATTTTGAATCGGGAGCAGTACAACATCATCTACAAAAAGCAGAGAAACAGAAAATGAACACTTTTATGATTCTATGCGTCGCAAAGAAAATCGAACCTTCGCTGTATTGTTGTTGTTTGGTTTATTAAAGTAACCATTTAAATTTATTTTATTCATTTATCAATTTTTCGAAGACTACTTTTTCTCTACTTATAGAAGTGCGCAATAAATCAGCAAGATTTATGTCACTTAACTTATTTCTATAAACATTTTTAATATGTTTTATATGCGAAAATGCAGCTTCACACACATATGTACTGGCAAAACTTGACTCCAACTTAAGCATCGAAGATTCTAAAATTTATATTTAGACGCTTGGCTTTCTATGTCTACATCTGTTGGGCTCAAAAATATATGAATCAATGCGTTGATTTCGTTGAAATCGTTAAATCGCTCTGCATATAAATCCCTCATTTGTTGAATGGAGTCACAACAACAATAGGAAGCAAAACTTAGAGTGGGATTTTCTGTTAATAGTTCACGACAAGAAGGGAAATGATTCAAGCAATTATTGCTTAAATCATTTTGCAAAAGAGCTATTTTTTTTTTTTTAAATCATCTATTGTTGACAGCATTGTCACCATGGACTGCTTCGGTGTTTGAAGCTGTGAATTCAAAATATTTAAGAATCTAGTAACGTCCGTTAAAAATGCCACTTCAGAGAGAAAATTGGGGTCTTCTAGTTTAAGTTGGTTCTTAAATATTAAACCTGCTCCATCATAAAGAATGCAACTTCATTTCTAAGGGAGAAAAACCTCTCAAGACACTTGCCCCTGCTGAGCCAACGAACTTTGGTGAACATTTTCAAATCTCCATACTGGGATTGAAGTTCGAGCAAAAGATCTTGGAACTTCCGATGGGTTAAGGCGTTATGATCTCCTCTTATTTTATTTATAATTTTCACCACGCACTCCATAGTTTTGTTCATTTGCAAGGTTTTCGCGCATAATGCTTTCTGATGAATGAGGCAATGGTAAAAAGGGACATCAATTTTCCTCAACTTAAACTGACCCTTCAGACCATTAATGTCTGCACACATACATAATTTTTTTAGTATTGAATTTAACACGCTCAAGCACCATTGACAAAATTTTATTATGATCACTGTTATCTTCTGCAATGATTATAATATCATCAAATTATACAATATCAATCAAAAGAAAGTTCACATTTAAAAAATCGATAAAAAAAAGTAAGTAGTTTATTGAAAAAATGTTTATTACATATTAAAATACACACTTTGGGAATTTATTTCTTAAAAAGGATTTTGTCCAAATGTAAACCGTTGCGTTCACGGCAGGTATACTCCGTGATGGCTGCCATTTCGTGACGGATATTTCCTTTTAATTGTGCCAGGGAAGTCGGTTTGTTGTCGTAAACTTTAGAAAAAGTCCATAGGGGTTAAATCGGGACTTCGTGGAGGCCAATTTATGTCACCTCTCCTGGATATCAATTTGCCAGCATCCTGAGGCTTTAATTCTTGCACCAACTGAATTTTGTAGTGGTGCAGCTTTAAATATTTGTGTAAAATGCGGAACAATGATGATCTATGCACGTTTAAAGCAACAGCATGCTTCCGAATCGAAAGGTCCGGGTTGTCACGAACAGACTGAGTAACACTGTCTACGTTTTCGAACATTCTCGGATTTTGATTTTTCCAGCGTTGAAAGGGTCTCTTCAAACTTCTCAAAAGAAAGTTCACATTCCAATGAGTCGAAAGCTTGGCGCATCATTTAAATTACGAACATGTCGAATACTGCAGAATTTTCTACGCGCTACAGTCGCTGAATTACCGTTTTTGTAAAACTCACGTACGCACAACGCACTGTACGCTCCCTAGAAACGCTCCATAGCGACTTAATTCCCAAAAGCTAGGCTACCGATTGACATACCCCCCGCGCCGCTCGGAATAGTTGCGTTTACGCAATCAGCAAATCAAATGTGAACTTTCTTTTGAGACACCCTGCTCTAAAGAACCCGGTAAATCACCAAAAATGTTTACCATGAGTTTTTGAAATATTTTGTGGTACACAATTTTGACAGATATCAAATTTTCAATTGTGGAAATCAAAAAATGTTCTCTTTTAATACAAGCATTAAGCGCTTTTGGATCTAAACAAACTCGTAAATCACCGGCCGGGTTTTCAACTATTTGTAATTTACGTAACCAGTCAGTTGGATGAGACACAGGCGAAATAGTTTCATCCTGCATCATTGTTTCTTTGTTTTGGTTTTTGTCCATGAGTTTTTCCAAGTCCATCAAAAACGTCACTGTTTGCCATAAGAAATTCTTCTTTAAAATCCGATAATCTAATTGAATCAATTTCCAGGCGTTTTACTATATCAAATTCAATACAATCTTCACGTCCCAGTATCGGTTCCATTGCTACCCTTTCCTTACTTAATTTTGTATCATTTTTCTTTGCTAATTTTAACTTTCAGATTCTTAACGATTTTAAATGGAATGCAGTTAATATCTGCACCCGTATCTATTTTAAATTTAACTGTTTGGTATGACTTGGTCCATTGTTCACTCCTTGGTTCAATTGAATTTATTCTGTAATTACAAGTTGTAACACTTAGTCTATGTTCTTCTTTAACGTTTCCATTAGCTATTTTACCTTGGTTACTCCAGTTACGATTGTTGACTCTTGATTTTCCTTGTTCTTTCGGTTCCAATGTTGTTATATTTGCTTTGTAATTCTTTTTCCGACACATCCGAAGAAAATTACCCTTCTTTCCGCATTGACAAATGAATTCCTTTGCTGGGCACCTATTTTTGTGACCTGTACTCCAATCACCACCACAGTTAAAAAAAACTTGGCGGCTAATGGTGTCAACTATACCCGATGCATCCATTGGCGATGAAATTGCCAAATCCTTTTGTTGATATTAACCGCTTCAAAAGTTTTGCACGCATTAATCACATGACTCAATTCCTAATCGCATCCTTATAAACTCCCGTAATAATACGATCAGGCAACATACGCACATTTAAAATACTCACATACTCACATTTAAAATCACAGTGATCCAGCTGCATACGGAGTTCCGTCAAAAAGTCATTAAACGTTTGACATTCCATTTGAACCATATTATTCAATTTGTATGATTCCATTGTTCGCACGAGAAAAAAAGACGTTCGATAACTCTTGGTTTGAGTTCATATGAAACCAAATTTCCATGTTTTTGCATCGTACCCATGGCCATGAGACGGTTCGAAATCGCTTATTAAGTCACTCCCAAGGTTTCAGCGAGATCCTCTTGAGTTTGGTGTGTTTTGGTCCACACTTCGCGTTCTTGTCAAAATCGACACTTTTCAAAAGTCAGAACCAGTACTCACATGTTTTTATTAATGGCACATATTCACCATATACTTTATTTTTTATTTCTGGAATGATTTAAGAAGGTATGAAAAAAAATCAAAAGTGGTATGGTTCGCTTTACAGACGATTCTATTGCAGACTCCAAGGATTCTGAAACTGATAATAAGTTTTTCTCATTATAGATATATGAAGAGCGTAATATACTTCGGACTAAATTCTATGTGATGGAAATAAAAATGTTTCACATTGTTACTTCTTTCTCTTAAATATTAAATTTCAACTTTATTAAATTAAAATTGTACATATTCGCAACTCTCTACGTGAAGCTGATATTCAACTAAAAAAACGTTTAATCGGAAGGACATACAGTAATAATAATGACCTGGCATTTGAAAAAGTATAGGTAAGAATTTGTTCTGCAGGAATATCTATTCGAATTTATTTGTAAGAATGCCAACAGTGCGTTACCATTATGCATACATTGGACTTCAGCAATTCCAGCACACACAGATGTAGACGTATCGTATAAGATACAAAGTTACTTGCTAGCATCAACTTTTGGCATTTACTGACTTAAAACTTAAATACTTCGTTGCACTTTGTTTAGAAACTTATTGTAACTAAGGCCAAAAGTGTGTGTGCTGCACATACTTTGATGCTTCTGGCTGTTTCACACACATTCATACACATATGGACAAAAGTTTGAGCAAACTGGCATTAAAATGCAGAAAACGAGAGTGAGGAGCAACCAGACGCTTCACTCCGGACGGAAGCCACTATTTGCAACGATCCCGGCTTCAAAGTATCTCAGTTGGACGGATACATTTAAGCGACAGCAGACAGGCGGTCGGCCAAAACTATTTTTTTGTATAACATCAGATGCTGCTGCCGAAGAAACGAAAACAGATGACTAGAAGGCTGTGGATACTTTCCGAAGCGGGGTACTGCGAAAACTTTTAGAATTAATGATAATTACAGCTCCTGCAGCTAAATTCGACTGCGAGAAGACGTTGTGTGTATGCTATGTGAATTCATTTTCCGCCGATTCGCTACTGGAAGGATTTATGACTGTGATTATGACTGTGCATTTAAATTGCACAAATATTTTATTCTTTATTTTTGTTGTTGTTTGCGTTCGACTCAACCGGATGATAAACAATAATTAATTGTTGACTGTTGACCATTGGCTCCTCTACACATTTATATATCAACTGCGTACTCCAGGTGGATTTTGCCTTAATAGTCTTTATGCTTTCACCCCTTAAATTGTTTTCGTATGTTCTATATCAGTCTAATGAATCGAAAGATCTAGATATAATCTAAGAAACCAAATTGTTTGAGAAATGCTTTTATGAACATGGTGAATCATCAATTTCCGGTGCCTCGTTTCCCTGACAATAAAAATATTACAAGCAACAATGACCGTTTTTAAGATCCGGAAAATTATTCGGAAGTGATTTCGTTAAAATGATCCTGTTTTCATTTTCAAAAAGACATCGCGGTTTAAATTCAGTTCACATTGAAATATAAATTTTACACAAACAATTGTCAACGAAATCACTACCAAAAAATCATATTATCCATTTTAAATTAAAATTTGTTTTTCTTCTATAAAAATTATCGTTTGAAATTTTTTGAAGGACAATTTCAACTGTATACGTAGGATGCTATTTATATTTCTGGCCTAAAAATAAATAAAGAAATATTTGCAGTTGAAAATAGTTTTTTGTTTTTCAAAATATTCTCCGTGATGATCAATACACTTATACATGCGCGTGAACTACTTTTGGAAGCACATTGTCACTACGAATGAGGTAGTACCAAAATATTAATTTTTAATGCTTCAACCGCTTCTTCTGGAGTAGAAAATCGATGCACACGTAAGTTTTGTTTCATCTTCGGAATCAAAAAGAATTCATTGTGTGCCTAATCAGGGCTGCCCATCAGTTCTATGTTTCGAGTGCTCAAAAATTCGCTAGTGTGACGTGATGTATGAGATATGTTTTCTCATTGTTGTGATGCAGAATGATTCTTCTTCGGCGGTTCCTTATTTCTTCAAAGACTTGTAGCAAACAAATAGTTGTACACCATTCAGAAGGGACACCATTCAGTTGTACACCATTCAGAATGGACAGTCCTGTGGACTGTAGCCACAGGCAACCATTTGCTTCGAAGTGCGTTGCACGCGATAAATTTTGTTGGATTTTGGCTCCTTTTGGAACACCCAAACAGTCGATTGTCGTTTTGTTTCGGGCTCATACTCATAGATCCATGATTCGTAGATGTTATACACAGCGCTTGATGCACCGCGGTACTATTTTTTCACCATTTCCTTGCATCAATCGACACGAACACTTTTTTGAGCGTTTGCCAGATTATGTGGAATGCAGCACGATCCAGCGTTATCCTTGTTATACTAATGCCCAAGAACGCGTCTATTTCACGGTACGGTCTTGCTTTATCAGTTTGCTCACATCATCGACTTTCTCTGGCATAACAATCGCTTTTGGACGGCCTTCACGGAATTCGTCATAGAGAGAGTGTCGACCACGACTCAAATCGTTGTACCAGTTTATTATCACCAGTTTGGATCGCCGTAAAACGATTTTAGTTCATCGATCATCACTCCTGCCGTGATGGTCCTCGTCGCAAATTATGAAAATTAATGCACGAAAATGTTCGTGCTTCAATTCCATTTTTTGCTCAAGATGATTTTTTCAATCTACACTAAACAACACGCTTATTAGTCATACGTTAAAACGTTCTGAGTACGTTTACGTAAAAAATGACTAACTTTCTAATGGAAATGTCAGCTGGTACCTAAGAACACCTAGTATTGGCAAGGATAGGTATATAAATAGCGCCCCTGGTATTCGATATTACAAACTATTGAGTCGTTTGACCACTGTAGCCACGATAAATATGAGCCTTTCCTGCTTAATCCAGCCATTTTTGATAATTCGTAGAACAAAAGTTTCATAGTTTCTACTTATTTAAAAGTAAAACTGTTTTGTTAGTTTTTATGTGAAAAACACGCAAACACGAGCCCAATACTCTTTAAGATCTCAATGAAGTTTGCAGACCAAGGTAAAAGGAGCAAATGTTTCAAAATGGGAACATTTTGTGGTCGATTTGAGTTAATTTTGTGCTCGAATGTAAATCACGGAAACAGTTAGATCTGCTAACTATATTCTAAAGTTGGCAGACCAAATTATAAATTTAAAACAAATCATACATGGTAAGATGCAATTATGTTTAGCTAGTTTTGTGCTCCAATTTAAAATCTCTCTAAATAACAGAAACAGTTTGATGTATCTATGTAAAACAAACAATATTTAAATATGAGAAAAAGCTAAAATATTAAAATGCTAGTTTTCTGCTATGGTTGTGCTTTAAATAAAAATGTTTGCTCATAAGAAAAATATGAACAGTTCCAGCTATCCAACCGAAACGTGGTAGATCAATATTGAAATGATGTTATATTTGTATCTTTCGTATTTTTATACCATTCACATATACTGGGGTGTCACAGAAATCTATTTCACCCCAATTCCGACCTAAATCAATTTCGTAGGTGTCACAGAAATCTCTTTTAGACCGTTTGAAATCTCCAGCCTTTTGCTAGGTGAAATTGGTGATTGCATATCTATACTAATATTATAAAGCTGAAGATTTTGCTTGTTTGTTTGTTTGCTTGAACACGCTAATCTCAGGAACTACTGGTCCGATTTGAAAAATTCTTTCAGTGTTAGATAGCCCATTTATCGAGGTAGGCTATATAGCATCACGCTAAGACCAATAGGAGCGGAGCACCGATATTAATATAAATTTAAATTTTATATATATATATATATATATAAGTGTGTGTGTATGTATGTATGTATGTATGTATGTATGTATGTATGTATGTATGTATGTATGTGAAAGGTTGGGAGGACCACACAATTTCACATAAGCGCTAGCAAGCGAACTAGATTTTGTTCAACTCAACGCTAGATGTCGCACCAGCTGGTCATGAGCTTAAGAAGTCAATGATCATATGTTGGTGTTTTTTAAATTTTATTACTACTTTATTATATGCATCTAAAATTTATCTTTCTATATATATAAAAATGGAAGTATGTATAGACTCCGAAGCCGCTCAACCGATTTTGGTCAAATTTTGTGGCAATATTCAAAATAGTCCCGTGGGTGATCCTGTGAAGATTCGAGTTGATTGGATAAACAGAAATAAAATAATAAAATCTAAATAAACATTTTTTTTTAGATTTTTCTAATTTTAATAGAATTTGAGGTAGGAGGAGGGTAGGAGTTTCGTGGGGAAGGAGTGTCAGGGAAAAGAGGAGGGCCGCGTACAACGTCGCGGGGACCATCTATATTCTAATATAATATAAACTCTTCAAATCATAAGATAAAACTTTTCTTCGTAACTGTGTCTTACGATTTAAATGTTTAGCACATTTTATTATTTAAGTTTATAAAAAGGTTTATTTATTTGCTGAAAACCGCCCAGGTCGGTTTACGCAACAACAACGAATGACAGATACATATATTTTATAACGTCAGAGTTGCCAATGCAAAATTAGTTTTAATTAGTAGTTTCTCGCAACGTAAATTATAATTAGTTTTGTGTATTTTCTAAAATAAATATATTATATATATATATATATATATATATATATATATATTAATAAAAAATAAGTAATTCAGACACATCACACTAAATATAGAAATCACAATGTTCTCCAAGTAAATCTGCAAAAAAAAGTTCAATTACATAGTCTGCAATTTATTTTTGTTATCTAAGACAACTCTGCGTAGCAAAACTCGTCTGTACACTAAAAACATTTTTCTATGAAATCTCGGAGATTTCTGTAACACCTACGAAATTTCTCTGTGAAATTCAAATCACCAGACGGAATTTTGTCTAGAGATTTCTGTAACACCTTTGATAGTTTGAAATGGTATTATCAATTTGTCTTATAGTTGGTGATGCATTAAAGGAGGCATCGTAGACTCCATGATGTATATATATTCTTCATTCTCAGGACGAATCGGTCTTGCTACGTCGGTGCGTCTTTCTTTAAGCTTCTTATGGTTCCACTCATCGGGGTAGCTCCAATACAAATCCATTTATATGGTGGCTCTTTATTAATAGCTGCTTCATCCTGTACCCATAGGGTAGACGGGTATATTATATCTGTACAAACAGAAAGACCTAACAGTAATGTTTAAAATGTGTTTGAACAGTATTAATGCTTCGGTTCTAGGTTTTCGTATTTTAATATATTATTTTTGAGTGAAAAGGGAATTGCATAACCACTATGAAAAAAGGTGTTTAATGTTTTAAAACCAGTGACTATTTCTCGTCTATCAAAACCGTTTGGTCCAATGCGATCGGAACGAACCGACCTTTGAACTGACTTTGTCCAATCCCATAATATTTAGGTTAGCTACGTCATGGTTATGCCAATGCTACCAAACTCCTGCTTTTGCCAAGTTTTCTTATTACAAATTGCAGTTTTAATGGGTTTTTCTATACTACTAATTGTGTTTGTGTTGGCCGGACTGTGGCCATGAAATCTTTTGTGTGTGTGTGCGTTAGTGTAGATTCCTAGAAATAGTTTGTTGAAATTTAAACGATTAAGATTTATGTTACTCATTGAAGTATAAATGAGCAATTATAACCTTAATCTCTAATAGAAAATAGACTTTGAGTAAGTTGAAAATCGTGAAACATTAAATTGCTTTAAAGCACAATCAAACTGTGACATCACCACAAGAACAAAAAATTCAATTTCGATTTTAACATTTAAGTAAACGCTTTTCCAATACCACACAAACTATGAAATTAAATTGTCTTCGATGCTTTTGGAAATGAATAAATGAACTAAAAATAGTACAATCTATCTTAGCTGCTGAAATCCCTCAACAGCAATCCTCTACCAGAAGAACAATTGCACAGTTCGCTAGCGGCAGCTGAGCTCGATGCCATTGTAATCGCATAAAATAGAGCCAGGGATGAAGGACTAAAGAGAGAAAAAGTCAGAAAACCACATCCGGTGCAACAGCGAAACAAAGATGAAGAAAGGAAACGAACGAAACAAACCAATTAAAACTATAGCTAGAATATAAAAAGACTAGCAAAGATGGCGATTAAATGCAGTAACTGTGAGTCCCTTGCCTGCTCCGAAGTAGACGGAGCAGCGTTTTTTTTTTGACCAGTTAAGCTCGAAACAACAATTTTCTTTGAATTGTGAGTAAAGCGCACATTCGGTTTTACAGGATCAATGTAAGTTTAAAAAAAGGAACCGATATAACCAAAATTTGATTTGTATACTCACTAATTTCCACGTTAATTCAAGTTCATCTCGGATTTAAATCTTCCCTTCATAAAGTTTTGTGAGAATAGTATTGATGTGACTTTCGGTTTACAACTTGTCAAATAAAGACTATTTAGACTATTAAAATACTCAATCTAGAGATATAACCCTCGCTCAAAAATGAAACCAATTAAGACATAAGCCTTCGCATTATAGAGTAAGTCGACTGGCAAGTAATACCAGGCTATTTGCCTTAGATCTATCGCCATTGGTATGGGGGTATGGGAAATGGTATATTTTTTTGTACAGGCAGACTCTTGATTAGCATCAAAAGTCAAGTCGATATAGCTTTGTCCGCCTGGCGTTCTTTGTATGATAGAGCATCCAAGGTTGGACTTTTAGATTATCCTGATATGTACGGAGATCAAGTCCAGAAGAATTTGTGAATGTCAAAACCATAACGCCCACAGTATGGTTCTTTATCCGTTAATAGAGTCCTCCCAGCCTTTTAGCTCATCCTTTTACCTTTAAAGTATCCAATAGTAAAAATATGATTAATACAGGAATGTCACGAAAAACGCTTCCTCCTCTAAACCAACGCTGTCCAGGCATAGTCCCATGGGGACGAACACCTTCGTGTTTTCACGCACATACGAACGAACACATGCCGAAGTCAGCTGCTTGATGCTAAAGAGAAGCAAAAATTTTAATTAGTTACGTTGCACTGGTTTTGTATTTTGGCAGACTTTATAAAATATTATTCAGATATGACCTGCTCTAAGCGCCGCACAGAAAGAGAGCGGCAATAAGTGTGCAATTTATTTGCAATAATTAATGCGCAGTTGTAAATGTATTTTTGTTGGCGTATAAATTCTTTCACTTTTCTCTTTTTTGTTTTAAATATTTATTTGATTCCTCTTCTTTTAAAATTTTGCTACAAAAAACTAACTCAACTGATGCTTGCCAACATATTTACAACAGTTTCGAGCCTAACGTCGAGCTGTTAAGTTTAAGCATATTGAGAGAGCTGAGTGACAGAATATGTTGTGTTTAAGAGGGTTAAAAAGGGTATGAATGATTTCCACTTGCCTATTTATATATAGATATGCAAGTCAACCAGCCGAAAAAAAAATTTTGTATATAGGGTATCCCAAGAAGAGTGCACGATTTAACTTAAAAATATAACGCATATTTTTTGAGCGCATATTTTTTGATAAAGCCGAAGTAGCTCTTGCAGTTTCGATATTTCGTGTTTTATGCTTTCTGTTTAGAAATCATATATTTTTATCACTTCGATTTTCTTTTGCTGTTTCGTGCTAGATATTGCATGTAGTCCACTACGAGAGTGGCAGAGTTTTAATACAATCTTATACCAAATAAATTTAACAAAAGTTTGACGCAATGCATAGCATATTTAGTCATAAAGTTAAAGCGTTCTTCTTTCACTCATGAAGTATTCCCAAGCATTCCACTTACAATACATGGGAGTACATAATATACTTCCACATACATTTCCACATTATGCATAGCAATTATCGTTTCTACTACACATTTTGCCATACAAGATGGGAATGGTGAATGATGGTAATTATGTCAATTGAGCTCTCGGTTGTCCACATTGCATTCAAGTATGGTTTCTGTGCTTCTAAATTTTGTGTTCATGCCATTTTGCATATGCAAACTTTTTGAAATCGTATTTTAATTACAAATAAATATTATGTTCAATATAATAATTCGTTTTGTTGAAATTGTCAAAAACAAAATTGTTTTACAATTGCGAAATGCATGTTAAGCCAAGTGTGGAACGGAAATGAGTAGTCGTTCACCGGATGCCGATGAAATTAGGGTAATGTGGAAACAAAAGTATTGTAAACTTTACATAGTTTTTGTGAATGATGCATTTGAGCAGAGTACAAAGTATATATGGGCCACAGGAGGACGGCACCAGTTCCCTGTCTACCCACCGGCAATGCATTTGACTGGCAAATTCAACATGGCAATGCCATTGGAAGGTACCGAGCGGTGCGACGTTTTAGTCCCTTTTCTCAACCACGTACCAGTACTAAAATACTGGTCACTTCAGTAAGGCAAAAGGACTATCGAAGTGGTGAGTCCATTTTGGAACTGATGACTGGCTAGTTGTTTGGACATGGTTCTTCGCTAATCTTCTGCAAGTGGTAAGTGTGTAGTTTACTAGTAAAAAAAAAAATGGTTGTCTGTAAAGTCGGTTTACGGACGATAATTTTACGTGATAACGTCATAAGAAAAGATTGATAAAAATTGCATACTTTTGTGAATTGAATTCTAATGTAATTCCAATAATGCAATCAGTACACAAACAACTTGTCATATAAAAGAGTTTCGTTACCAACAACAAAGAATGAAATATACGCTATATCTCTCTATATCTCTCTCTCTCTCTCTCTCTCTCTCTCTCTCTCTCTCTTCGACTGACCACCAGCAACTTTAAAAGCGTTTTGTTGTTGTTTTTGGTACTCAAATGCAAAAGTAACTGTTATTGTCGTCTCCCTTGATCTATGGTGTGCGTGCTTTGTTTACTTTGTTTACATGTATTTTATTTGAAATAAACTTTATTATACACTTACAATGTTATTATTCATACATTCTAGCACGTGTATACCGCACCCCACCGCTTGCTAGATAACACTAATTCGCAAACGCACAAACACACATAACTATAGCTTACAACAAGCCAATGCACGCTAGTCTGTCTATCGCTTGCTTGTTCAGGCGGAACGACACAATCGTCACATGTATTCATATGTGTACGATTACATGTTCCGCCTTTTGCTTTTCGTTCGTTTAGTGTCGTGTCGTAACGGTAAACGGAACGTCAGAAATGAGTCATGCTTCTGCGCTAAACCAAATGATTTAATAGACGTTATCACGTCAAAAATTGTAAAACATGTAACTTTTTGTTTATTTTGTAATAAGTATATTTGTAATTCTGTTTTTTTTTTCATTTACATTTAATTTTGTTGTGTTTATGCAGTTCATGAAAATTTTCATTGGTGCTTAAAAGTTGTACTCCATTCACGGTAACCGGCACTCAAAACATCGATTTGCTGAATAATAGTAAATTAGTTTTTCTTCTTGTCCGTCGCTGCAAAGACAAAAACAACGTTTGATTTTTTTGGGTATTTCCATTTTTAAACTGGCTCCATGCTTCACTTCCAGCCGGCTGATGAAGTAGCTAGTCCCATGGGACGGGCGCGTGGCTAGAAAAGTAGATAAAACGTTGCGCCGCTTGGTTCCTTCCAATGACAGCGCCATGTTATTTTCGCCAGTCAAATGCGTTTTAGGTGAACTAGTGCCCGGCCGAGCTACAGGGCTGGTCAGCCGATGTCCAAATGTCACATATCATGTGCTACTAGTCCTGTGCGTTATTATAAATATTGAAAATATTGAGATTTGTAATGATCGATTCTATCTACATATATTTCATTTGATATTATCGAATCTATATTATTGCGGCATTATTAATAAATGCCATTCACTTGGGAATGTCCAAACGACCCGAGCAGCTCACAAACTCATTTAGAACACATATCCTCTGGGTAGCCTTTGAACATTAGTTTCCAGGTGAGCAAATTGTGAGTTGGCTCGCTGAGTTTGATTTCCGGCACCTAAAAAATTTTGCGTTGTTTACAAATTAGATCGACCTGCCAACCTTTATGTCATAGTTGATATTTGTAACATACCTATTATACATTTTTCATTGTATTTGCTGATTCTTTTTCTAGTTGTAACTCAGGCCAGAACTCAGAATCAAAAAGCAGAAGAAATAATTGTGAAATGATCAAGAAATTTTTGTTTTGAAGTGAGTACTGGGGGCTTTAGCAATAAAATATTCTAAGTATACCAAAAAATTAACGATGTTACTTGCTGTATTTCGGGCCTTTTTTCAGCACTGGTTGTGCACTACTAAACAACTTTTTCGTAGCCAAGAAATTGCAAGTTGTTGTTGCAAATGTAATATTTTGATACACTTTTGCATCGATTCACACCATCCTGTACACCTTAAATTACATTTAATTTCAATGAAACAAACTGAAATATGCATCCTTACTAATTTGAATTTCGTTGTCTGCTGCGCTTATTGTATATTTAAATTACTTTTATGCGCTCGTTTTAATTTGTGTGCGTAATGCATTAATTATTTATAATAATTAGCGTCCATGCTCGCCATTTGCAAAATCGTCTCCCAAATCGAATTAGGAATTCGCATTATGCAAAAAAGAAAAAAAAATGCTAACTTCGGTTGAACCGTAGCTCTAATACCATTCACACAGAATTTCAAATCGTATTGTAAAATATAAACGTGGCTGGGGCTATCCTAACAAGTGGGCGGGATGGGCCCCTAAACCACATAGAATTTCACTTAAATAAATAAGTATTTTGTACAATATATTTATACAATATTTGCATATATACTCGATAAACATGGGACGAAAATATGCTTAAATGTTGGCAGTCAGCCATATACATATCTAAAAAAATTTACTCCTTAAAAAATGCGCAGCAACATGGCTAGATCGACTCGCCTCGTCAAACTGATCAAGAATATATATATATATATATATATATATATATATATATATATATATATATATATATGTATACTCGTATATATTTTATGGGGTCTACGATGTCTCCTTAAATATTACATTACGTTACAAAGTTTTAGACAAACTGATAATATCATTTCACAGTATATATGAATGGTATGAAAGAGCAGGAAAAATAAATGAATCTCTAATTTATTTACTACTTGTTTTGTAAAACGTGTTCAGAATATTTAATATGCAAATACATATGTGGCTTGTGAAATTTAGTGAAATCTCATTTATCATTTTAATGTGCAAAAATTTTCAGTGGTCTTGGCTTGCAATAGTTTTATAGAAAATAACATCAATGTGTGTGTGTATGCAATTGAAATACAGGGTGGCGAATGTATACTGACTTAATTACTTATTTAGTGCTACAACCGTTTGAGGAGGTATTTCTAAAGTATGCCCGGTAGCTGTCTCGGACGTTATCCCGGGCTCGTCATCAAAGAGAAATTGTATTCGATCCTTCATTTGTGTCTTCACTCGTAAAAGTTGTACGGTGGCGAGAACCAAACCCAGCACAAACCAAACTCCTTAAATTGGGTTGTTAAGGGATTTTGCCTTCTCACAGTTTGGTCACCTCGGAATTGATGTTCAGAGGCTATTAAGGGGATACATCTCCTAAAGAACGTTTATGAGCTGCTCGTACCTTTTGTAAACGAATCGGTTTTGACTATTGCCAAGTGAATGCCAATCAATTGTTTTCCACACAAATGTTAACTTCAGAAAATGACACCATTCCCCAATGTATATTGCTACATTAACAAAACTCAAATACCATTTTTTCAATTCATATAGTATTTTACCATTCGCACATGGTTTGAAAATGGTATCAGTTTGTCAGAAAGTTTGTAACGCATTGAAAGAGGCATCGTAGACCCCATAAAGTATATACAGTGAAAATTCACAGAACGGAGAGTTCTATTTGGCAGACAGCCCCCTTGAGCGGACTGTTTTTCTAAGGCCATGTTTTTCTATTGATTATCGATACAAATTAACCTTTTTTTTGGCGGATACTCTCATACCTGGAAGCGATCAGTATCTCTCTTAGCAGGACTCCTCAGCAATAGTACAAAAATAAGTGCAGGCTCGTAAAACAAAATCCGTGTGAGCTACATACTAAAATAGAATTGGGGATTCCACGCATACATTTTCGAAACAAAATTTCAAACTAAATAACTGGAAGGATTCCCTGCAGAAAATTTTTGTCTGCATTGACTCTTGTAGAGTGAAAAAATATACAAAATATATCCTATATTCCAGGCCATATATATTAGTATTAATTAATGAAGGATTGTTTTCATAATAAGGTTTACCATTAGTAAAATACATGCTGCTCTTATCATTTGAAAAAGAAAATATAGAATCAAACTGGCTGAACATATGATAAATATCAATAAAACAAGAAAAACGTTAACTTCGCTTGCACCGAAGCTCTAATACCATTCATACGAAATTTTAAATCGTATTATATAACATAAACTTTAGAAAGTGGGCTTTGTATAGGGGCTATCCCAAAAAGTAGGCGGTACACGCCCATTAGTATATGTGTTTGAAACAGTAATCTATAAGAAGCCTCCATGTCTCTCAGTGCGATCTATTTTTACGAGTGCGCTTATTTAAAGTTCATTTAAAGTTTTAAAAAAATTTAATTTTTTTAAAATATTTCCAGTATTTTTAACACCGTTTCATGAAAAACCAGAAGATTCTACAGATTCTGCCGATCCATCTTTAGAACGTTCTGTGAAATCGACATTGGTGCCAATGGAAATTGACTCCAATAAAATAACGGCCGATCTCAACTTCGAAGCGTCAACTAGTGCTTACTCCAACCCACTGGTAGTAGTTGAGGATTGCACTGTTGTGCCTCAACGGGCAACTGATTCTGTTGTAGAAGCTATAACTAGTGTTTCTGCTGGCCCATCTTCTACACAAAATCAATCTTCTAAAAAAGAGAATATCCTGACCGTTGTTGCCCCGCGTAAATCTGTATTTCTATCACGTATTGCTTCTGATACTACTGAAGATAATATAAAATTATAGATTAATTCTTCTCTTAAGTGCTCCCAATAACATATCTGTTTCTAAATTTAATTTCTGCTACTCGCGTTCGATCTCCTCTTTTAAAATAATTGTTCCTGTGTCTATTTTCGACACCATTCTTTCTCCCAATTCCTGGCCTGCTGGTATTGTTGTGCATGAGTACGTCTATAAAAGTAAACGTACCCCTATACATAATCCTGTTGAGTTGCCCTCTGTTTCAACTTCTGTGCCAAAAAACTAAGTTCTACTTCTTTCCAAATTCATTAAGAACTAAGCTATATCTTAAAAGTTTTTTTTTTGCTGACATAATTGAAACTTTACAACTTGACATTAGTGAAACTTGGCTTCAACCACACATACTCAAAACTGAGTTATTCAATGATAATTTTGTTACATTTAGAAAAGATCGTGCCAATCGCTCTGGTGGTGGTGTTATAATATCAGTCAAATCGTCTCTGTTGTCTAAGGAAATTGTTATTATCTACCAGGACATTGAATTTATATGTGTTAAAACTTCTTTTCCTGGTTTGTACATATACATTCTTGCTCATACATTCCTCCTTCTTCGGAAATGAGGATCTACTGTCAGCATGCCGCTGCGATCTCATACATCGCTACTCTTTTACATGAAAAATATCATCTTATTGTTTTAGGTGATTTTAATCTACCTAATATAAGATGGTCAAATCTGATTGATACCTCTATGCTGATCCCAGCGGTAAAGAATGAGTTTCTTGATAGTCTTTTTGAATTGTCCATGCAACAGTGCAATAATGTTCGCAACAGCTCTGGAAGACTTCTTGATCTTGTTTTTGTTGATACTGGATTTTATGTATTTATTAATAGGATTCCTCCTATTACAATGCCTGAAGATAATCACCATCCAACTTTGGAAGTCTCTTTTCAGCTTGACTGTACTTGTTGTTCACATGACATATATAAATCTCTTCGACGTGTCCGATGTTTTTGAAAAACTGACTATGTTAAGTTAAATCACTCACTTTTCAATACTGATTGGTCTGCTCTCGAGCGCTGTTCAGATATTGAATTGGCAACGAATATTTTTTATTCCACCATTCTCAGTTATTTCGACAGATGCAGTCCATTCTCTACTATACCAGTCTCTGAAAAAAGGCAGCCTTGGTTTTCACGTAGCCTTTAACGATTAACAAATAATAAGTCGCGTTTATTTAAAAAATATAAACGTAGGCTCTAATACTGATTTTAGTAAGTATTGTGTCGCACGTTCTGATTTTAATGCATTAAATAAAAGGTGTTATGCTAATTACTTAATAAAAGTTAAACGAGACATGCAAGACAACAAGTCACGAAACGTAGTACTGCAGCGTATCCTTCGCAATTATTTCTTGATGGTGCAGTTGCAACATCTGATTTGCCTATATCAGATTTGTTTGCCGACTTTTTCCAAAGTACGAATTCTTGCAGCTCTGTTAATCCTAATTTCTCATATCCTTATAGCATCACATCGAATGACGCTATATCCATACAAAATATATTAACGTGTCTTTTATCAATTAAATTCTCTTTCCTACCTGGCCCGGATAATATTCCCAGTTGCATACTAAAACATTGTTCTAGCTCCATTTGTTTTCCTTCATCAATTCTTTTCAACCTATCCACAAAGCTATGTAAATTTCCATCTCTTTGGAAATAATCTTTTATTATCCCTTTACATAAAAAGGGTAGCAAGTCTGATGTATTGAATTATAGAGGTATTGCTAAGCTGAGTGCTATTCCAAAGCTCTTTGAAAAAATCATTTGTGACCAATTGCAACAGTCATTAAAGTCTGTTGTCAGTTCTTCCCAACATGGTTTTGTTAAAGGAAAATCTATTACAACTAATCTTTTAGAATTTTTCACTTTTGCAAATAATGGTTTTGAGTCTGGTTGCCAAACTGAAATCATTTATACACCTTCAGTAAAGCTTTCGATATAGTCTGTCATAAGCGGCTTTTATTCAAATTAAAAGCAATAGGGTTTCCTCCGTCACTTTACTTGGATTGAGTCATACTTATCCGATAGAACACAAAAAGTTTTATTTAACAATTGCTTGTCTAAAACTATTTTTGTTTCTTCTGGTGTTCCCCAAGGGAGTCACATAGTCAATATTGTTCAACATTTTTCCTCTGTCTATTAATTATGCCCATACTTTAATGTATGCAGATGATGTTAAATTATGTTTGTCATATTCTGATGTTTCGCAGCACAGTTTATTGGAGACTGACTTAAACTCACTACATACATGGTGTCGTCTAAATTTTCTAAATCTAAATTTGTCTAAATGCGAATGTATGTCGTTTCATCGTAGAAAACCATTTATAGTGACATATTATTTAAATAACATTACCCTCGGTAGAGAGTTTTGTTTTAATGACCTAGGTATCCTTATGGAACCTAATCTTATTTATAATAATCACATTTGTTCAATAGTAAATAAAGCAAAATGTGTCCTTGGCTTTGTTAAGCGTTGGTCTAAGGAATTTGATGACCCTTATACCACTAAATTCTTATATACTTCTCTTGTTCGTCCGATTTTAGAATTTGGCTCTTGTATTTGGAATCCATATTACTATTCACGAGGATCGTATTGAGTCAGTCCAAAAACAGGTTCTTCTGTTTGCTCTTAGGAGTCTCAATTGGGATCCCGATATAAATCTTCCACCCTATCATGATAGGTTAAAATTAATTGATCTCCCAACCCTCTTGTCACGCCGTTCTATGGTCTCAGTTGCATTTCTTCATAAAATTCTTAATGGGGAGATTGATTCTTGGACTTCAGTCCATAGTACTAAATGTCCTCATTCGGCCAACTCGCCAGTTCGTGCCAATAAAATTGCCTTGTTGTACGACAAATTACGCGCTCAATAATTCACTCCGAGCTCTTTGTTCTATCTACAATTTTTCGCCTTATTTTGTAAATTTCATTTCGTAACTTCTATTTTCTTTATTTTTGTAATTGCGAACGCTTGGACCACCTCCCAGGCTGTGAGTAGGGGCACAGTCGGTCAACCTGGCGTGCCAAACAAAAAAAATTCCAACGGGTCTGAGTGTCCCCAACTTCCTTCTTCTAGCTTTAATTTAGTTTAGTTACATTTTTATATTGTACTTATTAAGCGACTGTTTTATATATATAGTTGCAAATTTTTAAATAAATAAATAAATGTCGAATTTCAAGCTGACAAAAACTTGAAAATTGAGGGTTTTAGTGGGGACTACACCTTGCAGTGGCCCAATCTGAACCTATGCGGTATATTTTATTAGGATTTACGTAAGATGTACCAAATATGGTGAACCTAGCGTAATTAATAGCAAACCAAGAAATTACTTACAAACATTTCAAAATGGGGGCAATGTTTGTATTGGGGGTACCCCTTAAAATGGAGTTGGTATATTAATTTAATACTAATTATCTGAAGAGGAAAAAGGAGAGTCTTAATATCGAAACTTGATGTTTCTAACTTATATAGTCTCCAATATGTGTTCATTCAAACATACGGTCGGACGGACGCACTGCCGAACACGTCTATATCGACTCGTCATCCGATGCTGATTTATCGTGTGCTACTTCTCCTTCTATCTTTTACATACATTTACATAAATTTAATATACAGGATACAGGCTATAAAAATGCCCGACAACATCCAGACGGACGACGAGCTGATCAAGAATATATATACTTACGAGTAATGTGGTTTACGATGCCTGATTTAATGTGTTACAATCTTTCTGAACGGTACAAAAAGTTATTACGCTATCTTTTGATAGCAATTTTCATCAGCCACCCTGTATGATGTATGATTAATGTTATTTACATTCACATATATAAAGGCAACTGATTTTATGTTTTAGAAAATCAAAAGTGTTATATAAAAAAAAAAACGAGTCCCATATCATTAGAATATAGATACTCAGTGGGCAAAGAAATGACATTCAAATGAAATATCGTTTTTACAAGCATGTTTCTAAGTTAGTCGAATAAAAGTTGATAAAAAATAAGAAACCGGGAACTTCTCTTGTTGCTTTACAGAAGCAGAACAGGTCCATAATGATATCGCTAGCGAAAGTTTTATGATGCTTTTTCAATAATGTGACACTTTTCGTATGATTTGTGTTTTTTTTTTTTCAATCGTCATCGTTATTCGTCGCCCTGTGTGTTGTCTCGACCTTCCTTGAACCGCTTACACACTCTTGTGCGGGACAAACGATTCTTGGCATATACTTGTTTCATCCATTTAAATTTTACCAAGTTTAAAACATAACTTAATATTTGCGCTTTGTTCGAAGTCCATTACGCAGAGTTATGAAATTATTGAATAGAAGTTGGGGAAAACATTTATCATTTCAACGTACTAAGTCACATATACATGGGTCCCTCGTTTTACGTTTTCTCTTGCAAATTGTACTCTTATTTTGTATTTTGTATTTTAATTATGTTGATCTAGTATGAGTGGTTTAGTGCGTTACAAAGGTTCTTGCTTTCCAACTTCCAGTCGAAAGTTTCTAGATATTTGGTTCAGTTAGAGTTATTTCTGGCAGCCAGGATGCCCGTGCAAAAACAAGCGAATATGGGAAGTTTTTTATGGTTAAAATATGATTTTTAAATGAAAAAATCAGTAGATACATGAGATGAAAAGTTCTGTTTACTTTGGAACACATCGAAACAAAACGTTCTCACACCCTCCGTACATTTAAATTATTAGTCAAAATTCTTTGAGTTGAATTTTTGGACATATTCAATTCCATTTCCATGCATCGCAATAAATTCACCACGCCTTTCGAAGAACCAGTATGTTCATCGTAAAGTATGTAACATCGTTCTTTATTGTACCGCTTAAACCACTCTTACACTTTGACACGGGACAAACAACCATCACTAGTAATTGGTTTATCAAAACTGGTATAAGTTTTAATAAGTTTAAAACAGAACTTAATATTTACTTTTTGTTCGAAGTTGTGGAAAGCATGCATCATTTCAATGCACTAATAACGGTGGAACCGGAAGTGCCCTATTCCAAAAGTTCCGTAATAGGGAGATGACAAAATGGATCCAATGAGAAGTAAGAGAAACTGTTACGAAAAAACAAAACTTTTTGAAAAGCAAACATTTATGTAAATATAAAACTAGCAATATTTAAATGAGTACTTTGATTCCTAATGGCCGTATGACACACGAATACAATGACCACATTATTTTCTCCTTCATTGCTCTAAGATTTTGAACACGACAAAGAGCTTGCGAAAGGGATAGCCATATACATACAGCAACATTTTTCACATCGAGTCACACTTGACTTTTGTTTAAGTTTCTATTAACATGTACAGAATAAATAGAGGAAACCACTTTAAAAATGAATGCATTGAGTATATTCACCATTTGCGCATTACATGCCAAAGCAATTGTCTTTGCATTACTCATTGTTGCTATTTTTTCTAGTTTTATTGTGCACTAATTTACTTTTTGTGTAAAGAGTGACCGAATGAAGAAATAATCCAAAATACCATAAAAATATAGATAAATACACTATTTCTGCCCCACCTTTTGGTACTTTGTCATTTTTGAGTCCACAGTTGTCTCATCTTTCGCATAGGTGCTCATATTATTATTTTATTTTTTCTGATTATTTTCCTTTTGGTTTTTGTTTCACTTTTTGATGAAACTATATTTCAACCTCTCGCACCTGTAGAATTTTTGCTTTGTCAGCAATGAAGGGGGAAAAATGTGCTCATTGTATTCGTGTGTCGTACGTTCATTATGAAATTTTTATCATTTTTATATTTATTTTTCATTTTAACCCTCTGCGGTTTAAATTTGATCATCATTGTATTGTCATCGGATCCACACGTGCATGTCCATTCTCAGCTTTTTTCGACCATTAGAAGTAGGTTAAAATTGATTTATAAAATTTATACATAACACTCACACATACACATACACACATACACATACACACATAAAAAGTTAAATAAAACCTTATAACACAGGACCAATCCAAACGGAGAAAACAAGAAAAAAATGAAAACAACGGTTGAAATGAAGCTCTAATAGCTAAAATTTCAAATCGTCTTGTGAAACCAAGGCTACCCCAAAAAGTAGGTGGGCCCATTAGTATATGAGTGTGAAGCTGTTCAAGCTGATACTGGCTTAAATAAATACAATTTTCGTCCAACAGCACCAAACTGATCGGTGGGTTTATATGAGGACACTCCAAAAAGTAGGCGGGACATGCCCATTAGAATATTTATGTGAAGCGGCTGTCAATAAGCATCCACCATATCGAATTTCAAGCTGAGATTGTCTTAAATAGTGAAGTTATAAATACAAAAAGCGGTAAGGTGCTTTGTATGGGGCGCCACCCCACAAGTTGGGGGATTCCACCCATTGTGAAACCTTCTTCCATGTCCATTTTTTAAGTTGATATTGACTACAATTAAAAAGGTTTTCATACAAAAAGTCAAAAGAGGGCGGGTGGTTTGTTGGGGGCTACACTAATTATACTCTAAATTCGATGATCTATCGATGAAACGAAAGCAATTTGATAAGTCAGTGATTTTCTGAATTTCGAATTATATTGATTTGAGGATAGTCCCTGAAGCCGTTGATAGCAGACAGATGAACAGAAAGCAGATCTCAACATAATCGTGCAATACTTTTAACTTGGTTAACCGCAATATTGTTCAGTTTTTGGGTCGTTTCATGAACGTTAATAAAAAATTAAACCATTGTAGTACATTAGCGACTAAGCAGTAGATGAAACAGCGGTTTCTTTTCTGTCCGTCTGTCTGCCTTTCATATCTGCTACCAATGGCTGTCAAACACATACTTAATGGCAACGAAAATAATAGGAATATACTTCTACGTTTGTGCGCGAGAAGTCAATATAAAGCCTTGCGAATCTTAATACATATTCCATATCTCGACGATATACGAGGGATATGGATGAACTTGAAAACGTATTAAGATTCGTACATTTTTTAGTGTAGTAAGAGATGGTCAACATGTCAAATATTGTGTACTAGATTTTTTTTCCTTGAAATTCAATAAATGACAAAGATCGATTTTTTTGGAATATCGATATATATCGATTTTTTTTCTTTGATTGAACAAGAAGTTTAACAAGAAGTACCAGAAAATAATGAACTAGTTCTAGTTACTTATATCATATTCTTATAGGTAGAAGTTAACATTGTAAACTGTTCAAAAAGATGGATCTATTTAACTACAATAAAAATAAGTTCGTGTTTCAAGTTTCAGATGGATATCGTCAAAGTTGATTCCTAAAAAATGCGCAGCAATATCCAGACAGACAGACAGACGCACGTAGCTAGATCAAGAATATATTTACCTTATGGGGTCTACGATGCCATGTTTAATGCGTTACAAACTTTCAGACAATCGGATAAAACTATTTCACACTATGTATGAATGGTATAATAAGAAACAAACTTTTTTCGGCTATACGACCTTTAGAAGTGTGCATACATATTATTGGCGTTGTGGATGGTCTGCGTTTTGTCAATGAGAATCTAAATGTCCATGTTTGAAGTCTCAAGCTCCTTAATCTCTGAGGTCTGTTTCTCATACAGTGAGATGAATGGACAGACGGTCATGGCTAAATCGACTCAGTTTCCGAAGCTGATCAAGTATATATACAGTTTTGTGGGGAGTACCATGCCTGTTATTTACATTTACTTGCTTACTTAAGTGTAACTAGAACCGTATAACGGTCAAGACCGTACATAGGAAGACGCACCAATTCAGTATAATTTTGAACGCGCTGGCGCCAGTCGCTGGCTATCCGAAGCTTCTTCAGGTCATCATAGTTAGACCTGGTCATGCCATCGTACTCTCTGACGCGATACACATATTAAGTTCAGGTTTTCGATGTAAACCTTTAGTGCTGAAGCTTCAAGGTTTATTCGGTTGTAATGACCAGTGCTGAGTGTAGCCGCCGGAATTATGGAATTATATGCGCTGGACTATGTCAACCTCAGTATACAGCTCATATAACTCTACGCCAACTTTAAGAAGACCAAAAATCCT